>OW028662.1:10007500-11207500 GCA_932294365.1 Diachrysia chrysitis
ATTTTGTACGTGTTGTTTCATAATAATTTTATTTGCAGAAAAACATGGTATAAATAGGTGTGACAAAGCTGAAAATACACATGCATGGTTCGCTAAATACCTATGTCATAGCATTTCCACAAACACGATTGCCCGACAGGCAAATTTTCTGGAGACAAAGGGTTCTTCTATGTTTAATGATTTTTTATTGTCTCAGATCTTCGTATAATCCCGAAGTTTTGAATATCTACATAGTTTAGCATACAATTTTCTCTGTTTAGCGAAACGGCAACAACAAAATAATTATGTATTCCTTCAGGGAAATCCGCTTGTTAGTATATTATGTAATCAATATTCAGGTGGATGTAAACAAAGTTATGATACAGTCCGCCTATTTCTTCGGCCAACACTGTATACCTAATCGACGAACGTTCCCGTTTTGCCGTACTTCAAAGGAGCAAGTGGGTCAGTGCTCGACAGTGTACTAGGTTGACACTACTTTAGCATTAATTCATTCGTTGCGGTACAGCACCATAAATGGTTCAGTGTAGGCCATGCAGCATTAGCGAAGATAGGTTTTTTTGGTTACAAGATGGGTTTTAAATGATAAATATGGAAGGCGAAGTGGTGGTCTTTTAAACGCCTATACAAAACAGAATAGATCTAGTTCAGTTGGAAGCCTCAACCATGTTTGCATAAAAGTATTAAGTATAAGTGGAAGTTAAGCTAAACTTCTACTTTAACCCCCAAATACTTAAACGCAACTTAACTTTAAGACGTCCTTAAAAGTCTATGTGTCGCTACTTTACACCATAAAGTGACAGAGACAGCAAGAGACTTAACGGCGACTTAAAACTGATTCATGTTTCAGTATTCGGCCATAAGTCGACAAATGCGGGGACTTCAGGAATGACCTAATTTGGACATAGCATTAAAACACCTAATAGCCATAACACATAAAAGCCCAATCAGTGAGGTGCAGTATCATTTGCGTAATACAGTGTAATTGAAGTAATAACATATTGTACTGAAATCCAATCTGCACTAACGGTACTTCATTACGAAATTATTGTGAATAAGCAATAAGTTTTAAATCGGTAAATGGTTGTTTTTATAAATTTTTGTAGTGCGCGAATTTGGTATACAAAACAAATGCAACTGATAAAAGCATAAAGTCCTTGAATGCCAGCAAGGATAGAAAAATAAACGTGTCATATGCCAGCAAGAATAAGAAAAGAAAATCTTTCCGGATATACCCTATACCCTATACTGTTCAGTAAAGGAGTAACATAGTACTTCTGAATGAATATATAAATATTTTCAAGCAGCAACAACCTAGAACATTCATTCCAAATAAGTCTCTGATGTAATCTATGAAGCAACACAAAATACACAATAGACTCAGCTTCCTATTCTAATATGAACTAAGCTTTAGTAATCCTGGCTACATCCAGCCACGTCCGCGGCTTCCGTCTTGGTTTACTGACCTTATGACGTCATTACCAACGATTGACAACCATTGTCTTCCACACAATGGCGTATATCAGCTAATTTGTGAATGGTGAAATTTTTTGCGCTCATTATGCAATTTTTTAGTTGTTCATTATGTCAGCGTAATGTTTGGAAGATTCGAGAAAGCTGGTGTTACTGACTTTGTAATTTAAAAAGCTGGGTCACTTTGTTTTTATAACGAAAACATTTTATGTTGGAACTCTTGAATAATATCAACTGAAAAGTAATCATTGTTACTGTTACTAGGAGGAATATTTTCCGTAAGAAACATTTGCATAGTTTTCGTTTACCGATTTACATAAACTTGAGGCGTGAACATATAAATTAGGTTTAGTCTAAAGATAGATTGATTGAGTTTGGAGTGACCGCGTTTGGTAAACAGCGATAAGCATTAGGCATTTCAAATTAGGACTTACAGTTATTGCATAAGTTGTTTGTCAATACTAATCAAGTGTCGCTAATATGCCAATGGAATGAGGTATGAAAAGGTATCAAAATCTAATTTGTACGTCAGTGAAGACTATTAGAAACGCATTTTTTGATATTTCAGAATAGGGAAACACTAAGTAGATTATTCTAATATAATAGAAATGCGTAATCTTTTTAGGCTTACTGAAAATTAATTATTTTTTGCAGTCAGGATTTTATTTTACTTTTTGACGCAGTTATGTTTGGTGGTGGATGTATTTAAATATATTTGGTGGTGGATTGATTTATTTTAATTAAAGTTTCTAAAATTAACCAGTTCTCGTCTGATTTCCTCTGATCGGCTTATTAAATCGCGTTGATTTCGATCAACTAGACTTACCTATATTGTAGACGTTTGGTCTAATTTTACAATTCCTCGATACGCGAATCGATTTGTGACAGTGTTGTTAATATAGGCCATTGTGCTATTACATACATTGTGCAAGCAAGTGCAGTTATATTAATAGTAGTTATTCTGCATGAAATGTGTCACTTTGTAGGAATAGTATCTAAATGTAGGAAAATATCCCTTGTCGGATATTTTTTGCTTATTTTATTTTTCCATCAAGCACTGAAGTTTTTTAAATTAATAGCGAAAGTTCTTTTGTTATTAAGTCAGTAGGTATCTTTAATACCGTATACAAGTAAATTAGATTTTCTTATACTGTCTAACAAGTTATCATGAATAATATCTATTATTATTTTTAATAACCGATCAGTTATTGTAATTGCTTTTTCTCAAATACAAATACTGCTCTATCCCAGAAGTAAATCACTTGTATATTGCGTTGTGATAAAGTATAATCAACGCCTTAAAGGTTCAATGATTTGTCTAAACAAGTAAACTTGTAGACGCGTTCACCTTACATTCCTGGCCTGCGGAAATAGGCATGTTTTATTATACGTAGGCTATCATCGACTATGTATTGAAACTCAATACTCACTTTTGATTAGTTATTGTTTATTATTATTACATTACAATAAAACTATGAAAGTGTACCGTGTAAAGTGTGAAGTGTGCGGTGCGATCGGTTGAATATATTTTTTTAATGGATAACATTATTTATTTAAGTTACCGTTATATTGTTTGCTTATGCAATGTTCAACCCACTAAATAGAAGGGAACGTTTTTTTTTAAACTAGGGTTAAAAGTCTTGCTACTATACAATAGTTTTAAACTTCAGCAATTAGCATTTGACCACACTCGGTGTATATAAACTCATAAGCCAATTAATCAGTAAACGGTAACAGCCAATAATTTGTGATGCAGAAATCGCAGTGTTTTAATGTGAAACACCGCATCTGGCTAGACGGGAAATCGACCCCGAAATAGTTGGCACAATGCCAGCCTGATAATGACAAATGTAAATACCATGTCCTCTTCAACGCGGATAGGAACTGGAATGTCGGAAGTCGATATTTTTTTGCTCGATAAATTAATAAAGGAGATGGAATACTATGTATCAACATACAACAATGGTTCAGAGATTTTTAGGTAGTGGTTTTTTTTTAAATAACTTCCGCAATTTGTTATTTAATTTCTGTATCGCGGAGGTTTCACATACACAAAGAACAACCAGACTTGGAACAGACATTTGTCGATCACACAAGTTTGTCCCATACGGAAATCGAACCTGCAACACGACTCGCACTGTGGTAATTGGCGTGGTGACCTATACCACTCGGTAATCCGTGCAATCATATTGATGTGTTATAATATAGGTAGCTTTGTATAGGTATCGTACCTAATAATGAATGGCAACTGTAGACATGAAAACGTTCACAAAAGAAACAAATGAAAAGTGCTAGAACAAAACTTTTAAGGAGAAGTGCTTTTTCAGGAGTTATAAAATGGAGGCGCAGAATGAACATGGGCCATTTTCAATAATGGCCCGTGTCGTTCTAAATTTGATTTAATTATAGTGGTGTTGCGTGACCTATCCTTAAATTCACACGCTTCACAATACTATACAATGTCTTGGCATTTGAATAACATAAAAGGTTACAATACATATTAGTAAAATATTTTTTTGATGTATCGCTTATTTAATGTCGATCGCCCTATGCAAGTAGGTACCTAACGTATGATGAAAACCTGATGATTTGAAATCTATATCTATTTAATTTATTTTTAACATACAAAAAAAGAGAGCTTGCGAAGAAGTAAATAAGTTGCGTTAGGTACGTACGTATTGAGTGGAATGTAACTGATTACTTACACATAAATTTAAAAAATCCCTTTTTAAATTTATGTGTAAGTAACAACTACAATTCAATTCATATGGGAACCTCTGAGGTAAACCCTATCGATACCAAAAATATTTTTTGAAATCGATCATCTAACTATTGACAGAAATATCGCGTTATAAACTAACATTAAAAACCGACAAATTGGAAACCTTCTCCTTTTAAGTCAGTTAAAAATAAGGTACCTATACAAAACATTGATTTTTTAAAGTATAATGTAAAGGGCCCTAAATCGATACTACATTAAAAATAATATTGATATCGATTGACAAAATCGATTTAAATCGATCGTTTTATATATTATTGACATAATCCGCGCTCATTGATTAAACTCGAACGTTCTGACCTCAAGAAGTTATGAGCGTCAGTTTCAAGTAATTCTGGTTATACATTGACATACTTTGACGTAACTTGTTCGTATCGATCAAATATATTTGCACCTTATGTAAAGCTAGTTGATAAACGTTTTAATGTATATAGAAGGCTTGTAGAACGATGTATGCTGAATAATAATAAGCTAACAGAACGCTTTAATTAAGATATCGGCAACGCTTGATGTGCTTTTAATGTTGGAGATGGTATCAATATTATTTTAAGTGAATTTTAATAAATATTTTAACAAGTATAAAAAAAAAATACCGTACTGTTTTTTTAATAATTAACAGCACTATATTGCATCATGCAAAATTAATTTTTACATTACATAGGTACGAATATATTTTAAAATTTGATTTGTGTTTTCAGGGCGGCATCAACAACAAATGTGATGTTCGCGTCTGCGCCGCTCACGAGACGCGCTTCTGCACTGCACTTGGATTCGTCAGACACTGATAACAAAGGTACATATAATATACTAAATAGCTCTACTTAAATACGAGTATATTTATAAGAAGTAAGATAAAAGGCAACTATGATTAAAGATTTGTATTTAGGCAGTCTTGTTAATGAGAAAAAGTACGGATGGTACTTGCTGAGGTTTGTTTCTGAATCAGTCTCAATACAATTATTATAGGGAGAGTCGTCCGTACCCAAAGCTACGCGATTGGTCTACAATTTGTATCACGTCATGACTTGCTTATGAATTTTTCAGTTCTGAAAACAAGCCGGTCGCGGTGAGGCTAGCTGCCAAACCCAAAAAGTAAAAGATGGCCGATAAATTATTAGAATTTTTTTAAAAACGTTAACGTAATTTGTTTGTCAATTGAACACTAGAATATCATAGTAATGTTGGCATACAATTCACTATGTGACTCCTCCTTAGAACATTTAAAGCCAGATGACATTTAAGTCCTAGGTACAGCATGATACATAAATTATGATTATATCCCGCATCATTTCTGAGTCACTCGTACTTTGACTTGGCCAGCCCTCCCACCATGTTTTATTATTTATGTCATTATGATGTGCCTCTGGTATAAAAAATATTCGTAAATGTAAACATGTTTTTTTATCCATGCTGCCTTTGAAGGAGTGGTGATGTTCACCAGTTTCTGTAAGTATTATAATCTATACATAACAATATCAAAGATTTTTTTTTGTTTATTCAGCTTTATAGTTTTTTTCTTTACTTTACAAGGCACATTAGTACGCTAATGGCTGAAATAATTGTCCTCATATAGTAATTTTGTTCCATACAACGTTGACTCACACTGCATAATTCGCTATTGTATTGAGATCGAGTACGTCTCGACCTTGCCAGAGATTAAGAAAAGATTATGCTAATTCGCTGTGTAAGCCAGGCCACTGACGCGTTATACTTTTATCTTCGCCTTACATACGGTTGAACATAAAAAGATCATGCATGCAGTATCGATTGAAGCAACAATACCAATTGAATCGATTGTTCATTCGATTACATACAATCGATTTAGCTAAGCTTGCGATAAATTTTATTTTTCATAAAGGATTATTATAACATTGTATCTCATATGACCTTATCTACGGTACATTATCGGTATATTAGTTTGTCTACCCAGATATGCATCAATCAATTTATTGTACTACCTACAAAGTATTTGAAAAACAGATGTTACTTTGTATATTTACATCAATTTGAGGTTCAAACTTTGAATAAGGTTCTTAATACACATGCAGTATTGAACTTGCCTTCTTTAAACTACACATTGGCGGATTAGTCTAAAATCCACCTTTTGTAAAGGTATTAAGATAAATTCGCTTATTTTCGTCATATGAGACGCGGGCTAAAAAGGAAAATTTTGTGTATTTATCATTGACTTCTCACTGTTTTACTAATTATAAATTATTCTGATTCTGACTGTTAAGAATCGCGACACCAAACACCTCTACGTGTCCTGATTAAAGAGAACACCTCTACCTCTGATGAAGATTACCTATTCTGAAGCATGTCTTTTTTTTTTACTTTTTCCTGTATGAATTCAAACCCCTGATTAAAGAGGAGACCTGACTGTATGATTGAGCATTACCTATTGTCCTTGCAGACGAACCCGACCGCAGCCCCCAGCCAGTAATGTGGTCGTCGGTGGCGCGGCGGCGCACCGACCTGGTGCCCACGGTGCCAGCGCCGCGCGCGCCAGGTAGGGCCTACTCCATGACGCGGCTGGACCGGCTGCCCGCCGCGCGCCCGCTCGCCTCCGCCTCCCCGTCGCTGCACCACCTCAACAGGGCCCGTAAGATACCGCCAGCATATGGTGACGTCATGCTTCGCTTGGTTAGCTTCGCTTGGGTTGGGATAAGTCGGCTTGTTTTCGCACCGATGTGCTGATTATTCCATATATCTGTGTAGCTGTGAATGTAATACTTAGTTGTGTTTTGAGATTCTAGTTTTCTATTACTAAATTGTAATTTCGTCCTTTCTGCGTTATATTAACGCCGAGCACCTTTAGACGTTATTTAAACTGAATAATTCTTAACAAGTGAACTTTCTTTCGTTGTTTTCTGAATTCGGATTAGTTAAAAAAATTTGTTTTTTTATTTACTTGAATCCAAATTAATATTTTCAATAGACAAGGGATGTTTGTAATTATTGGAAGCAAAGCTATGTTTTACGTGTAGGTAACTTTGCTTATATTTTGACTACCTATCTGGTTGCATTTCCTCAATGTTTTGAGCTTTTCAAGTTCTAAAAACAGTAAAGACGTTGCACTTTTGTGAACTACATCACAGTTTTGAGGTAACGAAAATAGTTAAAAAGCATAAGCTGGCATTTAAGTGTGACTTGCTTGATATAATCTTAGCGGTTTTCGAATGGTTTAAAATTGTAGCTTGCGTTTGGTTTGGTGTGAACTAGAAATTATATTAGGCTGTGTGTTTTCCTAGTTCTAGCTTTCAAGCAAGATTTTTTCAACATTTTTATTGTAGTGTTATGAATAAACAGAACGGCCAGTCGCGTGTTTGATGTACGAGTTAATGAAGTCAAGTGAGCAAACAAGTCTATTGTATGTTGAAGTCTTCTTCCGGTATATTAGAAATACTATTTCTTTTTATTTTGTATTAATTATACACCATTTCCTCTAGGTCAAAAGGTAGTCAAGAGCAAACAATGCTTGCGTCTGTTGTCAATGAAACAATCCAAGTTGAGATGTTAAATTTTTCTACTATTCCTGAAAATTTTAGTTTCTACTATTCTAAAGTCTGTATTCTACTGTCGTGTCTTCGCGATGCGTTTTAGGCCAAGATATAACGGCGTATTTTGTTTCCATACTTATAATGTCTGCTGTCGTCAGTACATAACTTTTTCATCGTGTCTATTTAAAATCCACTATAGTCTATTTAAATTCTTGTACCAATTGCTGTTATTCCCACTTAAACAAACATCAACTTCATGTCAGTGTAAATAGAGTTTATGAAGTGGTAGCAAACTGAACCTTATGTGTAAGCGTTACAGTTGCTTTTCCTAAAACTCGTGTTTGATTACATGTTTGGCATATGAATTGCGAACGCGGTATAGGAACATTTTCTTCTCTTATAAACCTAAATAATATAAGGTCTTCCTTGTAATTCGTCGGTCGTTTTAAAAGCGAAGTGTTTAGGTTAAATTTAATGCTTTAGAATAATAATGAAACGCTTTTGGGTTGCCGCTGCGGGTAGCTATTGTCGTCAAGATGTAATTTGCTTCTTCGCAAATATTTATCATTAACTTATTAACTTATTTTTGTGGTTAATTGGTATTTTTGTCACTAACATAAATATATTCGATTTAAAGCTTTATATTATTTGTGTTTTATGGTTTATCAGTATTTGTATTTCCATTGCATTTTCAGGGGGCATTAACATTTTGAAGGTTGTGAAATATACTGCTTATTTTGATTACATCATACTAAGTTGTCGAAAAATTCTCTTGTGGATGTTTGATGGAGTATGTTGAGTTCAAAGTTTCAAATGCTTTTGGATCACGCGCAACATATACTAAAGGCGTTAAACCAATGTGTCGTCCTTTTCATTTCTATATATATGTGTATTTCTGTATAAATTCAGCACAATTGTGTTCACTCTTTTAAAATATCACATTTATCCTAAATTCATAATTTCGTATCACTGGGTCGCTTGGTTTTTGCTTCGACATTCTTTGTTCTATTTCGGTCTTTGTTCCCATTAAATTTAGGCATATTTTACAATGAAAACGTCAGGGAAAAGGTATTTACTGCTACCTCTTATAATACATCTTTTACTCAATAGCCAATTTTTTAAACATTATAAAATTATGGAGTGTTTTAATAGCCACCTGTAACTGCCCTAATTCAACATTTAAGGCCTCTTATCATAATTTCAACCTAAAACATAATCAATTATTTGATTTAGACGAATCTGTCCCACTGCTGGGCAACTATGGAAGTCCTTCCATAGGGAACTATTAATATTTCGCGCCACCTCAAACCAACCAATTTTAGATCTATTATGTGTAATTTTTTTACTCTTAAACACTCCTTGCTTCATATCCTTCAGGTAGTTTTTAACCAAGGATCTTTACCAACATTAGAATGTAAACTATAATTGGCTATTGAGTATAAGAACCTATTTGGTCCAGTCTCCTTCTATCTCCTCCGGTGGCGTGGCTGCTTAAAGGTAAGAGTGACTAACAGCTTAAGCTTTCTTTCTAAACTGTGTACAATGCACATCCCCCCATTTATTGCACTTCGAATATTGTGCACAAAAATGCAAAATTGTTTTTTTTTGTGGATATAACCCAGCATACTTTATTTTGTATTGCTAGGAGAGTGCTAAGGGTTATTAAAAATGGGGAAAACTAGGCGTTTATAAAAAAGAGTTCCAGTTAGTCACCCTCAGATTCTGAATGGCTGATCAATATAAATTTTAGTTAATCACCTGTCAAACCTCATGTTAAGCGCTTTGATTGGTTGTTAGTGTTTGGGTCAACCAATCACAGTCGCGATTAGTTTATTTGACAACAGATTAAGTTTAACAGCCTTTCAGAAACCGGAAGTCAGTGTTTGAAAGGCGTAGGTATAGAAAAGAAGAGGCCAGTGGAATAGTTGAGACTCAAAATAATATTTTATGCAAATGCAAAAAAAATGCATTTTTAGTTGATTGAATGGTATGCTAGTCTACACCCACTAAGTTTTTGAACAAAGCAACTGCATGGAATTTGCCAAGAATTATGTTTTAAAGTGTCTAAAGTTTACTTAAAATATGTGAAATTGGCTATAAAAAACATTTAATAGAAAAAGCACAAAGTATTATATTTTTATTTCATCTTCCCTTATATGTTCCATAACAATACTTTCACACACCACTATACAATTACTCTTTTCACACATGCACATTTTTGGCACTTATTCTTATGACGTGTAAAATTTTATGATAAACCAATTGACTGTCAGTGAGTCATGTATAAAAAACTTGAATATATCATTTCAATTTGATTAGTTACAGGTATACACACAAACAAATATGGAAACAATAACATCAGACACACTACTAATACATGTTTGCTTAATGCTGGGTACACAATGAAACAGTATTCGACTATCACATCTTGTTCGTTCGAATTTATTTTGTGTTTGAGAGTGTTTTTTAACGCCAACGAACAATAACGAAGATGATCGAACACTGACGAATGCAAACGAACGTTGACGAAAACTATCGAATATTGACGAATGCCAACGAACGTTGACGAAGGCATCCGAAATTTTACGAAAACAATTGAACGTAGTCGAATGTTGTTCTACATAATGATGTACTCAGCATTTGTATGCCTCTTCCCCTTGCTCCCTATCTCCCGCTGCCGTGAACACTTACCGCACATCAGCGGTACATAGTATCCCCGATGTGCGGTTGGTGTAACGCGTGTGTGCGCAGAGCCGCGGTCGGGCGACACGACGCCGGGCTCGCGGCCGGGCAGCGCGCTGTCGGCGGCGGGCGTGGCGCGCCGGCCCGCGTCCGCGCCGCGCAAGCCGCGCCCCGCCTCCATCGCCGGCACGGGCGTCAACACGCCCAGAGGTACTCCACTTATATGCAACCCTATTACTTGATGCATACGGTTTCATTTACGCTCTTTGTTTCGCCATTTTTCCCTCAATTAGGAATTCCTGACGTCTATTCTATCTAGTTTTGCATGGAGTGAATCCTACTTGCAGATATATTAATTTACATAACTTTTTCAGTTCTTTTCGTGTGATTTTTTGGTTTTTCGATAATAATATTTGCGTAACAATGTTAAGGTTCAGTTTGGTTTGTCAAGCGTTGTAGCTTGAAGACGATCTCCGTTGAGCGATGTTGTTCAATGTTTGATGTTACAGCTTTTGTAAATATAACAATTTAGTGTTTTAGAATGTATTAACCAACTAATAACTATTTTACGTGTTGAGTAATTATAATTGTTTGTAATTAATCGTTTAATTTAATTTTGTAATGAAGCAAAATGAATGCAAGAATTTCTTTTTAGCTACCACCTAAAGTTATTTTCCTTAGTACGCGATTTGCGCCTAAGGAGAGCAAAAAAATATAGTAAGTGTTTTGAAAGACCAACTTTATATCACTTGCGGTCTGTCTTGAGATTTAAGAAGTAAGCGCACTTACTTCGCGCTGAGCGACGCTCCGCTTCGTAATCTCAGGTTGCTTTAGGCCTGCCGCTATAGTGCTACAGTGACGCGCAGCGCGTGACTAAAACAATCCGAAACTACGCTCAGCGCTGCGTCAGGCAGCGCGGCGTAAGTTCGCTTTCTCATTGAGAGAAAAAAACTCCTTTCACAATTCGTGAAACCTTATTTTATTTTCTGATTAATTTAGTGGTCCATTATTTCGAGCGATGTTAATAAATGTGTTCGTATCGTAGGCGGTGGAGACACGCTATCGCAGAGCGTGGCCACAACGCCCAGCGTGTCGCGGGACAGCACCGTGATGGCGGGCGGGGACGTCCCGCGCCGGCCCAGCACCGCGCCGCGCCGGCCCCGCCCCGCCTCGCTGCACGCCGCCAGCGCCAAGCCCGGTCAGTACGCCCTGCACGACACCACCGTGATGCCAGTCAAGGCTGACTCAACTTCACTGGTAGTGCAACGCTGTGCTATATGTGTCATTGTGACGATAATGAAAGTATGTTTATTGTTAACAGTAACGCCAGTCGCGCCTGGTGAGGGCAAGCCGCCAGTACATAGAAAGCCAAAGCCATCCAAAGATCACGAAAAGGTAAATTTAGAACCTAATAGAATCTTCGAACGCCTGCTTCTTCGGTCACCATTGACCGACATACATTTTTTTTATCCGCCGACTCAAAAGCATTTATCAATTACTGAATTTTGCGGACATTATTTTCTGTATGTAGGAGTCGACTCAGATGCGCACAATAATACATATCGGAGAAAAGTATAAGCTAAATGTTATCAATGCTGAAATTATTTATCAACATATTTTCGTATTAATATTCTCATTCACTTCGTGCGATCTTTTCATGCTAACGTTCAGATCGTTTTCATTCATACAACCCACTCCTCATGTCTTTAGTCTCTCCGACTCCTATTATAGTCATCACACAATCACTTGGGCTTTCCGTACCATAATGGACTACATCTCTCTCCATTGACATCAGTATTCATTACTCATTGATTGAGTTTTCTGTACCTACGTAATGAAAGAGCGTGTATAACTGTAGGCGGCGCGAGGCAAGTCCCTGTCAGCGTCGCCGGGTCGCACGCTGTCGCCGTCGCCCGCCGCTTCCAAAGAGTCCAGCGTCGACAAGGAAATCGCTAAGGTAACGACACCTTGCCGTGGTACCATACCCCTGTCTAACAAGCCCTTTATGTGTTCCATGTGATCGCTAAGTTAACGTGTCACATTATTACTCCTTGACAGTGTTACCACGCCGCTGTATAACAAAGCATGTAACAAACAAGTCCTATGGGTGTTCTGCATGTGATTTGAATGTTTGTGTAACCTCGACAGAGGCATTGAATTTTGATTTTAAAATTCTTTGATTTTTCAAGAATGAGAAATCAAACTATAATATATTCCTTCTAAAAGAGTAATGATTTTCTGTCCCTAAATGTTAATTCAGCTAACTGCTTGCTTATGTCATCTCACTAAGGTGATTCTAATCTCAAGTATTTGTACTAAAACCGAAAATATAAGTTTGTGTACACATAGATGTTGTTGATCCTTATCTTACCGTGATTTTTAACAAGTGTGTCGACCATTGCCATTATTTAAACCAGGTATTTAAAGCGAAGTGAATAATTTTAGACCCATAACAATTTTACCCTCGTTTAGTAAAATATTTTGAAAAGTAATACTTTTTTTATGTGAATAAGCAGTTTTACAATATAGTTTTACAACGTGTAACGTGTAGCGTTTGAAAAAAATTGCACAGAATCCCATTGGAGTTTTCTGTGACTTTTCTAAGGCGTTTGATTAAGTTCATCACGACATACTACCCTCTTAACATAAATATTATGGTATTCAGGATATAGTCCTTAATGTAATTAATTCTCATTTGAAGCAGCACCTTCAATGCGTAGATGTCAATGGCGTTAAATCTGGACCTCTTCCAGTTAAATAAGGTGTACCCCAGGGTTCTATACTAAGTCCTTTCTTATTCCTGGTTTACATAAACGGTTTGCTGTACTTTTCGGTGACATGTCACTTATAATTAATCGATCTCTAAGGGTAGTTTTCTCGAATTGATTTATATGCCATGATGATCGTTACAAGTAGCAATATTTATGTGTACAGCCGGCGGCGGCACCGACCGTGACGTTGGACAAGAGTCAAGTGGACGCGATCGAGGTGACGCACAAGTTGGAGGCGCTGCAGATACAGAATGGAGACGCACACCAAGATATTGATAAGGTAAGTTATTAAATTATTAAGGTTTAGTTAGAGCGTTCGAAGATACAAACAATTTTGTCAGACAATCTTTCTAATTACTGAAAGTCAATTTATGTTATTTCATCTGAAAGTTTTTGTCTGGTGTATTTTTATTCGTATGGGGAAGAAAATATGCTCTATTGAAAACTTTATTTGCAGTCTATTAAATTTGTGGGTACCTAATCGTTTAAAATTTACCACAAAATTAATTATCATCCAAGATATCATAAAAAAAAAATTACAAAAAATGTCGGTGTACCGAAATATATTCTCCATTTGCCTTTTCAGTCAAACGAAATCAAAGAAACAATAGAAGTTAAGCAGGAAACGAAAATCGAGCAAGTAACGGAAGTAGTGAAACACGAAGAGAGAGTGATCGAGAGGAGCGAACAGAAGGAACAGAAGGAGAAGCGGGAAGACAAAGAGGAGAGGAAGGAGCCCTCCGTTGAAAAGACTGATGACAATGAGATGACTGGTAAGCGTATATTTTAGTCTCATTTTCTTCAAGCTGTCAAAGACTAACGAGTTAGTAATCTTTATGCTGGCTACTCATAGCGCGTGATATGACGAGTGACGCCCTAACGCGTTGCGCGGCGTCCGCGTCATATCACGCATTGCCGGATATTCAAATATTATTATTAGTCGTTAAAATCAGGTATGGAAGGAAGGCTTTATTTATCCAGTAGTGTGTTACCTCACAGTACCGGATAAAGCTTTGTTCTTTCTCTTAGTTCTTTCCTCGTACCTGATTTTAAAGGCAACGAAAAAAAAATTACATGATGCAATAAAGCAATGCCTGCGGATATTGATATTGTTTTATAAAAAAAAATATTGAAATTTGTTTTGAGAAGACAATAATGAGATTTGTGTGTGTGGCAGCGTCGATGACGGCGCGGCGCATCACGACGGAGGAGCAGGCCAAGGCGGCGCTGGCCGAGCGGCGCCGCCGCGCGCGCGAGGAGCTCGAGCGCCAGGCCGAGCGCGAGCGACAGAGGTACGCACTCCCTAGCGATCCCTCCGCAACTAGCACGTTACTACACACTCTTTCACTATCTGTAGCACTTTATTTATACCTCAACAACCCCACTCTCACATACACGTATTATCTAAGAGCCTAAACCCCAGCTATTTTAACTATAGAATTCTCATTTTCTCTCAAATCAAAATCAAAAACTCATTTATTCCAACTAGGCTACAAAGTAGCACTTTAAGATCGTTAATTCAATGGTCAGCACCCTGATTCGCCCACCCTTCACCGCTTCCTAAGTGCTCGCAACAAACTCCCCTGCAGCACGCTGCATTTCATATACAATAATAATAATAAATATAATTTAGGGACTGCGTAAATAAACAAGTGTTTGAGGTCGATAGGTACTACGATAGCTACCATGAAATTAAAAGTATAATCAACAGAGCCCAAAGTCAGCAGAACGACCAGTCACCACACTCTTGTCTTGTCATTACCTAAATGACAGTCGAAGATAGTAAAGTTCACTTGCGACAGCTAAACAAAATACAAAATCCCTCTTCAAGTCGTACCTCTAATAATATACCATGTCCCTGTTCCCAGACTGCAGCGCGAGGCTGAGGAGGAAGAGGAACGGCAGCGACAGGAGGAGGAGCGCCAGCGCCGAGAGGAGGACGAGGCGCGCGAGCTGGCGCGCCTGCAGCGGCAGATGGAAGAGGAGAAGCTGCGGAAAGCTATCGAGGTAATAGGGATGGGAACTAATTTTCTTTATTTACTCGTCACATAGACTACCTATTTAAAAATTTTAAACACGTATTTTTCCCTTTTTTACTTAAACAAACAATGAGGAAGATCCAGTGGAAGGAAATGTCGCGTGACGTCACTTCTAGCTACAATTTTTACCAAGACATGACGTTACAAGCCCCCACTCCTGAACTTTAAAGCGCTTTAACTTTGTCATTTTTTATTGATTTGATAAAAGAAAAAATACGAGCTTTGTTTTCTGTTTTTTTGCATCTGGTGGACTAAATAGAATTGTCCTTTTCATACCCAGTCCACACGCCTATTGAGCGGACTGGGCTTCTAGAAAGTTCAGATCATTCTTCGCCTATCAGCTTTAAATTTCTCATTTACGCTTGATCGAATAATTTATCTACTCTCATTTCTAGGCTCAACAACAACTCGAACGCGATGAAGCCGAGCGCAAAACCCGCGAGGAAGCTGAGAGACAAGCGCGACTCCGCGAGGACGAGGAGAAGAGGAAGGCCGCGGAGGAGGCGGAGAAGGTCCGCCGCGAGGAGGCCGAGCGGGAGGAGAAGGAGCGCCTCGCCAGGAAGCAGAGGGTGGAGGCTATCATGGCCAGGACCAGGCTGCGGAAGGTAGTACAACTTAGCAAAATACATGGTGGACGGGGAAGGCGCGGGATACTTTAGATAGGTTATGATTTGGTTATGGGTTTGCTATGGATTGGATGAAATGTACGTGAGTTTGATATGATATTAAAATTTCTGAATTTTGTGAGTGATAACGCCAAAACTTTTTGAATAAAATAAAAATAAAAAAGGCCAAATTTAAGTGTTATTGACGTGGCGAAGGTAGATTATATTGTTAAAATTAATGTAATATAGAAACCATGGTGATTTTTACAACTGCATAACTATTTGATGTGATAGTAGGCATAGTTCATCAACAATTTAAAGTTTATCTATTGTATTTAATTTATGTGATAATTTTGCGTATTTGCGGGATGTATGAAAGCTAATTACTATGATTATTTAAAACAAAACTGTTTACTTACGCATATTCACAAACAAACAGTTCGACTCGCGACACCATCGCCGCGTCAGCTCATGATTAGGGACTCCTATTGAGTCTGAAACTAGTCGGGCGATGCCGAAAAGTTTTGTTTTAAATAAATATGAATACTTCTCATGAAAGTTATTATACAAATTCTATGAGGTTGTGGTAAAGCTTATTTATTGTGGAATATGGTTCTTCCGATGTATAAACGGGTCGTACTACGCTAGCAGGCGGAAGAAGAGAAGAAGCAAGCCGGGCCAGCGCCGGCGCCCGCAGAGCCCGCGGCCGCCGCTACCGACGCCGCGGCCGGCAACAACGGCAACGCGCAGGTGCGGACACGCTTACGCTACACACTTATTGCATGACACACCTCGCTTCTTATCCTCTCTACTTACCTCACCTTTGTATATTATTCTTCTCATGTAAATACTGTACCTGTCATATTATGCTTGTACGAAATTCTTAATTATTTGGTACTTAACCAGTATGCAAGATGAGTCAGAATTAGATTACTGGCACACTACAATGTCTTGTATAAATTACAACTGACCAACTCACAAAGCTCCAAACTTTTTGACACAATCATAAAAATCTAATTACATATACACACTGACACACAGACATACTGTAAAAAAGGGTATAAGATCATTTAAACCAATGCCTTTACAAATTTAGTACTGACATAATGTGTTTAGTAAAGAAACTGGTCTGCACACTGTTTCCACTAGGAATATGATTATTTTATTAAATATTAAAACTTATTATTATTATATTTACTTATTAATATACCCTATTGTTTTTTAAATATTAATATACTCAGACAACAGACATGCTATTGTTACTGTTACTGCAATACAAGCATAACCAAAGCTTCTATGATATTCCAGACCCAGGAATCCAAGCCAGCCGAGGTGACACCTCCAGCGGCCGAGAGTTCCGCGCCCGCTACAGAGCAACCGACCAACAACGGCAACGTCACTGCCGACCTACTGGGACTGTCCGAACAACACGCCGTCAGTACTATATATTTATACTTACAAAGTGTTCCCTAGACAGAATTGTGACCTAAGTAAAGGTCATATTCGTATGTTCATCGAAAGCTTAAGCAAGGCTTGTCGACGACCTCCGTGGTCGAGTGGCGTACATACCGGTTTTCAAGGTGTCGCCAGCTCTGAGGTCCCGGGTTCGATCCTCGACCGGGTCAATGTAGAAAACCACTTTTCTACATTGTCCCGGGTCTGGGTGTTTGTGGTACCTTCGTTGTCTCTGAATTCCATAACACAAGTGCTTTAGCTACTTACTTTGGGTTCAGAGCAATGTATGTGATGTTGTCCACATTTATTCTTTTTATTATTATTTTTTGTCCATATTTTGGTCCATAGATGAACGCCCATTTAAATACAAAGAGTTGTCAGTACCTTGGAAAACAAGTTAAACCTTGGTTCATTTCAAAAGGCGTATTTTCTGTTAACATTTATTTGACGTGTAGATAAATATTAAATTATGTTCTCTTGTTCCCCAGACTGAGGACAAACCCGCCGAGCAGACGACGACAATCAAACTCCCAACTAACGACAACGCACCAATCACCAACACGCCAATTGAATCCAACAACGGTAACGTGCCCCAACCCGCCAACATTGGCCACATATCCGCCAACTTCATACAAACCGAGCGTTTGTCCAACGAGAGCCAAACAAAGATGGCCGACGTGCCGAAAATCCTCGACGATGACTTCACTACGCACAACGGTCACGGGGCCACTCACAACCACCCCTTGACATTGCAAAATGCGATCTAAATACATACACATAAGGTTGGTAATGAAATGCAGTCGGTTTTCATAGCGTATATATTGGCTCGGTCGTGAGGTTGTGATTATGGCACGCTATTATTGATAACTTGGAGTTAGATAGGCTTATTTATTATGACTATTATATGTTTGACCGCTGATGGCTTACTGCCACATGAAGGCAAAAAACACGCTAGAAACTTGCTCTTTTACTTTAGGGAAATTCAAGTAATTAATCAAAACGTCCAAATACTTCTTAGTCGGCGGTCAAACAAACACACGGAGATGACTATTCAAAAAGATAGACATCTGTCTCAAAGCAGAAAATAATTGCTAAATCGAGCAATTCAGTAAACCAGTTGATTTGTGTGACGGTGCTTTTAATAATTTTCTCACATCACAAATATTCACTCAAAAATATTATGTTATCGTTGGTGCTAGTAAGGTTTTATAGATAGACTTTATATAAAATTGTTGATCATAGACACATGACTGCACTTGAGTACCTCAAAGAATCTTTGGAAGGTCTTACAAAACTTATATTGTGTCGCATCTCGTATCGTCGTTCTTTCTACCTTGTAACGACAATTTTACCAAGAAATTCTTATACCAAAATCTCTCAGTTCGTGTTGGTGTCAGTCCCGTCGAACTAGGAGGAGAGAATAGAGTGTATCTGTTAAAGCAAACTTATGTACTATAATATCTCTTGAATAGATAGCTAGTCTTCATAAAATACTTCTACTTTGATCAGAAAATGTTACACTAATTGAATTCACATAATTGTAAAAAGCAGACTAATTATTTGATTCATTGAAATGTATATACAGTGGTCCCTTTGAGATATCGATCACATTTTTTTTTTTGAAAACGGTCCATTATTGCCCAGGATGTCGCGAAACAAACATACAAAAAAAAACTTACCGTTGAATTAAGAACCTCCTACTTTTAAAGTCGGTTAAAATACTAGACTATGTCTCAGGGACCGTTAAATATCTATCTAAGCATTATATCTAGGAATGGTTAATTAAATTGAATATTTGAAATGAGATTAGCTAGGATTTAAAACAAAATGGAGTAACAAATAAAAAATTGTCAGTGTGAACAAACTCAGATCTCTAAATAATGGTTAAGCAAAAGATATTGATGGAGCGATCTGTGTTGCAAAGCCAATATGTATGCGTGAAAACAGGGTATGTATGTGTCTGTCACTCTGGAACCAGTGTTGGGATGATTTAAATATCTAAATAATGATATATTTGTTGTGTAAACAAGTATAGGATAGCATGATCACAATAGTCTTTAAAGTCAGTCAAAATAATCAGTTCATTTTGCCTGTAATGGGCTGATCCTTCTCAGAGAGATTAAAAGTGTTGTGGAGGTCTGATAGGCAGTCTCTCTGCGTTAAATACTGGTTACAGCTCAATACGGTGAGACCGGGAAATAGACAAGATTAATAAAAATCCATGTTGAGTTACAAATGTCCGTCTGTTTGATTATTATGAAATATTTTTACACGTATTTTTTTACGTAACTAAAAACTTACGAGGATACATTGACTTGCAATGTCGCATGACGTCATGATATCGTACGTTTTGTGTAACATCGTGACGTAATCAGCCCCCACTACTGAACTTTAATTCGCTATTGCTCCTTAGTTTATCAATATTTTGTAAAAGTAAAAAATACGTGTCTAATATTTTTTTATAAATAGATTTTTACTTTTCATATCCAGTCAACATCCCTATTATAATAAACATGCTTGTGGTCATGCTATTATTATCTTGTACTACCCAATGAAGTATATTAACTTATTATCTCATTGATTTTGCTTAGGATTTATTTAAATTTTAATATGAATTGAATTCGAAACAAATATACATTATATACGAGTATGTTTATGAAGTATACAATCTAGAAACGGATATTATTAAATACTGAAATTAAAGGCATAATGTTTGTTTGCAATAACACACTGCGTCCTTTTGAGATTCCTACAAATATTCACTATTTTCTTAAGCAAATCCTTTGCAAAAAAAAAACGATAATAAAGAAATAATAACAACTTAACTTGATGGCATAAGAGTGTCAGTACACTAGGAAGGCACTAAATTATTATAATATATTATAAATTAATGCATTTATTGTAAATTATCGCAAGTGAACACTTGGTTTTACTAACAAACCGCTAATTTGGTCAAATGTAAGCTTATTGTATGTACAGTTGTAACGGGAACCCAATGGTAGCGAAGCGAAAAATAAATAAATTCTCTATTCTATAAAGACCTGTAAAACTCCAGAAACGAAAAACAAAAAAGGCAGATACGATATTCAATATTTATAATTGAATTATTAAAATTTTGTCTTAGAATGTTATGTAATATATTTTTGTATAGCTCTGCTTACATTGGAGTCTTGGCTAAAAGCTCATTGGTTATTCTGTAACCAGAGAATCATTGATGTACCATCAAACCATGTAATAACATGGTTCTAAAAACACAATGGGACTTAGAAATGGAGATTTTGGCGGTTTACAAAATTATCTAACTTTAGTAAATCGCCGAAATCAGGAAATAGGTATACATTACATGGTTTAACCTATATATTTAGTTAACCAATGTAGGTTTAAGGTAAAGATACGAATATATTTATTCATCAGTGACGTTTTTAGGAAACCAGAGCGCTAGCCCGTTGTAAGAACTTATATCGTAAAGCTATGTTTAGTTAAATAAGCTGAAACATGATACAGCCAAAACAATGTTAGTAAAACAATATTTAATACAAGTGGCGGTGTTCATTATCTCTATATAAAATATTACAGATAAAATATAAAGGTAGTAAATTTTAATTTTTGAATTTATATTTTTCTTGATTTTATTGTGTATTGATATCAACTTAAATCGTTTATAATGAATGAGGTATATGACTAATTTATATTTGGCCTTATTCATAAAAATCTGGATGGTGTTAAGTAATTGATGAGAAAGTTCTAAATTCAAATTCTCTATAAAGAAATTTAAATAAGAACCTGCTAATCAATTGCTAATCATCGTCGAGATTTTATAAATAAGGCCATTAATGTCCATCAGATAGATTTATAAAGATTATTAGACATGTATTTTTACTTTTTTAACTAAAAACTCACGAAGAGTCGCAAGACGTCACAATTTCGTGCATTTTGTACTCAAGCGTGACGTCATTAGCCACTACTAAACTTTGATTCGCTTTATCTACTGAGTTTTATTATTTTGTAAAAGTAAAAAATACGTGTCCAGTATATTTTTATTATCTAACTGACGGACTAACTAGATTTTAGTTTTTCATATCTAGTCATGTACCCCATTTATCAATTGCGCATTTTACACTTTCTTTAATTTCTTCTTCATGTAGTCTCTGAATTAGGAAAACTATGTCAAAGCATTTGACATAGGCTTCCTGTTCTGCAACGACTGACTTAGGAATCCTAAATTTAAGACAGTTTTATAAGCGCATTAAACCTAACATTATCTATATATAGCTTCCTTGATTAGCTTACGCTTCATATTTAAAAAAATATTTTGTTGAATAATAATTTGTATAGAGAAATGAACCTTAATGCCCATTATTTAAGTTTTATTTTGCAATACCACACAGTAGATGATATAATAATCCGTCTCGATAGAATTGGTGTTGTGTGGTAAGTTCTAAATAAGTTTTATATTTAATTGTATCATAATTTTAATAAATCTTAATGGATTATTAGTGTGAGTAGCTTAATAAAAAAATACTTATTAAATGAGCTCAGTAACATCTTTTAGTTAATGATAAAGAAATAAAACTGAAGAGTTTTGAAGGATTCATGGATAAAAAAACGCATTTAACTGAACAATAACGAGATTTTACTAATTGATTAATAAACCTATTAACGATTAAATAAAAAAATAGAAGATAGCAAAAGATGCTACATGTCTTGCCCTACCTTGCTTAAAACGATGTATCAGGCAAAAAATCAAGCCTGCAGAAATCATACTTAAAAGTCAATATCGTAATATATCTGCATTACGAATATCCCAAACAATTGTTTGTTATGACTATAAACGTAAGTATCCGTATTCGAAATCTATTAAAATACATTAGGGTTTAGTTTGAATGCAATATACAAGTATTTGGGTAGCTTTCTCAGTAGTAGCATTATGTTGCAGTACTGCAAATAGTGTACTGATTATGTTAGTCTTTGTCACTTGATTCTACTTAAAAGTTGAGTAACGGTTTTAAAAAATCAATTGCTATTGATCGACACGCTTAGAAGATAAAGCTAGCATTACTGAAAAACTAGTATTCTGTGTTTAAAACTAAACAGACCTAAATGATCAATCATTCCTAATACATATCTTTCTGGGCTTACATTAATCACAGACTACGATTTCTGGCTACAATACCCAAGTAACCAACAACCATCTTTTGAACAACTTTAAAATTTCAGTTCTATGTCAATGTATATAGAGTTTAAAATGTTTTGTTCTGTTTGTGAAAGCCTTTTTATATTTTGTTGGATTGGTCACACCCATCTAATAATCACGATGAACGCACAGAATGATTTCGAATACGGATACATACGTACAAACTGAACGCGACGTTTCATTTTGTTTTTCTAAACAGTTTTTTTTTAGAAAGGAAATCAAATGAACAGTATATATTTAGGTATGATGATGAAGTTATGCTTAATAAAGTTACAATAATGTAATTTAAGTTATTTATCACGTTATATATACAAATTTTTGTATTATAAGTAGATAGCATTCAATGTTATTCAGCTTTTTATAGGATGTTAAAGAAATCTAGTTATTTGATACAGTTTCATGAGGTTACAATGGGTTGCATTAATATAATTTACAACTGGACTAAGATTCTAACCGTTTACTAGTTTTTGTATAAATTAATTGTTGAGTCGAAAAGTTATAGTTATGTTTTCATACAAAAACATTTAGTATATTATTATTGTGTTAAGATTTTTAACTTTTTAGCGTTGACTTTCATTTGCCTGTTTGAGAATGTTGTTTTTATGAAAATGTAATTAGGACTCGTCGATTTAAGGGGAGTGTTCCCCATACTGTATATTATTCCATAATATTTTCTTTCACATAATAATAATAATAGTAGTTTTTCCAATTTACTCTGTTGTGTGTCGAATGCATTGCTTTGTGTGTGATGTTAGGTAAAAGTTAGTTATATGAATTGTTGAAGTAAGTAAGAATAGGGTGAAACGGAAATGCGTACGTTGTGGAACAAATCACCTACAGCGTATGTAGTCAGTGCATTCGACACCCAATAGACTGACATCTACGACAAATGACAGTTTAAATGACGTTGTCAAATGTCTCACTGACATTTGTTGTAAATGTCACTTAACAAATTTATCATAACGATTTTTGCTTGTAGGTAACATTGTACGATTTGTGTTTTATGCTTATCCATCCACTTTTAATCGTTCAAATTAAAATGATGAATCACGTAGTGTCTCACGGCCTTAATTATTATAAAAAAGTATATGCGAACCATGTTTAAATAAATATCTCGTTTAGTAAATAAATATGGTTGTATATAGCACGAACAGTTCAAGTGATTGATTTGTTTAACATAATCATAGGTTGTTCAAACTATTGACTTGATCTTGTAGGGTATATAAACCATATTTTTACTACATGAGATATTTATTCTGGAAAAAATCATATTTGGGTTGTCGTTATGATAGATTTTGTTTAAATAATTTGACTAAGGATAATAGTAGTATCTTGGTTAAATTATTTAGCATATATTGCTGGTCTATCAAAACGTCTTCCTACGTACGGTTGTAAGTAAATGTAATATTTTAATACAATGATCAGTGTGACAGGTCGCCTCCGTGTTACGTCGACCGTCATGTTCCATAGTCTGACTGTTAAGTTATTAAGTTTATATGTGTTGACGAGCGTCCTATGTTGCGTCTAACGAACAACAAACCCAGCAGATTACGCGACTATAATACCAAAATAAACTAGTCTAAAAATGTTATGTAATTATTGAAAACGTGCTAATATTTTTTCCATTATTCAAATATGTACTAAATTTACTTTTTTTTAAGAACGGTACTTTTGTATGTTTAGCGTTAATGAAATATGGCGGCCTGTCACATTGCGCCCGCGCATGTTGTGTGTCAGCGCGTCTGTGTGTGTGTATGTGAGTGTGTGTGAGGCAACGCAGTCCATACATCGGTACGGTTAGTAGTTGAGAAATAATAATGTAATTGATATCATACATAGATGGACATGGCTTCGATGCGTTATATAACTACTGTATTACGTTTATAAACATCATGGATTTATTAAATGAAACAATTTTAATACGAAAAATAAATACAAAGAAGTTATTTTGTGTGTTTATTTTGCCATTGTGCATGTTGGACCATACCTACCCTTGAATCAAAATATGTACAAAATTTCGTCACATAGCAAAGAGCTTTGTGACGCATTGTCTATATTGACAAAGATTGACTATTATACTATAGTTATAGTGTATGTAGTTATATTACACAGTTAAACACGACTTAAAAAAGGTATTTAAAATTAACTATGAAACTAAACTGTTTCATATTTCCATAACTAAAACGCACATCGATGAGATAAATTTCATTACATTGATATCTATCTATCTTTCAAGTTAGAGATTAAACTAATTTATAGGTACAAATGAAGGAAATTTAAGTGAATATTTTTTTACAAAATGTCTAGGTATAAAATACGATACCTAACGACCTATAAAAAAAAGGTTGTTATTCTGTTCAGTCCGGCTAATTTCCTAAACGGCTGGACTGATTTTGACAAGAACTATACGGGTAGTTGGCCACTGTTAAAAAATCTGATACATTGAGATTGCTGGTTGTTTAGCCGACACTGAATAAGCATTTTTATACATATTTTTATCCGGTAAACATCGGTTGGGTTGGCAACTGGAGATAGCGAATAGGCCTACAGGAATATGAACGGCCACATAATCCGTTCAATGTGAACCTAACCTCTCTGAAAGTAAACTTGAAAGTTGATCTAAAGTCTCTAATGCAGAGATGTACAGAGATATTAATTTACTTAAGATGTGCAGTTATTTAAAACATTGTTTCTAAGTTAAATCGCAAATAACTAACAGCCAACAACAGTATCAGTTACATTTTGATAGATCACGAAATCATGTCACGCTAAACTAATCTTTATTGTATCTACTTGCTAAGTACTTCTCGAGTTTAAAATATCTTGAGGTGACGTAATAGGGACTAGACGTTATAGGTTTAACCTTCTATCTAGAACCTCAGACCACCCTGAGGTCGGGACTCGGGTCGACACGAAGTCCCACGTGTCCGTCTTCGAAAGGAGTGAGGGGTAGGCACTATAGACCTACCGCTCTAGCAGGGGTCCAACAAGGACCGCGACCCACCAGAGCCCCGCTGAGCATGCTTTAGCGAACCCGGGACTCCGGCAAAGGCAAGGATAGGACCGGGGTGTTTTTAGTAGGTGCAAGTCCGACATATCCCCACGTCGTGCCCTCGGCGTGGGTAGAAGTCTTTAATTTTCACCTCGTAAAAAAAAGTTAGGTATCTTTTATCTATTTTAAGTAGTATTAATTATTTTGGTAGGTAAGTAACTTACCCCACTATGTCTACCTACGTCCTACAGTTAGGGGTAAGGTAGTCCACCCCCCAAATTGACCACAAACGTAGGTATCAGGGTAGGTACCTACTACTTTTTCACACAAAGTGAAGTGGTCGGCCAAGAAAAATTAACCTGAATTCTTATAAACAAATGAAATAATTTATTTTGTCTCCATGATAGTACCTATCACTTTTACATGTCATAGATATCATTTTTGAGCTCGCGGGCGTTGTCATTTCCTAACTGGCTACCCTGACAATAAAAAATTACTTGATTCAAAGTATAACTACTAAGTACCTACCTATGAACAAAACACTATCATCGATACCTACGGCTAGAAAATTCGAGAGCTCTGAAAAATGTCATCGTGTTCTGTCGAAATTCCGACGAATGGATAATCCGTCAGTTTGACGATCGAAGCTCAATAGACAGGTACCTAAGTTTGAAGTCTAAAGCACGACATTTTAAGACTTTTTTCTTTTTTTTTTGTGGATCTACAATAAGTAGATTACCTACCTTTTTTGACCTTATGGACATCTTTAATTATATACAAAAAATCGTATCGTCTTTATCCGAAGTGCTTCCACTTTTCATTCTTTTGGACCTAGTGAGAACACATTCGAAATCTGCAGCAGATACCTTTGTTTAATTCGTAACTTTCCTTCTTTACTCTTAAAATAAGAATAGATACTAATCCCACTTCCTACTGGGTCCCGAAGGATTGATAAGGCGGTATATTTAATTATTGTAAAAACAGTCCTTTGCTACACTGACCCATGCAATGTCAAAACTGACAGCTCCTAACATTTTGTACCAAAATTTTATATTCCTCTACTTAGGTAGGTAGGTACATTACAACTATCTGCGGTTATAGAAGTTTAGAAGACTGACGTCATACACTTACCTACGTCCAGAATCATGTATGGTCATATATAAGTACCCACATGCTACCTACCTAAACATTTACGACGTAACGTTATTATATCTCTCGGGGATCTAATTTCTAAGTCCAGATATTGAAGTAGCTCTGTTAAGTGCTTGACGCTTCTTATCTAATTAATTCATTTTCATTTTACACTAACCATAAAAAATAACGATGTTATAAAGAGGTGGGATCTCATGCGAGGGTTATATCTATGCAGAATATTTCACTCTTGTAAGAAGGTGCCATAAAACTAAAATAAAGCAACATTAAAATTGACAACTGCGTATATTTATTTCACTATTGTTATTATAAAGGTATACATTTTGCCAGCCCTTACAAAATGTTCAATGATAAAGAAAAATACAATAAATAGAACAAGACTTAACTAACTAAAATAATTGTCTAAATTAACTAAACCCAGGTAAAATCTAAGGGAATTCTGCACAAAAAACTTAAATGAATTAAGAGCTGATTTCTTTTTTGCATTACAATTGCATTTTTAGTGAAGGTAACGTTTAATGGTTTTAAAATTGATTATTTCTTTATGTAGGTATTAAAGCTACGTTTTTTTTTGCGGTAGAAAAACAGAAACCAGCCCTTTGCATAATAAATATCACGTAATTAAAATCATATAAAAAAATTGGAAGAAGATATTTGTTTGGTAATAAAAAATGAATTTATATTCCAACTTAAAATTAAGTTAAAATTTAATAGTGATATAAATTACAATTACGAATACGATTTACATTTATTTATTTATAATTGAAAATACTCCTAATGGAACTATCTACTATTTATTTAATCTTTGTTTTTTTTTTCATAATTTATTCATAACAATAATTAGGATTTTTTATTTGCTATCGACAGATTATAATATACGAAGATCGTTATTCTTTAACAAAATATTATCGAGAAATACGTAGATTTCTTTATAGCCATAAATAGTATTAAAAACATATTTCAACCTTAATTTATAATTATTAATTAAAAATAAAGTGAGACCAAAAAAAATAATAAAAAAACCCAAAACACGCAAATGTAAGTAAGAAATTGCAAATCTATCTTAATAAACGATAGATTCTTAAAATTAAAATGTATAATAAATAAATTTAAAACTGTTTAGAACATAAATTAGTACAATTAAAACAGTTGAAATATGTTTTACATAGATAAGTATTACATACTTTAGTAGTACATAAAAGTTTTACTGACTAGAATTTCTTAATGAGCCGTGAAGACAACGCTAAAATAAGCCTCGTAGTTTTTAATTGGCAAGAAATCTTACTTTTAGGATATGTAGTAAAGGTTAGTCTTTCTCAAGAAATAGTTAGCATTTTATAATAATAATAGTTTTGTTATAATCATTAGTTTTTGAAGACACTTAGTTTGGGGATTCCATTTCGTGGGTGGTTTCTGAAACAAAGATTTTAATCATTAGTATAGTGCTACTTGAATAGTATTTTGTTCCCATATTTTGAAAGCAGATATGGTGGTTATATTACCTAACTCTACAAGCACCCGAAAATGTAATAATTTAAAGTCAATTGAAGAAGTGTAATACATAAAAAAATATTCTTAAAAAAATATATTTATTTAGCAATAGAAAAGAAATAAAGTCCCCGGTTGGGCTTTTTTATATTATTTCTATATCAAGCAGAAACTCTTTGTGACAAATTTCGAGGTAGACGCCAAAAAATGTTTTTTTTTTATCACTTTTGGCTAGATAGCTCACAGTCCCAAGTTAACAAAAATGTTTCTAACGTTGATATAATAAAAAAATTACTACTTATATTACATATGAAAATCCCAGATAATTTAAACCCTTAAAAAGATCCAAAGCAAAGAAGAAATAACTAAGTACAGTAGGTATATATTATGGCGTCGTATAGTCACACCCAGAACAAATGCTTTGGTACCTGTTCCAACGATATTCGTTTGTGATAGACGAAATTATTTCTGAAAATTAATAAATTAGTTTGATAAAATTATCGAGCATTTAGTATACATTTACCTGTCATTTACGTTTTTGAAGTAAAACTTCTTTATGCACCCCTGACTTGGGAAGTAAGCAGGTGAATGCGTGACGAGAGCGTTACGAAAAGTGTGATCGGGTGGGGCGAACGGAAGTTGAGAGGGAGATATAAGTTAGTAAAGATAAAGAGAGATTTACGCTTCGTATATTACTGTAGGGGCAAGAGAGAGAGAGGTGCGAGCACACACTTTCTTTCTCTATTTCTCACATAGCCAGTTACGTTTCGTATATAAAGAAGTTTTACTTTAGTCGTGTGGTCTAAAGCTCTCGTTTCTTTTTTTTAAATAATTTTTACATTAGGGCATTTATTCCCTGTGTCATGTCGCGTGGGTATTCACACAAGCATGTGTTGATCTCACAAGTGTTTGTGCTATTCAGGAATCTAACCCGAAGCACGTTGCGCTGAGGTTAGCGTGTTAACCTCTATACTACTCGGCTATCCGTATTCATATTTTTGTCGATTTTGATTCCATACTTTGCATTGTGTTTAATGGTACTAAACAATGTATCTATAAATATTAAAATTTTAAATAGCACGAGACAGATTTGTGTCTTAATTTACATACACCATACGCCTACGCGAAACAAGAAAGGTCCAACGAGGTCAATGACGTTTTATCCAAATGCGTTTCATCGATACTTTAGTAATCTCAAAATGTTTTGTTAAATTATGTATTTTGGCCTTTTCCCCTTTTATTAATTACTTAAAAAAACTCATTTATCTTTAAAAATGTACCCACTTTCGGGTGAAATAACTTAAGTGTTTTTAAAGTAATTTCAAAGATGAGAAATTGACTTCTAATTGATATTGCTGACGAATTCAAATTATTAATATTTCAAGCCCATTTTTAAAAGCAAGCTTCTTTTAAAAAGGGTTTAAAAATAATGTAACATCAATGTTTTAAAATAATAAGGATGCATTTACGACCTTTCACGTTTAACAATAAATAAAAAATAAAAAAAATATTTTTGAAATGTCACTCCGAATCATATCCTACGCATGACCGTGACCTTTATTCTACAAGAAGCGATCATATGAAAACTCACCATCAACCCATTTCTTGCCTCGCATTCCGAAGAATCCCATCTGAGCCTTTCTCTTGGGCAGAGGTCCATTCTGGTCGAGCAAAAACTTAATTTCATGCGGTCCGCTGTTTTTCAGGTCTTTTTTGCCCCTCACACCAATAAATTTGCCGCGGAATGTGACATCGTAGGGTCGCTTGTTGTTCATGGACTTCTTTCCGCGAACACCAAAGAACTGGTGAATGTTCGCGGCACGTTTTTCTACTTCGTTCGTCAGAGGTTCGATGTCAGACTCCATAGTCTCCGGGATCAGCTTCGCCATCGGACGCTCCATTCTTGACAGGTATTGCAAGAGCAGTTCGTTAAGTAGTGGGAAATCAGCATCGTTTCGGTTCTCGCTTGAAGAGTAGTCTATTTGGCCGATAAGGGATCCGTCTCTCTTCGGTGCTAGTTCGTTGCTATCAAACTCGGGGAAGAGAACTTCCTTTTTCCCTCGCATTCCCATGAATCCCATCGGAGCTCGCTTGTAATACTCCTCTGGAACTTCTAAGATGTCTTGAAGGCTTTTTTTGCCTTTGACGCCAACGAAGAACTGCGGTTTCCTTTTGTAGAATTGTTCGATGCCTTCATCATCGAAGTATTTCTTTCCCCGCATGCCGAGAAACCCCTGCGGCACGCGCTTGGCCATCTCCTGCGCCGCGGCGAGGGACACCAGGTGGATGGTTATGAAGACGAGGCAGGCTCTGGGTGCTCCCATTTTTGTATGATCTAAAACAAAAATGAATTTTGTAAGAAATGGTTAATTCACACAACATCGCGTAAAGGCGCTGTTTTAAAATTAGGTACCAATTTTGCTTCGTAATCATGTTTTCAGTAGGTGTTTAGAAGGACATGAAACAAAGGTTGGTCAGTGTCACAGTAGTGCCATGTTCATACAATAGTAGGTACTCAAGCTAGAACGTCACTCAAGGGAGACACACTTGTGTGCACAACGCTTAACTTCGGCCACAACTAATACAATATTTATATGACAACCTAGTTTAGTTTAGTATGGGCCATCACCCTGCGTAAGAATTAAAAAACCGCGCCCTAATTAAAGGTTTTACTTTATGCAACAACAAAAATATGAAGAAAAACGTCTATAATAATAGAATAAAGATCCAATAATCTAAATTGTCTCGCACGCATTAAGCAAGTGTAGTTATTTCTCTGTTAGATCTATGACATTTGTTATGTTGGCTAAAATAATTCACAATATATTTATTTAGAAATATATAATGGAATTGTGTAAGATAATAGTAGGTAACTATAAGCCATTAAAGTAGTTTCAACAATTTTTTGAAGTGAAAACTTCTTTAGACGCTTTGGATATTTTTTTGAGATGGGAAAAAACAATTGAACTCGCGAATCTGTTACTGAGCTCTGTATATAAGTTCGTACATATTATATTGTAATTGTGCAAGTTTTTACTTGTGTCGGCACTCCTGGACTTCCACTTTTTTTTTCTTTTTTATGACAGCTAATTACTTAGCTTACATATATAAAAAAAATTGTCCTTGAGGTGAATCGTTTTTTGTCGTTCACCCCGACGACGGAGCCATATAAAACTAAAACTGTACTGAGATGTATATATGACTGGTAGCTATTAAAGGTTATTTAAATAAGTACCAGAAAAAGGTATACTTTATACCTACCCAAGAAAAGTATCGTTTAAAATAAACTATGATATAATAAAGCGGTTACCCGGGTATGAGCTGAATACGCATTACAATAACAATATATTTGACAATAATATCTGTATTACTTTGGTTGGGCGACTAAGGGACAGGCGACAACATTCATACCTATATAAGGCTTATTTATGCCGTTAATATTGTTTTTGTTTTCATTTCACGTAATAAAGAGATGTTTGATTTGTATTTTAATATATTCTTGGGATTATTTTTATTACTTTTAATATTAAGGCCTTGACTTTCCTTTTAGAATATTAGTTTTGGGACGTCTTTTGAATTTATAATTACCAAGCTTTTATTAGGCTGTACAAAGTCATACTGTGTTATGGTTTGAGATATACCTAATGGTTATTTTATTAAGATGTATATTGAACGGTATTAGGTTGAAACTACGGGTCAGACGAAAAATCCATTATCAGAAGTTAGGTACTCCAAAGTCTGCAATATATCGAAAATACTGGATCATCATTATAAACATATATCCAAATATAATTTTAGGCATATTAACCCTGAAACAGCTACTATTTTAAACAAGCGATATAAATATAACAAAAGGTCGTCATAACCCTTCAGCTGACGATGTTGAAACGTTAAAAAAGGTAATTATACAACGCGAACTGTGGACGACAACTGCGTTCTACCTGACTGGTTAAAAAGAGACACAAATAGGGATCACTATAGCAGTGAGAAGGATAGAAGATGTGCTAATGAGCACCTCTATTTGATGTTAACGTTACTGAAAAGGTTTTAAAGCTGTGTAGAGCTAGCCTTGTTAATGTTTTATGTGTTTTTTACCTGATAAGTGTAATATTATGTTTGTTTACATGGGATAGGGACATTGAGTTCCTAAATCCATAACGCATCGTACATGTTATGCTATAAATTGGACAATACTGAGAATTAGAACCTATAAATATGAAGATGGGAGGTGCTCAAGATACGACAGCTTCTGACCACGGACGATGCAACTTGGCTGAATAGTAAGTGAATCAAAGTTAAGACACTGAGACCACAATGTCCGTGTATCCTTCCTCCACAATCTGACCTCTGTAACTAGTATACTAAAAATTTAAACATCATATATGTTTAAAAAGTTTTTAATCATCAATGAGATTTTTTTATTTCAAGAGAAAAATTAGGATCATATTCTCTATACCGTTGACCTATTAATTTACATTAACATTATTTTTATAACAACCTTTTCATTTTAACAACCTTTTTATAATATAATATCAAACTAAACCGGACGGTTCAGTTTCCACCCAGGGTAAATCTTTATGTGATAGGCATGACCAATTGTTCTGTGTCTAGGTGTAACTTATCTATATAATTTATGTATGTATTTAGAAATATATAGGCATGTTTATTAGTTTTCTGGTTGCCATAATACAGGGTCTGCCTAGTTTGGGATCAGATGGTCGTGTGTGAGTTGCCCCAAGATATTATTACATATTATATATTTCTTTGACACTATATATCTTTATGGAATTATCCTGCTCTAGGCTTTCCCGGAACCGCCGGTAACGTCTAAAGCCAGCGGGGTGCCTCGTCCTTCCCTTTACCTGGGACCAAACGGAAAAGCATTGGAAAACAGGCAGGGGATTTTTATGAGCTTCCCTAATAGGAAACCGTTCCGTTTCCTAACATGACCTATCTGGATAACAGTAAATCAACTCTAGATTTATTAATATTCTAGATAAATTGACAGCACAACTAAACCAATTTCTATTAAAATGATATTGACAGCTATCAGTTTATAATTACCACAAAAATAAGTTGGCGGCCATTTTCCCAAAACCCCTGTGTGACCGCAAATTTGTTTATCGACAAAATCTCACCTCCATTAGAGAGGTGCGGCTTTGATATATTGCATTGCGCTACGCGTCCCGTAAAACTATGGGTTGTGACGTGTAACAACAGAGGTGGATTTAGTATAGGTACGTATATATAGTATATATGAATATTTTTTGTTCAATCTATACTTACTAATTATTATAAATGCAAAAGTAACTCTGTCTGTCTGTTACGCTTTCACGGCTATCCCGCTTAACCGATTAGGATGAAACTTTTTTTTTGTCTCGTAGTATTGTTAAAAATTAGTAGCTGTTACAAAGGTGGAAAGCACGAAGCCAAGATAAATATTTCAGCAAGAATTTTTGTATCTACTTGACACGGCGAGGTAAATACATTTTTTTAAAACGTGGTTAGAATTAAAAAAGTTAATATAAATATCTTGAAGTATTAATTCAGACGTGATGTTATCTTAGGGTCGGCGCAAACGGGCCACCGACCACAGCCACCTGCACCGGTGGGCAAGCGATATCGACTTAAAGCGATACAATTTTTTTAGCTATTTGGATATCGTTTTTACTTAGCAACTATAAAAGTTATTGACTTGAAATTTAGTTCCTAGATCGAAGAGGATATGATGAAAATAAATGTCAATCAGTTACACGATTAAAGAAACTTTCTTCGATAGTTTTATTTTTTGAAATCAGCTCTATAAAATTAACTTTTTTTGCTTAATCTACCAAACTATTGACTTTATTTTTTTTTCACACTATTTGATGCACAATCATAATATATCTAGATTAGTGTCGATTGATTTTTTAATTCCATCCGATAGATTTCGATTAATACGAGATTTTCCATTTTGTCGCTTAGGTTATTTTGAAGACACTGTTTCACGACTTTGACATATGTTTAGCTTTTTTCGTCCTGTAAGCAAGCAGTTAGTATTATCTCTGTGTTGCATTTCCGGATTGGCTCTCCAGTCCGCTCGACTCCGGCTAATTATTCAAGTAGCGCCTTAACATACTTTTCCATATACATGTTTTGTATAGACGCACCGCACACGTGCAGCTGGTGGCGGCCACTCGCTACAGCCGACGAATATACCATGAAAAAGTGTGTTAAGTCGCTGCCACTGGCCACCGATGGCTGTGGGTGGTCCGTTTGCACAGAGCCTTACTTGGTTTGTTACCTGGGTATATAACTTGGGTTCATTATTGTTAATATACCTAGTATGGACATTAATAGTCGCTGTACAATACCATACATATATCTAAACTGAGGTAATCTACTGAGAAATTGATTATTTTTATTTCATAAACTGTAAGGTAAAAAAAAATCTGTCAAATTCAGTCATTCCGATTTTAGTCCGTATTAGGTGACCATTAATTTACATATAGAGCCTTTTCTGAGTTTTGGAAAGAACGATAATCAATTGGACATGGATAGAGTGTCAATCGCCGAAATTCTTACGTCCTGGCTTACCATGGAATATATTTAATTAATGATGAGTTGCAGCGGAAAATGTAAAGATTAATTATTGCCCTATCTTTGGGGGGTTCCTTTTTCAAGTTTCTTAAAAAAACATCAACCTTAAATAATATATATTGACCAAACCAATGCTTATAAGATATACAGACATCCTTAACAGAAAAATATTGAGCCTTTACCACAAACTCTCATTAGAATGTCGGTGATTCCTGTCTAGTTGTAACATTAAATAGTACATTTTAGTAGGGTTTTTCCTTTTCTATTAAAAAAACTAGGATCTTTACTTAACATAAAACATTGTAAAAGTGTTAGTATTTTTCCGGCTTTGATCCTGCAATCAATGTCATGGAAAGATAGTCAATTATCCACAAGGCTATCCACTGCATACGTCACGTGATTAAATAGTCGTTCCCTATACATGTAAAACTCGAACAAAACCGTTTAACCATTGTGTACGCGAATGTACAATTCGAAAGCAAAGCACGTACAGTCGAAATGAAAAGCGTAACGTTTGAAATAACTAGTTTGTTTGATTGATTTGAAAGCGGTCTGGTTTTAAACGCATCAGTTATGTTTTTGTTTTATTTGTTTTTTTTTGTTAGCTTTTATTACTGTATAATATTTACGGATCAATTTAGATATGGTATCAAATGTGCATGTAATAATATTGGTGCGTATTTTCCGGAATGGGTGGTAGTGATGAATATTATTGTTATACAGTGTGATTTATTTTTTTTGTGCGATGGATTTAAAGTGCTGTTTGATATGACATAATTTTTATCTTTATCTATGTAGTAAAATAGTAATCGACAACTTTCTTATGCCGATTGTCTGTAAAAGGCTGCATTAAAAAATACTGAATAGATTGCTGTAAAATATTAAGAGAATATTTTTAAAAAACTGTATAGTGCATTTAGCTATGTTTAAATACGCTGTTACATCCAGGTGATAAGAAATGAAACAACGCGAACAACGACGCAGGTACAGCTAGTTCATAAATATGTGATAGATTCACATTTTTTAAACATACGTAATTCAATATTATACACTTGTTATGACAATTAACTAGAGCCATTAAATACTGCACCTTATACATTTCTAAACAATATCTACGCCTTAACTCACAGCTGTCAACGAAAGATGTTTCCGACCCCAAAGTCGGGTACAATCGTTATTAATGATAAAGGTACGTTTTCTTTCATAGAGAAGAAAAATCGCTTCCTTCTGCAAAGAATAAGTTGCGTGCTTTGACGGGCAACATTGTATTCCAAATTATCTGCAGCCTTGCTTCCACAGGTTCTAAGTTTCAATATTGAGGTTTATCATTTGGTATACCTAACTGTAATTATTTATAACTAGCTGTCCCACGCGACTTTGTTCGCGTGTTTTAGTTTCAACGGTTTTTCATTATTGCGACATATTTCATTTATGCTCCGCTCCTATTGATCATAGTGTGATGTTATAATAGCCTATAGCCTTCCTCAATAAACGGACTATCCATTACAAAAATATTTTTTCAATTCGAACCAGTAGTTCCTGAGATTAGCGCGTTCAAGCAAACAAACAAACAAACTCTTCAGCTTTATATTATTAGTTAACATTTACCTACATAAAGCACAAATTAGTATTGGCACAACAAAATAGTTCTATAGCTACCTGGGGCCCTTGATGTCAGTTCTACCATAGAGTAGGCGTGAATGGGCCCTGGTAGATGCCCCATCTCTTATAAGTTCTCAACAAGGCCCCTGCGTGTTGAACCTGTGTCCCCACTAAACTTTTCAAAGGTCCGGGTATTCTCGATACTGAGGATAGCCCGTGAAAAACAAGAGATACAAGATAATAATAATAATTTATCGTTACAAAAAGTTTACACTAATTTTGATTTTAATACAATATTACATTCAGATATTATACAATTACAACAAGACTTCTGTGTCTTAGCTAGTTTGAGCTTATGTTATTAAATATATTATTATATTATTATTTAATTTATTTATTTTACTCAAATCTGTATTTGGTATTATAACTGCACATTGGCAATAAAGACTGATACTATAATGAACATTAAAATGATCTTATTTATTGTTTTTTAACGTACATTGATTACAATTGGTCATCAAGTGTGTGATTTACTTTTTGCCTAAAAAAAGGTCATACGATTGAAGGATAAAGTCGTATGTGTTTAATCCAGGTTATAAACTATCACTATGCTAAAATTCCATTTAAATTAGGTTTAGTAGTTTTTGCGTGAAAGAGTAACAAACATCGATCCTCCCAAACTTTCGCGGTAATTAATAGTACCTCGGCATTTAAAGTATGTAAAGCCCAAGAGAACAAAATTCACAGAACACGGAATACAAAATGAATATTTAATTAACAATGACCATATTAATTATTAAATATTTTTACTATTTAAATATTGTAACAATGGAAATTTCAGATTAAAATAAAGGTTGAATGGATCTTATGAATAAAACATGTTGTATTAAAATTGTTAAGTGAGAACTGGTTCAGTTTATGTGTAAAATAAGTATCCAATTATTATTTACGCGCAAGCCCGTGCCTCCGCATATTATTACTAACGAGAAGAGATATATTTTATAACCGTGAAATTGAGATATTTTAAATCCTAGGTAGATTTTTTTTTTTTTTTTATATTTTTTGTAGGTACCTATTTATGAATAGTTGTTGGTTGGTAAAAAATTATATTATTAGATTCGTGTAAGTGAAACCGCGGCGCTCGTTATGGTAAAGTTTCATCGTACCTGACCGTCGCTATTCGATAAATGTAAGCAGTTCAATCAGACATGCTTTATTATGTAACACTGAATTTTTAAGAATGATATAATATCTTTGGACAACACACACACACAAACACAGGGACATCTAATCCCAAACTAGACAGAGCCTATATTATGGCAACCAGACAACTAACAAACATATTTATTATAGATAAATTACACCCACACTCAGAACAAATGATCATGCTCATCACATGAAGATTTGTCCTGAGTGGGTATCGAACCCACAACCTCCGGATTAGCCGTCTAGGTCACTTACCACTAGACCAACAGGACAATCACTGATGCTGATTTTATGAGTAAGTAATAACTTTTGCTTCGACCATTAATTTATATTTGAGCAAAACTAAAAAAAAGAAAAATAAAATTGGATGAAAACAACATAAAAGTATGAGTATCTAAATAAAGTTTCCACTTTTAATCACCGACGCAAAAAGATGGAAGTTATACGTTAGACGTGTCTGTAATGCTAATATTTTAGCCTGTTTTTCATTCGACCAAAAAAGTTTTGTACCAATGTAATGTGACACTCATTACAGAATAAAACATAGATATTCGAAACAACTATAATTATAAACGATTTGTTTAAAAAAAATGTTTTATACTTCGTTAAGCAGTTTGATTTAAAAATATTTATATCTATAACTGACACTTACATAACACATGGCATTAATTTGAAACTAGTATCAGCTGTGAAATATTGGTGCTAGGCATGTCAGAACATCAAGGTTTAAAAAAGTTGTTAAAAATATGTTACCTAATTGAACTAATCATTTTAATATTTATTTTTAAGGGCATATGTATTAAGTAAAACATAATCTGCATGCGTGTATTATGCGATAAAGAAGTTAGGTAAAAAAAGAAGTCTAAGTGAATTATATAAATTTGAGCGACGTTCACGAGATTATGTCTACTTATTTAGGCTACCAGTCTTACTGGGTATAGCCGAATACTGTATTTTACGTAGAGCTACTGCCTATCCGACCTTCACAATTTTACTGGGTAACACAGTATCCCGTTTCCATGTACTGACTTCGAGAATGCTCGCTTTGTGTCGTGTTATATTACACTCCGTACAACCGGCCGGTACAATTCTAACTTTGACAGTGTCTCTTTTCAAAGTCGTATGGGTAATTTTCTTAATATTTTATTACCAATTTTCGAGGAGGCAACCTTATTATATTTACTACTAGCCATGCCCGCGGCTTTGCTCTCGTCAACTGACTACCTACCCTACCCTACCCTACCAATTTTTTTTGTTTTTGAAACTTCCCTGTATTCTAGCGAACAAAACAAAAAAAGAATTATTCAGATGGGCCCAGCCGTTCATGAATTTTAGCGAGACTAACGAACAGCAATTCATTTATATATATATATAATAAGAATATATTAATTTAACTTATAATTTATTTGTAGGTCGAATCTGGTTTGTCTTTATTCCAGTGATTCGTTGGCGTATAGGCATTCGGCAATTTAACCCTCACGTGTTTCGAACAAAGAGTGACTTGTTGCAAGCGAGGGATTTTTCTGTTGGATTGGATTGTAGTCGTTTTGTGTAATTGGGCAAACATAGGTAGTTCCTAGATAGATTTTGAAAGGTTTTAGAATTAGCAATTGGTTTATTTAGTTACCAATAATATTATACACAATATATGACCCCTTCATAGTTACCAACGTTTAAAATTTTATTCCGCTGGTATATATAAGTAACAGAGCTATAATTGAAAACTTCCTAATTAGTAGGTTTTTGTGTCCTCAAAATGCGAGTGCTAATAACATATCTGCATCATTATTATATAAAATATCATTGTTAGTCACCAAAAAAGTGTCTACCCCACCTAGCCACAAGGGCCAATGATTCATTAAAAAGGTCTTATAACAATTAATGGAGCAATTTAGAAGACAATTTTCATGGATCTAAAATATCAAAATCTTGGTTGTCTTTTTTAATATTGCTCATATAAAAGTTTAGTTGTTTGTTCACTATAGAAACAGATAATATTGTAATTTGTAAGCTATTTTCCTTGTTTTTTAAACCTTAGGTTGAAACCCAACATGGCAATATCGTCATAACCAGTCTTTATAAAATAAGAACAACGGCTCCTGCCTTGTATATTGTGTTCTAGAAAATGCATATTGTCAACGCAAAGGAAATAATGTTTTATCTAGACGGTCTGACATCCTTCCCTACAAAATTTATTACTTCATCATTATTCGCATCCAATATAACAATCATTACAAAGAGTAGTTGCTTTTCTTTGTAAAAATAAGGAAAAATATGTATTCTATTTATTTTGTAATTTAGGTAAGATTTAATAATGTAAATTAGGGGAAAACGAGGGGTTCTATATAGCCATCTAATCTTGAGTAATGACGAAATTGATGTCTTTTTTAAACGACTCCAATGAGGAGGTTCTCAATTTGTCGAAATCTTTTTTATTTTATTTATGTATTTTCCCCGATAACTCGAAGGCGCCTGGACTGGCTTGGAAAAATATGTTTGTTGTTGGTGTGAAATGATTTTACTTCTTAGGTGGTCCTTTGGTCACCAGGTCAGGACCTGATGATGGGATACTGGAGAAATTGAGGGAACTATTCAATTTTTATTTTAAGCTGTTTTTCTTAATGCATGACAACCGCAGCTGGTCGTGGTTTCGACAGTCTATTTAAGATAAAATACCACCTAAAGTTTATATGCAGTTAGCCAAAAACTACTAATTTAATTTATTGTACATTTTTATTTTGATGGGCTCGTGGCTAAATATAAGCCAACCCAAAAACCAAGTCCGTGGATAGGTGACCATTTGTTAACATACCGAGACCCGTCCGTGCCTCGGATAGCACGTTAAGCTGTTGGTCCCGACTGTCATACGTCGATCTTTGACAGTCGTTAAGTCATTACAATTCTGACAACCAGTTTTACTATTGGATACTGTGTTACTAGTAATATGGGCTGTGGAGGTCCGATAGGCAGTCGCTTTAAGTATAATACGGTATCCAGCTGAAGGGAAACAATGCAATATAGCTTGGCAACAGCTTGGTAGAAGAAACTACCTACATTTTTGTTTTAAAAAGACACAAGAAATCGAATCAGAGTCTTCTAAGTACTTACACTTACACTCAATAGAGTGTAAGTGTAAGCACTTAGAACTCTAAGGTACGCATTGACTTTCATAGTTAATAAACTATGAAAGTCAATGCGTACCTTAGAGTTATTTTCAATCAGTTAATATAAATATCCTTGCACAAATCAGTGGTGGTATACCGTGGCCAATTCGCCCGATAAACGCGCCCACTTCATTTCAAACCCCGCTAATCTCCGTGTTAAGCTCCATTTTTGCGTACACCGAACCACACGCGTCATGATTAGTAATGTCAAGTGCAAATGTCCTGGCAATAATAATTATATTGTTTGTAAAATAAGCGATTAATCAAATAAACCTTTACCGATTCAAGACTCTGCCCGCTGGATAAGCCATCATGTCATAATAAACAAACATCTACTAAATATTTTATTGTAATATACTAATCAGAACAATGTACACAATTATGTAAACGATTTTTCCATTATGTTGTTCCACATGGTATCAGCATACCAGTTAAATTAATATGTGACTTTGGAAATAGATAAATAATTAAAAACGGGATGTTTTAAATTATTTATCTATCTAATTTCAATAAATGTTACTTTGTACTTAGGCATTCTGCATAAATAATTATCTTAAGTTATTATCTTTTAATACTTTGTTATTAAACCACATATTTCACAGTATTTTGTCAATAACTTTACTTGATATCTTACACAACAAATATTAGAGTTGACGTGTATCTCAGGGGACCCTTTTACTTAACTTTTCCAACATATTAGGTACATCAACATCCCTCCTTACGCCAAACTCAATTTAACGATAATAAGATTTACTTTTCAACTTAATTCAGTATACTTATAGGTTTATAGTTTGTGTATTATTTATAACTATTACATATGAAATATCCGCTTTATATGTAACTAGCTCAAGCCCGTGGATCCGCCCGCGTTTATGGCAGATATCGTGCCCAAAAGTGGCTTATGTCCTTTCTTACGATCCAAGCTTACCCTATACCAAGTTTTATCAAAATCGGTGCAGCGGTTCAGCCGTAAAAGCGTAACAGAAACATAGTTACTTTCTCATTTATAATATTAGTGTTGATACAAGACTCCTCTTATTTAAGAATGCTTTAAGAATCTAATTTTAAAAGAATTTTATGCAATTAGATAAAAAAAGGAAAAAAAAATTATTGGATTCATCAACAGCTGACCACCCTAAACTTTTCTGTCTAAAACTCTGGAATAAAATAAGTAATTAACTCGCACACACTATCAATTCTTAAAACTCAAATCTACTTACCTACAACATAAAAAAATCTAAACTAACACTTTTGTGACCGACCGTACCTCTAATCCGAGGTGTTGATTCAAGATAACAATACATTACTCTATCCATCATATCGGATTATCAAACCAAAACATTTGGGACACTAACATTGCTACATTTTAACTATATTATGGGATGTTGTGACGTCCTCGCGTACAAATAGTAGCATTCCATAGTAATTAAATCGTTTGTGTAAGAATGCTGTCCATTTGGACGACATCGAAACGACATTATCATGAAAGGAAAATTTTAAACAATGTAGTAGATACATACAGCAGTGAGCTTATTTAAACTATGCACTGGTGAGACAGAACTAATCGTAAAATAAAAACCATTGATATAACCAGTTCAACAACTGTATAATCTATAATAATATCTATGTATATTATATATACACATATTATGAAACAAAGTCTCCCGCCGCGTCAGTCTGTGTCTGAACGCGATTAACTCAAAAACTACCGAACTGACTTTCATATGGTTTTCACCAATGGATAGAGTGCTTTAAGGGGAAGGTTTGTATGTATTTCATTATTGTTTTGTCTACCCTTGCGAACCCGAGGTTGGTCGTTAATAAAAAGCTAAAAATATTGTTTGTTTGATTGAATGAGCTAATATCTAAAATTACCAGTCGAATTTAATAAAATTCTTTTGCATTTGATAGCTCAATTTTCGAGGAAGATTATAGGCTGTTTGACATTACGTTACTTGCTTTGGAAGAAAAAGCACGGCCAGTGAAACCGCGAGCGCGGGTATTTTATGTTATAAAACAAAATAACTGTTTAAGTTTAAAATAGGAAAACTTGTTTATACATTACGAGTGTATTTGGAAGTTAATGTTTATATATATATAAAAAATCTGAACATCGTACTTGAAACGCATCAAAGTTGACATAGCAGCACCACTATAACTAAAGCCTTTTCCACAGCTAATGGTCATGTAAGTGGATAATATCTACACAAGATAATAATAATGTACACTTAATTGCCTGATAATGATGAATCAGGAGTGTAACCTTGTGGGGTTAGACTAGATTGAGTGCCGCCATTAATCTAGATCGATTATAATTGAGAGCTTAACCAAATTGGTAACGAAAGAATAATTCTGTTAAAAATATAATATGCAAGTAACGCCTTTTAGTGACAAAAATAAAAATACTATACTTTTCGTCTTTTTAAAACATACAACAATATAGAATCCAAAACTATACAGGGTGCTTAGTAAATGCTTGGTCATATTTGAAATAATGGTGGACTGTTGCTGTCTATAGAAAAGAAAATCATTCTTCAAGGAAAAAATAGCCTATTACCATTAAAATTGCCCTTACCATACTAAAATGTCATTAACTGAACAAAAATTAAACAAACAAACAATAAAAACGTCAGTATTATTGCCGTTAAACTATTACGGCTACTGTATTAAAATTTGAATATTGTTTCATTTGTTATTTGAGTTTTTTATACCAAGTGTTTTTGTAACCGATACTTATAGAAGTCATAGCTTTCGTTTGTACAAAAGACAAAAAACTCACCTTCTATATCCTTGATACACGTTTTATAAAGTAAAAATTATAACACTATACAAATTTAAAATGACAATGATTTCATTATTTCTTTACAATAAAAAAAAAAACAAATTAATTACAGTACCTTCATTTTATTTCCTAAAAAACAAACCTTTTTTTAACCATCCTATTCCATGTTAATAAACTGTTAACACTAAGATATCTTTAACATCTGAGATTTAAGTGCAAGGTACAATTAAAACGTAACTAAGACGCTGTCAACATTAAGTTGATTGTTAAATAAATGCATTGCACTTGACTCAGCGACAGTACTTAAATTTATGGATTTACCCCTGAACACTGAAACTCAACCCACTTTAAGCTACTTTAAACCTTAAAGTGACAGAGACAGCATGAGACTTAACGGCGACTTAAAACTGATTGACGTTTGAGTATTCACCATAAACTATACTTACTGACTTTCTTCTAGACTGGCTTTTAACTTTCACTGAACAACTCTACTCATAAAATAATAATACATAAAATAAATTAATTTTTAAATTTTTAAAATGTTTTCTTTTACCCACGACAAAATGGAATAGGCGTATGCGTTTAGGGCAAGATATTGTTTTTAACGGTCAATTTATATTCAATAAAGGAATTCTGTATTTAAGAAAACGTTAATAACATTTCAATTTTGTTGACATGTGCAATATACATTAAGATCAAGATAAATTTTATTGTTTGGTGGTCATAAAAGTTAACATTGATTATAATGTTGCCATTATGAATAAAGCATTTAATCTGTAAGTACTAAACAAACTATACCTTTATTGCGTTATACTTAAACCATATATTTTAAAATTTTGTCTGTTTGTTCTTCTTTTAGTTGACTAACTACCGACCTTACTAATCTTCAATTAATCTATACTAATATTATAAAGCTGAAGAGTTTGTTTGTTTGTTTGTTTGTTTGTTTGTTTGTTTGTTTGAACGCGCTAATCTCAGGAACTACGGGTCCGATTTGAAAAATTCTTTCAGTGTTGGATAGCTCATTTATTGAGGAAGGCTATAGGCTATATATCATCACGCTATGACCAAAAGGAGCGGAGCATAAATGAAAAATGTCGCTTAAATGAAAAAACGTTGAAACTAAAACACGCGGACAAAGTCGCGGGGGACAGCTAGTATATTATAGGGCTGATTAGTTATTCCACCTATATATTTAAAACTAGCTAGTCCCGCGGTTTTACCGCGACTCGACGACGACGAATAGACGACCTCCGTGGTCGAGTGGCGTATACACCGGTTTTCAAGGTGTCGCCAGCTCTGAGCTCGCAAACCCCTTTTCTACATTGTCTCGGGTCTGGGTGTTTGTGGTACCTTCGTTGTCTCTGATTCCATAACACAAGTGCTTTAGCTACTTAATTTGGGTTCAGAGCAATGTATGTGATGTTGTCCACAATTTTTTTTTTTTTTTACCCGCACTCTGCCTGTTCCTTTAAGATATACTTTTACCTAAATCGGTATTTGTTCCTAATTTCAACGTTCTTTTTATTTGTATAATAACTTTCGTGAGGAGTATTCATATTTATTTAAAACAAAACGGTTTGTTTACTCACGTATATTCTCGGGATCGCCCGACTAGTTTCAGACTCAATAGGAGTCCCTAATCATGAGCTGACGCTGCGGCGGTGGTGTCGCGAGTCTTCTTCTTTTTATTTTCTCGAATTAATAACATTTTCGGCTACAATATTTGCGTAAGTTATTATTGAACTTCCGCAAAATCTTATCAAAATTAGTCCAGCTGTTTTAAAGTCCAAGTCCAGCTGTTTTAAAGTCCAGCTTTTTTAATATTCTGGAGCAACTGCAGCGAAAGGGAGAATATATTCAAAGCCCAAAAACGTTGCATAAGAGCAATCTTCAATTTAAAAGTCACTGATAGTTGTTTACCGATATTTAAATCGCATAATCTGTTAACTTTTCCATGTATTTATATTTTAGAACTGTCTTTATTTGTAAAAACAAACCAACATCTATTCCCAACTTTAAACGAAACTCGTAGAAGGACTGTAAACTTAAGAACTCAATACCAACGTTTATTATATACAGGTGCACACAAAACTGTTTTATCACAGAAAAATGTCATTGGCATGGCACCTATTATTTTTAATAAAGTACCTGATAAAATAAAAGATGAACCACTAAGATTGTTTAAGAAGTACCTTACTAAACTATTATTAGAAAAATGTTACTATTAAATATCAGAATATCTAACCGATAAGGATATATAAATGCCATCTATTTATTCATCTTTAATACTTACTATTAATTTTAGAATTGTTAATGTTTATTACATATAGTTTATAATGACATCTACGAAAAGAGTTTTCATATGTTATTTATTTTTACTATTAGTATTATCTTAATTACAAAATGTTAGATTAAGTTAGTTTTTAATAACAATGTTTGCGTGCTAATGTTACTATGGCAGAATGTACGGATCTTCAAATAATTTGTAAACACCTTATTTCTTACCTACATTCAAGGCAAATAAAAAATTATTATTATTATTATTATTATTACCTGTATCTCTCTTTTTTCACGGGTTATCCTCAGAATCGAGAATACCCGGTCCTTTGAAAGGCTTACGTGGGGACACAGGTCCAACACGCAGTGGCCTTGTTGAGAACTTTACTCTAAATTGGGATGGGGCATCTACAAGGGCCCATCCACCTCTGCTCTATTTAAGAACAGACCTGAATGGTCCAAAGTAGATACAGAGCTATTGTAAATTATGAATGGAAAGTAAAAATTTAGGCTATGTGTAGGTAAATGTTAGTGAATTGGTTAATAAAACTAAATCGGAAAACTATGGCACCTGCCTTCTAACACATGTAAATGCAATCAAATAGGCAGGTGGTGACTCGCCAGCTCACCAGATGGGCCCCCCAACATAACCGCCACGGTAGGCAGCAGGAGGCAACACCAGTGCGAGCGGCTAGGGGTGTCGAGCGGTGCGGCCCCGATTTCGCCATCGCGGGTCACAGTAGCGGACCCGGAGCGGGTTTCCTCGCTATTACGCCATTAGACACTTCCACCCCCGAGCATATAGCTCTAGCGACCCCTCTCTAGCCAGCCAGTTAAGGCAAGAAAGAGCTGAGAGCCCTCCTAAGGAGTGACTCCCTGGAGCACTCAGGTCCGTTGTGTCGCCACTCACAAACAGCTCGCCACAAGCTGCCCTGCGGATTTATTATTATTATTATTAAAGATTTTCCGGAACACACAGACTGTACAACTGCGTATCCGACCGGACAGATGAGAGCTTAAAAACGATTATTTTGGCATTACAAACAGGCACTTCAATATTATATATATATATATATATATACAGGGTGTTCGGCGCATGGACCGACAAAATTTTTTGAGGGATTGGGTGGGTCAAAAGCTATCTTTAACCCATAGACCCCATGTCCTAAGTATCACTGTAATCAAGATACGATTAATTCATTTTTAAGAGTTTGAAAGCCTGTCAAGTATTTTTTTGTTATCTATGCTAAGAATTTGTTTTATTTAGAATAATCATACATTAAAGTGTAGCGAGTAGGCAAGCGCACTATTAATTACTTGTGGATATAAATACGGGTCCACGTCTCATATGTTATGCATTCTGCTTTGTACGCTTGACCGCTTCACATTTCTGTCGCTATTTATATTTCATTGTATATTGTATATAAATCAATACAGTAGTAATTATAGTTTGCTTCGCTTTTTATTTCTTGCAAGCCCTAAGCACTGTAAGTGGTTAGGACAACAAAACAACCACTTCAAAAGAATGCAATTAAAGTTATTTGGTTCATTTATAACAACAAACTAAAAAACTATATCGTTTTAAGGACGATGAACCAGGTAATTTTCAAAAACAAACAAAACACACTTAGGACATGGGGTCTATGGGTTAAAGATAGCTCTTGACCCACCCAATCCCCCAAAAATTTTTGTCGGTCCATGCGCCAAACACCCTGTATATATATATCTGATTTGATTATTAACTTAATGTAAATATTACATTTTCCAGTATACTGGGTTTAAATAAAGTAAATATAATTCTTATTTTCACAACTGACATATGAAGTATAAGATTACTGAAATTTGAAGTAACGCGCATTATTAATTTCAGCGGTAAAGTGATTGTATACTACGTCATTCATACAAGGTACACTTTCAATAAAAATTGTTTTAAACAGAGTTATAAACAAGCTGTGTCTTATACCGGAAATAAAAAGTAAACATAAGTAGTATCGCGTCGAAAATGTCAAGTCCTTAATGTATTTGGAAATAGCCCTTATTAAAAATGGTTAGACAAATCGTCAATTTATCCTATTATGTACCAGCCCATAATAGTTCCACTGCTGGGCACAGACCTCTTTTCATGTAGAAAAGGCACGAGCATTGATCACCACGCTTGCTTAATTGCAGGTTGGCAATTACAGTTTTTTTTTTTTTTTTTTTTTTTTTTAATATCTTGGGACATCTCACACACGTTCATCTGATCCCAAACTAGGCAGAGCCTGTGCTATGGCAACCAGACAACTGATAATCATACTTATATATTTCTAAATACATACATATTATAGATAAATTACACCCAGACACAGAACAAATGATCGTGCTCATCACACAAAGATTCGTCCTGGGTAAGAATCGAACCCACGACCTCCGGTTTAGCAGTCAGGGTCACTAACCACTAGACCAACAGGCCCGTCAAAATAATTAAATTAATAAATAATTAATAAATAATTTAAATTAATTAAATAATTAATTAATTTATAATTTCCGTTACACCGTTTGCCACTGGTGTCTTAGAATGATTAAGAAAGTGCATATAACCATTTATCCTATAGTAGCATAATAATAAATGACGAGATCTTTTGGTCACGCCGTAACTTCCAAAAAACGGCACTAAATCAGATAATTATTTTTTGTTATGTTCCATATTGTAAGGACAAAGTTTTTTTATAAAAGATTCAAAAAATAAAGTCAATAAAAATCTCACACAACCAGTGCGAAGCCAGGTCGGGCAGCTAGTTTATTAAAGAGTTGAAAATAGTCAAGAGTTATATAATACGAGTAAATGCCAATCGAGGAACGGTTAAGAAACAAGCAACTGAGCAACAAATGTGTTTCACCCTTAAACTCGTGTTGTTCAATCAAGTGGTCTTGTTAGTCGGTTCAATGAGTTTCAGGGTTCCGCAAGCAAAGAACAAATTTATTACCTTTTATTTTTATTTTTTTTGAAACGTTTTTTTTTGTTTTTTTATGTAACCAAAATTCACATGATAATTATGTCGCGTGACGTCATGATTTCATGCATGTTGTACGCAAGCATAACGTCATTAGCCTACCTCCTGAAATTTGATTCGCTTTATCTACTTAGTGTTTTTTTATTTTAAAAAAGCCTAAAATATGTGTCTATTTTTTTTCTGACTTATTGTACATAGTCATCATTTTTTTTTTTCATGACTAATGATTTTCACGATATATCTCTAGAAATATTATTATATGTTTGAATGGCAGTTCAGTAACTATTTCTACGTTTGTAATTCTGGTTGTTTTGAAGCTATATACGTGAAAGATAAATTGATCATAACAAGGAATTTACTTACTATTACTACTTTTAGTAAACTACATATTTTGCAAACAGTACCATATTAACAATATGCTACAGAATCCTACAAGTAAGTAGCACTACCCACTTGGCTAGTATTTTTAAATTGCTACGCACAGGTGCAGGGGACGCATTCCCGAGTTACCGCGCGCTGTGAACTTGCTAACGAGATGCGATCTACATGGGTGATCGCTCAACAGTGAAGTCACGGTAAAACTATGAAGAAATGTTATTTATATTTAGATATAAGTGACTTCTACACTTAGTAGTTTGAATAACTCAGTACTCGTTTTCGGTTTAAGTTTTGTACGGAGGAACCGATATATTTATTTATATTCAGATTTTTACTCAACTGACAAGGAAAGGTTATGTTTTTTACGCGTATATTTTATGTATTATACTACTGCTATTGTACTTTCTATGTTTGTAAGTTTCTCTATTACCTCGTATCTCCCAAACGTCTGGATGTTAAGGTGTCATTAGAATTGTCACAAAAGCCAAGTGCCCTTAAATAGGTGTTTAAAAAATAATTAAAATGGCGGTTTTTTTTTTGATAAATTTTAGGTCATAAATATATTTTATTAACCAAACTTATCAAGTAAGGTTTAAAAATACAATATTTTATAAATGGTTTATCAACATATATGGATCTTGTATGTTCAAAGGTAGGTAATGTGAAATGAGAAATACTAAAATAAATGATAACTTTTCTTAGCAGGTTTCGCAAATAAGGATGTTTTACTAATACAATTTGTTTAACTTGTTATTTTTTAAGATTGTTACTATAAATATATTAGGTAAATACGATTGAACTATTTGGTATAACACATAATTGTTCTTTTTTTGTCTCAAGCAACCAACTCCAACGTAATTAATTACTTTTATCGTTTTAATAGATAAAATTATAGTGTATAAGTTGAACTTGTTATTTAAATATTAACATTTTAATAACACCCGGAATATTTTAATCTGTACGTAAATAAACAGATGCGACAGATTGGATTCAGTGTTCATCACGAATGATAACAGTCCCACGCGCTGTGCAAATGTTTCTCAGGAAAGTTACAAGTAAATTAAGTTATGTTGATTTTTTTAAGGTTAAAATATGCATAATATAATAATAATACTGGCCTATAAATATCTTACTGCTGGGTACAGACCTCTTCTCATGTAAAGAAGGAACCAGTATTGAGCACCACGTATGCTCACTTGCGGGTTGGTGATTTCAGATTTGAATTATTGTCGACGATGTCTTATCAAGTTAGGACTTAAGACAATAAATGTATCTTTTGACGTTTTAAAAGTCACATTGGTATTTGCCTGTAAAGAGTTTGAACCTGCAACCATGTGCACACAAATCCATTTATTAAACCGCTCGCTTCGCCAACAACTACATTAATATATTTATTTAAAATATTTAATATTAAGAAAAAAATAAGGTTAAAAAAGGAACTATGAATCAACTTGGTCAAAATAAACTTTTTTGTTTAACCTTTTGTTCGGGCTATTTGTTTAAGAGATCCACCGAGAACCGATGCCACAGACAGACAGACAGACAGACACGTCTAACTTATAACATCCCTCTTTTTGCGGGGGGGGGGCCTAAAAACTCATGTTTCAAATACATTTCAGACTAACTGTATTTCTTACAATAAAAAAGCTAAAGGTTTTCGGTCCATCGATCAATCGACGACGTTTTCAGCGTTTTCAATTCAACAAGATCGTATCTAACCTCTTTCATATTTCAAAGGTTGTACAGTTTTGAATTCCTGTGCGAAACCGTTTTTCACTGTCGAAGTGTAACAGGTATGGCCTGATGTGATTTAGGAGTTTGGATTTTTATTCAGGTGCTGTTGTTACTATTAGTAAAATGACTACTTGACTATTGAATTTCGGAAAGGTATGCAGCAATAGCAATGTGTGTGGAATTCACATTACTAGCAATCTTGTTAACCTCTCCAACTAAGCTAAATATGCTTGTGTCTGGAGTGGGTTCACATGAATAGTGCAGTGGGTGGGGTTCGAACCTGCGACCTCTAGATCACAAGGCAGTCACCCTAACCGTTAGGCTGTGGCCGCTTAATATACTTGTGTAAATAATTTTTGTTTAATGTAAATATATCTGACCTACGTATTTATTACCTAAGTATACAAATTAACACTTAGTACATAAGTAAATTAAAAAAAGATAGTAAATCCATATCTAATATCTAGTTATAACAGGTGCAAACTGGACGGCAGCTATACGCGCCAAGTGTATCAGAAATGCATTCGTACGATTGTAAAACGATAATAAAATTATTATTGCTACTTATATGTGAATATGCGATGTCTAATAAATGTTATGTTAGTGCAGTTATGAATGTTTAGACTCAGGTGCGATTTGATACTGTTCATATTTCAATGCTCGTTTGATTGATGCATGTTGATATTAGGCAAATAAAACGAGGAATAAAGTTAAACACTGACATAGTTACGTTCAAAGAAATCTTGAAAAAATTGGCCAAGCGCGAGTCGGACTCGCAACAAAATACAGTTAACGTAATGCTAAATACTAGATGAAAAAAAAATTGTTACCAATATACCCAATTAAAAATGCTCTCGACTTATCAGGCATATAGAAACATATCTATACCTACATATCTCAATACTTTGGTACTAAAAATAAACGGCGTGTAATCTTCACAAGAAAAGAAAAAAAAAACGTATTCTCAGCACTCCGAATGGGTGTCAAAGAACCCAATTAAAATGGGCCTAAGGCGATTAAGCCGGGGGTGTTGTTATTTCCTAAAATAACGTTTTTCCTAACAAATAAATATTGTAGGATCAACACACAATGAACCTTTTGGGCTTTTCTATACGGTTTTAATAATGTACAGTCAACCTCAAATAAGTTGAAAGTAAAAATTACAAAATGAAACCTTACTCCCTTGCAATAAAGTCGCCGTTAATATGACCCGTATGACCACGGATTGTAGACAACGAAAGTATAATTTTAATACAATTAGTGCGAGCCCTGTATATCAGTGTCAACCTTAGAGTAAACATAGACAAGCATAGAGCGCGCGCATCGCTAGTAGCTCCTTGTGCCGAGCGTGAGCAAATTTTTTGCTATATGTACTAAGCTCGACGACAGACGTTTATGCAAAAATATTGACAGTTCCGATATTATTAGGGTAAAATTAGGTGTTGAGATAGTTTTAATAAAACGACGCGTTCCGTTTTGACACAAAAATTTTACGTTTTTAAATGTTTATACTAGTGCCAACAGTTCATACTCAATATGCGCACTCTATAGTTTACTTATTTTTTTCTCTAAGGTGTCAACTCTGTCCTTATTTAAAAATGTATTGCGACCTTTACATTAATGTGTTGATGTGCAAAACTCAATTATTATAAGGCTTTCAGTACAGTAATATTTATGTAACATCACGACTCATAACAAGAAAAACTAAGCAGAACTTTACTCGACTTGAACAATCTTTTTAAGCTGACGTTTAAGTAATTGAAGTACTGTTGTATATCTTTAATTCAAAATAAATAACATTATTTGAGAAAAATTGGTATTTATATTTCGTAGCTTTACGATGATTGTGCTACGACGTAGCAACGATTTTGCTAAGCGTGCTACGCCGACACGCTATGTAAAAATGAACCGACTTCAGTGAAATTATACGGGACTCATACTGTATACTTATAGTATATAGTATACTTACAGTATACAGTATCATTGTCAAAAAGTCGATCCACGATTAGAGGCATCGGATTGAGAACCTCTTCCTTTTAAAGTCGGTTAAAAACGAGGGAATTGGGAAGCATCTAATTTTTATTTATTTAATACTTTATGCACTGTAAGGTATATGGATCCGAGCACGAGACCATGTATATCTAACATATACCTACAGTAGGTATATCTACTTATACTTACATTGTTTTAATATGACTAACAGAACCAAATTCTAAAATGACAGATCTCAAAATTCTGGTCAATGCTTAAAGACTTAAACCACATAAGAGTTTCCACAGAAGAGATCTCAACCACCCAACAATCCATCGGAAGCCTTCAATCAAACTTTGTTCACATAATACTGCGTCCGGCATAAGACCCTATGTGGGTCTCATTGTATTAAAAATTCTAATAACTCCCAAATTGAATGTAAGCTGGGTTGATCTTCGTTATTCATAAAATACTTTAATAAGTTAACCCCACGTTTCAGAGCGGTTTTCATCCTATTTTTATTGGTCGTTTTACATTTACGACTTGACAACAAGGTATGAGCAATTTTAAACAGCCTACAATTAAAATTTTTGAAGTTATTGACTGACTACAGGGATAGTCAAGTAGTAAAAGGTCCCCACGCCAACAGGGATGCGGACATTTTTCTTTGATTTACACGTCACATAGATTATTAAAAAATATTAGACACGTATTTTTCTTATTTTACTTAAACAAACAATAAGGAAGATACAGTGAATGGAAATGTCACGTGACGTCACTTGTAGCTACAATTTTTACCAACACGTGACGTCACAGACCCCCACTACTTTAAAGCGCTTTGACTTGGACATTTTTTCATTGATTTGATATAAGAAAAAATTTGAGTTTTTTTTTTCTTTTCTTATCTATGTGGTGGACTAAACAGATATTTACTATACCCTGTCCGCGCTCCTACTACCTCTGTGCGCGACCTGCTGCAGGTTCGGTCCCCGCATGGAACAAGCATTTGTGTGATCCACAAATGCTTGTTCCAAGTTTAGGTGTTTTTTGTGCATGTGAATTGAATGTTTGAAAAACCCCCGCGACACAAGAATTAAATTCTTTAGTACGGAAGTCGTTCGGAAACTCAATAGAATAGTATGGAACTGTTTCAGCGCGAGTCCGACTCTCACTTGCTCGGTTTTATTTTGCCTCTCCCTTTCTTTTATCAGAGACCAGGTAAAAACGCATCTACGTCGGTACCTAACTTCAACTTATAATATGTATTTATTCATATGTTTGGTTAAAACATTTTCGCTTGGTATTCATAAAGTTCAAAACTTAATATTTGTTAACAAAATGCCTGTAAATACATATTATAATGTGAAAAGTTATTCATTTTTTTAACATTGTTTACCGCACACAGTTTGAGCGGGTTTTGTTAAAAGAATCGAGTGAAGTTTGAGAGTACTCCAATTGATTTATGTGAATATTTATCATGTGTTAACAGGCAAACGTCAATATACGAAGGCTCTTTATATACTTTACGGCAAGAAATATATAACGACTCTTCATATTTTTTGTGCTCTAATTGAGACACTAAAAGCCAAAATAATAGATTATTTTTTATTAAGTTGTGTACAATAGAAGTTAAGCTGAAGGCTGAATAAAAACTACCGTTTTTGCGCTCACCAGTTGGCGCCACTGGCGCGTCAACTGTCAAAGCCCTACAAACTATGGAATTTGTCATTTACGGACATCACGTGTAACTAGCGCCTCTGGCGGCGAAATTGATAACTTTAGCCCACATTGAGTCTCGATATTATTCTGGTCTCTATTGATTTAGCCATTTTTAATAAACCAAGTTTAAATCTAGACGTATTGTAGTAGATTTATATTTACATGTATTTTTTATCGGAAATTGAATTTCTGCTAGCATTACTAACCTACGAGTAATTAGCCTCTTGCGATTAAAGTAACAAACAATTACCACAACTCTACATCTTTTGTTACCGCATTATTAAAAAGTATAACTGTATATATAATAATAATATAATATATCTTGGGACATCTCACACACGGTCATCTGATCCCAAACTAGGCAGAGCCTGTGCTATGGCAACCAGACAACTGATAAACATACTTATATATTTCTAAATACATACATATTATAGATAAATTACACCCAGACACAGAACAAATGATCGTGCTCATCATACAAAGATTCGTCCTGGGTGGGAATCGAACCCACGACCTCCGGTTTAGCAGTTAGGGGCACTAACCACTAGACCAACATGTATGGTATGTAACTTCCATGGAAAAATGTGGACACATTCAGAACAAGAGAGTAGAACAAAGAAAGCAAGAAACAAATGAGTACAAAATTTTTAACTAGTTTCACCCACGTAAGTAGCTCCCGTTCCCGTGAGACATTTCGTGACTTTTTCTGCTGTTTTATAGTTAGTCTGCTATTTGGGGTAGAGACCAACAAATCAAAGATCATGAAAATCGATCCACTCGATCTCGAGTTATACATGGTGTATTTATTTAAGAAGATATCCCATATCATAATTATTAGAATATTTTAGATGCAAAAGTTACTCTGTCTGTCTGACGTTTACAAGGCTAAACCACACAACCAATTTTGTTAAAATGTTGTAAGAAGCTAGCTTAAATTTCAAGAAATTACCTTAAATAGGTGTACTGATACATGACCAAAAACTGCGAACGAAAGCTAATATAATATAATTTCTGTTTAAAATAGCTGGCCACAAATCGAAATATTTTTAGTACAAAAATATAAAGTTGAAATTTCTAGAAATTTGTCTCAACAATTGTTTCAACATTTCTAATGAGGTGGTAAGTATAAATTGATGTGATTAACGAGGTAATCTCGAGAGGTCGCCGGCCTAACTTAATCGGCAGACAGATTGCATTCGCGGCTAGATTGCGACGCGGCTTCAAAACCAACGGAATTGTTTTGTTTTTAAAGTGCAAATGACTTCTGTTACCAAAAAAATTGTAGTCGCCAAACGTACTCTATTAAAGTAATTTAAATTTTAGTTTTAATTAATTTAAAAACGAATTTAATCTACTAACTAAGGAATTTAATCCTTGTGTCGCGGGGGTTTCACAAACATTCAAATCACACGCACAAAGAACACCCAGACTTGAAACAAGCATTTGTGGGTCACACAAATGCTTGTCCCATGCGGGGATCGAACCCGCGGCACGTCGCGCACAGAATAATTACAACACGTTTTTAAAAAGGTTTCTCTATCTATACACATAATATAATACCTAAAATATAGCATCAAAAATTCGTCCACATCGCTGTCGACTGGAGGGGTGCCCAAAAGGCTGGCGGCATTACCACATTGTATGGAAATGATTATCCTCAGCCCATAAATAGTTCAGTTCGTATGTGTATATATCTTTTGTCCTTATAAATACAATGGAAGTATAAAATAATTTTTATATAATAAAATTAATTTCCATACAGCTAGACGTTAAAATAAGACATTGGATTTTACGCGAACTAAACAATACATTTTTTTCAAATACAGACAATAACAATATAAAAATATATTATGTAATTGAAAAAGGGATCATTTTTTTGTTCGCAATTCTTTTATTAAACATCAGGACAAAAACCTTTTTCATAAGTCTTCTTAAATATTTGGCTTCCTTTTTATGGTTCGCATTGTATCTGTGTGTTACCATTTTATATTGATACGTAAATAAATGAGTCATTATTATATTTTAATATTTATGAATAAAAGCCATTATCCTTTCTGTTCTGAGAGAACTGTTTTTTACACAGTGACGTTAACATTTTAATAATCTATTTTGTATAAATGTCGTGGTGGCCTAGTGGTTTAATGAACGGATTTATGTCAACTAGGTTGCAAGTTCGAACCCACTACAGGCAAGTACCAATGTGACTTGTTGTTTCAAAGCTATATGTACTTTCTTTATTATTTTAAGACATCATTGACAATCGGTGAAGGAAAACATCGTAAGGAAACCTGGATTCCAAAAATTGGAATCTGAAATCGCCAACCCGCAATAAGCAAGCGTGGTGATCAATGCACGTTCCTTCTCTATATGAGAAGAGGCCTGTGCCCAGTAGTGGGACATTTAAAGGCTGGTATTATTATTATGTATTTATACAATTCTTGTGTTACAGTGTTTGTAACCAAACTCCTCCGCTTGATTGTTTTTTGTGAGAAGAGGTCGTAAACTATTTTTATATACTTCAGTTTTGTTTTTACCTTTGTCGGTTCTGCAAGTAATAGTATAATATCTTACAATAATTTACAAAGTAAAGTATGAATTATAATCCTCATTAACTTCATCTTGAATTGTATCAATAAAAACAAAATATCGCACCCATTTTGTAATGAAAAGCATACAAGTGGCCAGTACTATTTATCTTTAAACCAGACTTTCATAAATGAACTGATTCTTTAAAATATTAAACGAAATATTTGTGTAACATTTTTTGTTATTAAAAAAAAGAGAAAAATAACATCATTTAACATTTTTGCGAAAGTGGAACAAAACAGCTGGACCTTTAGAGTAAAAATAAGTATACTATAGAGTGCACCTTACAAGTACGGACTGTGGGCAGTAGTATGAACAAGTAAAATCGAAAAAATTGTGTCAAAACAGAGTGCGCCGTTTTATTAAAGCTATCTCAAAACATTATAATATTAAAACCATCGATATTTTTGCGTAAGCGTCTCTCGTCGCACGTAAAGTCATTTAAATCAGTAAACGACCGTAGTGAATACAGCAAAAAATTTGCCTACGCTCGGAATAACGGGCTACTAGCGATGCGCGCACTCTATGTTTGTCTGTGTCATTTATACGCTAAGGTTGGGCCTATAAACCTTAGGGATTGTTGTTAGAGAGATTACACAAAGAATCAGCTTCCATCTGCAGTATTTCCGCAATTATCCCTTCATAGGGGTCTTTAGGAAAAGAGAATATATCTATTTCAAAGGTGGTAAACACGTCAACGACACCCTCACGATGATTACATGCCCGCATGTTCGCGCCTACAAACTAAAAAAGAATCGTTACTAAACATTTTTAGAGTTTATTGTTCCGGTTTTTTTAATGAACTAGCTTTAGCCTGCGACTTCTCCCGCGTGGGTGTCGGTTATCGCGGCAAAAAGCCTATGTCCTATGTTATAATCCAAGCTTACTTTGTACCAAGTTTCATCCTATTCGGATAAGCGGTTTGGCCGTAAATGCGTAACAGACAAACAGAAAGACATACAGACAGAGTTACTTTCGCATTTATAATATTAGTAGTAAATAGTATGGATTAGTCATTAAAAGTTATGTTATTGTATGTTCCTATAGACCGCGAGATCCGATACAATGAGATGAACGAATGAACTAATAATTGTGTTATTGAAACAATCCTGAAGAGTTCTCACGCTGCACTTGATACAGGCCGCCATAATAGATTAAATTTACGCGAGATGTTATAATTATGAGAGCGAAGTTATGGTTAGTATCGATTGCTTACTATTAAGAGATTAAACGTGTGTAACCAGTATTCGTACCGTGGGTAACGTTTAGTAGAGGCAATTCTTGTTTTTGTACTATATAGCCTGTGTTTGTCTTAGAGTAGGCACAGGTAAAAAAAAGATATCAACATGTGCAAAAAAAACATAACAACATGTACACACAGTAAACTAGATAGGTTTGCAGGTCACACTATCTTTTTATCTCTTTGAATAGAATACCAAGTTTCGTATATTTTAATTATTTTCGTAGCCTTTCTTTTTTATGGTAAAGTAACAAAGGCTTATATGATCTCAATGCGCTAGCAAGATTACATGAAAAACTAAGTAACTCAAGCACAACTCTCAATTGGAATCGAAGAGCTATCTTAAGAAATCGTGAAGATATCTAAGGAACTGTTAAGTAAATGTTTGAAAGGGAGTGGGGGAGGGGGGGGATTCGACTACCGATGTCAGACAGATGTTATTGTTAGGACAGTCGCGAAGACTGCACATAACGAATGAAATATATGTTTATATATGTTTGATTGTCAAATGTTGATAACTTGATGATGAAGAAACGGAAAAACGGAAAATAAAATTCTTGTCTTGAAACCCTGGGGCCCACCAGTTAGTAATAAACACAACACAAAGCAATCCAAGTCACGGACAAAAACTAGTATGAAACCAAACAAACAATATCATAAGAACTATCTGTTGAATCGTTAAGAACCCCGGTTACTCACATGCGCGTAAACATTCGAACAATGTTCGCGCGCTTTGATGTCTGTTAAGAAACCGACCCAGCTTGGAAATGAAATCATTTGCAAATGTCGTCGTACACTTGTGAGTTTGCGTATTCGTGCGAATGTGAGTGACCGGCATAAGAATATTGTCAACCTTTATCTACCTACGTTTTTACGTTTTACGTTTGATTGACATTTTTGAAACCGTAGCAATCTCGTAGCATTTTGCTACGAGTCATGCGTAGACCTCTAGCGTAGACCGATACATATTTAAACACTCACACAGGGCAGTGTGCTTATAGAAACTGATTTATAAACAAATTAAAAAAACCAGCCAAGTGAGAGTCGGACTCGCGCATTGAAGTTCCGTACAATAGTATAATATATTAGCCGTCAAACAAAACCAAAAAAATAAATAATCGAAACCCGTTTCTGGTCGAGAAAATTTTAAAATCATTTGTATTTATTTATTTTTTACAGCGTACATTATTTGGGAAATTTAACTCTCTAGCTATTACGGTTCATGTTATACAGCCCGCTGACAGACAGACGGATGGATGGATGGATGGACGGACGGACGGACTGACAGCAGAGAGTAGATAGAGAGAGTAATAGGGACCCGTTGGCATTCTTCGGGTACATAACCCTACAAATAAAAAAAAGGTGAATTTCAAAGTTTACTTTTGTTATTAAATAAAAATGCAATTAAATATGCAGGGAGGCCATTGCTAGCTGACCAATGTATTTTAGCTTGATTGAATTATATTTCGTTTGGAAATCTAAATAACAATACCAACCTATGTCAAGCTGAGTGACACGTCTAAATGTTATTTTTATAATTTGGAATGCTTTTGTGTAAAATGTCTTGAAAATTATCTAGAAGTTTTAAAGCATTTGGGGTTGACGGCCCTTGTTGTGAATAATGATGGGAATGTGCATAAAATACTAAATTTCTTTGTATAATTTATATTTAACTATCTGTGCCTCACAGGTTTACTTGCCTCGCTTTTCTCCTAAGGCAAGTAAACTGATGTTAAATAGCTTATAACCTTCCCAAAAAAATTGGCTAATAAAGGAAAAAATATTTTCAAATCCTACTGGTAATTTGCGAGATTAGCACGTTCAAACAAAAATATTTTTATTATTATTTTTATAAAAGTAAATAGTTCTGTACGTTTTCACTAATCAAAATATTTTACAATCTATAGTTAAATGGTATCTATAGTTAATAAAAGTAGACACATTATACTTATTTTAAAACATCATTGACTAACTTCCATTAAATGATATTCAAAGCACAATAGGCCTGAAGTACAAAGGTCTTTTTAAAAAACCATAAAACACGTTTTATTAACTTAATCTATGTGTGTGAGGTGTCTGAATAGCATTCGTCATTGTGGTATTTAACCACAATGACGAATGCTATTCAGACACCTCATTATACTTTTAAAAACATTTCCTGGCGCGGCTTGCCCGAATCTATGACATCTATTTTCAAAATAAACCTAATACTACAACACTCAGCAAACACGCAATCACTCAGCAAGCTGTATATAGATAGTTTAAATAAAATTAATAAGTAATAAAAGGTATATAGCTATAATATAAATGTATAAATATTACTTACTGGCTCTTAGCTATAAATTCCAATACCTAGATGTTTATTTATACTTAGTTTGTAATAATAACATTTCTAAAATATATGTTAGCCTAACTATACGCACTTAACAAGTTGTTAATTGATACTATGTATTAAGTTGCTGTGCCCTTACCGGGTTAAATGTTTAACTTATTTTATAACAACTTAAAACACATGTAAAATAATAATTGTAATGAGATAAGTCAGTTGGAAAAATGACAATACTTGTAAAATACTGTATTCTGCTGAATCCGGTTAAACTGGAAGCCGTCCCCAACATAGCTTGGGAAACATTTTGAAGAATATTTGTTAATTTCAACTAAATAACATACAAACAAACTATTTAAAAATTATTGTATTTTAACAAAAACATGCGTATGTTTTTACATAAATCGAACAGTACGTTCAACGATATTGCAGGTATAATAGTTTAGTATAAGCAGGGTTGTATTAGAACCGCGAACGGCATAAAACATCGTAATATGAAACCGGCGCCCTTGTAAAATCAAATAAGATGAACTACCGGGGTGAAGGCGAGGTTCCACTGCGAACGGAGTGATTTTTTTTTAAAGTAGGTCCTGTATCTTATCAAAACAATTTTAAATGAAGTGGAAACTATTTTTCCTACTCCTCCTATTGACTACTTCTGATTAATTTCGTTGCGGGTTCCAAGATAGTCAATTGTTTCTATAGGACACACCGAGCTTAAGTGTGTCGGTGGTATTCATTGGTTACCATTGTAGATCCTGGCTTACAGGAGGTGCAGTGATAGGCATGTGTGGAGGGTTTATCCTAATAAAAAAACATTTTAAATTATAATAATATTAATAAAGCGTATATTTAAAGTTCTGGGTAGATAAAAATGAATCAACATTTATGTTCTATACTATTTACTGGTATCCTCGAATGATTAGACAAAAGCAAGAGGTAGGCCACGCAAAAGTAGGCAAAGACCACAAATGTATATAAAAACTCAGAAGTACTAAAGTGAGCCTAGGAATTAAAGCATTTTTTTCCGTTAGATTTTATATTTCTTACGCAATTAATCTTTCAAACAGGTACTAACTAAAAAGACTCCGGTTCATAAATTTTCTAATAATATTAATTTAAGAGTCATTTCGCGGTCCAGTGGCACCTCGCTCTATGGGCGATAAAAGAAAGCGCGACGAGTAACGCGACGCTGGTTTACAAGGCACACTTTATTGCGTTCACCGCATCTCGACAAAATATTTATTGGCATTAATGTAGGGTTGTTAGGTGACACGAGGCGTAAATATGACGAAAACTGTATTCGTGTAAGAATTTTCGTAAGAAAAAGTTTCATTAAAGAAAATGCGCATATTGTTTAATTATAATTATCTACTAGCGACCCACGCGGGCTTTGCATGGGTGGACAAAACATTAGTGAATTATAGACACAAACTTTCTCTTGAAACACTCTATCCATTGGTGAAAATCGGTAGTTTTTGAGTTTCTCGCGTTCAAGTACGTTTAACAGTCGATATTTTCGCATAAACTTCTGTCGTCGCACGGAAAATCACTTAAATCAGTAAATTTACGCTCGGCACAACGGGCTACTAGCGATGCGCGCGCTCTATGCTTGTCGAAGTTTACTCTAAAGCTTCAAGTCATACCAGATTCAGCAGAATAACCAGTACATTATATAGAGTGACGGCCTATCTGATCTCCACAACCTCGTTTATTGAGTAATGCAGGCAACCCTACAGGTGTAAGCCTCCAATAAAATTGTGTAACGATACGGCCTTCGTTGCAACCTTCTATTACCCGGTATAACATTAAATACCTTGTCAGTTGTCCAATTGCTCAGAACTTATGATGCGCCTTCAAAATTGGGGAGCTCGCTTCCTTATTGAACTGTTGAGTGTTGAAATAAGGTTGTATTTTATTAATTAAGTTGTAAATTACTTCAAAATAGGCGTAACTCTTGTTAATTACTTATTTATTGACATAATTACTAATTTAAAATGAATGCTGTTATTACCTTTGGTTAGAAATAAAGAAGCGGTTATGGTTAGGGGTAACGGCCTTGTGATCGACAGGTCGCAGGTTCGAAACTACCCCAGACACAAGCATATTTAGCTTAGCTGGAGGGGTTAACAAGATTGCTAGTAATGTAAAATCCACCCACATGTGCTAGTAACTTTTTTGAAAAAATAAACAACAAATATAATTTTATAAAATACAATTTCAGGATTAAATAATAATAAAATTATAAAGAATGCACAAGTGTAGCAGTAACTGTATGTGATATTTTTATAGTAAAGTAAACTACGTAAAGGTCATTTAATAATTTTATTCTTAATTAATTTACCAATCAGCTCCTATAACCAAGCGACATTTCAACAAGTGTTATCGCTGATCGGATCGCTCGTGGAAGTGACGAGTCTTGACTTATCGCAATGTGTCATTTCCATACAATTAAGCGATTCCTATCGTCGTTAACGCTTCCAGAAATATCACTTGGCTAGGAGTTGGTAAGATCTTATTTTAAATACTAAGCATATTAATTATCCCTTTGCTGAACTTTGAAAACCTACTAAAAATAGAAACTAACAAAATTACTAAATACAAGTGTAAAGTTTTGTTTTAATTATTTTATAATACATACCTAGTTATAATTTGATAAGTTAGATTAAGCTAAAATTACTATATTTATACGTCGTAAAAGAAAAACATGACATGATATTATTTATATTTTATAACTAGCTGTCCCCCGCGACTTTGTTCGCGTGTTTTAGTTTCAACGGTTTTTCATTTTTGCAACATTTTTCATTTATGCTCCGCTCCTATTGGTCGTAGCCTGATGTTATAGCCTATAGCCTTCCTCAATAAACGGACTATCCAATACAAAAATATTTTTTCAATTCGAACCAGTAGTTCCTGAGATTAGCGCGTTCAAACAAACAAACTCTTTAGCTTTATAATATTAGTACAGATTATAATATCTTGCATGCCCTATGTATGTTAACTCATGTTTTAAACAAATAAATGGTATTGTATCTTGCATCCTATACTATCATTAATCCATCTAACTAAACCCTAAGTCACGCTTCGCGAACTATACTGAACCGTACTAACTACCTTCGTACAAATCTTAAGTTAGACCTCTTCTTAAAGTTGTGAAGACATCAGGAAAACTAACTAAACCCTTTGGGCAAAGTTTATGTAAAACATATAGTTAATGTGGACCTTAGAAGTAAATGTGATAAAAGTACCAAGTTGGGAGGTTTTCGGTGACTTTGTAAAGATTAAGTTTCAAGTAAATTTGTATCAACAAGTGGGATGGATAGCCAAAGTTAATAGTAGGAAGAAATTAGCTTAATTTTCCTAATTCTTTTCGTGTATATTTTTTGTTTTTATATAAAAAAATGTTTACATTGCCCAATCAATGTAAACATTTTGAAGTGAAACTTCTTTAGGCGCATGAGGGTAAAATTTTTACAGATGAAACGTCACGCCGGTATGCAACGGAAGTCAATTTTTTATGATAATTGGTTTGAAGGTTAGGTAGTTTTAATATTTACAAATAACATGTGGTATTTCAACTTGCCACTCGTCATTTGATAATTTAATAAATCATTTACCATAAAATAAAAATATTTCATAAATTCGCTTTTCTAAATTTTGAATTCAAAAACAAAACTTAATTAATAATTTCTAATATTGACAAAAAACACGTGGCATTTTTATTTACAATTCGTCATTTGAGATTTCAATAAATCATTGTGCATAAAATACTAATAACAATATTTCATAAATTCTTTTGACGAAATTTTAATTTAAAAATTGGAATTTCTAGAGTTATCATTAATTTACAAAAATTTTGTATATATTTAAATTGGATTAGGTATTTTTAATATTTACAAAAAATCACGAGGAATTTTAATTTAATATTCAACATCTGAGATTTGACTATATTATTTTTCAAACAATATAAAATAAATTTATTTTAATAATTCTCTTTAATTATTTTTATTATTAAATATTAATTTCAAATAACTTTTCATTTTCAGATTGCAATGCCAAAAAGAAGTTTCACTTCTGACATGTGTACTTTGTACGCACGCATGTTTTTATTTTTGTGAATAATTTATCAGTTGGAAGTTCACGCTTTGAGTCAAATGCAGTTTGACCTGCCCCTGGAAGTGACAAGACTCAATCACGTGACTTACCTAAATGATAAATGTCATTTCCATACATTTAATGTCACATAAGTGATTTCTATCATCGTTAACGTTTGTACAAATGTCACTTGGCTAGAGTTGCTGGTACCAAAAAGGAATTAAAGAGAAACCTGCATCAGTATTTGTTGATTTTTGTGGCAAATGGATATTGTGACTAGGGAAATATTATATAATATTTTAGTGAAGTTCTATCGAATTGCCAATACTTGAATAAAAAAATATTTAAATAAATAATTGGCCTCATTTTCCAGTCGGCTTTTATAAGAATATTTAATAAAAGAAAATAATTTGCCCGGAATTATAGGAATTTTTCTATGTAAAAATACATATATTAAAGAAATACAAGCTAACAGTACAAACATCTAATTTTAGCCGCCCTTTATATAAATCATCATACAAAATATTTGCTCATTATTGAATCGAATCCGCCACTTTGTATCCAGTCAATTAGATCGCGGTGTCAACTCCCTCATCAATTTAAATCTCCTTGTCGCTATAAATATACTTTTTTTTTTAATACAATCTCCATGGCATTCGGTACAGTTGATATCATACAAATCCCAAATGATTGATTTTGTAAAAATGATTGAAAACACAACTGATTGACAGTGTGTTCGTGACTGTACCAGCTTAACACTGATTTATGGATTTGCTTGTACATTCGTAATCAACAACGATTCGAATAAATGCGAGAATCAATATAAAGAATTTGAAGCTGTGTGCTGCTGTGTGTGTGGTGTTATTTTTGGATTATTTTCCTATCTATCTTTTTGTATGAACTGAAACACGTGTACTGTGATAAAAGGAGCTTTGACGCATTTATTCTGAGTTTTTACCAGAGAGTATACTTAGACAAACATGTGAGTAACGAAAGGTCTTAACATATTATTTTATAATATTATATATTTTTAGTTTTAAGATATAATAAGTTTCATTGTTCAAAAATTAATTAGTTTTAGTCGTCATGCCCACAGACAAACTGTGCAAACAGTTTTGTGGGGTTTTATGTAAAAGTAAACAGTTTAATAAATAAATAAGCATAGAGTGCGCCCATCGCTTGTAAACCTTTGTGCTGAGCGCATTTTTTTAGCTGTAAATATTACGCTCGTTTATTAATTTAAATGATTTCCCGTGCGACTACAGATGTTTATGCGTGTATGATTAGGTTTTGAGAAAGTTTTAAAAAAAATAAAAGGGGACAGCTAGTGACAAATATAATGACGCCTATGATCCTTAGAGGGTAGAGATATTCTACCAAGAGTTTCAGCGCCCACGTATCGTCACTTATCACAAGTCCCGTGTTATAAGGTGTGGAGCTTATTGCCATTCATCAGGCTCACAGGTTTATGCCTTTTTAGACACGTTTTAATGACGTTGGGGTATTGTGTTTTTAAACAGTCTCCCGAGGATATACGATGTGAGAAATATGTATTGTTACAGTTACAAATATTCAATCCGCCTGGTTTTTCCTGTTAGACAATATTGACTGCTCTGTATAGATGATAAGACAGAAAGAAAAAACGTTTATTCGTATCAAATTCGACGCATAAACTTATAAAAATATAAATAACAAATTATTAAAAGGTTATAAAGTAGTTACTAAAGGGTCAAATTCCTATTTCGGGTAGTAAAAAAGACGTAAATGGGATAAATGACTAGGTATGAAAATTTAATAAGTCTAGATACATGACTTTTGACTTTTGACTGCACGGATAGCCGAGTGGTATAGGTCACCAAGCCAATTACCTCTGTGCGCGACGTGCCGCGGGTTCGATCCCCGCATGGGACAAGCATTTGTGTGACCTCGTTCTTTATGCATGTGATCCGCGACACAAGGATTAAATACGTTAGTGTGAGAGTCGTTTTAAAAAAAAAACACAACAACACTAATTATATCAATCGAATCAAGGTTTAGGAGTGGGGGTCAATGACGTCATACTTGAGCATGAAATGCACAAAATTAACGTCAAGCGACATTTCACATCAATGTATCGTCGTGAGTTTTTAGTTAGGTACGTAAAATAAGACGAAATACGTGTCTAATATTGTTTTATTCTAACTGATGGACATTAAAATAATTTCAGCCGTCTTTAAGTATATTATTATCTGAATACAGTATTTTACTGGCCTAACAACAGTTTTGTTAGATGAGTTACTATAGTTCTAACACGAGTGTGTGCGCAAATACAGGTGAACTCTATTCCCTGACGGCAATCCGACACGACCGAAGAGATTAGTAGCAAGCCCACTACAGACACATCTGGGTTCCGAAATTTGTCAAAATACTGCCATGTCACTCGAGTTAACTTTGACACTGAACTAGATTTTTACGAGTTCGAAATCTAGTTAGCTTGATACACAGCTATATACCGGCGCCGATTCCCTTGTACGCTAACTATATCAAAATTAAACCATTGCTATATTTAACGAACTTGCAGCGTGAGAAAAGGACGGCAACAGTTGATAACTAACTTAGAAATGTCAAACCAATTTTCGCCTTCATCACTGTAATTTAGTGCACAAGTTTTTACGTGTCGGTAGATTTGATCAGTTTTGAATCAGTTTTACGATAAAATGTTTGTTTCTGACAAAAGATTTGTAGTAGGTACAGTCAGCAACAAAATTTGATGAACACAATCACATTTAAAAACACCTAAATGCAATAAAATCACATAAATTGACGTATCCTTTCATGACAAGACTATTTTGTTGTGTTTAGTAAAACTGACTTTTTTATAAACTTTTGTTGCCGACTGACTAATTGGCAGACGCAAATGAAAAGCTTGATTACTAATAGATTGACTAATATTATTTTTACATTCCTTCATGACAATTTGAGTATAATAAACGAACTAATTTTTACGAACACATAAACGTGTCGCAAGACATCCTGTACCTACTAAGATACATTAGTGATAATCACCGTTACACACTCAAAACTGATTTGCTTATAACTAGTTTATCGTACCGCTACATTTGCTCCCGAGTATGTAAGGGGATTATACACGTGTATGGTTTTAACTGAAATTCAATGTGACGTTAGAACCCGAGCTAATATTATTAAATTTCCTATGTCATTATTAGGTGAGATATTATAATTACCGGATGGAGATAAGATTTAGGTTATTTAATAACTGTTTATAAGAACCTTCATAATTTTAATATTTACAAACTTTTTAAATTTATACTTTAATATATAAAGCTGAAGAGTTTGTTTGTTTGTTTGAACGCGCTAATCTCAAGAACTACTTGTCCGATTTGAAAAATTCTTTCAGTGTTAGATAGCCCATTTATTGTCAAAGGCTATAAGCTATATAACATTACGATGCGACCAAAAGGAACGGAGCATAAATGAAACACCGTTGAAACTAAAACACGCGGACAAAGTCGCGAGGGACAGCTAGTTATTCATAAAACTACAAAATATTGCATTTGCTATTGCAATATTTTAAATGATATCAGCTAAACAAAACTTTTGAAGATAAAACAAACTAAGAACTTCAGTGCAAGCGCGTGTCTGAGGTGACAAACATTTTAAAGCGGCAATATAAATGACACGTAACTTAAGTCAGCAAAGTGACAGCTGACATTAATGTAGAGAAATGTATCTCAGTGCACTTTATTGTACAAGGAAATACGCTAAATTGTTCGTGTACAGTGTGATGATGCATTATAGTTACAAAATGTAAATAAATAAATGTGGACAGCATCACATACATTGCTCTCAACCAAAGTAAGTAGCTAAAGCACTTGTGTTATGAATTCAGTGACAAAGAAGGTACCACAAACTCCCAGACTCGAGACAATGTAGAAAAGTGGTTTTCGTACCCGGCCGGGGATCGAACCCGGGACCTCAGAGCTGGCGATACCTTGAAAACCGGTGTGTTTGCCACTCGACCACGGAGGTCGTCCAATAGACTCTTCAATTACTTAGCCACATAATAGTGGTGCGGACAATTTTTTTTATTTACTCATTAGGTATATAGATTGTTAATAAATATTTGACACGTATTTTTTTCTGTTTTTAATAAAACAAACAATGAGGAAGATACAGTGAATTGAAATGTCGCGTGACGTCACCTGTAGCTACTATTTTAACCTACACGTGACGTCACAAGCCCCCACTCCTAAACTTTAAAGCGCTTTAACTTTGATATTTTTGGTTGATTTCATAAAAGAAAAAATTAAAGTTTTTTTTTCTTTTTTCGTCTCTTTGGTGGATTAAATAGATATTTCTTTTTCATACCCAGTCCGCACCCCCATTATAAGACAATTAAAATGCATAACCGTTTGGACTTCACTTAAATTAATTCATTTAATACTTAGCTTAGTAGACACAATATCGGACAATAGATAGCTCTAAACTATGAAAAAAAAGGACGTTTAACTTTAATTAATTATATTTTTATACAAAGTAGAAAGGCCTTGAAATTTAAACAATACCTTTATCTTAGTTTGCAATAGCAAACAAAAGATGGCCGATTGTAATATTATTTAATTTAAAACCCTAACTCCGTGAATTCAATGCCACGTACTTTTACCATAATTTAATCAAAAGTGTAACAGAACTGACTAAACGTAGCTCCGTAATAAATTTGAAAGTTTGACTTAAATTGAGAAACTGAATTCATTGGTGTAGTCTTTTCATTACACATAATATATCAATGGCTTAGTAATGAAATTAATTAATTATAATTAAGACTTAGAATAGTTAACAATACGGGCGCTATGTAAGCGTTAGATATAGATGCAAAATAAAATAACAAATGGCCGTCTCAAATATAAGAATAGTATATTTTAAGATTTGCAAACAATTTTTTCATTAGAATACATTCTTTGCTCTTAGAATGTATAATTACTATTCTAAGATATCTAGAAATAATTGACCATTATGCGTCACTAAAATTTCTCAATTACACCGAATAAAGATCTAATAAATTTCTAAGATAATAATATTTGTAGAGGCCCAAGGTTTAAATTAGCACGTCCTAAATAAAGATTTAGATTGTAAAGAAAACGTTGAGCGCCCCTGATTCTAAAGAACATATTACAATAGGACAATCTGAGGAGCAAACATTGAGTCGTTGAGTGTTGACTGAGCTCTAAAAGGCACAATGTTTCGTTCCCTGAACTGAAACCATTTTACCTGTATCAATAGTTGAGATTCAGAGGTTAGCACTTGTATCCTATATCTGTGTTTAAGAATGAAGACTGCAGGATACGTATAATATCTAACTCTTCATAAAAAAATACTAGATTCAATCATCATTATGAACTGTAAATTGTGCATTATTAAAAATCACAGACGGTTCTACAAACATTTTTTTTACACTCGACAACGAGATGTTAAACGAGACTGTTCTTAGGTAATTTGTCTTGTAATATCACTGGAATTAGTTCCATTTATTCGCTATTGGAGTAGACGGGTAAAGATGTTTACTATACGATTTTTATTGCATGCTAGCTGACCCGATAATCGTTCTCCTGTCAATCTAAACAATGACAAACGTCGTTCAGTTTTTACATAAAAATACCATTTAAATTTTCGACACATCCGGCGTGTTTTTTTCATAAATTTGTATGAAAAAAATCTGACAATTATAATAAAAAAACACAGCCAAATCGGTGGAGCCGTTCTTAAGTAATGCGCCGTCATACATGTGACAATTGATTTTTGTTTAAATAGATTGCACCATGTGTTGCCTAATTTCTTTTCAGACTCGTTTGAATGTTTCTTGAACAAATAAAAAAACAACAAATTACAACAATGAATCAGTAATTTAAGATAGATATTCCAAAGAACTGGTCTTAACTTCAACTACTTGAAAACTATTTTCATTACTTAAAACTCAGAAAGCGAATAATGCCACACTTCTAATTAAACTGTGGGCTCTTTTGTTCTTTATTTTACGCAATTATATTCTTTAAACTATTGTTACTTGTTCATTACAGTGTTGACTCGTAATTACTATTACTGCAATGAAGCTTGACATTTAAGACGATTAATAAATAAGTTTTTTAGTTAAGAGTTAAAATTAAAATGATTTTTATTGCCATTCTGAATAGCGTAGTGCAATGTTGAGTTCCTTTATTTAGAACAAAGTTTTTAATTGATTATGGATATAAATAAATGTGGGAAAGGTTGTGGATTTGGTTTTTTGAGTCAATCTATACGGTTACAGTACATATCGCACAAACACCGTTTAATTACTAATTTCAGTTACTACCTATGAGTAAACATAGACAAGCATAGAGCGTATGCATCGCTAGTAGCCCCCTAATGCCGAGCGTAAGCACTTTTTATTTAAGATATTTGATTTAAGTTATTTTCCGTGCGACGACAGACGTTTATGCGAAAATATCGATGATTCCGATATTAATAGGATATTATTAGGTTTTGAGATAGTTTTAATAAAACGGTGCGCTCTGCTTTGTTCCAAATTATACGATTTTACTTGTTCATACTAGTGCCTACAGTTCATACTCGATATCCGCGCACTATAGTTCACTTATTTATTCCTCTAAGGCTTAGAATTTTTACTTAAAATTTTGTATCGAACTGGAATTCTTACGTACCTACAATGCCAGCGTATTAAGGATGATTTTTGACTGGCCTGTTGGTCAAGTGGTTAGTGACCCTGACTGCTAAACCGAAGGCCGTGGGTTCGATTCCCACCCAGGCCAAATCTTTGTGTGACGAACATGATAATGTGTTCTGTCGTCCGTCTGTCCGTCCTTCTGTCCGTCCGTCTGTCCGTCCGTCTGTCCGTCCGTCTGTTCGTCCGTCTGTCCGTCCGTCTGACTGTCAGCGTGCTGTACCTCAAGAACCGTATATATATATATATACCAACCGTATATAGAGTTGAAATTTTCACATTGTGTTATGTCTGTTGCCGCTATAAGGACAAAGAAATAAAGAATGTCTCCATAAAATGGTACGAGTCCGACGCACTTAGCATTAAGAACGAAAACATTAATTACCTATATGATTGATTAGAGCTATAACTTAATAATTTGGACATTTGAAAATTACTAAATAACAGACAAAGTCTTGAAAAAAATCAGTTAGGTTAGGTACTATGTTTAATAGCATAAAATATGGGTTTTTTTTTCTATTCATCATCATAATCATCATCAGCCTATCTTCGTCCACTGCTGGACATAGGCCTCTCCTATGGCACGCCACTGAGCTCGATCTTCAGCTCTTCGTCTCCAACCACTGCCAGCCACTTTGCGGATGTCGTCGCTCCATCTAGCCCCCGGTTTTTCTATTCAACCTCTTTAAATTACCAACTTCTATATACAGAAACCGACGTACCTAAAATCACTATAAAACTCATAGTAGATACCCAGTGTTGTAATCCTAAAAGCTTAAAAAAGTAATCCACTGACCGGTGGTCCATTCGCAGAGAAATCGGTTTATATCGCAGGTTGGGAGTCTATTAGTCACCCCTCTCTGGGGAGTTCGTGTGAGCCTTCATGTTACCTGTCAGATATTATTATTTTTTTACTCACTTTTCATCGGGGTTTTTAGGGTTCTGTTGGCGTCCGTCAGTTGATGGTTCTGTAGAAAATTTGGTCTGTACAAGCTTTGTGAGGTTATTGGTATTTTGTAATTGTATTATTTTGAAGACAGGAAAAAGACATCCGGTGATTTTTGCTTTTATCTTTAACATTAACATTTCGAAAAAAAGGGGTGTAATTAGCTTAGAGGAAAAAATAAATAAACTATAGAACGCGCATTTCGAATATGAACTGTAGGCACTAGGACACTTATTTTACGACCAAGTAAACTCGTAAAATAAGTGTCAAAAAAGAGAGCGCCGTATAATTAAAACTATCTCAAACCTAATAATACCCTAATAATATCGGAACTATCGATATTTTCGGATAAATGTCTCTCTTCGCACGGAAAATCACTTAAATCAGTAAACGAGCGTAGTATTTACACCTAAAAACTTTTTCATACGCTAGACACAACGGGTTACTATCGATGCGCACTCTACCCTTGTATATGTTTACTCTAAGATACTTAGTGATTCTACAAATTAAATATGTAAATAGGTACCTACAAGTAGGAATAACGACGAAAATAATATAACATAAAGTTTAAACTTAAGTATTTTGTACTAATTAACTCAATTTCACTTCCCTTGACAAATGTCACGTATCTATCATAAGTTCATTCAACAAAGTATCATAATATACGCCAAGCCGTTACCGCCATTCTTAAAAGGAGCATAAATTTAGCTGATTATAAACGATCCATAAACGACCCCTCGCGGATCACTAAATTTGTGGGTTGTCTATGGCTAACACTGAATAAAGTCTGTTGATTGACTACTAAAATAACTTCCTATAAATTGATATTAAATACTCTCTTTTACGTCTAGACTATGCCATTACTATAACCTGAGAAAGTAACCCTGTATAACTGTTTATTAGTAACACTCAGTTTCAAAGGTACGGAGAAAACTTGTACTCTACAAACCACAGCTACATATTAGCTGACGGGCCTGTTGATTTAGTGGTTAGTGATCCTGACTGTCTAACCGGAGAGGAATCGTGGGTTCGTTTCCCACGCAAGACAAATGTTTGTGTGATGAGCACGATCATCTGTTCTATCTGGGTGTAATTTATCTATAATATGAATGAATGTAATTTTTTTTTTTTTTTACCTGTTATTAAATTGATTGGTATTTATGTATAAAGACTGCTATCCTTTTTTTAAGCAATTGTACGTCATGTGAGAGTAAATGATAGAAAGAATATTTACAAACTTAACTATACACTTAAGTTTAAAGTTAAATTAGTTAAGTTTAGTTAAAGTTTAAAGTTAGTTTAAAAATATTTAAGTATGTTTATCAGTTGTCTGGTTGTCATAATACTGGCTCTGCCTAGTTTGGGATTAGATAGCCGTGTGTGAGTTGCCCAAAGATATTATCGCTTAATAGAGCGGTGAGCGCACGCAAAATGTCAATGTAAATTTTATAAGGCTCTGATACCTTAAGGGTATACAAACATTTTCCCGTTTTTCCAAAAGCCGTATGAATGAATGGAAAAACAAAACGATCCGAAAGAGTCTACAGATTGTTATAGACACAACAATGCCACCGCGCCGCGCCGCGTCGGCTAGCCAAAACAGATTGGTCAGTTTTCGGAAAGTATAAAAATAGTTCAGACTTCAGCGAGTCTTTTAAAATGCACTAATTAGAAAAATGAGGATGCTATCAACCATTCATCATTACTATTCTAAATTACATATGTATCTATATACATCCTAGCCATTTCAGCTAAATTCTATGTAATTCGCCCGCAGGTGTATTAAGGAACTAATCTTTTTGGAAAAGATTATTAAGATAGGCTATAAAGATAAAAAGCATTTATTTAAATTAGAAATTAGGCTGCTAAGTATCTAGCACATTTTAGAACTCATAATAGGGAAAGGTATTTGTCAGCACCCAAATTAAGCCATACTATTCACCTTTTTCTAGAGCTAAAGAAGATTACTGCTCAACATGCTCTAAAGACCCATATTAGAATAACTAAGATTGTACAACATAAAAACTTTTTTGGGACTTAATGTAGAGGCTTCTAGCACTTCACTATTATATTCTTTACTAGCTGTCCCCCGCGACTTTGCTTTTACATATCATAAATAATGGTAGGTATATATTTTTGAGCTCGCTGAAGTCGATATGTCTCCGAGTAGAAAAATGTCGAATAAACAAAAACTCAGGGGTTAGGGTTTGAACCTCAAATTTTTGTTCTAAGTTTCTATGTTCTTTGTGTGCGTGTATGTGAAGTGCCTACTAACTTAAGAAGGCTTAATTTTAAAATGCCTTACAGATTTGAAAGATTGACGAGAGAAAATTGTTGTTAAGAGATAATTTGAGTGAAAACGAAGTATTTTGTATGGAGCAAGCGTGAATATCAAGAAAGGACATGGGTTTCTTGACTGCTCGGATAGCCGAGTCGTACGCTAAGTACCACTGTGCACGACGTGCTGCCGGTTCGATCCCCGCATGGGATCTTGTGCGATCCACAAATGCATGATCTGAGTCTAGAAGTTCGGTTGTTAAACTTACTCTCGGATTAAATACCGAAGCGCAGACGTTAATTTTTCAAACAAAAATAATCAACATCTTTGGTTTTAGCGTACCTAACGATAAATTCATTGTTCATATAAATATAGGTTGTTAAAATTAGCACGCAGTACGTGTCATCAAATTTATAAAACCAACGCATTCACTTACTGATTATGTAAATTATTTTGGTTCTTCATACCCGTGTTATTTCAATATTCATTCTGTGTCGTCGTAACATTGAAACTGATTCTATTATTTGTTACGAATGTGAGTGTGATAATAAGATTTGGCTATTTAAAGAATATTGCTCGATTCCTTCTGATTAATTATTTATAGCACTTTTTTGGTAAAACTATTAACTTTGATGTATCAGCTTGTATTAAAGTATCCACTAATGAGTGAATATTTGAAATGGTTAAGAAAAAATATTCAGTTATTTCATTGTTTCAAAAAAGAAATTCAAATTATTTGAAATAGTTATGAAGACTGCATATCTAATATATTTACTTAAGGTGGAACGTTTTTTGTATTTTGCCAGTCAGTTTCAGACTGTTTTTTGAACAAAATACGCGGCGGTTATACGAGTAATATTAAGAGAATTCACACATCACTCCAACTCTAAGCTAATGCAATTCCATTGAATGATATTTCATAACAAACTCAATCAAAAGATTGCATGACCGGCAATTGCAAAAAACGCAAGAAATTTAGTATTCGCGGGCTACCCTGACGCTTCCACCTTAAATAAAACACCTTTTCAATATTAGTTTAGCTGTCAATATTCTAGATACTATTATAGTTCATTGAATCAGGCATCCAAAAACAAGTAAATTATCTACACCCGCTACTACATTCTATTTCCCTTTGGTAGGTGAAGATACATTTAATACGGCAACCAATTAGCGATTGGCAACCGACAGTAATAGCCTGTATTGAACCATTTCCTAAACCCTGACAAGTAATCACAATTTCCTCACAATTCCAACTAACTAACGCGCCTAGTTTAGAGCGTATTTGTATGTTTATCATGATAATCCATGCCAATAATATGAACATGAATGTCACTTAGTCTGTCTGTTACTGTTTCACGGCTAAAAAACAAAACAGATTTTGATGAAGATTTGTATGGAGTAAGCATAAATTCTTAGAAAGGATACAGGCTACTTTTTACCGCGATAGCCGACACCCACATGGGTAGAGCCGCAGGGAACAGCTAGTATCTAAGAGGCACCGCAAACATGATGCTTATAACATCGGCGATCGGTGCGACTGTGCGATTGTATCGATGCTGCATTGGGTTTTAGAAAAATTGTTTTAATCTTTGACAGTCGTAAAATTACAATTTTGACAACCAGTCTTACTTTTTGATACTTTGTTATCCCGTAAAATTAATTGTGGAGGTCAGATAGGCAGTCGCTCCATGTAAAATATGGTATTCAGCTGAATCCGGTAAGACTGGAAGCCGAACCAGCCATAGCTTGGGAAAACGCTAGGCAGAAAGAGTCTATAATTAATTAATAAATAATAATTATAACAGACTAAAACATAGAAGAATGCATCAGTCTTACGCACGGACAAACAGAATTTCATCGCTTATAATATTTAAGGACACATACATATAACGTACTTCGGATATTCTCGTAGTTTGAGCTGCACGTACAACTTGCTCTTTGTACAGGTTTAGTAGCAGTTCGGGCACTATTCAATGTTTCACAATGACATATATATCTACAGACATACAGACAAACAAGAAACTTAGTTCACCTGGGGTAGGTACGTCAAACTTTAGTCACTCAAAACATTTCAATTTATAAATTTTGTTAAATTCTTCTCATTCCCGTTAAGCGTTAGAGAACTATATATATAATAATATAATACCAATCTATAAAAGTCCCACTGCTAGGCACAGGCCTCTTCTCATATAGAGAAGAAACGAGCATTGATCTCCACGCTTGTTCATTACGGGTTGACGATTTCAGAGTTAGAAGAAAAACTATTTTATTAAAATTATTATTACTTTTAATACATCTTTAATCAACAAATCAATCATATTAAAATAAAATAAATAAAGAAATTTGATATTCAAAAAATAATATTTTTTTCCTCACAAATTATAAACCAAACACATCCTTGCAAATAAATTAGATTTTTAATTGCTACAGAATAAACAATGTTTGATTCGAAACATTTGAAAACATAAATAAAGGATACAGGGTTGATGGTACTAATAATATTCATCTAAATAAATATGTTGGCTCCAATTTATTTCATGTTCATATTATTGCGATATTTTTATACATAACAAGGCCAGTCTAGTAAAATCTAAATATAATAATAATTGTAAGTTTTCGCTTTAGCAAATACGAAATTGAATAAATCTGCGAATATTCGACGGATTTAATGCTAAATTATACTAGCGATTCGCTCCGACTTTGCACGGGCACACCAAATATTAATGAACTACACTCAAAAACCTTCCTCTCGAATCACTCTATTCATTGGTTAAAACCATACCAAAATCCGTTCTGCAGTTTTTGAGTCTATCGCAGCCGGACAGACGGACAGACGCCGCGGGGGACTTTAGTTTATAATATCTATGTATAAATTCTAGTGTTTGATTATTTTAAAATACATATATCATTTCTTTTCAGTATTTCTAATTGAGCCATATTTTTTTAATAAATTCGTTATATAATTTTTCTTCCTTTTCTAATAAAATTTTAGCTCTTTTAACCAATAACATTAAGTTATCCTTTTAACCCAGAACTTATTTACATATCATTAAAATTTTATGTAAAAGTTAACTCCAGTTTTTAAAACCCTGATTAAACAACGTTAATATGTTTCAAAGGCGGAAAGTTAAAAACTAACTAAATTGTAAAGTTTTAAATTAACTACCACTTTGATACTTTATCTTTTAACTTTGTGGCTAACTGCTCTATTAATTGCTTGAAAGAACGATTTAATGAGACTTATTTTCTCTGGATCGGAAATTAGGGTTACGTATTTACGACAGATTGCGGTTCAGAATACATGATTCCGTACACCGATTATGTAAATTTGTCGTCGCTAAATAGGTGTCTATCTAGGACCTAGATAGAACTCACACACGGCCATTTGATCCTAAACTTAAGGATCAAATGGCCGTGTGTGAGTTGTCCTAAGATATTATGAGTCTTATTTAACCAACCCGTTGTTACCGACTGCTGTTCAAAGATCATACAACTTTTAATTTTTTAGTTCCCCTTTCCATCGGCAAACAGAGCCAATTATCAAACTAATATCCTCTCTTCACTTCAAAGCACATCCGTCGCAATCTTCAGTTTCCAGTGTCCAAGTGCCACGAAGTACCAATTTGGTGGACGTTAAGCTAAACCGTTTCCAGTCGTATAAATTATCTCGCTATCTGATTGTTACTGGGTAACTTTGATAATGTGGACCTACGCCTGTCTCAGAAACTTGGGCAGTTCGGGGATAAATTTTATTTGTTATCGTTTAAGAATTTAGTTTTAAATCATTTATTGGCAGATCTTATAATATTAACCTTTAAATTGTGTGCTAAAACTAAACTACAGAAGATGGAAGAGACTGTAGTCATTTAGAAAAAAAATCGTCTAGTGTTAGGTACCTACCTACAAATAATAATTGGAAAATATGAAAATTAATAAAAGAAAATTATGTATTAATTTTTATTTAAATATCTCCTTATCGCAATTTAAAATAGTAAACACACATAAATAATTAAATATCCTAATAATCTAGAACTTGAGAATAGTTTACAAAGCAAAATAGATTTTTCTTTTTTTTTATCTAACTAGGTTTTGCCCGCAGCTCCGCCCGCGTGAGTGTCGGTTATTGCGGCAAAAAGTAGCCTATGTTCTTTCTTAGGATCCAAGCTTACCCCATACCAAGTTTCATCCAAATTCAGCGGTTTAGAAGTGAAATCGTGACAGACAGGCAGACAGAAAGACAGAACTACTTTTATTTTATTTGAATTACAAATAATATTAGTAAGGATTAGCTGTGCACCGCGTTTTCACTCGCAATGCAAGTAACGTGATGTTAATTAGCCCATAACATTCCTCGAGAATTGGGGTAACAAATGTAAAAGTTTTTTTTAAAGCCGACTGTTAGTTTCAAAGATTAGCGCGTTCTAAAAAAACAAAGTCATAAGCTTTATTGTATAAGTATCGATTAGGATTCACAGTAATTCACATGTAGTACTGATACTACGGAGACAGTGCCTGATGCTACCCAGTACATGCGGGCTTCACTGTCGCCAGCCACTACTATATAACGACTGAAAATGTATTCTTTTATTTAATTAATCCAAAATTCATTGTACCTATTGTCCTAAACTGTTGAAATAACTTTAATTTACATATAACTCGCCAGGTTGAAAACTAACCGCGTGTTTCTTATCATCCGTTAATTTTAACAGCCTTCACCCTTTGGGCCGTTATTCTTATTATAATTCGTGGTTAACTATTATTGTATATTATAATTACAGTCATAGCCATTGAAAGGATTAGTTAGTCTTAATTTGGTAATTTTCTTTTATTCTTAATCATATTTACTTTTATGACTGGTCCGTTGATCTAGTGGTTAGTGGCCCTGACTGCTAAACTGAAGGTCGTGGGTTCGATTCCCATACACCACAAATCTTTGTGTGATATACATGATCGTTTGTTCTGTGTCTGGGTGTAATTTATCTAAAATATGTATGTATTTAGAAATATATATAAGTATGTTTATCAGTTCTCTGGTTGCCATAATACAGGCTCTGCCTAGTTTAGGATCAGATGGCCGTGTGTGAGATGTCCAAACCTATCTAGTTTGCTGTGTGTACATTTCTGGTGAAAAAATACCCTTACAGTGTTTGCCTACATAAAACTATCATGTATTTAATTTACAGCTTTTTTATATGAATACCCGACTACCAAGTAATTCAGAACATAATAATTTAATTTCAACCACTGCATTTCATCCTAAAATCTTCAAAATTTAACTGCAAGAGTATTTCTAAGTTACATTACTTTGTATAATTTCTGTAACTGTATTCCCGATTCCCAAAGCGAAATCTAAAACTTGGAACTATGTCTTATAACAATGTATTCTGGCGAGGTGCAATATCGCGCGTGTAATGCAGTTACAAACTCCATTCCACGTGGTCCGTCGTGATCGTGGCATAATCACTATCAAGTTATAGATACTTACGGTAGGAAGGTAGAACCATAATGTAATTAATGTATCAAGTATAGAGTATGAGTATGACATATAGATAATAAATTTAACCACATATTTTACTAGTCCAAAGAAACAATAATATATTAGTTTTTAAGTAAAAAAACGCAAAAAAAAAATGTTCAAAATAATGGTAACATAATAATTAGAGTATCAATATTGATTTTACTCTTTGATTGTTGTTGTCACTGTGTGACTCTTCTTCTTCCTGCCCTTTTCCCAATTTATTTGGGGTCGGCGCACAATGTTTTCTCCTTCCATTCTGCTCTATTAGCCGTCATACTGTCATTCACTGATTTTTCCCGCATATCATCTCTCACGCAATCGATCCACCTTTTCTTCGGCCTTCCTCTTCCTCTCCAGCCCACCACATCCAAATTCATCACTCTTTTATTCACGTGCGTTTCATCCCTTCTCATTACATGCCCATACCATCCTAAGCGATTTCCTTTCAGTTTTTCTGTTACTGGTGCCACTTTCAAACTTCCTCTAATATACTCATTTCTAACTTTGTCCATTTTCGTCACTCCACACATCCATCTTAACATTCTCATCTCCGCTACATGTAATCTTCTTTCATCCGTCTTCTTTAGGGCCCAACATTCCGATCCATACAAAATTACAGGTCTAATTATAGTTTTGTATATTTTCCCCTTTAACTTGAGCGGCATCCGGGGGTCACAAGTTGTTCCAGTGACCTGTCGCCATTTTATCCAACCTGAATTGACCCGATGTGTAACGTCTCGGTCTACATTACCGTCGCCCTGTATTAGCGACCCGAGGTACTTGAAATCAGAGCATGCCGGTAGGGGTACTCCGGAAAGAGTTATGGGTACAGGGCTGGAGAGACCGCCGAAATCGCAGAACATATATTCTGTTTTGGTTCTGCTCAACCTCAGGCCAACATTCTCCAGTCTCTGACACCACACCTCCAATCTGGTCTGGACCTCTGGGCCACTTTCGGCAACTAGCACAATGTCGTCGGCGAACAGCATACACCAGGGTGCTTCCTCTTGTATGTCCGACGTAAGAGCGTCCATTATCAGCAGGAAGAGGTATGGGCTGAGAGCCGATCCCTGGTGCAAGCCTACCGCAACACTGAAACTGGCGGTGTCACCCACAGTAGACCGGACTTGGCTGTTACATCTACTGTACATAGCTCGGATTAATTCAATATACTTCCCAGGCACACCTTTCGTCTTTAGGGCCCACCACAAAACTTCACGAGGGACCCGGTCGTATGCCTTTTCGAGGTCAACGAATACCATGTGCAAGTTCTTGTGCGCACTTCTATATTTCTCGCATAACTGGCGGATAGCAAAGATGGCATCCGCTGTTCCTCGACCAGGCATAAAACCAAATTGGTTTTGTGAAACCTCACTCTCTTCTCTCAGTCGTCGCTCTATCACTTTCTCCCAAACTTTCATACTATGTGACATTAGCTTTATTCCTCTATAGTTGTTGCACTCCAACACGTCACCTTTATTTTTGAAAATGGGTACAACTGAGCTTTTGCACCATTCATCTGGTATGGCTTCCTCCAGCAACAACTTATTGAAGAACAAAGTCAACCACTTCCGTCCATCCACACGCAATAACTTCCACACTTCAACTGGTATTCCGTCTGGTCCTACTGCTTTTCCGTTCTTCATTCCATTCACTGCTGTACTTACTTCATCCATGCTAACCATTCGCACTAGACCCTTATTTGTTGGTCTTGTCTCAAGCACTCCATTCCAATCATTCTCTTCGTTCATCAATCTCTCAAAATAGTTCTTCCATCTCTCTTTTATTTTTGTATCGTCTGACAGAACCAATCCACTCTCATCTTTTACACACTTAATTTTACAAATGTCCCTCGCATTCTTCTCTCTAGCTTTAGCAAGCCGGTACAATTGTTTTTGACCTGCTGGATTTTCTAGGGTTTCATACATTTTTTCCTGGGCCTTTGATTTTGCTATGGCAACAGCTTTCTTAGCTGCCTTTTTTAAAATATCATATTCTTTCTTCTTTTCTGCTTTCAGGCTCTCATTCTCACCTTGCACACTCTGCCATTCTTTAAATTTACTCTTTTTTTCCTTCAATACATTCTGTACTTCTGTCGACCACCACCATGTATCCCTATCTATCGTACCTTTCCCTTTGGATTCGCCTAAAATATCTTTTGCTGCACGCCTTATACACTCTGCCATTTCATTCCAACATTCATTCACACTCCTATCATCCATATTTCCCATTTCAATCACCTTATCTACAACTCGCTCTCTTAATCTCTGCGCACAATCATACTTCTCTAACATATACCACTTAATTTTAGGGGGCGGTCGCTCTTTACGTATGTTGTTTTTTAATTTAATAACCGCTTCCATAACCAAGGGTCTGTGTTGTGAAACCATGTCTTCTCCCGGTAATACTTTGCAGTCTTTTATTTGCTTTAGGTAGTTGCGTCTGATCAGAAAGTAATCAATTTGCGTCTTGTGATTACCGCTTTTATAAGTTACCAGGTGTGTATCCTTTTTCTGGAACCAAGTATTGAGGACTGCCAAGTCAAATGCGGTGGCGGATTGTAGTAACATGTCTCCCTCGTTGTTACGGCTACCAAATCCTCGACCTCCATGTACTCTTTCATAACCCCCACTCAATTTTCCTACATGTCCATTGAAGTCACCTCCCGCAAACACTTCTTCATGTACTGGAATGGTCATTAACAATGCTTCAAAATCTTCCCAAAACTGCTCTTTCATCCTTTCATCGCAGCCTACCTGTGGTGCATACACGCTTATTATATTTATCATCACATTTTCTAACATCACTTTCACAGCTATTATCCTGTCACTAATTCTTTTTACGTCCATTACATCGTCTTTTAATTTACTGTCTAACACTATCCCTACACCATTCCTTTTCCCATCGCTTCCACAGTAGAAAAATTTGTATCCCTCACCAATATCTCTCGCTTTCGTACCTTTCCATTTAGTTTCTTGTAAACACGCTACATTTATCCGTCTTCTTTTTAATACCGCCGCTAACTCTCTTGCTCTTCCAGTCATTGTCCCAACATTCCAACTAGCATACCTTAATCTCAGTTCCCGGGCTTGCTTCTTACGTCGCACCCGCCCGGGTTGGTGCAACAACCCTTGTCCATTTCCCACAGGTGCCGGGTGCTGCCCCTGCGCGTCGCCTGTGGGGTACGCCCTAGCCCTATCGCTCATTCTATTATTACTTAACATAGTGCAGAGAGTTTTGGCACGAATTTTACGGTCGGCCGCCTGCCAGACACCAACCCTCCTTGGGAATGCAGTCGTTGGTGTCTTACCCTCCACCATTTGGGTGACCCAACGTACTATAAGTGGTGCACTGGGTCTACTAAACTCCCTTAGTCAGCTTCTGCGACACCCACGGGATGAGATGGGTTGGTCCTATTTTTTTACCCGGAGCCACACAGGGTAGGGTATATCTATTCGTATATATATGTATATATATAATAAATAGGATAAGATGAGAATAGGCTGAGGAATAGTGGAAGGATGAGGAATAAGGGAAGGAGAGAAAAGGGGTTAGAGGATGCTACTGTCACGGAAATAGCGAATGTGACAGTAACAGCTCGGGCAGTCCGGGGTCGCATACCCGTAGTGGCTCTAGCCAGCTATCGGACAGATAACTGGTAGATCCACCCCCTGAACAAAGGAAGTTCAAGGATCAAATTCATTAAATGTCTGACCAATTAGTTAATTTTTTTCTAAATGAAAACTCTTCTTTTTGTCCTAAACACTGCACTAATTTCTTTAATTTATTGAATATCGACCGCAAAGTCGAAAAAAATTAAGTTATTGGTTTCATTTATTGCCTGTATATCGAATCCGTACTTTATATGATTAGAAAAAATGGTAGATATAGGTTTAACTTCAGTAGACAGCTAAATTAGTACAAAATTGAGCTATGAAGTGTCGTTAGCACCACAAGGAAGAAATAAATGTTTTGTATTTCATAATATACTTAATCCAAAAATATATATAGGTGACTATAACATATCTTGAATCGAATAATGGGGTAGATAAATGGGTATGAAAAATCTAATTAGTCCGTCAGTTAAACAAAAAATATTACTCGCGTATTTTTTGCTTAATTAGAAAGAAGTACAAAGCGAATCAAATTTCAGAAGTGGTGCTAATGACGACATGCTTGCGTACTAAATGAACGAAAGCGTGAGTTTTTGGTTACATAAAATAAGAAAAAATACATGTCCAATGTTTTAACTAGCTGCCCCCCGCGACTTTGTTCGCGTGTTTTAGTTTCAACGGTTTTTCATTTTTGCAACATTTTTCATTTATGCTCCGCTCCTATTGGTCGTAGCATGATGTTATATAGCCTATAGCCTTCCTCAATGAACGGACTATCCAATACAAAAAGATTTTTTTTAATTCGAACCAGTAGTTCCTGAGATTAGCGCGTTCAAACAAACAAACAAACTCTTCAGCTTTATAATATTAGTATAGATAATAATCAATTTGGAAATAGGACTTAAAAAAAATAGGCATCTCATCTACCCCATGCATCTGGAAAATCTGCAAGACAACCATTTGCAGTTTGATCAATTAAAGATTGTGAAAAATTGCATTATACAAATAAATAACCTATCATGAACTTTCTTCAGTGGGGTCTCAAAAACTCCTTAACAAAATAGTTTATTTTAAACATTGAAAGGATTGGAAAGATAACCATCTATCTGTTGGTTAAGGTCGGAAGATTCGAAAACCTTTGAAGATCGTGGTATACGATATTTTGTGTTTGCTTTGTAGGTACTCAAAATAGATTTAAGCCTACTTACTTGTACAGATATTATTATGCAGTTTTAGGGTTCTGTACATGAATGGTGCCAACGGTACCCTATTACACAGTCACACGTCCGTACATCCGCAGGCTGTATCTTTATGACCGTAGAGACATAATAGATAGAGAGTTAACATTTTTATAGGTGTGTATTTCTGTTACCACTATAACAACAAATCTATACTTAATATTATAAAGCTGAAGAGTTTGTTTGTTTGTTTGTTTGTTTGAACGCGCTAATCTCAGGAACTACTGGTTCGAATTAAAAATTCTTTTTGTATTGGATAGTCCGTTTATTGAGGAAGGCTATAGGCTATATAACATCACGCTACGACCAATAGGAGCGGAGCATAAATGAAAAATGTTGAAAAAATTAAAAACCGTTGAAACTTAAACACGCGAACTAAGTCGCGGGGGACAGCTATAATAAATATAAATTAAAAATTAAAGAGGACTCCTTAAAATAGTTTACTTAACCGTTCTTGCGCGAGTTCGACTCGGACTTGTTAAATATTATTTCTATTTCAAATAAGTATGTTTACAACTACGGATAGCCTACTCTTCCACTGTGATTCCTAACAAAGTATGCTTCTTTGAAGAGTGTAAGAAGCTTTCTGTGGTTTACGCGAATATTAGACATTAAAATAGAACTACTTTAAAAGGATTTTATCGCGCTTTGTATTTAGATTTAAGCTCCCGACGTTTCGACGCCTTTACAGGCCTTGCAGTCTGCCCGCGACCATTACACCTGCAAAGGTGAAACGTCGGGAATAAAATCTAAATACAAACCAAACCAAAATCCGTTCAAAAGTAGTTTTCTTTCAGCTGCTTTTTTAAGTTTGTTTTTTTACTGTAATTTAAAACTGTATATTTTATAGAGAATTGTAGCTTATTTTAGAGAATGTTGGCTAGCCCATAATTGGCGCAAGGCTTATTATATCTATACCTAAGTAAATTAATATCTAGAAATTTGTATGTATAAGCTGTAGGGAGACCTTAATAAATAAATAAACGAGGAACCTATACCTTACTAAACCTGCCGTTTTTTAACTAAACGCAGCCGGTTTCTGCATCCAATACCGGCGAGTCAAATTGCATTTGTTTAAAAAACGCTGGGAACGTAAGTGTGTAGGACGCCCGAATAAATAGGTCGCATGACATCGTAATACAATTGAACATCTGCAAGTAAACAGATTTGCGTCGTCAAAACAAAAGAGTGTTGAAATACTGTAGACCAAACAACACTAGCAACAAAGCTTTAGGAAAATGAACCTTACGGCTTTCAAATAGAGACTATAGCGAAGTTAAGTCTGAAAATATTATGGAAAATAACAATTATTAAAAAGAGGTTATTACTTCAACAATTTAGAACCTCTTTTGTTCAGCAGGTAACGTTTTAATACCGAAAAGAGAATTTTAACAATAAAAATATGTAGTAGAGAGAAAAAATCAAAGACCACTATATGAAAGGGAGGTATAAAAGAGAGGGAAGAAGAAACAACCAAATTACTTTTTAAACAGGTAAAAGCAAGCAGATTTTTACAGAGAACAGACACTTGTCGTAATTTGTATGCACAGAAAGTTCACGCAAAACAGGACCGCCGTTAAAAATACCATATTTAACAAACAAGTGATAATTTCTTGAAATAAACAAATTAAGTAAATTAACTAGTTCAAATTAAATAGCTGCATTAAGTCTAAACGTGGTTTAATATTAATTTACTTATTTTTGGATTTTTGCATAGAGTACCACCTGTGATATTAAATACTAGCTGTCCCCCGCGATTTTGTCCGCGTGTTTTAGTTCTTCGCTGTTCTGCGCTCCTTTTGGTCGTAGCGTAATGTTATATAGCTTACAGCATTCCTCAATAAATGGGCTATCCAACACTGAAATAATTTTTCATATTGGACCAGTAGTTTTCATATTAGACCTGAGATTAGCGCGTTCAAACAAACAAACAAACTGTTCAGTTTTATATATTAGTATATATAGATTTACATGACATGCTAATTATCTCTGGAGACTCAGCATCGATCGTCGAAATGACAGAAAGTTAAATAATTTGAAGATGGACAGCTGTGTTTGACGAATGTTTAAAAAATATCAATGCAGTTCCTTGACGTCTTGTGTTTAGTACATACAAGAGTAGGAGTTATAAATATGCCTATTTTTTCTATGTATGAAAAGAAATACAAAACTCTGCGGACAGTTAAGTTAACCTTCTTCATTCCAAAGCGTAATAATAAAAATACATAACAATTTATTTTCAAGTTTAACTAATCAATTTTTATTGTTATTTCATTAATGTGAACTGCAGCGTAATACTTGTGAAAACTGCTTCTTTGATTGGGTAAACACGGTTATAAATATGTATATTTTTCCCCGGCTGTCATTATTGAACAACGCGCGTATTTGCTCAGCTTGTTAAAGATTTAAATTTTAAAATGGTTGTATGTATTAATTGAGAGTTATGAAAGTTGCTACGGCAATTTATTATATAAGGCTATATTTTATATATAAGGCTATTCGTGACGGATAATTTCTGAATATTTGAACGATAAAAAGACATGTTAAGCGTGTAAAAAATTACTCATCCATATATATACTAATATTAGGTATAAATGCGAAAGAAATGATGTCTGTCTGTCTGTTTGTTTAATACGCTTTCATGGCTAAACCGGTGAACCGATTTGGATGAAACTTGGTATGAGGTAAGCTTACTTTGTGCCGCGATATATACAACCGCGTTGGTAGAGCCACGGGCAAAAGGAAGTAGTTTATAAATTGCTTAAGAAGATACCCATATTTATTTACAACAAAACGGTTTACTCACGGGATCGCCCGACTAGTTTCAGACTCAATTGGAGACCCTAATCATGATCTGACGCGGCGGCGGTTGTGTCGCGAATCGAGTTCGCGGGCGATCCCGAGAATATACGTGAGTAAACCTTTTTGTTTTAAATAAATATGAGTACTCCTCACGAAAGTTATTAAACGAAAGAAGATACCCTTTCAATACTTGAATTTAATTAAGTATAAATTGTACTGCGCGACCTGAGTTAAGCTTATATTTAGCAACTGTTATACAAGTTTAGTTAAATTATCAATTTACATAAATCTCGCCACAAAATATCTTAACCTTGCTATCGACTTCAAATCGCTATTCAAGTTCAAGTTCGCTATCCACCCACATCCAGGTTATTATAACCGATAGTAGTATTAAGCTCCTCAATTAATACAAACAAACTTTGCAAACACAAATATTTCACTAATTAATCTGTTACTGTCAATTCTAACCCTACGTAAGCCAAATCGATCTAGTTCGAGCTTGACCGCGGTCACTTAGATCGCGACAAGAATTTACGCCGAAACTCCGAATGTAGACATTACAGGGTTTGAATTCTCTCATGAATATTTTGAATACGCCAGATTACGGCGGCAGTTTCGGGTTAACTTTATTTGCTTGTTTATGCCTTTATAACACGAAGGTTTTATAGGCGTCTCATTTGTTTATGGTTCGAAAAAAATCAAAAGAATTGACAATTGTCTACTGTCTTAGATTCAGGATTTGAATGGATAAGGTACCTTTGCCTGGATTTAAAATTGAGATGTCGTTGTTGGCTTTAAATAAATGGGTGACTCATAACTAATTATCTTTAAATAATATAGTTCAGTAGGGGTTAGGGTTATAGTAAAATAAAGGTATAATTATCGACACGAACGAGATTGTACAGGGTGTATTATTATAGGTACATTTTAAATTAGAACACGAATCTTGATTTATTTATATCGAAATAATGTTATTATTTGTAATTAGACAATTGATTGTACTTTATATCTATCATAGATATAAAGTTATCAATAATGTAAAGAAGTAGTCGTTGGTCAAAATTGTAGTTACTTATTTAAATTTAAAAAAAAGGACGACCTCCGTAGTCACACCAGTTTTCAAGGTGTCGCTATCTCTGAGGTCCCGGGTTCAATCCCCAAACGGGTCAATGTAGAAAACCACTTTTCTACATTGCCCTAGGTCTGGGTGTTTGTGGTACCTTCGTTGACTCTGACTCCATAACACAAGTGCATTAGCTACTTACTTTGGGTTCAGAGCAATGTATGTGATGTGGTCCGCATTTATTTATTTATTATTATTTAAAATAGTATAGCTATGTCCCGCAGTTTTGTTTACATATTTGTACAACTCTCAATGGTGGCGTTATGTAAAATAGGCCATAAATAAATAAATATTCATAAATAGTCTTTAAGCTCAATATCTATATAAGGATATAAATATAAAATTTCTTGCTGGCTAAAAATATTTCAACTCAAAAACATTGCCTCAGTAATTCGATTTCTCAACCCCGTGTTGAAAAATTCATGTTGATACAACAACCAAATCATAATCCTACTTAACTTTTTTACAAAGAACTGTAAGTGCGAAAGAGTTCCTGTGAGTGGTGTCCGTCGGATAATGGACGCTAACTTGCATAATGCAGCACCTTTCTGAATAATTTTGAGTATTATACAAATATGCACAGTGTATGTAGCTATCACTCTACATAATCTCCCTTTTCATAACACATTGTCACTCTTGTTACCCGACTGTCAAAGAAGGGTTATGTTTTTCGCGCATTAATAGTATATTTCTCTTACCATGTTTTTAAATATCTTTATTACCTCGTATCTTACCAACGGCTGGAAGTATTTCGCGAGTGGTATCGTTAGAATCACAGGTCTCAAAACTCAAGTATATTTAGATTGCGTTTGGAAAAAAAAGGCCAGAATTTTGGCGAAAAATTCTAAGTCGTTAATATATTTTAACTAAATATATTAAGTAAGGTTTCAATATATAAATGATTTTATAAATGGTTCGTTTTATGTTGGATCTAACCAGTCCAAAATATACTAACTCTAATCTATGGCACTCTTTGCCTAACTATGACAAATATTTCGATGAATTAGTGACAGACCAAATTTAAAAAAGTGTGTATGAACCCAAGAACCTGCACGACTTATTGCAAACCAGACTGAGGGATACAAATATAATTAGCTTCTTCCATTGGATCATATATTGAAATCACAAATGCTATCTATTCCTCTAATCTATACTAATATTAAAAAGCTGAAGAGTTTGTTTGTTTGTTTGATTGTTTGTTTGAACGCGCTAATCTCAAGAACTACAGGTCTGATTTGAAAAATTCTTTCAGTGTTGGATAGCCCATTTATTGAGGAAGGCTATAAGCTATATAACATTACGCTGCTACCAAAAAGAGCGGAGCATAAATGAAAAATGTTGCAAAAATTAAAAACCGTTGAAACTAAAACACGCGAACAAAGTCGCGGGGGACAGCTAGTACAGTTATATACCTATAGTTTTTTTTTATTGTACCGTTCATTACATCGAGGGAGAAGGCCAAAGTGTTATCATTTCACACCAAATACGGATACCCAATAAACCAACAAAAGATACCGATATTCACACACATAATTATCTGACTACCCAACTACACGGCCTACCCAAAAGACATTATTCAATACAAAATAGATCACAAGACTACAGATGATTCAACTAAAACAATGTACAAATCAATCTTGGTTCACACAACAATGAAATAAAACAATACGTGTTGATATTTACCGTGTGTTGAGTAACAAATGTATTTTGGTAACCGATGTTTTGGATCTAGACAGATAATCTGGGCTACGTCTTTTGTTCGCGTTGCCATAGCAACTTTAAACAATATTGTTAATTGTTTAACGTCTGATTTGAAGTCACACGTTAGTTGTGTCTATTAATTGCCACCTGGGCTGACCTGGGTACGATTTAGTTTAAGCAAATAAAGAAAACATCTTGCTAACATCAGACGTGTTTGACGACATCCGTGGTTGAGTGGCGTACATACTCGTACTTGTTTTCAAGGTGTCGCCAGCTTCGAGATCCCGGGTTCGATCCCCAGACGGGACATATAGGAAAAGTATTTTTCTTCATTGTCTCGGGCCTGGGTGCTTGTGGTACCGTCGTTGTCTCTGATTCTATAACACAAGTGCTTTAGCTACTTACTTTGGGTTCAGAACAATGTATGCAATGTTGTCCACATAAAAAAAAATCTATGCCTATATATAAATATCTATATATGCAATCTAGCCCTTCTTCTTCTGCCTAGCCTTTTCCCAAGCTATGGGGTCAGCTTCCAGTCTTACCGGATTCAGCTGCATACCGTATTTTACATGGAGCGACAGCCTATCTGACCGCCACAACTATTTTACTTTGTAACACAATCTCTAGGACCCGTCGTTAATACCTCAAAAATGGGATCCAAAACTGGGATCCAACGGAAATAAATCTTCCATATTAAGACCAGCTGTCAGAATTGTTATGCATACGAGATCTTGCAAAACGTCTTGTTGACACCTCGCTTGATCCAAGGGCTAGATTTTACCTTATACAGAGGATAAGCATTTCCATACAACGTGGAAATGCCGCCAGTCTTTTCGACAGAGATGTGGATGAATATATAATATAGACGCCATTTTTAGGGTATTTTATTAGTCAAGAGTTTATTTTACTATTGTATATAAAGTAAAGTTTGTAAATATAATAAAACCTTTCTATGTTAAAAAAATATAAAATTAACCAAATTTGTATAATAAATTTCGCGAGAAGTATTCATAATTATTTAAAACCAAAAGGATTTACACTACACGCATATTCTCGGGATCGCCCGACTAGATACAGACTCTATAGGAATCCCTAATCATTAGCTGACGCGGCAGCGGTGTTGTCAGTTCGACTCGCGACGTGAGTAAATCGTTTTTTTTTTTAATAATTATCAGTAAACCGTTTTGTTTTAAATAATTAACCAAATTGAATAATTCATCAGTTCAGTTCAAATAATAACAACTTAGATAACAATAACGCAACATGTTCAAAGGAATTATAACTTTATAATTCGTCGTCCATTGCGTGTTGTAACGAATAATCCCCTAGTCGACTGTTTTAACTTGTGGTTCACACAGCAGTGGATTCAAATATTGTATCAGGCCTTAATTAGCATAGAAGTGATATTAATCGGATTTCTAAGATATCTTTGCATAATATCGCACTTACAAACCTTTGGGTTTAAGTTATTATTGCTGAGGCTTTACTTGTAGCTTAGACTAATATATAGAGGCCTAAAACGTGTCAACTGTTGAAGGCTTTAGCCACAAACTAAAATAAGATCTAAGTTAATATTTACTAGTATTATAATAATAATAAATGTAATTGCCGATTTGCTATTTTATTGCTACATTTTGCCAAATACTGTCAGTCTTAAAGGCATATAAATGGTCAAGCTTATTACCATTTATCTTCCACGAAATTGCCAATCTTATTAATATTAAAATGTACATGTAAAAGAGTATGTATTTGTGTATGTATGTTCATCTGAAACTCGAGAACCGTTAGCCCAATTGATATGCAACTTTGCACACATATAAAGGGCGAGAAGACTATTCCGACGAACATAGTTACGTTAGTGCCGGATAGGTGGCGCTGGTGGCAGTGATTATTATCTTTTGAACCATAGGTAGCATTGTAGATTTTTCAGGTAAAGCAAAGCACACCGGGCTCAAACTATTTGATCTATAAAGTACTGATATTAGAATAGTGATACTAAAACAAGACAGGATGTTTGATTAATCCTGTAATCTAATTCGTCATGAAGCTTATCTATACAAATACGATAGGTGCAATGGATAATGGTTTGACCTTCAATCCCATTAACCGTGGGTTTTACTCCCACATAAATAATAATATCGAATCGATCCATTCCTATTTCTAAACGACTCGGAACGTACCCACATTAAAGAAAAGGATTAAAAATGATTAAAAAATTAAGTAAGAATAACATTAAAAACAACTATTAAGAATAAATAAAGGTAGAACAATTTAAATTTCTAAATTTAATTTTGATAGTCTTATCAATATGTCAACACTCTTAATTGCGAAATATTTGAACGATTCTGCATGTAGAAAAATAACTCTTTCTAACGCCAAAATATCAAAGCACACTCACAACCACACCTACAACCCTACAGTAAAAATACGTACTTTCGAATGTAGAGTATGAACTGTAGGCACTAGTATGAACAAATAAAATCGAAAAATTTGTGTCAAAACCGAGCGCGCCGTTTTATTAAAACTATCTCAAAACCTATTAATACCCTAACAATATGAAACTATCGATATTTTCGTATGAAAGTCTGCCGTCGCACGGAAAATAGCTTATAGCAGTATACGAGTGTAATACTTACACTTAAAATTTTGTTACGCTCGCCACAACGGGCTACTAGCGATGCACTCTATGCTTGTACATGTATACTCTATGCCTACAAAGTACAAGGATATTTAATACAGGTTATTCGCAATGACCCTTCTAACACAAACAACTAAAAAATCCTGAAAATCTTACACTCTATTGGCAAATCGCGTCAATTTGCGGTAATCTTAATAACATCTCGACGGATGATTTGACGCACGTCTCCCCCAGCCGCGACTAATCCGACAGATTGTGGAGGCTGGGCCGAGGACCGTTTAGATCACTAGTTATAGAGAAACTTTTAAGTCACGTCTGTCCCGTAGATTTAAGGTTCTAATTATTTCAGTCGGTTTTTGAATGAGTTGTTATATGGATTTTGGTTATGGTTACTTTTCGTGACAGTGTATTTATAGTACTTGATTGTCGCAAAAAAATCCTACTAAACAAAATACTTCTTTAAAATCAAAAAAATATTATTAAACAAAACAAAGTAAACCTCTTACAGGCACTTTTGAATTGTTAAATGAATCTAGTTGCGCGTTTACACATGAACACGAAAAAATTGCACCAATTTCGCTACATATAGTTTTCGAAATAAATAGGAAATAAACGATTTTTAATAATGCAGGCCTATTGTAAATAAAATTACATGGAATGTTGATTAAGATGTGATAAGGGGATTAGTTCCTTAAACAACGGAAAACTATGACACCTGGCTTTTGAAATATGTTATCAATTAGTGACTCGCCAGCTCACCAGATGGCACCCCCAAACAACCGCCACTGTAGGCAGCAGGGGACAACACCACTGCGAGAGGCTAGGGTTGTCGAGCGGTGTGGCCCCGATTTCACCATCGCGGGTCGCAGTAGCGGACCCGGAGCGGGTTTCTTTCTCTTAGGCCTTTAGATACTTCCACTCCTAGCATATCCTAGCTTTAGTGACCCCTCTTTAGCCATCCAGTTAAGGCAAGAAAGAGCTGAAACCCCTAAAGTGAGTGACACCCTGGGGCACTTAGTTCTATTGTGTTACTACTGATTTATTATAAGTATTTTCATCGAGTGTTTTATTTTATTAGGCGATTCCTTTATAGCTATTATAATACTGCTATACCTTTATTAAGCATCTTAAGTAACGATGGATTAAAAGAAACTTAAAAAAACAGACATTGTTGTTCATTGTCCTTCTTGACACAGTGAAAACTACTGCTACTTGCTAATACTTACTTAGTTTAGTTATCTTAAAAGGCCACATTAAGTGTAAAAGCTAAGTGCTTGCACTGCTTACCCGTTTTCACTAATAGTCGCAGTTTTATACCTGTGAAGCGCTCACTACATGAAAGAGGTTACCGAGTAGCAAAATAGCTTAAAAATAAAATAAACTAGGAACTTTTTGGACAATTTCGTTTGGGTTTGTAGCGTATTTTGGTGGTTGGCGAAAGTTAGGTCCTGTTTAACAGTTTGGTTAGAGTTTACTAATACATATACAAGGTGTTACGGAAAAGGCATATCTATCGAACAGGGGTGTATTAAGTCAGTTCACAAAATTTAAGCACAAAATAAGTTAATTAATTAATGGATTACAAATTTTTCGTAACAATCATTCGATAACTAGACCGCTGAAGCAATGCATCTTAATATTTAGCGAGTGACATAATAAGATATTGACACTCGTAGTGCGATGACACGTTTTTATGCTTTTTGGTGTCAAATAATTGATGCGAAAAATTGGGTATCAAATATTTAATTAACTTATTTTGAGTTGAACCTTTGTAAACTGACTCTACTGACCAGATGTACTCTTCACTCCTTTTGGATAGATAAACCTTTTTGGTAACACCATGTATAGTAATTGATGAGATACCGCGTGCTGTGAGTTTGTTGCACCGTTTCTTCTTTACTGCTAGAGCACATAGGAAGCGCTCCAGGAGCTGTCTGTTTATTTGTTTGACCTTTAAAATGTGTTATTTAGTAGCCTAGTAGAATTTTTATTTTAAGTAAGATAGTTTTACCAAATTGAATAAATAATACATACGTAAAATCTTCTATTATCGACTTTAAAAACATTAAAGAATATTTAATTTAAGAAGTATTCATTAATTACCTACGCTTCTTATTCTTAAGCTTAAAATTATTATCAATAAACCATTATACCTACGCAACATTTGAACTATAGTACTATGAATTATAATAGTAGGTATTATGAATTATCTCTCCGTTCTAAAATTCATTTTAAAAACAGATTAATATCCCCTACTTGTAAAATCAAAATGTCACAACGTGCTTCAAAAACAATCGTTAGGCAAAGATTTCCGTACAAAATGACCAATAAGGATTATGGGTGGCCGTTTACACCAAATTGTTGAGACAGTTTGTAATTTGACTAAAGTTTATACAAGTAACAGTAATTCGCGGTTTCACCCTCGCAGTTCCCGAGCTAACAGACTTTAATAAAATTGTTTATTATGCAATTAAGATATACAATCACTTTTACACGTCACTTTTTTTTAGGTCGCTGGAGTCGATATTAAGTGTTCATTAAGATTATAGAGTAACTTACCGGATTCAGCTGAATACTATATTTTACATGGAGCGACTGCCTATCTGACCTCCAAAACCCATTCACTGGGTAAGACAGTCTGCCATGTTAAGACTAGTTATTAGAATTGTAATGACTTAACGACTGTCAAAGATCAACGCATGATAGTCTAGACCAACGGCTTAACGTGCTCTCCGAGGCACGGAGGAATTTTTATATATTCACAATCGGTCACCCATCAAAGAACCAACCACGGCAACCGCGGTTTTACCTTCAATCAAGTCTGTTTAGTAGTTTTATCGTGAACAAGTAACACACAGACAGTCATTTTAAATAATGAATAGGACAAACGTGCAGATAAACGAAATTTTCTCAAAGTATCGTTTCTTATTTCTCTGTCTCAGAGAAAATCTTAGAGAATCTAAAAATGTTAAAAGCCAGTAGAAAGGCCCCCTCAAAAAACGCGTAAATAACTTTGTGTCAATTTATGTGTTAGAATTACTCTCAGGCATTTAATTGCGGATAAAACTTAATTGTCCGGATATAACGGACCTGCCTGTTAAAGACGCAGTGCTTACATTGTCAAATGAGCAAACTGGTGGATAAGTAGACAAAGATAAATCCTTTGCGTAATGGTGGGTCCACACGACACAGACTTTTGGTCTCACAGATATCTGTACACACTTTAAAATCTGAGTAAAAATCACGCTCACTTTTTAATAAATAAACCTTGGATTTTCGAAAAAAAAAATTGTTTGATATAATTTATTTAATAATAACTTATTAAGCTCGACAAATACGCATACATACATGCAGACTTTCGACATTTTGTCTGTAGATACTGCTTTGTTGCACAGACTATATTCTAAATAACTTGATAAAAGTCTGCATCGTGTGGGCCCACCATTATGTTTTGCAAGTCTTTTAAATAAGGACACGGGAATTTTAGTTAAAAAAAAAACACTTGAATGTGAACGTTCTGTATTTTAAAAGTACTAAGACTTTTTCTGTATAAAAATAAAATTATAGAACGAAGTTCTATTGAATATTCATAGACAAAATAGATAAAGGCAATATTTACACGAGTTAATAAAAACTAGACTAGACTGGACCGCCACACATGGTAACAACTGACAAGCCAATTGTTTATAATGACATTGAATTATTTATTTTACCTAGGTATAAGCAAAAACCATCGATTTTATATTCACCATTTCTGCCTCACCATCCGTGCTTTTTTTCTTTTTATTTTGCCAGCCGTCTTGTCCAGTGAGTATAATTAAAATCCTCAGGTACTTTCGAGCTAAATGCATTTATTTACCTTGAAAATTGGCTTTCTAATCAACATAGATTTTAATCTGGACCTTATAGATGGAGTCATCATTATCTCTGGATTTTGTTAATGTTATGGTTTTAGGTAAGTACCTGTATTTATTGTTGCGTTTTTTAAATTCTGTACTTTATTATTTTTTTGTTTTTGTTTTTTTTAAAAGAAGGAATTCATTATATTGAGGACTAACTTAAAAAAGCTTTATTAAATTACTAATATTTCTGAAAAAAGTGCGAATTGTGAGAGACCAACTTATTGCTTAAACAAGCTATTAGCTGTTTCTATTGCATTTAAATAACGCTTATAATAAATCCTATGTAGTAAAGGTATTGATTTAAATATCTTCACTGTTGGTTCGTACTCAAAAGGTACCAACGGAACCCCAATAATAAGCCTCCGCTGTCCGTCCGTCCGCCCGTCCGTCTCTCAGCAATATCTTATGAACCTTAATAACTAAAGAGTTGATATTTTAAAAGAGTGTGCATTTCTCTTGCCGCTATAACAACAAATAGTAAAAAAAATAAAAAAAAATAAAGGATGTCCATAAAATGTCCAAACACACACACACACAGACACACAGACACACACACACTAAACCACACTCGCAGGATCTATAAACTATTTCCTATTTTTTAATCTTTTTTATTTTATTTTATTATATTTTTGTATAATTTTCCTTTACAAGCATCTGTAATAGTAAACGAAAAATGTCAAATATGTTACAATAAAATGTTATTATGTTCTATACTATTATACTCGTAGCTATTGTTTAAAACCTAATTCTACCTTCGTTGACGTAATGTACGAATACCGTAACTCTGGTCTCCAAGATACAAGCGAAGCTTAGTTTGGAGACCACTGCTAATATTATAAATTATTGTTACAATGACGTACCATAGATTAATAAATTGTAGACTAATGTTTAGTTCACTGATTGTAACAAAGTTTTTTGAGAAAATAAAATAAATTATTCTTATTCTTATTAAAATGGTAAGAAACCCTTAATGCGCAAGTCCGACTCGCACTTGACCGGTTTTTTATTGTAATCTAAAATTATCGATTTAAATTTAAATCGATTTCTTCTACACATCACTTTAGTAGTGCAAGTGATTTGCCACAAATAGTAGTAAGTTTTGCGAAGTATTTGTTAGATGTAAGTATCTTACTCAGGTATCGAGACATAAATAATGAGATTAACCTCATTTTAAAGGTTGATGGGAAACAAAGAGGAAATTGTATTACTGATAAAAATACAAAGAAAACGTTTTGAATATACGCGCCAAGAAACTCGCGTATAATTTAATTATTGGAGAATTAAGTACGGTATATACAAAAAACAATAAACAAATTCTTGGCTTTGCTTGCCCATAAAATCTATTAATTTTTGCCGCAATAATCGACACGAGTCATGGCAACAGCTAATATTCAGTGCATGTATTTAATTTGTCATTCCAATATGGATATAAATTACACCTACACTAGTTATTATAAATAATACTCCAGAGAATCGACTATGGCAAATATTTATTGTAACGTTAGTACATTTGTATACAAAATATAGTTATCCACGAAATGTATTTAACTTTTCAACTAACAAAACCCTAGTATAGTTAGATAGTGGCGTCAAATTCGTGGTAATATAAGTGAAAGAAAAATACAAGTTATTAATGATTTAGAATTATTCGAAATTGAAAAAAAAAAACAGAATATTTAGACACCAAAATTAATTTAAAATTAAGAAATAATAGCTCGTTTTAATAAGCCAGGCCGTCGCATTTACACGTTCCCATATTATTATCTTGAAAACTACTAAACCAATCTTGATAAAACTTGCACTGTTACTAAAGTTAATGTAAGCCAATAAAAAGAATGGGCACAATCCGATCAATACTTTTAGAGAAATGTGTGGACAAGCATTCAAACACACACTTATAAAATTTGTACATTTGCTTGGAAGCCTAGGTTATTATGTATTTTATTATAATGTAGTTCCAATAATATAACATATATATACGTATTAAATTCAGAAGCTCCTCCTTTAAGCTGCTTAAAAATATACCATGAAGGTAAGATGAGGAAAAGTTTCATAGCCAATTCATTCAAAGATCAGAATGTTTGCCCAATTAGTAACTAATGATTCTAAGACGGGAAGCGATAAAGAGGCAAATGATAAAGACAGCTTCCCAGCAGTGGGAAGGGCTAGGAATAATAATGTCAAGAGCAGGATAATACTTTATGAAGTAATTAATGAGATCTAAAAAAAATACAAAAAAGAAAGAAAATACTTTTATAATATTTTGTTATCCAACTTACATTTTAACTAAGAATAATAAACATTAAAAAAAAGATAAGCTGCAAACGCATGCAAAATAAGTCCGTTATAATATATTCAGTATTTTAAACGTTGCATCTTACTATGAAGGATTTAAAATGTATCTTAACCAATCAGTATGTAAATTTTATTAACACCGCAATATGGTAATGAATTTGTGCAAGTTTTCATACTAATATCGTTATTCTAATATTATAATTCTTCAAGTAAATCTGTCTTATTGTTGCGCTAAAAGTAATGTAATGTTTAATGAAAATTGGCAGTAAGGGTTAAGAATGTATATTGGATGTTAATCCAGGTCAAATACAAAAAAAATAAATTTTAATCATGATAAATTAAATTTTATCATGATATTTGGCATTCTTACCGGCGCGATGGAACCGTAATTCAGTCAATTATTGTAAGATTTACTGTAAAATTTGCACATGTTTCTGCAATAAATTCATTTAATCTATACTAATATATAAAGCTGAAAAGTTTGTTTGTTTGTTTGATTGTTTTTTGTTTGAACGCGCTAATCTCAGGAACTAATGGTCCGATTTGAAAAAATCTTTCAGTGTTGGATAGCCCATTTATTTATTCAGGAAGGCTATAAGCTATATAACACTACGCTGCGACCAAAAGAAGCGAACCATAAATGAAAAATGTTGCAAAAATGAAAAACCCTTGAAACTAAAACACGCGGACAAAGTCGCGGGGGACAGCTAGTTTATTTATAAATTATCTAATTTTTATTATCAACCCGTCCCTGTTTCGGAAGGTAGACATTGTTATGTCTACCCATACTTATTCATTAATGTTTAGGCTATAAACCTATCTCTTGAATCTGTCTATTGCTGAAAACTGCATTAAAATCCGTTGCGTAGTTTAAAACATCTAAACGTGCAAACAGCGGGGGCGACATTGTTTTATATTGTGTTAAAAAAGCGACTTCTTTTTTAAAAAATTGTAAAGGTAGATTTTATTTCTTTCATTTGCCGAAATCTATCCTTTAGTCCGATAGGTAATAATAATTGTTTTTTTTATATTAAGTCTTTACGTAGTTATTATTAAATATCAATAAAGTTGTAAGTAGATTATTTATTTATTTATACAGATTTCGAGTATCATATTTAGGCACTACATATATTTTTAGATAAAATACTTAGGAATCAGCGTTGCTGTGTGAATCTGCGTCAGGCTAACCATATTTCATAGACAGTAATGTAGGTATGTTATATTTAATTTTAAACGCAAAACGTTAAGAAATATGTAAGTATATATAAAAATTAATAAACCTATATTATGGTATGGCAAACTTAACTCAAGTAATAGTGGTTGTTGGGGAACCCTAGCATCCCTTTTGTCAATCAAAGATATCTACTTTTATATCCGCGGTCATAAATTAAATGTTGCCATGAGGTTTTTAATGAATCTAACCCAAAATTAGTCTCCTTTATGATTTTTCGTGTGACTCTTCCGTTTTTACGACATAAATCTTGCATAATTTATAACAATGTCCGGCTTAAACTTAGAAATCTCGCCTGATTGTATGGTTTGTACGACGTAAAAATATTTTGCTAGGTACCTATAAAATTTTCATGGTTTGATATTCTATACCAGAGTTTTTTTTCTTCTACTCCTAAGGTCTATAAGTCGTTACATAGAAACAGTTTAAACCTTGGTACATATTTTCCAGACAATAAGCGAGGTAAAAGTGCTTAAGATCAGAGTTAGATTCTCGATCCGTAACTCTTCCTATATTTTTTAAAATAATTTGTTTCATAATAATTTAGGTACAGTAAAGTGATATAAACATTGTTACGCGGTATAAAACCTATTCGACTATTAACAAAAACGACGATTATACATATTTTTTAAAAAGAAAAACACACATAATTCCGGTTATATCGTTAATTTTTGTTTTCCCCATTTTATTTTTTTATTAAATCGTACATTAGTCTATCAATGGCTTTTAAGGCCCGCTCCTTTTACCATTTAAGATTAAAATCAATCACAATTTGACTGTCACATGTTTTTGTTGTAATAATTATAACTATTGTCGAAGGCATTATGAAAAATCCATTAGAAACGAATTTAAAAACTAACATTTATCATGATATTATACAGTAGGTGGCTATAGAACTTTTGTTATTCAAAACATTTTAATTATACGATATTAATTATGAAGAACAGTGCAATGGTGATATAAAAAAAGGTGATCGATAATCTATTTGAGTTTGAGGAAAATGTTGTTTTAATTAATATAAAAATATCTACCAAGGACTATTTAAGGTCACTTACGTAGATGATTATATAAATAATTTGAATTTCATCCAACAAAAATAACAGCAAGGTATTTAAAATTGGTTTAACAAAACTTTAGATCAAAACCAACAAATTAAAATACGTTTTTAAAACGGAAAATTAAAAATAAAACTTAAAAGACACTTACCTTTAATAACAGCAGTAGAAACACGAACTAAACAGCAATGCTCGTTACACACTCATAACTTTGGTACGTACTAGCACAGCGGTGTAACACGCGGGCAAGTTCGACTCAACTGATGGAAAGCGCGCCAAAACTCCGCTACTTACGCACACAACCGACCAATCACAGCGCCCGTACGCCTCCGTGAAACTCCACCGACCAATCACGTTAAAGGGGAAACACTTAAAAACTTTAATAGGTTTTTCATGTTGACACTTTTGAAATGCTTTCGAATTATTGGAAAATTATCATTATCGTTAGATAATTGTGTAAATTACTTTGTGTGATGCTTTTACGCTAAATACTCATCGGATTTGACTACGCATAGATAAAACGATGAAAGTACCGATTTATTATGCTTTTTGGGAAACCATAAATACACGGGATTTCTTGCTCAATAAAACTAATGCGAATCGCACTTCATTGCGTGCGTAGGTGCAAATATAATAAACAAATACTTATGTAGATATGTGGGAATTCTTTTTTCACTACAGGGTAGGCGGTAACTACACCCACACCTCAAGCAAACAGTGCAATTATAAAACTATTAATAGGTATCTTGTAATAGAATATGGGAATTAGTTGAGAACCTATTTCCATTTAAGGCAAAATACGAAGGTCAGAACATTTAAATTAAATTTTAATTAAGCATTTATTTTATAAAATCGACGGAAATAATTATGAGAAATAAAGTCAGTAAGGTCGACTACGGGGCAAGAGAACAAGTCGTTTGAAAATCAAAAACTATAAACCATAGTTCCTTGCTTGATTAATACTATTTTCGCTTGTGGTTGTATGTAAAATACTATTAATCAACCAAGGAACTAGAGTTTATACGACTGACGGGAAAGCTAGTTTTAAATACATATTTTACTTACCTTTAGTACTTGTGTTATGTTAAAGGATAACGTCATTGACTACACGTATTTGGCATCAAATAATAATAGGACATCATAATATTATTAAAAAATTATCACGTCAATTTAATTGCAATGGTTGTTTCAATATTTGTACCCACGTGTAATTTCCGCTTAATCATTTATTATAATCAACATGTAAATAATTCATGATTCAAATAAAGCTATGATTTGCTTTGCTTGATTGGCCTGTTGGTCTAGTGGTTACTCGTCCTGACTGCTTAACCGAAGATCGTAAGTTCGATTCACACTCAGGACAAATCTTTGTGTGATGAGCATTATCATTTGTCCTGTGTCTGGGTGTAATTTAACTATAACTAGTAGCCTGTCCTGGCTCTGCTCGGGTCTCTAACAAAAAATAAAATAAAATATAGCTTATGTCACCCGAGGATAGTGTAGCTTCCCAACAGGGAAAGAATTTTTCAAATCGGTTCAGTAGTTTCGGAGCCTATTCAATGCAATCAAACAAACAGACAATCAAATCTCTTTATAACATTAGTATAGATATGTATGTACTGTACGTATAAGAATGTTTATCGGTTTCCTGGTTGCCATAATTCAGGTTCTGCCTAGTTTGGGATTAGATGGCCGTGTGTGAGTTGTCCCAAGATATTATTTTTCATTTATAGGTAACTATTTGGTATCAATGTTTATTACGTAACTAGGTACCTACTTACATGCTGTGAGGTATGGAGAGACGTGCTCTAGATAAATTCGGATGATGAGCTGCAGGTTCATTCTCAGCGTGGAATAAGTATTAACCAACTACAGCCCACCAAATCTAAGAAGTTCCTTTTCACAGTTGGTTATTTTGCTTAAAAGATTACTATCTTGCTTTGTTTAAAGGTTTTCAGTTTATTTGTTTGTGATAATGCATCTTGTGATTAAATAAAAATAGCTTCATGATTCCATGGTTTTACGGAAAAGCTTTTTATAATGGGTGGGCTACATTGAATACTAGAAAACGTCAAACGATTCTTATTATTTGGTGGACTGTAATATTTGATAGAAATCTATGTGTAAGTACCTACTTATTTAAGTAAAATGAATGTTTTTAAATAGTACCCCTACCATGAACACACGGATTATTCCCAAATGATACTTAGATTTAACGTATTTTTTAGCTATGGCAATGTATAATTATAAACAGATTAATTGTAGCTTACCTATCAGTTCTAAATCCTTACTAACTGAATGCGAAAGTAACTCTGTCTGCCTGTCTGTCGCGCTTTCACGCCAAAACTACTGAACCGATTTAAATCGAATTTAATAAACAGATAGTCTAGATCCTGAGAAAGGACATTTGCCGCGATAACCGACATCCACGCGGGCAGAGCCGCAGGAAACAGCTAGTACGTAAAAAAACCGTTAACTTGGCAAAAAAACTCCACTCATATACCCCAGTACTGGTGACGACATAAACTTAATATTATTTTTTATAGGAGTTGCTGATACCGCTATTTTTGCGCTGAAAGAAAAACGCAAGTGTTGCTTGTGAGCTACAAAGTCACTCGCGAAAGACAAACTAAAACCTAATATATTTCGTGAAAAGAAAAACAAGAGCTTTGTCTAAATGGAAATTTTCTAAAAACAATTGATATGTTTACCAATATTGCTTCGTCATAAGAATATAATGTATTCTATCTATTGGTTGACATATTTTTACATTATTGCCTAGGGATACTACCCAATAAATGAGTTATGGATATCAAATAAAATACTGGTATACAATTAAAAATTTAAAATAAAACTATACTTGAGTAGTTCTGATTTCCGTTTTAAAAGCTGAGGGAACAGAAGAAGATACGGATATAAAAATTGCGGAACTTATGTAGTTGCGGAAGTACAATCAGGGATCTGTTGCGTTACTAATACGACAGCGCAATTCCAAAAAAGTTTTACCCCGGTCACTCACATGCGCGCAAACATTCGAACAAGGTTGGCGCGCTTTGATGTCTGTTAAAAAACCAACACAGCTTCGAAATGAAATCATTTGCAAATGTTGTATTTCACTTAAGGATTACCGTATTCGCGCAAGTGTGAGTGACCAGCATTACGTAAAAAAAAACAAAATAAACAAAGTAGCTGGCACAAAAAAACCACAACGTATAAAAAAAACAGCTTTTATAAAAAAAAATGTCTGCGCTGTTGCACGTTGTCAGTTATGGCGCGCAAAACATTTTTATCAGAAAGTTTTGGAGTTTCCGTAACGGACACCGCTTTGACTGATGAATAGTTTGTGGGACAACATAAACTGTGTTTAAAATATTTACGTAAAACATTGTTAAATAAACAGTTTTATCGCTATTTTTGAATAGCTAGACCGAATAGTATACCGAAATATACAAGCTGATAATATTCGCTTGTATATTTCACTATACCGCTTACGTTATTCATACAGTGTAGTACTGTGGTACTAATTAGTAGAATTTATAGTTTTTAGCCATTTATTACTCGAAGGTCTCTTGAAGAAGTCTTTCATACAGATTTCACGCTTATTAAATCCGGGTTTCCTGATTTCGTTTCCGTTAACTTTATATAATCGTCAATTAGGTAGGTATAGTGATGATACTTACGTAACATATAGGTATGAGAATATATTTTATTAAAATAGTGGTTTCTTAAAATGGAGTTCATAAAACTTTAAACTGATATAGGTGTTAGCTTTGGTTCGAATTTGCAACCACGGGTTTATCCGATTCGAACCCAGGGTAGTGCTTGCCTGATGTTTGTAATGCCCCACCGGAGCCCCGCCGAGCATGCTTTAGCGTACCCGGGATTCCGGCAAAGGTATGGACGGGACTGGGGTGTTTTTAGTCAGTGCAAGTTCGACATATCCCCACGTCGTGCCCTCAGCGTGGGTTGAAGTCATTAGATTTTAAACCCGTAACAAAAAAAAAGGTACCTAGTGCTTAAATGTGGTAGAACCATTAAGTCAGTACGTCATTCAGAATCCTGTAAACTCGTCTTATTTTCTACAATTGAATCACGAAATTAGTACTTGTTTTCCTAAGATTTATTAACAGCCAGGTAAATACAGTACAGGGTTGCCAACTTGAAAAAAAAATACGAGTCTGCCAAAACATGAACGCAATCAATGGTGAACCGCTTGTCATCGGTTACAGGGAATTTCCAAATTTAATCTAGGCTTCAAAGTAAATGCGTTGTCGATGTGTGTTACCACTGATGTGCGGTCGATTGTACATAACTCTAACGTTTTGAGTTTTATATGCGCACAGAACATAATATTTGCTGACTACACTGCCAAATTTATACCTATGTTTTGCAAAATAATAATAATAAGATTTTCTTTGACACGTTTTTAATACAAGTAGTAGATGAGTACCTAGTATATACATACTTTTTTGTAAAAAATTGGTACCCAGTTACATGTAGCATTGGTCCAATTTTACAGTTTCTTTTTTTTAATTTTTTAAATATCAAACGCTATGAATTTATTTAAAGAATTATTTGTACAAACACACAAAATTAATATGACTTTGAAATCAAACCAGTGGAATGAAATAGTTAGCAACCCTAAAATAGCCTCTTGTTTTATAAGTGCTCTTACATCTCAGTCACGTCTTTCTGTAACCAAAGCAATTCGCTGAGATTTTTACAGATGATTAAGTACTCTTTAAGGTTTTGCATAATTTACAATCTCTCTGTAGTGAATAGAGGTGTCTATACTACAAAAGATCGTAACTTTTATGAAGTTAAAGCAACATTTTGACTGCACCACGCAGGTCACCAAGCCAATTACCACTGTGCGCACCGTGCTGCGGGTTCGATCCCCGCATGGGACAAGTATTTGGGTGCTCCACAAATGCTTGTTCTATGTCTGGGTGTTATTTGTGCATGTGATTTGAATCTATGTGAAACCGGCGTTACAAAGAATAAATTCTTTAGTGCGGGATTCGTTGTAATATATTGTACGTTGTATAATATATATATATATATATATATATATATATATATATATATCTTATTAACCGACTTCATAATGATATATTAGCAAGTTTTTAGTTAGTTTATTTTATGTAAAGGCCTGTAACATTTCGAAGAATAAAAAAGAGATAGCGCTACTTAGATATATAGCGCCATTTCTTTATGTTACCTTTAGAGAGAGATGGAGCTATACAGAACTCCATCTCTCTCTAAAAGCGATACAGTATTTGGTCTATAACGTTGTAGGGATTCTGGTAACAAAAGCTAGGAATCCTACTTGTCAGTAATTACTGTACCGTTGACATAGTAATTAATTGTGACTCTACAAATAGTCCCGGAGTCGGGACAGTGTTTGTACTGGACCGTGATTGCAACATACTAGCTCCTTGACAAATGTATCTATATTGTCTTCCTAGCTCCTAGACTAGGAAGTTAATACCTGAGCTCTGAGGTTTAAAAGCTGTATTATTTTTGTGTGATTGTTGTTTTTTTCTAATGAGTGAGATATTTAATCATTTTAAAAATATATTTGCAGTGTTTTTTATCGAAATTAATCAATCTATATAAATTAAGCATAACGAATTCCCATGCTTAATAGCTATTGCTATAATAGGCTTCAAAGAAAAAGCATCGTTAAATAAAAAAGTTGGTGATTTTTGCAATTTTATCTTATCAATGATGACGTGACACCAGCCATGCTTTCACACCTGTTTTTCCGCAAGGAAAATCCCAGAGCGATAAATCCGTGACGAAGGCAAATACTTAATGATGATTATTTAACAATAGAGTACCTAGATACGTGTGTTTAATGCGCCTTTTGTGTGTGTGTGAAAGATAGAATATTTATTCATTGTAAACTACAATTAACTAGCATGATTGAGTATTTGACTACTATCAAATTATTTATTTATTGCAAATATTTCTATTAGTAGCATTAAATTGAAACAGAACTGTGAAATAACATCAAAAACAAATACACGAACACAAAAGTTATAAGCTATTAAAGTTAGTAGTTGACGGATGTTCTATCTCTTTTTCGCAAAACGACGACTTTTCAGATTAATATGGAGAAAACAATAGTGACGTCACATTATGTTATAGCTGTCTCTGTCTAATTAGCAATATTAAAATGCTTGAAACTAGTTTAGTATGTAAGTAATTAATCTGCCGTTTTAACAACTCGACATGGTTTGTAATACATATTTTTTTAAATATAATATAAAACACTAGTCAAATACCGATTATTTATTGTACATAACTAAGCCGTTGAGATGGCCTAAGCATCGCTTTATTTAACGTTGTCACACTTTCAACAGTATTTCATTTAGCATTAGGTCCATTTTCAGACAAAAAATCATATAATAATGAATAACTTCTGTTTTATTGTTACCTAATGTACCTTCCCCTATTTATGGCTATAAACGATTTCATTTAGCAACCTACCTCCATAAACTACAACTAATATTAAGTTATAACACACCGCAGTACAGTCATTAATAATTTATTTGGTGCCTTTATTGAAAGTACAATTCAATACAATTGGGATTCAGTTCGGTTACAGACAATGCGGCTTTGAATGGAGGGCAAAGCAATCTTAACCCAGTGCGAGGTGTCGCCCAACCGCAAAATGGTTTGAAAATGACGATAACAAGTTTCGTTAATTTTCGTATATTTTTTACAGGGAATATGCACTAATCACCGATTTATCTAATGTTATTTCAGTTCTAGTTTATAACGAAATGAGTAGTTTGTTATTTCAAATATTTCAATAATTCAATAAAATAAATCAATAAATTATCAAAACGCAACGCTATTGGTCCGACCTAGAATGACGTCAAATGCCTTATACATAAGTGTTATTGTTCCCGTTGACATTGACTCTGATGTCATTTTGACGACATACTCTGTAACGAAGATTGCACCTATTTCAAATACTACAATTCTTTTGTAAGACTATGGTTATATTGACATTGTACATCACTTTTTTTTTATCTTATTTTCTAGTTTTAAGATGACTTAACTAAAAATTTAAGCACGTATCAATCGTACCTATTTCCTAATACCAGTCTATGCTAGCTATCTAGACCTCCACAACCCATTACATTGTTCAACACCGCATCCCACAGTATGACTGGTTGTCAGAATTGTAATGACTTAACGACCGTTGAAGATAAACATAATATGACAGTGGGGACCAAGGGCTAACGTGCTTTCCGAGACACGGCGTCGAGGTATGTTCGCAAATGGAAACCCATCCCGGATTAACCGCGACGATCGCGGCTTAACCTTCATTATTGGTCAAGCCAGCTTACACTTAGCCACGAGTCCCTCCTCCAAGCAGGATAAAGTAGTTGGGAACGCATTAAGAATCTAACGACGGAAACTAGTATGGAACAGCACGTACCTATCTACTTTTACCTAACTACCTTTTTTTCCGGGTAAATTCTCATAGACTTCCTCCGTCCTGGGGTAGGCGGTGGGGCTGGACTCCTACCGGTTAAAACCACCGGGGTGCTTCTCCCTTCGCCAATACTAGGAACCACTGAAAAGCGTTGCAAACTACCGCGATACGTATCTATCTACCTAACGTAACGAATGATTAACACGATGACGTAGGCCTCATATAAAGTCAATTGTTTCAGGCATAAGTAGCTACTAGCCACTAGGCAACAGACCTAGACGTTTAAAGACAAAAACAAACACTTGATTACACACCTGTGGAGCACATGTTTGCTGTCATATGGTCGTCGCCATTGATGCAGCCAGATCAATAAGGCCCATCAATTGATCTCACAATATGTTTTCATAACAAATCTCAATCAAACAACAAAGATCTCGAAATAATGTGAAAATAATATTTAGATGAAGAAAAAGGTCGTGTTGCGAAACTCGAGCGATGAGAATCACTTGTGGGAATACGAGTGTAGTTCTGATCGCAGGGACATAAAGAATTTTATTAAAGTAAATAAATATGCTTTGTTAACTTTTTATATTGGATGGTTATTTTTACTGCGTTTTGATAGCGCTTTCGACCGCTTAAGTACAACTCAAAATCATTCCTTCGACTGGCCCTGGTCTAGTCTAGTTGTTAGTGACCCTTAATGCTAAACCGGAGGTCGTGGGTTCGATTTCCACCCAGGATAAATGTTTGTGTGATGAGCACGATTATGTTATCTGTGTCTGAGTGTAATTTTTCTATAATATGTATGTATTTAGAGATATATAAGTATATTTATCAGTTGTCTGGTTTCCATAATACTGGCTTTGCCTACTTTGGGATCAGATGGCCGTGTGTGAGTGGTCCCAAGTTATTATCATCATTATTATTCCAAAGAAACATACTACGTAGGAACTACTATTTTGTGGAAGTCTGTGTGAATGCTACTCTTTCGATTTGGACAAATTTGACGAATAAATGTCTTAGAAAACTTGTTTAGGGTAAAAGACATTGTCACTTTTTTCATTACTTTATATCGCTGTCTGTAAAAAGTAAACTACTTTATTTGTGTGTGTTAATAATATTCAACTCTAGAAAAGTTGAAAACATTATCTACGATTTTTCTAGAGTAAGACTTATTGCAAATTTTTCCCAGCCCCTAAATTTTGAGACAATTATCCCTTATATAGATAGTTTTCTATGGATAGTTGCCTAATCCATAGAAATTACGTTTAGAACAGATGCCACGCCGAAATAAAAGACAATTTATCCCGAATAATCTGATTGGATCTTGCCTTCCCATGCAATCGCACTGAGACATGCAACACGGATTTTTTTAATCGATAAACAATTGCCGGAATATCGCATAACAATCATACAGTTGAATTGAAGACCTCCTTTTAAAAGTCTGTTAAAAATCACAAAAAAAACGTAAAATTTGACTTTTTAAATAAAAAAAGTCTTACTTACAAATAAATAAATCAAACTGATTTACAATTACTTTCCCATTTTATTCTTGAATGTTAGTTTTATTCGACTAACAGAGTAGATAAAGTAATATTCTGACTTGCTTGAGGATCCCTTAAAACGATTCCATTATCTCATTAGAGAGCGTAATTAAATATTTATTTGAGGAAAACATAAATTAACATTATAAACAAAAATAAACTTCTGAGTTTTGTTTGCAAGAGGATTTGTGAATTCGATTTAGAAAATACATAAGAAATAAAATATGGAACATAGAACCTCCTTCTTTTTTGAAATCGGTTAATAAAAGAAGACGCGTTTCGCGCTCTCAGAATGGAAAAATATTTTGCACCTATTGATTTCATTTAACTTTTTTGAAACCTTTACGGTATTATAACCGTTGTTTTTAGGCTGTAACTGTCTATTTTGTTAATTTAACCCTTTCGCAGCTTCATTATTAGGTAGGTATCTGACTAGGTACCAATCATAATACCTTCATCGAAAAATGTCGAGCGCTCGTATATATAATGCACTCTGTGATGCCGACCATTTAGGAGATACTATATATTTAAATGTAGATACCTATGTATGGCATAAACCCGGAATAGATCGATGACGACCATGAATTAACACAAGCTGATCTCTGTCAAGTAAGTACCTAACTACTTATAAAAAGTATTCGTGTGAAGTCCACACGTAGGTAGTTATATTAAATAATAAATAAACAACAAAAAATCATTGAACAAAATTGTAATCAAAACCTTCTTTGAATTTTCAGGGCGACGTGGCAAAGGTAATTTATAGCGGGCCTATTGGAGCAAATAGAGTTGTTGAATGATATTGTGACAAACAATGTATTCTGTTAATTAATGTCCAATTAACGTCGCCCACTGCGCCTGATTGAGCAACAGAGCGGCATCGAATGCAACATTTCACCGCTCGTAATGCCCCAATGAATATTAGCTGCCCGTTTTGACGAATTGATAAAAACATTTAGTTTTATTTAAAACGTAGGACGAAAACTTGGGAGTTGATGAGGATAAATTAAATCGCTTTTAGATGTCGTCCACTTTGGGTTCCTAAGTGTATTTATACATGACTAGCTGTCCCCCGCGCCTTTGTTCGCGTGTTTTAGTTTCAACGGTTTTTCATTTTTGCAACATTTTTCATTTATGCTCCGCTCCTATTGGTCGTAGCGTGGTGTTATATAGCCTATAGCCTTCCTCAATAAACGGACTATCCAATACAAAAATAATTTTTCAATTCGAACCAGTAGTTCCTGAGATTAGCGCGTTCAAACAAACAAACAAACTCTTCAGCTTTATAATATTAGTATAGATACAAGCTTTATAACTATACCTAGGTATATAAAACAAAGTCGGGTTAGTTACACCATTTATAACTCAAGACGAGTGGACCGTTTTTCATAATATTTGATTTGTTTGTTTCGTTCCCACCCCAAATAGCAATGTAACTATAAAAACATCGAAAGAGTAACGAAAAAGATTAGACGTCTTACGGGACTACTTACGCAGGTGAAACCGCGGGCACAGCTAGTTAATTTTAAAAATTTATTAAGTTCTTATTCAAGGTGTAACCTGAACCCCTGCTAAGAAACATTAGGGTCTAAGAAACTTTTTATAATACCTAAGTATAAGGACGAATCTAACGATACCTTAACTGTCAAAAGCCACCTATAGTCCAGTCATTTAAGCTTAAATTAAGTAAGAATCTCGGAATTCGAGATACCCAGCTGTAAGTTTGTAAATACTTGTATATTGACATCTTAAAAGTTGTCTCAAAACCTACATATGGTAACGTGCGCAACTATTGAATTTCAAGGTCAAAGGTCACAAAAATCGGTTTTCTGTAAATATTTCATTTCTTATGGGTTTTTTGCTATTTGTATTTATTATCAATATTGTAGAATACAAAATTCTCTACAAATTTTGTTTAACATTTTTTTTTATACGGTGATCCGTTTTCGAGATAGAGGGCGGAGAGCAATCAACATTTCAAACGTGTATATTATCAAGTTCAAACTTGATTAGAGCATGATTTGGAACCCAAGGTATGGGGTTGGGCAATGCGAAACGATTTTCTGGAGCCTATCATGACAATGTAAAATTGTCATGATAGGCTCCAGAAAATCGTTCGCACCTGCTCCAGAAGATTTGCTAAATACAATTTTCTGCAACTGCAAGATTGGATGTGGTTCGCGATGCGGATGCAGGAAAGCGGACTTGCAATGCTCTTTAGCTTGTCGCCAATCGGCAATCGGCAAGCTTGTCTCAATGCTCTACCATATCAGAGCGAAATTAACGAAGATGGAACCTTGAAATGTGGTTGAAGACGATAATGAAGACCAGTTTGAAATTTACCAGCAGCAGGAAGACGACGATGAAGAGGAAGAAGATGATTAAATTTATAAATTGTAGTTTTTGTACACTTTATTTCATTTTTTTACCTTTAATAAAAATAAATGTAGTTGTAAAAATAAAGGTACCTATTGAATGATATTTTTTAATAAAAAGATTTATTCATAATTTATTTGTTTTTTTTTTCATCATGTAAGAAGTTATTAATATTAATTAGGTTAAAATTCAAAAATAATTCATATATGTTCTTTAACAATTCTGCAATTACATGGGCAGGTAAGTGTTGTTAAATAAATTTTTACTGAATAAAAAGTGGATAGGTGAGGAAAAAAATTATAAAACATAATATAATAGTTAATAAAAATTGACAAATATTTATAACCATTGATTTATCGATAGTCCATCAACTATTTATATGGCGCATTTTAGACCGGAGGCACCGGTTGACCTGAAGTGATGCTGTGACCGCGCGCTCTCCGCCCTCTATCTCGAAAACGGTTCACCGTATAAAAAAACTTTCTGAACAAAATTTGTAGAGAATTTTTTATTCTACAATATTGATTATAAATACAAATAGCAAAAAACCCATAAGAAATGAGATATTTACAAAAAACCGATTTTTGTGACCTTTGACCTTGAAATTTAATAGTTGCGCACACCCTACCATATGTAGGTTTTGAGACAACTTTTAGGGTGTCAATATACAAGTATTTACAAACTTACAGCTGGGTATCTCGAATTCCGAGGTGAAACTACTATAATGACTGGACTACTAACCGTTTAGAAGGTACGAGGTATCTAACACAGAAACATAAGACGCGCAAAAAACAACTCTCCCTTGGTAGTCGGACAAAAATCCGGGCGCTAATTTTCATTTAAAACTTAGTTTTTCAATCAAAATTACGTTTAAACATACAAATTATACTTATATAGGTAACTATTTGTTAAGAAATTTAAACCCTTTATTTTGATACAACAGTCGAATGAACCAATAGGCTTAAATTACCACTGAGGACGCCTGCACACAATACGCATCAGCGGGGCAAACCCAAGATCTACTTTCAGATCTGTACGAATATCTGCTGTAGCGGTCAACTAAAGCCACAGCCATTTTACAATAAAAAACTTTTCGTGTCGTCTAACTAAAAGCGATGGCCAATTAGGTCTAAATACTAAAACGCAGTTGGTCACCGATGCAACGTAAGCCTATCTTAAAATTTGCGTTTTTACCTTTATTTTTATCCAATTAAAAATCGCTTGTGTGGTCAACTGGAGATAGCAAATAAGCCTACTGGCCACCCGCTTGAGAGACTGGTGAGGCCTTTGATTAGCAGTAAGGCATTTAAGCTGGTACCTAATGGATAGAATCTATATATCCAAGATAGAGAAACACGGGCCACCGCCGACCGGATGTTGCTGTGATATCCAATGATGAACGACTTATTATAAATGAGATGTAACGATGTGGCGTAGCATTGACATTCAAAATTAACTCAGTAGCTAGGTAGGTATAACTAATTTCCAAGTTTATTGGAGCAAAATTTTCTATTTACCGTAGCTTTGTGCGTGACCTTATTGTCCGCGATTGCGAAGAATTGTACAATGGCATGCCATCTGTAATTATTCATGATTAAACACTGTATGTGCAAACGGATCGATATGTTTGCTCCTTCTACAGTAAATTACTTTCACGTTCAAAGAAAACTCCGTCGGTGTTCTGCTGGTTGGTTTGAGTTCTACTCACTAGATGTCGTTCTAAAATAGTTTACAAAAATCTCAAAGACCACTAAAAGCAAATACAAAACTATAAAACTTCTCATTGTTAATGTTAAACTATAAAATTTATAATGTTCATAAACCATCAAAATATAAACAAAGACTATGAAACGGCCCACTCCTAACAGCTCATCAACTCCTCGTTGCGCCATCTCTTGGGTTTTCATCTCCCTGCCCTATTCCCAATTTAATTATTTGGCGTTGGCGCATTGGGTATTTTGCTTTTATTGATCTCTACTACTCGTCATCTCAGCATTAATTCCTTCCTTACATTCTCATACCATCATCTTTCACAAAATCCATCCATTTCCTTTCGGACATTGCGCCATCTCTTAGTACAAACTTTATATTGTTGCTGAAATGTAACCTAAAGTCGTGTCTACAGCGCCAGTTTGCTTTGTTCAAAAACTGGCATGGCATATTCGGCTTTAAGTGCTCAAAAAACCTTGAAGTCAAATATGTTGCAATGCTGCCAGTAAATAAAAAAACTATTAAAAACCTTCAAAATTAAAGGAGTATTATTTAAATAGTGACTAAATAATGTATCGTAAAAACATATAATAATTGTAGTACGCTTGATTGATTAAATTCGTGATTAATTTGCAAATATAAGTAAAAAAATTATAATGTGATAAAAAGGCTTGTATTAAAATAGGTCTGCTGCGCCAATTTTTAAACGAAACATTATGAAACTGAGTCTACATCGTATGTTTTTGAAAATTGCAACGGCTTAAACGTTTTGCTGAATAACACTTTAACATAATAGGCTACACCTCTAATTTATGTTTTCCTTCAGTTGATAATGATGGGCAAAATCCAAGGGAAACGACGCGCTGGACGTAGAAAAAAGTCTTGGCTACGCAACATCCGCGAATGGACAGAAATCGCCAGCGTAGAAGAACTTTTTCGCTTGGCGCAGGACAGGAAGAAGTTTGCTGAGCTAACGGCCAACCTCCAGTAGTGAAGAGGCACTTTAAGAAGAAGTAGTTTCTAACAATTTTCTGTAAAAATACAGGCGCTGCAGATACAGCTTTTATTGATTTCCTCTCGGTTTCTTTTATATAGCAACACTGTTAACTCCATTTAATTATCTGTCAAGATTATAGATTTGCCGTCGGCGTCCTGTCAAACGTTTTCTGTAAAGTGCTTTCGTAATTCGCAATTTCCTATTAAATACCGAAATCCTCCCTTCTTTCTTAGTTATTATCAGTTGCTGCTGAATTTCCAGGTAAGTTTAAAGAATTCTTAATTTAATATCGCCGGTACATGAAACTGTACATGAGGTTGTGCATAAAAATACGTTTGCGCTTAGTCGTGTAGCGTGCTATGCTTCTTATACTTCCAATACTTCCAAATTGAGTCCATAATATTGCAATACAAATACATGTTATAGGTTCGGTCTATAATCTTTAAGAATGTCGAAATGTACCCGAGCACATCCATCCAAGCGAACTAGATTAGTGATGTCTAAGTGAGGACAAAACTGTCGTGTGTACCGGCTGACAGCATTTTTAAAGATAGGAAACTAAAGAAGAGACCTATATCGGCTATACCTAAAAGCAGGGTGCAGAAACCAAAGCTGGATTGCAATAAAGAATTATTAATTACTTATTATGTTTTACATTTTGCTAGATTGTAGAAAATGCGTCCATGGCTTTGCACTAAGTTGTCAAATCTTTTTCCCTATTTTATGGTGAACATTACGAAAAATTCTTATTCTGCTATAGAGATAATTCATTGTTATAATAGATACATGCTCTTTTTTGTTTATTCTTAAACTAGATTGAATCTTTGCTCTGTATAAATAAACATTGTCTTACTTTATTCTGTGAACCGACCAAAAACTTTACAAAAATAATTCCAGAATGTCAAGTCAAGAGAACGAGGCCCCCTTGCCAGAAGGATGGGAGATGAGAACAAGCCGTTCCACAGGTATGACCTACTTCCTCAACATGTACACTAAGAAGTCACAGTGGGAGAGGCCGGAGGCTCCTGCCGACCCAGGAGAGATCCGCTGCAGCCATCTTCTAGTTAAACATGCTTGGAGTAGGCGCCCTTCGTCATGGAGAGAAGAAAACATTACTCGTACTAAAGAAGAGGCATTAGATCTTCTTAAAGGCTACCGCAAACAGATTGTAGCTAATGAAGCAACCTTTGCTGACTTGGCATCAAAGTACTCAGATTGTTCTTCAGCTAAACGCGGAGGGGATTTGGGCATGTTTGGACGCGGACAGATGCAGGCTCCGTTTGAAGAAGAGGCATACAAACTGAAGGTTGGGCAGCTGAGCAGGCCCGTTGAAACTGAATCCGGAGTACATATCATCTTAAGAACTGCTTAATTTAAGTGTTACTTTGTTTTGGGGTTATGTTGTATGCAAACTTTATTTACCAAATCTCATTTTTCTGATCTGTTACATTTAGTTGATTCTTTTATTTTTGCTATTGTTTGTGGTATTTTATAATCATCAGTTTAGTTAAATGATTTTGGTCATCGCATCAATCATTGCTGCCTAATTTAATTAGAAAACTTAAGTTATCAGTGTGAACATAGCTTTTAATTCAGACTAATGAGATTTAGGTAATAATTTGTGTATATGACAGACTGCCAATACTTGTTACATTCAAATTGTTTTCCATTTAAAGAATATCTGTATCTTAAGGTGCTGATACACCTGAGCAATTACTTGTAACAGAACATTGTAAAAATCTTGAAGCATATTTACTGTGTTTTTGCTATAATTATCACTAAAATGCACCTGTTTATTTTGTGAATAATGTAACTATAACTAGAATGCTTATTACAAGTGAATGCTCCATTCTATCAGCACCAAAAAGTTCACTGTATCAGAAAGTTATAAAAAATACTATAAACTTTAAATTTTTTACTTAGTTCATGAATTTAAAAGATTTTAATCCTTGCTTGTGTGGATATAAAGCTTACTATATTCATAAAGATGTTGTAATCACTTTATAAATATTTACTACGAATAGTGATGTTACTTCAGGATTATAGTGTACTGTAATTTTATCTGATTTGAAAAAAGGTGTTCTGTAATCTAGTTCTTGTTATACTTAGGTATTAAAATAGTACTCAGTGAAATTGTAAAAGACAATGTTTATTACTTACTATATTACCTATTAACCATCGCCAGTTACTTTTGTACCAATAGAAGAACAATAAATTCTTTCTGATTACTTTTTTATTTTATTTATATTTGTTCACCATAGGATTGGGAAAAAATAAGTTCAATGCCACCTTAATATCGTAATACTTTTTATATTCACTAACAAGATGCACAAATTTTTAATAGGAATAACAAAGTTCTTATTATAATTATATCAGTACAGTGTCATCGACGACCCCAGCCTGTCGTCAAAGACACGGAACTCCCGAACTTTATGATTCTTTTTTATATTTTCTAACATCAGTTACAAATATGGCACTAACATATAATGGAACTTACATCTAAAGTAGACCGTAATCAACAAAGACAAAGTTCGGGAGGTAATGATCATGTCGTCCAAATTACAAAGCTTTTAACGTCGCGTCGTCTCTATCTTGACTGTTTCTTATTAGGAGGATCGTGTCTAGTGTTGATTCCTTCAAGTTCTGGGGTGCCGGCGTCCAGATGGGCCCGATAATGGGCGGCGACCGCTTGCCTCCCCATGCACTGAACTTCACCTTCCTCTTTCCATCCTTCTTGAAGTTTACGTCCAGGTACGGATGCCCAGGCTTAAATATCTTCGGCAACGACTCTAGGAAGCTCTTGAACGGTAACGCATCCCGCAACGTTCTTTCATTTGCCTTAGTACTCAAAGCCAAGATCTTGATAGGGTGCCGTTTATCCAAAGTAGGGATGAATTGAAAACCTGCGAAGTTAAATCGTTCACCGTTCGGTGAGTAATTCGATACGATTCTTGTCAATTCTGGTATCGTGGTCGAGAAAATTATTTTGGAACTTTTCGAACCTGGCTTGTAGATCATCTGGCCGCTGCGCTTGCCGCCCCAGGGGCTGAAACGGACTCGTTTCGGCATGCTCGGCTCTCGTATATTGCTAGCTCGTTTCCAAGTCCACATGTGTTCGATGCTGGCTTTATCTCTTTTTCCTCCCCACGGGCTGAAGTACTTTTTCTCCATAGGTTCGAGCAAACTGGTGGTATTTTCGTCTACTGTGCCAGCGAAGCCCATCACGAAAGGACTTCCTATCATGTCATCGTTTTGCAGGTACAGGTTCTTATCTGCGTCTACCGTGTTCGGCAGCCAGCGCCTTTCACGAATCTCTTCTTTCTCTTCAGCCTTTCGTCTCTTCCTTTGGAGATCGGTTTGGGGGTCATCGAGTGCAGTTTGTTCGTTATGAGGCGAGTTCTGCATGGTTTCATAGTCGTTTCTCGTCGGCTGCAGGTTGAAGTAGTTGACGTATGGCAGCGGGTACTGCAGGTTCGAGTCTAGTGAGTCGAGAAGTAGATCTGCGCCGGGGCCTCCGTTGTTGATGTACTGGAGACTCACGGTACCAAACCACGAGAAGGTGATGAGTAACCAATGGTGCATCATGGTTCTGTAAAGAGGACAAGTTCTTTGTTTATATATAATCTTAAAAGGTACAAACAATGTTTTGGCGTAGGTACTTAATGGATAGTACAGTATGGTACGGTATAGTTTGATAGTTTCAAATGCTAAAGGGAGTAACAGAATTCTTACGTATTTTATCGTATCGTAGGTATCTACTAAAAGCTTTGACATATTTTAAAATGTTCATACTAGTGCCCACAGTTCATACTCGATATGCGCACTTTATATTTTACTTTATTCCTCTAAGGCTTAGCTACATACAAAACTAAAGTCCTTTTACAACTTGTGGTCCTTTTAAGTAAAGTTACGACAGTGAATATGTGGACAAGGACCAGAAATTGTTAGCTCAGCTTTTACCTGTGCAAATAGAACATTGGCATTTGATGTTACTGTCGATAGGTACGGCTACATTCGTGAATTGATACATTAGGAGTGGTCAGGGATGTCACTAAGGCAGCAATATAGTACCATCTTTTAAGATAAAATAGATTTCATTTTGTTGAATAATTATCTACCTATTGGGAATGGTGCTCGTTACAAATGTAATTATAGCTCTCAAAGTTTTAGTTATCCTTACTCATTATAAATGCGAAAGTAACTCTGTCTGTCTGTTGCGTTTCACGTCAAAACTACTAAACCGATTTAAATGAAATTTAGTACACAGATAGTCTAGAGCCTGAGAAAGGACATAGGCTACTTATTGCCGCGGTAACCGACATCACGCGGGCGGAGCCGCGGGAAACAGCTAGTAGGTTATAAGTAAGTAGGTAGTTCAGTAATCTAGTAGATAGATAGCTAGTAGTTACCTATTCTATCTTGTTTAAACACAGATACCTAATTTAATATAAAAAGCAGACAATTTTTTAAAACATTAAAGTATCTATATTAGGGCCAGTCTAGACTAAAACAGCAGTAGTTTAAATCATAACACTTCGCAAAGGTTTCTGAATAATAAATAATGCTTTTGATTAGGTAGTTTTAAACAAATCTTTGTACAGTTTCTAACATCGAAATTGGTTAAATAAATAGAAACATTCTTATTTTATCAAAAATATGAAATATCTATATTCCGCTGAGAGTTATTCCATTAGTATTTAAATTATTAAAAGCCTTTCGTTTTCCCGGAACTAGAACCCAATCTCTCAGAAGTTAACTGTATAATAGAAATCCTATTAAAATTAAAATCTAAAAGTATTTGTTCTAAAATGCTCTTTGTAGCGAAACATTTGCCTAGAATAATAATGAGAAGCTTTCGCAACGTTTTTAAGTTACGTCTTAGACATTGAAAGCTAGAAAATTTGTTTGTTGAGAGATCTTGGTTGGTGCATTTATTTCCCTCACAGCGTGGCAACGACACTTCATATATGTAGAATATTTAACTGTCTATTATTATAAATCCAGGTTTAATTGCCGCCTTTTTTTGTGTAGGTATAGATCCTTTTTTTTATTACGGGGTGAAAAGCTAATGACTTCGACCCACGTTGAGGGCACGGCGTGGGGATATGTCGGACTCGCACCGACTAAAAACACCCTGGTCCCGTCCTTGCCTTAGCCAGCAAAGGGTACCTACTTATTAGGGTTGTGCATTAGCAAAGCCCAATAGCATTCAACCATGTATCTAATACTACGCGGTTCGATTAGAAAACAAATATTTCGTTACTATTTTTTTTTTGAAAATTGCGTAAATTGTTTTTTATCAACTTTTATAATTTCATTGTTAATCATACGTATGTAAGGATAGTGTCATTCTTGATATATTTTCATGACAGTAACGGTAATCTAGACGACATATATGCCTACAATGTACCTAACATCTAGCTGCTCATTAGTGAAATAAAAATATTATTTTATACATCTCCATTGAGAACAAATGATTTTGTTTTTAATATCAACCTTGCCTATAGGTAGATAAGTCATTGAATTGGAAACGGTCTATTTAACATAATAATAATTATAATTATTACCTATCTGATTTAGCGGTAATTATAATATAATGGAACTGTTTTTTCAATCACACCAAGACGAGTCAGTTCATTATTAGAAGGCAATATTATTTGTGACTTAATTTTTGAACAAGAAAGTACATTGGTATTTGCCTATATATCATCCTGCAACCATGCTCCACAAATAAGCCTTGCTCGCAAAACCAACAAGGAGTTAATAAGTTGGAAATATTAAGATTAAAGCGACTTGCCCTTAATATACGTTCCAATCATTATTTTTATAACCTGAATATCATTTTTATGACAGCTATAAATATCTAGGAATAGGAATCTTTAAACCTTATCACGTAAGTATTTATAATTCAGAAACTGTCTTAAATTATCAGTTTCTAAACTTTAAAATTCAATTCCTTTGTGAGAATAGAGTTGGGTTTGTAAATTACATTTAAAAAGGCAGGGGTATAATTTTTGTGGGTTTTACTTAATGTTTTAAGATAATTTAATTATAATCCATTACGGTATTTTAAGTAGGTAGATGTTTGAATTATGTTTGGTGCGCAGTTACAATTCTGACAACCAGTCTTTCTATGAGATACTATGTTACTCGTTAAAATGAGTGGTGGAGGTCAGATAGGCAGTCGCTCCATGTAAAATACAGTATTCTGCTGAATCTGGTAAAACTGGAGCCGCCTTCAACATAGCTTGGGAATAGGCTAGGCAGAAGAAGTTACGTGCGCAGTATCTTGCAGCTAAGTTCCTTAATCGCAAGTTTTAAATAAGTACGATCGTGGATAATTCTATATTTTAAAGTTGCCCAAATATATGCTAATATTATTGTTCAATATTTTAAAAAATATCTTGTTTGGAACATAAATGTAAAAAGGAATCGTCTTCAATGAATTTATATGGGACCAACTCCAAGGTATCAATGACAATTTTTTTTTTGAAATCTATCCACAATTGCCGTGTAGCGTAAAAAACATACAAAAAGTATACTTTCAAATTAAGAAGTACCTCCTTTTGAAATCAATATGGATGCATAGACGAAGGTAGAGAACAAAATAACATCCAATGGATACTATCGTCAAGGTTCCCAAGTTCCTTATAGGAATAAATAAAAATAGGTAAGTTTTTTAAATAGTCTTCCGCTTTATTTAAAAAAGTAATGATGACTTTCCTAAGCATGGTTGTCGACAATAGTGAATATGTCGATTGTCCCTTTATGTCCCTGTGGCTATATTTTTTATATCGATTTATAAATAAATATAATTAAACTTGACGCCCAGACTAGGATAAGTTGGATTAATGAATAGGGAATTACGGATCATATAACAAAAATAATAATTATAACAGATAAAATTGTAAACAGATACAGATATAACAAGCTATTTCCCGCGGCTCCGCTCGCGTGGATGTCGGTTATCGCGGCAAAAAGCCTATGTCCTTTCTCAGGCTTTAGACTATCTGTGTACCAAAATTCATTTAAATAAATTCAGTAGTTTTGCGTGAAAGCGCAACAGACAGACAGAGTTACTTTCGCATTTATAATATTAAGTAAGCATTAAGGATTACTATAATTATTATTAAGCATAAACAGTTATATCTACGAATGCGTTAATTAAACTTCATAATAGGGATGTTTCCTGGGTATGAAAAGTTAAAATCTATTTAGTCCGTCAGTTAGATAATAAAAAAATATTAGACACTTATTTTTTCTTTTATCAAAACAATAGAAAAATACAAAGATACACCGCTTTAAAGTTTCGGAGTGGGGGCTTATGACGCTACGCCTCGCTAAAAATCGTAGCGAGGAGTGACGTCACGCGTAACTTTCGTTCTCTGTATTTTGATCATTTTTTGTTTGCAGGAAAAAAGAAAAAATACGTGTCCAATAAAATTCATTAATCTACAAGACGGACATTAAAAAAAAATAGGAAACATGCCTATTGTTATCGAAAATTGATTATTTTAGTTTTCTTTGTCCTCCACAAAAGTAGAGTAATAAGAGTCAAATAAAACCTCTAACGTACACATTCGACCCAAAACTTATCGATACCCATAAACAATTACAGATTTCATTAGGTACCACGACCATCGACAAATCACTTCATAAAAGTTCATAAAACCTTAGAAATATCGGGTTAAGAGCTAACTAACATTCAGCTGTTGATTTAGGATCTACAAACTAACACCTACGTACTATCATAATCTAATTCCGCCATTTTGACTTCCCGTAAAGAAAGATAATGTAATAAAATTGTGGGTCGTATTAACTTTGATGTCTGATGTTATGTTAATTCGTTACCGTTTGTGTTCATTAGTAAAACATAGGTTATGGATAGTTATTTGAGGACATACATTTTTAATTACCTTAGCTTATGAAAGTACTCATAGGTAGGTAATAAACTAACATTGAGAACGGATTCGCTTGAAATTAAATGATTACATTATATATTTTACAGACTTTTAAATAAAAAAAAGAGGGGTAGAAAAATTGATTACGACCTGTTCTCAGTCCTACCTAATACACGAAAAATTTCATAAATATTGGTCAAGTCGTTTTGGAGAAATTTGGTTACAAACACTGTGACACGAGAATTTTATATATAAATGGCTTTTGTAACTAAATATAACAAAATATTTTTTGAGTTCGCTGGATTCGACATTCGTAACATAAGGGTGGTTTTGGCGAAACCTTGGAAAATGAACTGATATTTGTAGGACTGACTGAGAATTGTAAATTGTGGAACACACAGACGGTGTAGGGTGCTATGATGGAGCGTGGTATCGATGGAAGGCGCTTTGGCATTCAATTCTTCTTCAATTGGACTGCACGGATAGCCGAGTGGTATAGGTCACCACGCCAATTACCTCTGCGCGCGACCCCCGCGACACAAGGATTAAATTCCTTAGTGCGGGAGACTTTTCGTAAAAAAAAAAAAAAACTGATTTATAATTTTTGAACATTTCAGGCAATTGAGGAACATTGTGTATCTTTGGCTTTAAGATCGAAATTAATCAATCAAAATAAATTCGTAGGTACTACCAACCAATTACGCGACATATTATTTTAGGATCATTCATCATAAGGGAAATATTCTAGTTCAAACTATTACGGACGTATCCTTTGAGAAATAAACAGTTAAATAAACTGTATTTAGGATCTGTAACGTCAATTAGTGAGACCGACGTATAATTTCTTTGACCCGGAATATCAAAGATGTGATTATAATATCAGTTTTTTTTTCCCGGGAAGGTTACCAAATAAATATTATTGTATGTTTGTTGATTGAAGAAAGACTTAAGTGGAATAATGATTAAGCAGTAATCGGAAATGCTGCAGGACCGGATTCCGGAACAAAAAAGCATCACAATATGTCTTCTTCTAGGTTGTAAAATACCTTTTTTACACATTTACTGTCGGTATACCGATTTAGTAAGAGACGGGAATAGATCTTTGCCGAGAAGGGAAACCGTAACCAGCCGATATTGTTAGTACGATGATTTAGTAGTAATAAGGGAACAAACAGACAGTTAAAGTTATTATTACGTAAAAAAAACCGGACAAGTGCAAGTCGACTCGCGCACCGAGGGTTCTGTACAAATTTCATGAATTTCGTGATCCTGGGCCGATAGAAAGTATAGGTTTTGATTTCTCGGAAATGTTGTATTGTGTTATTAATTGCGGTAATATAGAAGATTAAATTTTTTTATTGTTCCAAGGGACCGTAGATTTGAGTATTGAAAAAAAAACTTGACAGACAGACGGACAACCAATAGATACTATGAGAGTTCCTTTTTCCTTTTAGGGTAAGGAATCTTATTAAGGTAACGATAAAAATTACATATGCGCTATTTATATATTATTATCTGAATTTGTTTTATCGTATCTTCTCAATGTTACTCATACTACATTAAAATAAGACGTTATGTCAGAAATAACACACAACACCTACTTAATTCATTCATATTGTTTCTAATAAAGATACCGCACACGTCCATTACATACGCATTGATACACAACGACATAAACTCGAAGAAACATAATTGTATTTATCTATTATGTTTGGAAAAGACAGGTATAATCGGTTAGACGTAAGTACGCAGAAATAAGCGTGATATTCGTGCACTATTGGGCTTGTAGACGGGTCTTGTTACACCTTAATATAAATATATTTGAAGATATAGGCATACACCCACAGTATTAGCAATGTATGTACCTACCTACCTATATTAAGGGTAAAACTCTTTGTTAATAAATCCAAAGTTAGAAAAAGAGAAGCTTCATCAAAGAAGATTTCAGAATTTTTTAAGATTATGAAAGACTAGCTGTCCCCCGCGACTTTGTTCGCGTGTTTTAAGTTCAACGGTTTTTCATTTTTGCAACATTTTTCATTTATGCGCTGCTCCTATTGGTCGTAGCGTGATGTTATATAGCCTATAGCCTTCCTCAATAAACGGATTATCCAATACAAAAAGATTTTTTCAATTCGAACCAGTATTTCCTGAGATTAGCGCGTTCAAACAAACAAACAAACCCTTCAGCTTTATAATATTAGTATAGATTCACTTCAATTTTTTTTAACCTCTTCGGCTACATCTCATCGTAGCAAATTTACAAACTTGCGATAGGCACACTTTTTAGCTACTTTAGAAAAAAATTATCAATGTATTGTGACTCACCACGGCAGTGGAAGTAGAAGTATGATGAAGGTCGGAATTCGATTAAAATCACGAAAAAGTTAATATATAACTCGAAAACTACAAAAAACTGCGGAGCATACATGGGGTGATTCGGATACCTCTAAATGTCCTCTGGACACCCGACCGTCTTTATTTTATGGGACACCCTGTATATACAACAAAAAAAAGTCCATATTATGACGACCTCCGGGGTCGAGTGGCGTTCAACCTGTCGCCAGCTCTGAGGTCCCTGGTTCGATCCCCGGCTGAGTCAAGAAAACCAGTTTTTTACTTTAACTCAGGTCTGGGTGTTTGTGGTACCTTCGTTGTCTCTAAATTCCATAACACAGGTGCTTTAGCTACTTACTTTGGGTTCAGAGCAAAGTATGTGAGGTGGTCTACATTTATTTATTTATTTTATATCTGGATTCTGGACAAACAACATAGTATTAATATTTAATCAATACTTCTGATATATTATACGACCAACGATAAGTTCGCCGGAAAACAAAAGTGATATCTACGTGTTCGGCGTCAAAGCGAACAACTTTTATTCCATTCAGCCTTTGCAGTCTATATTTCTATTCTATTGTTTAGTTTTGAATAAAACCTATTATAGGCACACGTAAAATTCAATTTTTAATCCTAAAGCCTAGCCCTTTGATGCAGAGCACTTTTTTTTGGTCACATTTCTTGCTTTGTTTTGCGATTTCAAAATAGCTGACATTTCACCTGGAAAGTCTATAAAGTGAGTTTTTTATTATCGTTTTGGTGATTTTTAGGCGTTTATTTTAATATACAACAGGTTATGATAAGCCTACGGCGAAGTATTTAATATTTTAAACATGTTTTAAAATATATTAAAGTACAATTCAGATCATTGCTTTTTTTTTGAGATAATTCAGAGTTAAATTATTTAACCTACGCTAGTCATTACTATTAGATTTTGAAATGATATTAATAAAACTGTGAGCTCTGTTTTGACACTAATTTTACTACGACGCTTGTTCATACCGGTGCTCACAGTTATAAATAAATAAATGTGGACAACATCACATACATTGCTCTGAACCCAAAGTAAGTAGCTAAAGCACTTGTGTTATGGAATCAGAGACAACGAAGATACCACAAACACCAGGACCCGAGACAATGTAGAAAAGTGGTTTTTCTTCATTGACCCGGCCGGTGATCGAACCCGGGACCTCAGAGCTGGCGATACCTTGAAAACCGGTGTGTACGCCACTCGACCACGGAGGTCGTCACGGAGGAGTTCACACTCTATACTTTATTTATTTATAATCTAAGACTTAAAGTCAAATAGAGGGACGCCAAACAAGTAGAACATTCACTATCTTTAGCCATATACAGCGCCGTTTGGCGAGATGGCATGATTGTGAACCTTTTTCAGTTAAACACTTGTTAGGTATTTCATGTCTCAACTGCGTAGGAATCGTAGGTCACAAAATGACAAAAGATTTTTTTACTGCAGTGGAACATTTACAGGTTCTCATTTAAGATTTTTTATTATCATTATAAATTCAATTGACATTTATTTGTCATAAATGCGACCTTCTTAGAGACCCACTCTTCGATCTACTTATGTCTAAGGTAATTTTGGTTTACTTTGAAAACATGAATACATTTTCAGTCGCTTATTATGATGCCATTACTTTCCGTAGGTATTTGTGTTAAGATACACCATTTTTATCTTTACGTATGGTGGGCAAAATAGATGGTTTTATTGAAGAAAAACCAAAATAAAAATAAAATATTTTTTAGAGGAGAGATCCCATTTGAACATGCTTAGTTTTAAAAAGGCATGTATTATTAAAAAGTAAATAATTAACTACACCAAAAACATATGAATACCTGTTCAAATTTAGGTTAACCTTAATTTTTCGTATGTAGACCTTGTTAGAAGTATGTAAGGTAATTTAGATACAGGTGATATGAAAATTACTTATTTTCAGCGTCATCTGTTTTAACTGAAAACCAACCTATATACGCATGATAGGCCTGTAACAAGGTGGGCGGAATAAAGGCGTAAGTTTTCTAAAAACGGAAATTGATCAAATTATCTTTTGCATAATTAAACATTGTGAAAAGGATAACTTTGTTGAGTAGGTAACTCTTTAAACAAGTTTTCGCATGGTTCTTCCGCTGGCCTTCTATTGGATTAAAATACGTTTACGAAATAGCTTTTATAGTAGCCAAGTGAAATGCTAACTTTAATCTATTATATATTTCGTTATATATATATCTATTATATATGTACCTATATTGTAAGAACGCAAAATTTTTGCGCTTTATTTTGGAATGAACGGCTATATCAAGTACGATTGGGATATAACGAGCTGGTGAAACGACATCGCAATCTAAACTGCACAACTTCCTGCAAGTATCTCTAGATCTCTTCTTATTTGTAGCTTTCCTTTGGACAAAGGTAAGCTACGAGATTGTTTTTAATGTTTCCTATGACTGTGTAAAATGATCCGAATAGTCGAAGGATTCGCCCGGGATGAGGCTTCCTGCACTGTGGGTCATGGGATCGATTTCGGACGATCTAGTTTGTATTTCTATGGCCTACGTGTGTTGTCGCATTTCCTCAAGTAAGTTTGTAGGTTTATTGTGTTCGTTGGTAGATGAAGTCGAGATCTAATTTTTGGTGGATAGGATTTACTAGTGATAGTATATACTTTTTGTCTGCATTGGGTCGCGGTCTATCAGTTTTATACTTATCTTTATTTAGACAAGCATAGAGTAGCCCTCTATGTAGAGCGAAAGCAAATTTTTAGCTAAATATTATACGCTCGTTTACCGATTTAAGTAATTTTCCGTGCGATGACGTACCTTTATGCGAAATTATCGATGGTTCCGATATCATTAGGGTAATATTAGGGTTTGAGATAGTTTTTATAAAACGCTGTGCTCTGTTTTGATATAAATTTTACGATTTTACTTGATCATACTAATGCCAACAGTTCATATTCTATATGCGCGCTCTATAGTTTACTTATTTATTCCTCTAAGGTTTTATACCTTATACCATCATCAATTGTTCATTTTCTAAACCTCTTAAGAGATATTCACAGTGATTACGTAATTCATGCGAACACATGTAAAATAATGAATTTCCTGACTTTTATCCTCGCGAGATATTTCTGGTTTAAAATTTCCATTTATGTATGCAGTAGCTTGACTCAATTTTTTTTATTTAAATAAAAATTACGTACATTTTGAACGGATGTGGTTCCGCCTTCCGAAAAGTTTATACTTTCTGCGTCTTGCGGCGTTAAACATTTTCTAAAGTAGCCTAATGGATTTAAAACTAAGAATTTCAGTTTAAAACTGGCAAACTATCTGGGTAGCATAAATATCACTTCTATAATATGTATAATATTTTAAAAATCTCATCTATTGAATCACGTGCTAATCTCAAAGTATTATGAAGAAATTAACTATCTTTGTTGCAAATAATACACTATATCAAAGGGCCACTAATTAAGAGTCAGTTCTAATTAAACTATATAAGTTTTACCTGTAAAATACTAAAATTACCTTAGTGATATTGTTAACTATCGCGTAATACTCGTAAAAAAAATCTTGGATCTAAAACACCCTGTTTAGAAGCAAGGAACTGATTTAAATGCACTTTAACGATTTTGTCATTAAGCCTTAGAGTAAGAACAAACATCTTCAGGTCATGTCTCGATAATGGCGCAAGATAACTTTTTATGTTAGTGTTAAACAGACAGACAAGACGTGTCCCTGCATTGTCCTACCACGATTGTTATAGTAAAAACTCTGTCATACTCTTTCAAAGTTAATATTTGATAATGAAATAATTTCCAAGCCTATTATATTTTAGTTTTGCTACAAATGTAATAAATAATTGCGCTCTTTATTTTAGTAACTATAAATTAAACATTTATTATATATCATTTAAAAAAAAAAACAGATTCTTTGTTATAAATTTTATTATAGGTAAAAACCATTAAAATCAAGTCAGCTTTCAAACGAAAAGAAACTGCATCATCATAATTGTTTAACCGACACGTCAAACTTATAACACTTATTTGGATGGTCCGATTACCCAGATTGCTACGAGCTACGATTCTGTAGCACGTTATTTTTATTTTTCTATAAATTCATGGACTTTTATTATAGTTTCAATAAAAGATTTTTTTCCGTTTTCGTAAAAATATAAAAAGTTAGAAAAATTTGAACCGCAACTAACGTAAATATTTCTGAAATTCCTAATTAAAAGTTTCTGATATTATATTTAGTTTTTGATCTCCCATAAAAATATGAAGCAAAGGTTAGTTAGAGCAAATAATATTTTTTCTGTTCTTCGTAATAGTAATTAAATTATACATCGTTTTCTCTAAGTATAGCTTGAAAATCACACTTATCTTTACTACCATATGAAGCAGTCGTTAAATATGTTACAACCGTCTTAATGTTTAAATAGATTTTAGCTTTAATAGTTCATAGATATATCCACTTAACATAACAGTTAGTATTACCAAAATATATTTATCATAGGCATTAAATATTAATAAAAATTTGTTAAAATGATATGCGATACGAAGAATGGATTAACATATAATAATGTTAAAAAAATATTAGCATCAGAAAATATTTAGTAGAAAATTTAATTAATTCTGTTTCATAATTTTTTCTTTATTTTTAGGTTACTGATTTTATGTTTTTTGCTAGATATAATGTTTTGCCAAATCGTGTATTACGAATTTGTACTATGCTTTATTAAAACAATCCGTATTCTTTTATGCCTCTAACTTATCCTAAACTTAAGTATATACTTATAAACTTACCTTATCGAACAGATCACAGCATAACAAAATGTAAAATAAAATGAAAACTAATCACTTTAGCAATCACTGATACATGTACAGTCGCATACAGAGTTGTTTACCGGATGGTACTTGGAGTAGTTGTGAGGTGTCCGTTCTGAGCACCACGCTTTTATATGGCGTGTCGGTTGACGCGGCGACTGTACTGACAGCAGAAAAAGCTAACACAATTTTATATTTTACAATTATATTTAAAAATAAAATACACTATTTCGTTTAATAACTGATATTATTTTTTGATAATTTGTGTCTATAATAAATAGTTTTAGTTAACTCAGATAATGGTTTGTGAAAGTTTAAATACTGTCAAGTATTCAGGTCAGGTATAAGAAATGAAAAGTAATATAAGTAATGGGATAACTGTCGACTTTATAGACGATACGTACTTTAACTAATAAGTAAGAGGAATCTGGCTCTTGGCTTTAATACGATGCATATTTTAATGTTGCACTTATAGATACACTACAACATAGTTTAGGAAAAGACTAGTCTATATACTTAGAGATACTTCCATCGTTTTTTAGACATAGGTATTAAATTCAATGCAGCTTTGTAGCGTATCATATATTGATGAAATTGTAATAATGATCAGCTACCATTATTAATTTCGCCGCCAGGGGCGCCAGTTGCGCGCGAGGTCGTTCCATAGTTTTTTGGTGGACTTTGACAGCTGACGCGCCAGTGGCGCCAACTTAAGACCGTAATAACAGTAGCCAGTAGCCTTATTCTTATGTTTTTAATTAAGCTATATCTACGCACCGTACTGTATTTTTCTTAATCGTATTGTTAAGTTGTTTTGGAAGATTTCTATTAGTCAAGTATTGGTTTTTTACTTTTTATTTTTGCCTATTGTTATACAGTATACAATTTTAAAAAGTTTATTAATTCAAAAAGGTCGTTAGTCTTTTTGAGTAATCTTAAATATCAATAGGTATCAATTAAGCATAACATTTTGAATAAGGATATATTCATTGTTTTCTCATGTTTACAATGTTTCCTAAGTGCTACATTTAATTTAACTTGATAGTATAGAATAGTTCCAATTTATTTAACCGTGTATTAATTCCTGGTGCTATTAAAGTTGTTTATAATATGCAACTACCGGTGCCTATGTTAAGTTTCAAAATTAAATGTAGCTTTTTTAAATGAGCCATTATCCAATGTCCGTAAAAGTCTCGCCGGTAGACGTCGCAACTGAAGTCGACCAGATTCAGCATTACATAAAGGCCGTTTTTGAGATATTTTCTTCATGTCGAGAAAAGTTCCAATCGCCACTCTCTAAGCAACGATGTGATAAAAAAAATCGGTCTTTAACACCGGAAATTCACCAGAGAAATCAATTTAATGAGCCATATTTCCCATATAATATCAGGAAAAATTTACAAATATGCATATAAATCTGTAATTAAATACAAATAGTACTAGAAATCAGTCTAACTAGTAGTCGCGGATTAGAGTCCTGTCGTCCGTTCAAACTCTATTCTAATATTTTTATTTAATCACAAGTATTCGCTTCGCATGCGTTAATGCATAATAAATAATAAAATAAATGATTATAATGACTTAAAAATCGCCAGGATTTTAAGCAACAAGGCCATGCTTTCATATGAATTGAACAGTAAACCAATCCACCAACATGACATTACATGTTCTAATAAAAAAAACATTTAGTTACGTTTTTTTTTCCATTATATTTGACATCCTTGATCTGAAAACCTTCTAGAAGCCCTATGCGCGTAAAGGTCATTTGACCTTAACCCTTCCAAGGAAACCAAATTCTCGTACTACATTACTATCAGTGGTATATTTATAGCTATCTCCTATCTTGTACTATTTGATAACCCTAGCCCGTTCTATTCCAATTCATCACTAGCCCATTAGTTGCCAAGTTAGAGTAAACGTTCTTAATGTCATGCGATCTTTAACCTGGATTGACGTCTACGACTGTGACTCAATTCATGCACTTTTGAGTTATGCATCCATATTTTGACACTGTATTTAAAATTTCTTTGGTCCAATAGTAAAACTGAAAAAATGTGGCCAAAAGTTTTGATCATCTTCTACCGATATAGAAAGCAGTACTGTGAGAAGACCTATGAGTCCTGGCTGTAATTTAGGGTACATAAAAAAGTTTTGTATAGGTTGAATGTTAATCTGCGTTGATTTTTTTTTTTTATAAACCTGTAGAAACAGTCCCACTGTAAAGCAAAGGTCACTATACACTTTTTTCGGTCTTTAGATATATAGATAATAAATAGACAGAATAGATAGTAATAGATTGATAGAAAGAGGAAAAAACTGGAACCTTGTTAATAACACCAAACCACCTATGCTTATATTTCAAATATTATTCAAGTACGTGAGTTTCTCAGCTATTATGAATAATGAATATCTAAAATTATCATATCCTTGCGATAGTCGATGTTATTGTAATATGAACCTAAATAGTATGTTTCTAGATAAATAACTAATTATTATTTTAATTAATTGTAAATCATTTAATAAATTTTCAAGGCAAAGTATAGGTAAGTATGAACATTTTGGGATAATTTATCGATAGTATTATGAACAGAAAATATGTTTCATATATGCACAGCATTTTATTAGTGCGTCGAGGATTAAAAATGTTACTAGCGCAGCAGAGAGCGAGTAATTTTTAAGGACTTTTTAAATACTTTTCATTGACAAATGCGCCTTGCAAAAAAACCGCCTTTGTAAAACCATAAAGTGTGTTTCACTTTATGGTTTTACAAAGGCGGTTCGGTGATCACATCTAATGTTTACTGAATCAAAATAAGTACATAAGTTAAAACTAAATCAAAATAATAAAATGAAAATTGTCCACATACACATGTAGGTATATTGAATATTTCATTTCAATTAAGTACTTACTATAATATGTATAACTAATAAACAATAAATAAGAAAAAAAATATATATCTTTTTCTGCCGACGCTACTTGGTCCGCGCGACCAACTGTTGAATTGCAATAGGACATTCTGTGCCTGATCGTAGGACGAAGCGTCCCTGTTTTCCTAGCTATTTCATACTCATTGGTTTGTTCCATAAAATTATGGTCACTTATACGGTATACCCCATTGGTATCGGAAACCTTTATTTTTAACAAGTTTAAATTTTCCTCCTCTGTCAATTTCCGCCATATTGATTTTCTTTTTTTTAATTATTTGAACTTATATCATTTTAGTGTTGATTTATTTTTAGAACTGTTTTTATTGTTCTTTTTTGTTTTTGTAGTTTTGTTTGTTGTTGTTGAATATTATTATTGCCTGCCAGCTGCTGTATCGGAAAATTTTATTTGTAACAGGTTGAAAGCTTTCTCTTACGATATTTCCAGCCTTAGGTTTAGTTTTGCTTTTTTTCTTCGGACAAAGAGACAGCATTAGGCTTTTATTAAGCAAATTATTTTGGTTCTTAAAGATATTAATAGTGTACGAGGTCTTTATTATGTATTTGTTTCTTTTGTTTTAAGGTAGTGCGGCCTTCTATAACGGTTCTTTTCTTCGTTTAGATTTTATGAAGTTTTAATATGAATCAACTATCTATAAAATAAACTCTATACTACTGTGTAGTTAGGTTTAGAGTACATAATATTAGTCACTTTAATGAGAAACCGCTAAATTGGTTGACACTTGCAGCGCCCAGGTAGGTACATATTTAAACATTCATAATTTTTTTCACGATAATTAATGTTAAAAATATTATTTGTGGCGTATTTCAAGTAATAATACTGGGGCATGATAAATCTACTAATAATAAAGGTACCTAGGTGTAAGTAATTCGCTCAAAAATGAATGAACAAGAAAAAGGAAATTACTCAAGAAAAAATAGTTATGACCTACCTCTGAATATGAGTATAACTACACACCTTCCTACTACCTAAGTAATTAAACGGATTTCTCAAAAATTAATAATTACGAGTAAAATAAACAAAATACAGATATTTCTAACCTTTCAGAATCTTTCGGTAAATAAAAAAAAGAAAACTTCGTATCCTTCTGTTTATTGCAACAGCCGTCCACGCAGCAATTATTTGTATTACGATTCTTCATTATTAAAGAAAACTTGTTACGGATATGTTTTTAAATCTACACAAATACAAATGTTTATAATATAGTTCAATAATTAGTTACATAATTATTATTTTATGAAATAAATAAAATATTATAATTTAAAATATTATTTATTAGTTATTTATCTTTATTAGATAGATATAGATTAGAATATAAAATATTCTTACATTATTTAATTATAATAATATGCACTTTAACAAAATGAAGGTACTCACGAGTCCAAGTAGAGTCGACTACGATTTATGTCCTGCGCCGGAGTCTTTAGCCAAGCTGTAAAAAATACGTAGGCGCTTAATTATTATTAATACAATAAAGAATACTATGACTAAGCTCTACCAAGATGTGCTACCACTGCACGCAGTTTCTAGAACGCCGCTGACGCAGCGGATAAAATAAAAATACGCTGGTAAAAACGGATGAAAGCAACGATCCTCAAAGCCCAAAAAATATCATTTCAACTAATTACCATCAACTCGAGAAGTGTTTAGTTACGAAAAGAAATTCAAATAATTTGTTGTATTAGTCGTAAAAAAGGCCAAAGGTCGGAAAGGCCATCCAAGTCATCCCATTCATAAAATTCATTTCAAAATAGTTTTAAAGATATGGTCTATAAGTTTATAACCAAATTACTGATTTTGATAAAAGTTATTTTGTACCTTAGTTAAAAGATATTACATATAATATATATTACACAAAATAGAAGGCGAAATTTAAACTTCAAGGTAGTGACCTCGGTAGCTTAGTTGGTAAAGCGACTGGCGCGTCAATCCAGTGGTCGCAGGTTCGAGCCCTGCCTGAGGTTTAAGTTTTTCCTTCTATTATTTGTATTTAATTACAGATATTACATATTTATAAAAAAAATGCATAGGATTATTATATAGATAGATTTTAACTTAAGAAAAGTAGCGCATCTGTTTAAAAGCTTACATACACCTACAGATATGAATATGTTGACTCAATGACTCCAACAATTACACATACATATGAGTCAAATAGACGACCATCTATAAATCAATAGTGATTACACATAAATGTAAAAAGGCGCGACTTTAATAAAATTTACGTTGGACCACCTCTAAGGTACACCCTATCGATTGCAAAAAGATTCTTTGAAATCGATCCACAATAGGGATGTTGACTGGATATTAAAATCTATTTAGTCCGTCAGTTAGATAATAAAAAAATATTAGACACGTATTTTTTCTTTTATCAAAACAATACAAAATTATAAAGATACAACGATTTAAAGTTCAGTAGTGGGGGCTTATTACGCCACGCCGTCGTATAAATTATCGCACGTAGTGACGTCACGCGAAATTTCTATTCGCTGTATTTTGCTCATATTTTATGTGCAGAAAAAAAAAGAAAAATACGTGTCCAATAAAATTCATTAATCTACCAGGCGGACATTAAAAAACAAAATAGGAATCATGCCCATTGCCGGATGTATCTCTTAACAAAAACAAAAAAAAACCATTGAGTTAAGTACCTCGTCTGTTTGAAGTCGGTTAAAAATAAATATTTAACAAAAATCACTTACTCAACCAATAAACCCAGATGATGCAGTTTCACATTAAAATTGATCTTGTTATCGGTGATCGTAATAATTGTATACAAACAAGTCTTGTTTACCTCGATTGTAGGCGCGAGCGCAACCGACATTATTCGCATAGTCCCTACATCCGATATCTTTGTTGTAAAGATAATTTTGTGTTGGTTTTACCCCAAATTTAGGGCTCTAGACCCTTTCATCATCATTCGCCGCATTTCCTCGTTTAAAAATCTCATTTAGCACTCAAATAGATAGGTTATTTAAACCTTTAATGCAATATCTGCATTGTTGAGGTATTTAGGTTCATGTTTTGTACGGACATAGCGTTTTGGCTTGTGGCAAACATAACTGGTATTTCTTTGTAAGAATACGACAGATCCTGTGGTATAATGTGGGTTTTTAATCATGTGTCAATGTCTACCATTAATAAATTACCTATAAAATTTGAGGGTCGCCCTTGATTTCCTTGGGATCCCATCATCAGATCCTAGTTTACTTATAATAGTACCTATCTAATATCTCCTTTCCAACAAAAAACGAATCATCAAAATCGGTTCATAAATGACGAAGTAATCATTGAACACACATAAAAAACAATATACGTTCGAATTGAGAAAACTCCTGCTTTTTTTTATCTGGTCATTTACTTACGCCATTTTACGTGAAGGTAATTTATTGTTATTTGCTAGGTCTTGCATAGCTTGGGCGCGCAGTCCTACATATTTGACTGGACTGCTCTTTTTAGTTCCTCCAAGGTAAAACCGTGTAGGATCATTATCGTTAGTTATCTTGTAGTTTCGTAAAAACATCTATTAAGAATGCATCAACAAGGAGTTAGCCAGTGCAGCTAAACATTATATATTTGCACTGAAATAAATAATGTTCAAAGATCGTTAAGTATACAGAGATGTTATATTTCTTACTCGTACTACTTTATTAAGATGTTCCGTACGATTACAAATCCATATTAATGGCTATAGTTGTTGTTTACTATAGAAAGTCTTCACACAGGCTTAGCTGCGGGAAAAACAAGTTATAAATTTATTTATTTAATCTGAAATTGCCAACGCGCAATAAGCAAGCGTGATGATCAATGCTCGTTCCTTCTCTTTATGAGAAGAGGTTTTGCATTGGTATTATTCAATCAATTCGAATGTAACTATCCCGTGTGATTCTTATGACTTTTGCATATGGATTAAAATGCAATATGTAGTTTAATATTCCTCTCCATTAATGTAGGTAACAGTGGAGTTATACCTAAAAGTCGACAGCTCGATATTATACTACTAGACAAACTATTCAGTTATTGCAGGTGTCCGCTTAGGTATGAATTAACCTATATATACACATGGCTGGCCTTATTTATAAAAATCTCGACGATGGTTAGCAACTGATTAGCAGATTCTTATTAAAATTTTTCTATAGACAGTTACAATTTAGAAGTTGCATAACAATTGCTAAACATCGTCAAGATTTTTTGTGCCTCGTGTTCTTCAAACTGAGCATTCGGCGTGAAGTCTATTGACTTATCAAGATCCGTCCGTGCCTCGGAAAACACGTTAACGTTTCCAAACAATTTTGAAATCAGTATTAGTTTGACGGTAAAAGTTAGTATAACCAGCTGTAGAGATCAGCTAGGAAATCGATTCATATAATTTCTTTATTTAATTTTTGGATGTTCGGTAAGATTGAAAGCCTGCCCAAAAGGCTTAGAAAGCTATAAGACTGTTTTCTTACTGCCCCAATTCAGTGTTTTTTTAATTCTCGTGTCACAGTGTTTGTGACCAAACTCCACCGAAACGGCTTGACTGATTTTTGTAAAAATTTTGTATATATTCGTTAGATCTGAGAATAGGTCGTAAACTATCTTTATACCCCTAAGTGATAAGTCTTCCAGTTGTTTTATCTAAGTATAAGTATGCAAAACAACGTTTGCTAGTAATAATATAAGTGTCTTAATTTGTTAAAAATTTTGTCAGAAGGAAATTTTTCTCGTCCTATAAGCTAACAACGTAGGCAGTATTATAAAATATGATTGCGTATTAACAAAATTCAATACACAATGGTTTCAATAAAATGTTGAGATAAAAACGTCGTCGTGTCCGATATCATCTTTATGAACGGTATAGGCGGTATTTTACGATTTCTCAAATTGCCAGTTTTGAGTTTCAACTTTTGTGGATCGTCGCTATTATGGTTATTCACAATTATTTGTAGCCTGTCACGAAAGTCATATATTGTGTACGTGTGTGATTATGGCGAGCAAGTTGTTTTAGTATTTTGTGGAGTGAAGAGATCGGTCATATCTCATCACATTACTATTTTTCCAAGATAATGTCGAAAATAAAATGGTACCATTGACAAGTCAATACAAATATCCTCACGTAGGTACCTATTAAACGATTGCGTTTAAAAACAATGTACTTATTTCACTATTCTAAACTTCATTATTATTAAAATGTCCTAAACTTACAATTTAATTAAATACCAAAAAAAACAACCCAAATCACTCAGCGACAGATGACCCAAAGATAATTCTCGATTACAAACACATGTTAGATACACAATCGTCAAATAAAATGGATTAAGATGTTCGTAACATTTATAAGAAAGTAGCACCTGCGATGCGGGTTGATTGAATGAAAACAAATGGAACGTATTAACTAGACGCGTGGGACATCAAACTCGACCCTCTATAAGGTCCGTCCACAGTTGGGCTTAAATTCATCCGATTACTTTTTAACCGACTACAATAAAGAAGATGGATAGCCGAGTGTTATTAGGTCATCATGCCAATTTACCACTGTGCGCGACGTGCTGCGGGTTCGATTCCCGCATGGGACAAGCATTGGTGTGATCGACAAATGCTTGTTCCAAGTCTGGTTGTTCTTTGTGCATGAGATTTTAAGTGTTTGTACAACCCCCCACGAAACAAGGATTAATTTACCTAGTGCGCGAGTTGCCTATATGTTTATATGTGTATTTTTCATAGGGATCTCCGATCTGTCGTCGCATATCGTTCTACAATATCAGTAGCGCCATATCACCCGATCCTTTGTCTTCGAAATTCAGCCAGACCCAGCGAGACTGTAATGCACTATTTCTGTTCAAATTGTTTAAAAAAAAAACTATTGTTTTCAGGTAAAACATAATTGTAGAATCATCATCAAAAAAATGTTTTATCTTTCAAATATTCTCTTATAATATTTTTTAGATATTTGCATTTCAATTTGGGTTCGGACTTTCGGAATATAGATCCTTCAAGTTTTTACTAAACAGCTAGCCCATTTTCCCTTAAAATATTCGGAATCATTTTAGAAAAAACAGTGCTTTAAAAATTCGCTTCTGAACCATTCGGCATGACTTGAAATGTATGTTAATTTAACGATGAATATGTATTTATATTCCCACTCAATTGCACACATACTTGAAATTTTTGGAAGGTACCTTCTCTATAATAGTTCCAGTTTTCTAATATATTCTGCATTTTTTATCGTGTCAGGACACTATGTAATAGCAGTGAAACATGACAATAATTAAATATATATTTTTTTAATCTCTTTATCTTCATCTGAAAGTGAAAAATTCTTAGAAATTGCCTGAGTAGTAGGTATGCAAGATTACCTTCTACATCCAAACTTAAAAATTGTTTTATTTAAGCAGCACTTTTATTTAAAAAAGTGTGAAACGTCCCTAAACAATTTCCTTTCTTTTAATTAACTACACTAGACAAGTAACCCACATGTTTCAGTGTTCGTTTTCCTTTACACATACCTTTGACGGGAAAAGTATTCTACAGGATATATCAGACCAATCACTGAAGATTTATAGTTATGTTTCTTGATCCTGTACGAGATAGAACTGCTTTTTAATCGCCTGCTTGATAGCCGACGTACTAAAATTATACACTTCCGAAATGTTAATCTATAAAAGAAAATTGAATGCAGCAGAATCGTACAAGATTTTTGTGCAATCATTGTAAACTCGATGTGTAATGATTTTATTGCTACTCGCCAGTTTGCAGATTAAAGGACTATTTTTATCAATTTCTCAGCTATTTTGGTTGAAGAATAGTTCTTCAGTTTGAAATGTTTTAGCCTTCAGACAAATAGCTGCTGCCGTTCGCTCTTATTTTTTCATTTACATCCTGTACTTATTTCCGGACTTGCAGAAAATTCTCTGCGGTAAATTTAAGTCTCTAATACAAATAAGAAACTGAAAATAACAATGAAAATCCTTAATGTGTTTGAAGAGATAAGCAAACATATGTAAGCAAATGTGATATTGGATGGGCCTTGCTTAACTTACTGTGTAACATACACTTACGTCGACACGCTATTCATGTTAATTAAGGAATTATAGCGAAATAAATAGTATTGAGATTGTTGCTTGGTCTTGCCAATATTATATATAGTCTTTAATACAAAATAGAAAATAAAAGCAGTCGTTAAGAGCATTTTGTGATCGAATTTCTTTGGAACATGTTTTCAGCAGTCAATGAAGATCGATGAAACATTATTCTTTTTTTTTTCATTATTATTTCTTCAAATCATAAAATATATTCTTACCTCTGTCTTTGTCATGCCTAATTCACATGTATTTTCATAATAATTATTTTAGTTACTTATTTCGTTCACAATAAAAACATACAGAAGACCATGTTATGTCTTAGAATAAATATTTTTAAGGAAGGAGAGATATTATATTCAAATGCAAGATCGACTCTATTCCTCATTTTACCTCCAAACAAAAGCAAATACTGCACATTTGTAAGGTCTGCATAAAACTACCGATACACAAGCGTAGGTCGCAGCAAGTTTAATATTAACGCGACAGTGTTCAGCCTGTCAATATGGCCTCATTGTCTGCCATTGAAATGAAGACTTAATCCCAATGTTATAACTAGGAAACTTTCTATGAAACTCCGCAGCGCTGTCCATAGTTTGTCAGTTGTTTTTTTTACTTCCTAATGCAGGCTTTGTGATAGAAAGATAGATTGAGTTTTTTTTTCTGACAGTGTTTTGTTTTTGTAAACGTTACTTGTAATAATAATGTATTTTTAATATGTTTTGAGCATGTATATTGTTTTTGTAATTATTCTTATTTTTGCGAGCATCGGCAATGGGTATACCGTTTTATTTGTTTGTTCGTTTGCCACCAATTCTATTTCTTGGTGTATATTAGGTATATATTTATGACCTTGGTATATATTTACCTTAGAGAGTATAGATGATTTTAAAAAGCGCAGTTTTGTCGTACTTATCAGTCAGTTATAGTGCGAAGGCTGCTTAACGTAGACGTGTTTGGGGTTCGTGAAAAAAAAAACCGCAAGAAAGGGTGCTATAACAATTAAAAAAAAAATAAGTGCCGAATTATTTCATCACATTATTTCGACATCTTCAAACTATAGGTATAAAAAAATATATTTAATTAAAGTTTTTCAAAACACAAACCAAAAATATATAAAATAAACTATACAAGAAATTCGAGTAAATTCAAATTTACAGCCAAACAGCAAAGACGTCAGCATTTAACAACTTTGTGACGTTCATAACAGCTCACTAAAATTAATAGCTAGCGTACTACGATACAGGCCATATACACCACTAGTTCAAAACATGTAAAAGTAAATTGACCGTGCTAACACCCCATATACAGCCTCGTTTGTCATAGCGGTTCATTCCCATGCTAATGTTATAACTTCTATTGTTACAGATACAAGCGATTTGAAGTCATGGTAAGTGATTTTGATTATTATTTTCGTGTTTCAATGTCATGTGTAGATCAAAAACAAGATTTGGTGGTACTTAATGTAAATTTTATTTAAGCTCTTTTTTGCCAGGTTTTTTTAATTTGTTTAATCTACTGGCTGTTGATTACGTAAAAGCTGATGAGAATGATTATAACACTAAAATTAGCGGTTTAAAACATGACATTTCATTTCTTGAATACTTTTAAACGTTCCTACTTTTGTTGCATTTTTTAAACATCTACAGTTTTCTTCGCCCACTTGACATTTATTTAGGTATTTTTACATTTTCCAACATGTGCACAGGTGACAGGCAGGCTTAATGCATTTAGTACCAGTCGACCTCCCAATGAAATGTAGTTTCCATACCTTTTATGTCATTTAAGCGATTTCTATCATCGTTAATGCTTGTAGAAATGTCACTTGGCTACAGGGGCTGATCAATGACTTTGATAATTAAATTCTGCTACGGCGACTACCCTACCATCTGCCTTGTTTCAGACATTAGTATTTAGGGATGTTGATTGGATATGAAAAGTTAAAAATCTATTTAGTCCGTAAGTTAGAAGATAAAAAATATAACACGAAAATTTTTGCTTTTTTCAAAAAAAGTAATTACTAAGGAGAAAAAGCTGATAAATGTTCAGTAGGGCCTAATGACGTCACAAACCCTGCAAACGTGGGACGTCGTACATTTCAAATCAATGTATTGTCGCAAGTTTTATGTTACTTAACAAAATAAAAAATACGTGACTAATATTTGTTATTAATCTACCTGACGGCCATAAAAAAAATCAGCTAACTTCCCAATTACCTATTGTTTACCCACCTGTTTCAAATTTTCACTGATCATCCTATACATGCTGATCGTCTAAGACTGGAAGAAATATGGAGATTGTCTTATGAAATATTTTTTATTTTGATCATTAAAAACTGCTAATTTCTGCAATTTTGTCGCGAGTTTTTGATAATCTATAAAAAGAAAAAAAATACGTGTCTATAGTATTAATAATCTATATGTAGGATAAAACAAAAAAAATGTCAACGTATTGTGTCTTCTTAAAGTCCTACTTATACTTTACCTATTTATTTAAATAGAAGTTCATGTTCTGCTCTGACGGCGACTGCCCGCTCTGGGCCCTGGCAGCCCTTCACGCGCTCTCCACGGTGCCGTCTGCCCTATTCTGGTCGTTAGTGCAGCAAGTAATGGACGAACAAGTGGTGAGTATTAAGTAGTTTAATATAAAAATTATGATTATATGCTCACAACTTCTATTACGCCACTCACAATCTATTTTAGTCTGGTTGTTTCTGCTATGGTAAAGTTTAGCAATTAGACAATTTGTAGTATAAATATTTAGTATATGGAATTACTACTATGCTAATATTATAAGGAGGAAAGATTTGTATTTTTGTATGTTTGTAACAGCCAAAAGATAGATTCAATGCTTCCTTTTTTATTATTGTTTTTAGCTACGGTCTGCTACGAATTTGCTACGCTTTGCTACGACTGTGCTACGGATGCTACGATAGCTACGAACTTTCCACTATCTTTCCACATTCATTTTAAACATCTAAATATCATGTTTTATATTCTTCAGACCGATCGTATATTACCAGTACATAATAATTCGGTATTGTTTTATATTATTTGTAAGTTTGATGTCTAACATGTAACTCACGTCGTTCTACGTATCTTTGACACGTTTGCTAAATTCAATTCTGTCATTTCATCATATCGTTTTATTTTATGATACATTAGGTTCTTGATGTGACTTTGCCTGGGATTTTAGATATAATCTATCTCATTTTTAACCGACTTCAAACAATGAAATTTAAGTAAGATAATATGATAGTGAATTCTATCTATTTATATTTTAATCTGTATGTATTCTTTTTGTGAATATATTTAATTTTATCGTTACTTCTTTGTTACTTTTTGCGAACCTGGATAGCCCCGCAAAACAAAAGATCAGCTGTTTTTAAAAACAAAAGATAAACTATTGTTTTATTCAACTTTAACACTAATATCTAAATTCAGTTTTAAAATGTTTTAAATTCCACGAAAACGAAACTTCTTTTAGATGAATTAATACATATTTATATTGTTCACTTTAAAAACAGACGAAGTGTTCTATTTGTATTGACGTCTAGACAATACTGTGAGCTTAATTCTAGTGACTATTTTTACCTTTAGAGAATTTATTAAGGTGGGATGAAGGTAGAGTTTGTACAGGGTTCCTCGTCTTGGTTTAAAAAAGGTTACATCTATACTAATATTATAAAGCTGAAGAGTTTGTTTGTTTGTTTGTTTGAACGCGCTAATCTCAGGAACTACTGGTTCGAATTAAAAAATTCTTTTTGTATTAGATAGTCCGTTTATTGAGGAAGGCTATAGGCTATATAACATCACGCTACGACCAATAGGAGCGGAGCATAAATGAAAAATGTTGCAAAAATGAAAATATGATTCACAGAGGAGTTTCGGTATGTTAACAAATGGTCATCCATCCTGTGACAGCGAGCGCGGCTTAACTTTTATTATAGGTCAACCCGCACGGCTACGAGCTCCTCAACGTTTATTTTAACAAATGTATATATTTAAATCAACATAGTTAAAAAAAAAATAAGACTTAATACTTTGCTCGAGTATTCAAGACACAGTCGCTAGTCGCCATTTGAGGCTATATTTACTCTTAAAACTTAAAATAGTCTCTCATATTTACCTCACAAAGAGATGTTTCCACATTCTATCAAAAAGCAGACCAAAAGTGTATAATGCGGTTTTTATATTCTTTTAAAGCGTGTATTATATTTTCTATATTTGTTCACAGTAATTAAGAAATAGTCCACTGAGGAACGAGTATGTTAAATTCAGTATAACAGCTCTTATAGGCGATAATACGATAATAGCTGAATTAGCAAATATAATATTAGATGAACTCGTAAATGTTACCTGCTAAGACAGTGATACACTAAAAGAAATGAAAGTAATCCAACTAAACATACTCTCAACAAGAACCATGCTAAAAAGACTACTCTTCTCATATACATAAAGTGTAATTTGGAATGTGTTCCAAATCCCTCTGCTTGTAATGCTCTGGAATAACATAACGTGTGTTTCCTTTGTCAATTTGTCCAGATGTGTCCGCTGATGGACTCGCCCACCGTCCCTTTGAGAACAACCACATAATTGAATAGTCCTGTCCAATGTTTAATGTTATGTGACCTTTTACATGTAATAGTCTTAATTTGAATTATGAAATAGGATTTTCTTTGGGGCTGGTTTGTCCGGTCGCGTGAATGTCGAACTTGTGTTAAATTGTTGCGTAGCTCGGACAGTTCCGTTAGGTCGTAGTGGTAATGGTACATTCTGGGGTCATATTCTCTAAAATTTCAAAATTTCAAAACCATGTCAAATATCATATAATTTTTGATATGTCGACATTGTCTTCAACGCTGTTTTTGATGTTTAATGTTTAGAATAGCATGGCTGGTCGTAGCTGGGTAGAGCTGCCACGCCCACGCTTCTAGTGTTACCAACCAGTTTCTTACTCAATGTATATATACGTAGAAAAAGCCTCTTCGGCTCCGCTTCGTTCGAATTAATTATTTCCCTAATGATTAAAACAAAATGTTTTATTGGATAACATAAATTTGTCTCTATCTAGGCTTTATTTCTGTTGTTTCTAGGGACCTATAAATATACCTAAACTACATTGATTAATTATATTTTTTTTCAGGATGATGATCAAATCATGGAAATCCTGAAAGATACACACTTGAGTAAGTTAAAGTCGTTTTATTCTTACAAAAATATCCAGACACACTTACGTATGCTTAGGAGTACTTATCGTAATTTACAACGTTTACCAAGTACATAGAGGTCCCATCAGATGAGGTAGTCGGAATCGTCCCTAAATCTTACGTTAAGTTTTTGTCCTGTATATGTTAGTTTTCTGCTTAGCCTCACTAAATTCAGCGAAATACTAGTAAGTGCCTATCTGACTATGGCTTCCACAATCCATTTACTGATTATTTTAATTATTTGTTACGCATTAACGCATGCGGAGCCAATATTTGTAATTAAATACAAATAATAGAAGGAAAAACTTAAACCTCAGGCAGGACTCGAACCTGCGACCACTGGCTCAACGCGCCAGTCGCTTTACCAACTAAGCTACCGAGGTCACTACCTGGAAGTTTAAATTTTGCCTTCTATTTTATTACGTCTTTAAGGGCGACGTATGCGACATCTAGTGAACCAACCTTACGGTTTGGCCTTCAACGACACTGATTAACTGTTAATTCAGATGTCCGAGAGATGATGCAGCCCAATACTTATTATTTTAATTATTTGTTACGCATTAACGCATGCGGAGCGAATATTTGTAATTAAATACAAATAATAGAAGGAAAAACTTAAACCTCAGGCAGGACTCGAACCTGCGACCACTGGCTCAACGCGCCAGTCGCTTTACCAACTAAGCTACCGAGGTCACTACCTGGAAGTTTAAATTTTGCCTTCTATTTTATTACGTCTTTAAGGGCGACGTATGCGACATCTAGTGAACCAACCTTACGGTTTGGCCTTCACCGACACTGATTAACTGTTAATTCAGATGTCCGAGAGATGATGCAGCCCAATACTTATTATTTTAATTATTTGTTACGCATTAACGCATGCGGAGCGAATATTTGTAATTAAATACAAATAACCCTTGGTCTCTTGCTACGACGCCATATATTACTTATCTTAATTCAGCTACTCGAGACGAATGCGCTTGTGTCGCTCTAGTCGTCCGCTGGGTGGTGCACAAGCCAGCTCGTGGAATCACAGTAGGCGAAGCTTATACTTAACCAACCAGTCAGGATCCTCTAAAAAGTTTGAATTATGTCCCTAATATGATACGTCCATTTTAGCTTAGGCTTTTCCTACCTATGTTGGGATCCGCTTCCAGTCTCATCTGATTCAACTAAATACCGTATTTAAGATGAAGCTACTGCCCTCATCCATCATCCCTCATCAACCCATATTTTTATTAAGTCCTGAGTATGTTATTTAATAATCTTAACTTTATCAGCTACCCGCGACGAGTGCGCCCGCGCCGCCGTCGTCATCCGCTGGGTGGTGGAACAAGCCCACTCATGCAACTGCAGTGGCGGGCAGCTGGTGCGTGATCTGCTGGTGTTGGGGGTCCCGCGCACCCACGCCAGCGCCCTTGCTGATGCTTTAATTAACTACAGGGCTGAATATGCGCGGCAATTCCCAACGATGGGGTTTGTGTGTAAGTAATTGGTTTTCATAGGAATGGAACAAGGATTTAGGGACACGTCATGAAAAAATTTAATACCCTTAAATATTAACATAGTTACATTAGTAACTAAGCCGGATAGGTGGCGCTGGCGGCGGTGATTTTTATCTTCTGTACCATAGGGCGAATTGTAGATTTTTTTACTAGTAAAAACATAAAAAACCCAACTGCCCTGCTAAAAATTACAATTTTTTTTATTGTTTATTACCTATAGTGTTTCTCATTTCAAATTACATTTCTTTTGTTAACCATTTATAAAATTCTTTATTTTGCTACCGTAATCTATAGAGCCTTTCCTTGGCAGACGCGTAAAAAAAAAATTAAATTAGTCAAATTCTTTATTTGTACATCAGCTAAACTTTCATGAGATCCGTAACAATAATTGTTTCTTTATCTTTACAGTGGACAGATTGATGAAGATTTCGATTACTCCAGGTCCCCCAGCGACAGTGGACATGTACTCGATGACGATGGAGACGAACAACGAGTTGATTAGAGAAGCTAGAAGACAAGAGATGCTGATAGAGAAGGCGAGAGCCTTGGAACTGCTGCAAGATCTCAAGAGGGCCTATAGGACACTGGCTGAACTCGATTCCCCTTAAATATGTATTTCCTAACATTTTAAGGGAAATCCCTCTCTAGGCTCCCTAAATCCCTCTCTAATAAAAATAGCTGGATTTCAATATAAATTAGGTTAGAGTACACAAGTAGTTGAACTTAAATAACTTTGAATTCAATTATTTATTTAAAGAATTTACTAAATTATAGGTAGGTATTTTAAGATACAATTTCCCAAATACTATTATTTGGGAAATTGTAGGCGCACTTTTAAAATAAAATGCTTTATTCTATTAAATTAAATTAGAATATTAAATGCACTGGCTACACTTATGCCAACAGAATTAATACGAACTTGGCATCTAAGTTTAGAATATCTCTGTTTGAGAATAAGTTAATAGAATAGAGAACAGTATTACCTGCATTCTTCTAGCGAGCAAATAGCCAAGCCCGACAAACACCTTAGTAGAAAGAATATTACAAAATAAATGATTAAATTCGACTAAAATAGTATTCGTAATACCTCCATAAAACTATTCATTTATATTTTTGATGCCTTCCGTGGTCAAGTGACGTACACACTGGCTTTCAAGGTGTCGCTAGATCTGCGGTTCGATCCTCTCCCGGGTTCGATCCCCGGACGGATCATTCTAGAAATCCACTTTTCTACATTGTCTCGGGATGGGTGTTTGTGGTACCTTCGTTGTCTCTAATTCCATAATGCTAGTGATTTAGCTACTTACTTTGGGTTCAAATCAATGTATGTGATGTTGTCCGCATTTATTTATTATTAATATTCCAAATATACTGCGATATAATGATATAGGTAGTTATAACTTAATTAATATATTGCACCTAATTTTAAGTCATAATCGATTTATCTTTCGGCTGTAATTGTTTCGGCTAGTCAGATTTACGATAATATACTTACCACTAGTATACTCAGTATGTCGTTTTATTTTTTGCCTTAGTCAACCCGCTTCCTTCACAACCATAATTTCTGATCGTATTGTACGCAACACGAAGAAGATATTATGTATACCCGAGTATACATACACATATACAAGCAGTGTGCGCATCGCTAGTAGCCCGTTTTGGATGAGCGTAAGCAATTTTTAACTGTAACTTTCGACGTTCGTTTACTGATTTAAATGATTTTCCGTGCGACTAATCGAAAAAAAAAAGTGTGTGTGTACTTATGTACGCACGTAAGAAGTTATACTTTTTTGGCGGAACAAGATAAAATTCTTTCTCATAAACTGGTATAAAAAGCTCTAAACTCTATAACTGGCATCGGACATCTTGACATATGACATTTTTAACATTATATAGTTTGGAAAAACTAAAATGTTGACTACCTAGCTAACTTCAGGGTGTAGGTTTTCCGTGACGGTGTGCGCGCGCATCGTTTTCGAGAATTAATGAGCGGTTAAGCAGACAGCTTCATACTGTTAATTTTGTGTCACAGATGCGCACGCGTCTTAAAATTTAACTCTCATCATTTTTTCATAACGCGCCTAAAGAAGTATAACTTCAAAAAAAGAACGTCTGTCGTTTATGCGAAAATTTTGATTGATATTGTTTTAATGGTAATAATTAGGTTTTGAGATAGTTTTAATAAAACCACGGGATCTGTTTTGACACAAAATTTATGATTTGACTTGTTCATACTTACCTAGTGCCCACAGCTCATACTTGTTAGGCGCACTCTATATTTAATCATCGTTACTCTAAGGTTACACAGTAATAGCCGCGCAAGTTTGAAAATAAGTGGGGATGCCCAGAAGTGGAATTATCGGTATCCTGTTCCGTGATTGGCCCAGTGCCATACCTACGCAGTTCACCCCTTCGATGCCGACGATATCGTCGTGGTTTAGTGGTTCAATGAAAGGATTTTTGTGCACCTAGATGCACATACGAACCACTATATGCAAATACCAATGTGGCTTTTTCAAAGTTATATGTAATTTCTTAATTTTTCTAGGACGTAATTAAAAATCGGTGAAGGAAAACATCGTGAGGAAACCTTGATTCCAAGAATTGGAATCTGAAATTGTCAACCTGCAATAAGCAAGCTTGGTGATTCATACTCGTTCCTTCTCTATACGAGAAGAGGCCGGTGCCGGTGTATATGCAGCGACAACAGTGTATAATCTATGGCCGACAATTTGCCAACTTGGTGGCTACAACTATAATAATTCGAAATCTAAGCAAATTATTTTATAATATTATAATTAATTAAGAACATAGAGCAAATATGGTAATTTTAGACAACAGTATGTTTATAATATGAAAAAAATATAGCAACACGATTGTGAATTTAAGTTACTTACGCAATCGTGTATTTACACTATGAAGACAAATAATCAATTCAAAACCTGAATTTCTTAGATTCCTGCTACCATTTAAATATTTATCAATGTTATCGATTGATTTGAAACTTAGATAAGGGTATGCAAATAAGAGTCTCTCTTTCTTACCCTAGTAACCCTGTCTGTCTTTATTTCTTTACCACAGATAAAGAGACCTTCTGTACTGATCTTGTCTGTCTTGTCATAGTGGTTTTGCGTATAATATGTATTTGTTTTTCTATTGTTATTGTGTTAAACTTAAATCGTAATAATTTCACTTAAGTGAACAGTAATATGCTTTAAATAACATCAGCAACCATGTCATAGGTGGTTTATTATGAATTGTTAGTTTTAAATGAAGGTAGTACATCGTCTGCATTAGTGAAAGAATTTTGTGTTTATCGAGCCCTATGCATGTGTTTTAAAGGTAAGCTCTGCTATGCATATATTGATTACGCAAAACTTAATGTATTAATTTAAATTTTATTATTTTTCCACTGCTGAGCGCTATAAAATATTTGATCAAAACATAACCTGAAATTAAACGTTAAAAACTCCTTATTCCAGATGATTATTTTATGCACTATCTGCAGTGATTTAGTAAATCAAGCTGAAAATATATATGTGACAAAATGCGGGCACATTTTTCACCACCATTGTCTCGCACAGTGGATAGAAAGGTATTAGCAAAAACTTTTGTTATAATATAATATACTACATAATAATAAATAAATTCGCTTACATCCGTCGTACGCTGCCTTTTTAGCGAATATAATTCCATATTTATGTAATAGAGTAGACAGTACCTATGTGTCTTATAGTTAATTCAGGTGAAGTGGGTTTTCCCAAGGATAGGTATATGTTTACAACTATTTAATTCTATTCTAATAATCTGAAGATAAATATTGGCTATTTGTCCACATACGATCTAGAGGAATAGTGTTAACTGCTCACTATCAGAATAAGGACAAAGCAATCTATTTCACCACCAGGCTTTATTTTAATTATTGTTTACATAAATATGGCCTACTATGGTATAAAATAAGCAAGTACTATCGTACAAAGACAGGCTTAAGCATTACAACATGAGGACATTCGAGGAACGTAGATACATTAATGATGCACTATTTGCAAGTAAAATGCTACAAGGAAGTATTGATTGTCCTACTGTGTTGACACTTTTTAATTTTCGCGCTCCCTCAAGAGTGCCCCGGAACCCGATTACACCACTTTATCCTCAGCTTCGACGAACCACAATAGGTGTCAGTTCTCCGTATTGCAGGGTTTGTAGGGTCTTAAATAGTTTCAGTGATATAATTGATGTCCACTTTGATTCGCCCGCCAGGCAAAAGTCATTTTTTTACCAACTCTCTAATTCTAATGCTGGACCTTAGTCTTGATCTGTTATGTATTTTATATATTTTGTTAAACTCAAACTTGCTATGCTATGTTTTTCTTTTTGTTATATTTACTCTAAATATCAATATCTGTGTTCTACTTTGGATTGTTGATCAATAGTTATTTGTTCACCTGTAGTGACTTTATAAGCTGGTTTGATTTATGATTTATGTATGCATGCGGTATCTACCTATAAGTGATTGATACATTTAACTCGTTCTGGATATGTTTTTTAAAAATAGTGTTATTGTAAACAATTGTTGGTGGATCAAATAAATAAATAAAATAAATATACATCCTAAGATCTGTATCCGCAACTGTTGCCTAAGATCAGTACATTAATATTTACAATTTTAATTAGGTCAAAAACCTGCCCACAATGCAGAAACAAAGTGACAGACAAGTGTATGTTCCGTCTATACCCTACGGTCTCTAATGAGAATACAGGTGAGGATGCGGCAACACTACAGTCGAGGCTTGATGATGCACAGCTGCAGCTGCGGCAGCAGAGGGTCAAGTATAAGGAGAAAGAGGAAAAGATTATTGCTGTGACTGCTGACTTGAAGAGACAAGAGTTAGTATGATCTATTAATTAATTATTTTTACAATAAGAGTGAAAATTTACTTACATGCCTTACCCATGGTTTCTGAAAGGCTGATTAATTTAATTTGTTGTCAAATCTTCTGATCAGGGCTGTGATTAGTTGCCCAAAAGACTAGCAACTAATCACAGCACTTGACATGAGGTTTAACAGGTGATTAACTAATTTTTGTCTTGATCAGCTTTTTAGTAAATAAATCTCAACAAAAGAATGGTTGTACAAATAATGAAATTTATAGGTAACATAATGTAATTATGACATTTTGTAACACATTATAATATTTACTTTCCTACATTGGACTGTTTTTAATAGAATATTACACTAACTGACATTGTATTATTGATTTTGGCCCTTAAAGATTCACATGCCAAAAATTAGCTAAATTGAATAAAGCACAAATAATGTAATTTATAAACCTGTTGTATTTACTCTATTTAAAGTGAATGAATGAATTTGAATTTAGTAACTGGGGGTTAGTGATTCTGGTAGCCTCTCCTACAAATCAATAACAGTTTGAGGTGGCAATAGCCTAATAATTAGGGTGACGGCCCTGTGATCAAGAGGTTGCAGGATTGAACCCCACCCATTGCACTATTGATGTGAAACACTACAAACACAAGCATATTTAGCTTAGTTGGAGGGGTTACAAGATTGCTAGTAATGTGAATTACACCCATCCTTCTTGAATCAAATAAAAAGTTATATTTTACCCAAGAACTAGTAGTATCCATTAAGTTACATAAATTTAATTCTAAAACACAAATAGACTAATTTATAATAAACAAGCAACATCAAAATTTTAATTAGGGATTTTTGTCTTCATTATAGTAATCATTATTTATCAAAAAAATCTGAATTTGTATAAATTACCCACTTTTAAAATAAAAGAAAGCATTTTCTAAATATTGATTTACTTTGTACAGCCTGTTTTTTTAAATTTGTGCAAATTAAATACTTACTAATATTTAAATTACTACAACATTGTAGTAATTTAAATATTAGTAAGTTGCTATATCTCTCTCTTGCTATATCTTTTAGTGATCTTCTAAAATCATATGAGAAGAGACTGGTGAGCTTCGACTCTAAAGTCCTGGCTTTAAGAGAACAGCTGGAATATTCCAATATCCAGAACAAGGAAACACAGAGAATTAAAGAGGAGAATGAAGGACTCAAGAAGAGTATGCAGACTTTGAATGGGTAAGTTTTTAAGAGTTACTTATAGAAGATGCTCTTTTAATTTTTTAGTGGTGCCACTGGGAATACAATAAGCTTGTTGAATTGATTATTACAGTAATGAGATGATGAAGAAAGTTTTAAAAAAGTTTTTAACAATTTGAAATTCTCACACATTTTTAGGTTTCTGTACCCAACGTGTGTCAAAGCTCATCCTATTAGGAAGCCTCCGCTGTCCGTCCGTCTGTCCGTCCGTCTGTCCGTCTGTCCGTCCGTCTGTCCGTCTGTATGACGACGGGACACACGATAAATTTCAACCCTCTAGCTTCATGTTCATCAGTTCATGAGATACAACATGAAGCTAGAGTGTTGAAATTTTCACAGAGCTTCAACAAATAATAAAGATAAATTAAAATTTTAATAGTCTTCCATAAAATAGTACGGAAGCCTTTATGTGCGATCCGACTCGCTCTTGGACGGGTTTACTTTTTTCTGGTTTTTTTAATTGATTTTGTCATTTGGTTGTCTTCCTTGTTAATCAATATTATTAGATATCTATAATATAAAAATGAATGTGTTGCTAAGCGCAAATCTCGAGAGCAGCTAAACCGATTTTGCTAATTCTTTTTTTATAATATTCCATGAAGTACGAGGGTGGTTCTTACGGAGAGAAAATTTTTATAAAAAAAAAATAATGTATCGACTGTTAGACGGTACGAGGTTCGCCGGGTCAGAGAGTATATCATAATAATCAATGTTATTAGTTAGACAATGCTGTTTCAGTTTACAGAAAGTTTTGAACGCAACAAGTGACGAAGTGGAACAAATGCTGCAAGGATATTCTGACGTGCGTACAATCGCGACTTTTGCTACAGCACTTAAAAGGTAAATAATAGAGATGTTGACTGGGTATGTACAATAAAATTCTATTTAGTCCGTAAGTTAGAATAAAAAAAAATAGACACGTATTTCTTGTTTTTATTTTTTTAAATAAGTATATACCAAGGAGATCAAGCGAATAAAGGTTTAGGAGTGTGCCATCACGATCATGCGACATTTCAAAACAATATATCGTCGTGAGTTTTTGGCTACGTACAAAAAGAATATAAATCTACCTGACAGATAATAAAAAAAAAATGTTAAAATAATAATAATAAATATAATTTATTCTCTCTTTACAAGGTGGTCTTAAGTTAATAAATTACAATGTGCTTATAACTAGCTTACTTACATCTATGTGAGAGACTGGTGCCTGAAGTAGGTATTAGAAAAAAACCTGTGATACAGGTCACCAGAACCTATCGTTATAATATAGAAATTACCTATTGTTTATTTACCCTTCTGTTTTATTTCCGCTGATCATCCTATACATGCTGATCGTTTTAGACTGTAGTAAATCTGAACATAGTCTATGAAATATCATATTAGTTTAGAAGATAATATGTTTTTTCAACTACAAGAATGCTACTGGGACAAAACAGTCGAATAAAACAATCACAACGCTATGTGCTTAAGTCCTTATTATATTTTTTTTACTTGACACCTCCTCTTGTCAACAGAAAAATCTTGAAGTACTGATTATTATTACCATAATAATATTAATGTTGTTTTAATTTCAGGGCTCTATGCGAGTCTGAGGCGAAAAAGAACGAGACTCGGGATCGCCTGCACTCAGCCAAGCAACACCTGTCCCTGGAGAAGAAGAACGTCGCTGATCTGCAGAGCAAAGTATTGTGAGTAATTGTAACATACGTCACACAATCACGTACTTACATAGTTGTACATACGGAGTATACTAGACTCAAACGTGACTTCACTTTAAGATGTACTTAAATATATATCTGTCGCTAAATTATATCTAACAGTAACATGAGCATGAGCATGACGCATGAGCCTTAACGGCGACTCAAAACTGAGCGACGTTTCAGTTTCCAGCCATTTATTATGTAATTGATTAATCACAGTGATGAATTTGGTGAAAAGGCAAACTTTAAAGCACAGTCATAATCTTCTTGTATTGACATGACTTTTGGCTTTCTCTCAAAACTGATTTGGTTGTGTTTTTTAAGAAAGTAGCCTATGTCCTTTCTCAGGCTCTAGACTATCTGTCTTTTAAATTTCAATTAAATCTGTTCAGAAGTTTTGGCGTGAAAGCGCGACAGACAGGCAGAGTTACTTTCGCATTTATTATATAAGGATAAAAAGTCTCGAAATATCTAAAGTCCGATAATTAGGACTAGATTACTCTACTGTAACCATATTCTATTCAGTCTTTATGTCCAGTGCTAAGAGTGTGCTCAGTAAAATACTACAACTGATAAACCCGTTTTTAATTTTTCATATCCCAGGCAATTAGAAGACGAGCTCCATCAAGCCCAAACAAAGTACGAAATCCTAAAAACTGACAAAGAAATGGCGGAGCTGAAGAAGCACGTCGCTGCGCAGACGGCGCAAGAGAAGAGGATCCTGGACGTGATGCAGTCGCCGCTGCAGGCGCTCAACGAGGCTATACTGGAGCCTGGCAGTAATAACACCAGCTTTGTAAGTACTGCCTTATGTAATATGACAATGGTTTTTAAAATTGGCGGGTTACAAGATGGCCGCCGTAAAAATTAAAAAAAGCTATTGGACGATGTTGATGGTGAGTGTCATGGTGGCCTACTAGTTCAATTAACGGCTTTGTGTGCACAATGTTGCAGGTTTGAACCTATTACAGGCAAGTCCCAATGTGACTATGTTATATGTCCTTCCTAATTTTTCTAAGACATCATTGACAATCGGTGAAGGTAAAAATCGTGAGGAATACCAAGATTCCAAAAATTAAAATCTGAAATCGCCAACCCGCCATAAGCTAGCGTGGATCAATGCTCGTTCCTTCTATTTATGAGAAGAGGCGTGTGCCCAGCTAAATATCCTACTGCTGCTGCAGCGGCTGCAGTAGGATATTTATAGGCTGGTATTATATTTATTAGATGAAAGGTTTCGGCGAAAATATAATAAAAAAATATATTATGGTTTAAAACACTTACTGTGGACTCGCACACCAAGGGATTCATAACAGACTCCCTCACAAGGCTGGTTTTTAAGGTCCCGTGCCCAAAAGGCCTATTCCTAAGCCTCCACTGTCCGTCCGTCCGTCCGTCTAAAACATCACGTCGTAATTAAGTGAGAGGGTTGTACCTACTTCATTTTGTCTGCGTCAACTGCTTCGGACTACTATTTGAAATCTTTCGCATTCTACCTCCATTTGTTATAGGTAGCTTTATGATGATGAGCTAGCTGTTGACCGCGGTTCCGTCTGCGTGGGTGTCGGCAAAAAGTAGCCTATGTCACGTCTTTGGGATCCAAGCGCATCCCATATCAAATTTCGTAAAAATTGATTCAGCGCTTTAGCCGTTAAAGCTTAACAGACAGAGTTATTTTTGCATTTATAATAATAATTAGGGATTAAAATTGATTGTTTTAGAACACCATGGTGAATAATATAGAGACGTCGGACTCTCCATACCTGAGTCTGAAGCAAGGCAACGCGTTCTCCCTGGCGGCTCTACAACGCGCGCCCTTAAAGATGTCCGATAAAGTACAGGTAATACAGTAATAATATAAGTATCATAGTTTCGTACTACCTTCTAGCTGCATTAAACACTTATATTATTTTTTGTTCTATCCTGCCAAAAGTTAGCATAGCATAAACCTAAATTATACATGTTAGAGTTTCGGATAATATATGTACCGATCCTACACTCAGCTGTTTCAAAGAGTATTATGTAATTTTGAGTTTTTAAAACGTATGCTTTTGACCAAAGGCCTCTCACTTTTTATTTATTGTATTATAAGTATAGAACATCTTACACAAGTAACCTTTAATTTAAATTTTTCAGCCATCCGAAAATTTATATCTTACCTCAATCAAAAACGCTACGAAAAAGCTCATGAACGAAAAAACAACTACCGTCAGTACGAAACACAGCATTTTTCATAAAAAGGAGCCAATGAAGATCGAATCTCTGGACAACAACCCTATGGACATATCCTACGATGGTCTTGGAGGCCACTCCAAGGTAGACACATTCCCCGTCCCAAACAGGGCCACTATCAAAAGCTGCATCCCTAAAATATCATCAAAACACAAACTCAAACGGCCCAACCCTACTGGCAGCCACGACATCGAAAAAATGCTGAAAAAAGTAAAAAACAAATAATTTAAAGGCGAGTATTCAATAACAAGACTCAAGTACACATCCCTTACTCGTGAAAAAAAACATTTTTGTCTATGATTGTACCTTTTAAAGGCATGTAGTAACCTTTTTAATTTAGAACACTATTGTGGGTAAGGGATTACAAATAATCTTATTTTAGCTTATAAACTCGGTGTTTAAATGTACTAAAAGTGAAATTAATAGTATGCAAGCTCTAAGCTTGAAACTTAGATGTTGCCTTTTTATGCTAAAGGCAGTTTAAAATGCATCGGCCCCATTTATTGAAATAAATAAATATAAATCTAGATTTAAGAAACGGGTTAACACCGCAGGGACCGGATTCGCCCGTATAATCAGCGTTATAAATATTAAATATGTGTTTATATTAGGGATTTAATCATATTACCATTTAAATGTTACCCACCGATATTCGAACTAGTTAGGATCGCTTTCGTAAGCTTATTAGATATGAATGTGCCAATTTTCTTGTGTTATAATCTTAGAGAGCTTAGAGTTTATTTTGCAGTTATCTATACCTTATTTTTTACATAAGAATGAAAGACAGACGACAGTGTAGTTTGTTCTATGTGTATAATATCCATTATTTAGAGGTGAAAATGATGCATCAATAATTTATTATGTTTTGGCAATATTTAGTACAAGTGTGACCAACAGTAAAATTTGTTTACAATTATTTTCTGACTTATCTCCTAAATATGACTACATAGAAACAATTGTATCAAAGTTTTGTGTAATAATATTTTTTATTGATATTCTGATGAAATCCACCATCTTAATAAGTTATGAAATATTATTTTTTTATTGTTGCCTAATCAAGTATTTAACCGATAAAAAGTAAGTTGTTGACAACTTAGCTAGATTGCAAGGTTTATTTAGGTATTTTAGTAAGACAATGCATGTTATAGTGCTTTAGAAGTGCATGATGCGCTTGCGCATGTCACTTTATTTCCTGGGTTGTGCTAATGAGTTTGGTTAGTGGTAAAGTATAATGAATAATATGCAGATTTTTTAAGTATTACTGTCTCGCCAATGATGTATTGCTTAATAAAAAGGTTGTGGAGGTCAGACAGGCAACTGCTTCATGTATAATTGATTACATATTAATGTAAATTAAACTGACTTCAATTAAATACAACATTTGAAGAAAAGTACAAAATACGCACTTTCGTTTGACATTCCTGGTACTTTTTTCCAGTTATTTCGATTTAAAAATCAAACTAAGGAGTCGATTTTGATAAAATTTAAATCTGAATAGCTCTGCGGTATACGCTATCGATTAAAAACAAAAAACAATTTAGTACTGTCGGAGATATTGCGTAAAAAACATTTAACAAAAAACATTTAAAATTATGATGTTCAGCAACTTCAGACACTGGAAACCTGACTTCGTGCCCAACAATGTTCAGAGAAAATTGGGTCAAAAAAAAATGAAAGTTTAAAGCAGCTCCTTTAAAAGACGTTGAGCGTACCTGCTTTATCATTCAAATTTGAATTTTATTGCAATACTAATAAGAAACATGTGACCTTGAGTCGTAAAGTGCAGTTAAGCTTTTTGATAATTGACGTGTCCTAGCCAAAGGATAACAGACACATACTGAGTTGGATTAGAAATAAGTAATGAATGATGGTATGGAAATAAAGATGGCTTGTTTTGTATATATTTTAATAATAGCTCCAAAATACATTTAATTTTATTTATAATTTTTTTTAAATCAACTCAGTTGCCACTACTTGGTCCACCAATAAATAGTTTGTATTCGCTTTTGTATATTTAGTAAAAGCTAAACTAAGTTATTGTTGTTTATTTATTGTGTTTATTTGTAATTTGTCACGCAAGCCTAAACACTACTCAATTAGTATTTAAGCTCATGTTTATTGTATTTAAGCGTTACTATTAAGGTTAATAAGATAACATGGAAACTACAGATCATGTGTAATCGTGAAATAATGGCGGCTCTGTGGCTCAGTGCAATATTGGTACGTATGACGTCATTATTGTCCAGTTTAGATCGTTCCGATTGGTTGTAATACTATAGATGTAGGGTTGCCAACTTGTATGATTTGGAATTTACTATTTAAAATTTTAACATTAAGTTCGTTAGTAAATAGTGGCTAATGAAATAATGCGCAGTTCTGTAAAATATGCCAATAGTATTCAACGAAAAATATAAATATTTGAATTAAATCCATGTAGTTTTTAACTAGGCTGTTTTACAGTATGTAAAAAAAAAGTAATATAAAATAAACAATTACTTAGTTCTGTGAACCTTGATGTTTGAAAATATAAATATTGTGAATGAATGTTGATAAGGTAATGTATAGTTTATGAAGATAAGACTGCAAATATCATGTATTAAAATGAATTGATTGAGGATGAATTGGAGTTTTATTTCTACCTTCCTGCTCTACAATAGCCACTGAAACGCCAGATTCTAAAAGTATTTGCTATTCAGTTCAGTCTCAAATGCTTGGCTCGTTATAAAATTATTAACATATGTACGTCAAGATAATTTAAGTTCTATGCATGAGCTTCAATACTCAAAAGAATAATTAAACGTTAACGTATACTGTGATTAAACGGCTGTGATTTGCACTACACGCTGCGTAGTAACTCGCTCCGTACCCCTGCTTGTGTATGAATTACGGTTATTGCTTATTACTGCGCAGCGACCTACATAGATACTTCCCAAGATTGTCTTATCGATTTTTATGATACAATTATAGAATTACTAAAAGCTTCTCTCTACGTTTGCAGGATTGGGCTTATTTATTACTCAGTTTAATTAAGATCCAATAGGTGCATACATTTTTGTGGAATTTAATTTTATTGAAATAAGTATCATGATGACTGATTTAATACACAAGTAACCAGTTGATCATTTTGACGTTAAAACTAACGCACCCATATTGTTGACATTTAGTTTGACAGTTTGTGATTGTGCGTGTCGTACTTAGTTCGTCTCGCCGATTTTATTTATAAAATATCACATTTTGTCTATTAATAAACCTACAGAATACTTTTAGAACAACATTTAGATACAGCAGGGGCGCTCCAAGGTGCAGTGTTTATATCACAAGCGCGTAATTAAATGTGATATGGACCGCAAATATTTCGTGTACCGAAACAATGTTTTCATTTTAATTATCTAAATTAACTTGTGAAAATGTGGTCTAGAAAAAGTGTGTCGACCGTCCATACGCCTGAAATAACTGTATCACGTATCATTGATCTATACAAATCAATGTATTGATAAGATATTATGTTAGTGTTTCGTGCTGATTAGGAGGCTGGGAAGTGATAATTTGGTCTGAAAGAAGTGATAATATAATATACAATGTTGTCTTAGTGTTTGTTCTTAAATATTTACTTGGTGTTTTAGTGTTGAGTGGGAGAAAATAAGTTAAAATGCCTGGGAAAATAAAGGTGAAAGTGTTAGCGGGTAGGAACCTGCCTGTGATGGACCGGGCGAGCGATACTACAGATGCTTTCGTGGAGATAAAGTTCGGGAGCGTGACGCACAAGACGGACGTGTGCCGGAAGTCTCTCAACCCTCACTGGAACAGCACCGAGTGGTACCGGTTTGAGGTAATTGATTTTTGTTTTGGTTCCTCTGTACAACTATCTTATCAGCTTGTAGCGGGCTGTCTGTTGATAGGAACTCTGCTTTATCTAAAAGTTTTTGGACATACATGATTTAGCAATCACGAATATTATTATCATATGAATAATAAGCTAAACATAATATTTATCAAAAAGTAAAAACTACTAATTAAACTAAGAGTAATTTTATCAACTGATCATCAACTGATAAAATTACTCTTAGTTTAGTTGCACACAATATAAAAATCTATTAAATAAGTGCCTACATATTTTTTAATATTTATTTACTTACTCCGTTAATTAAGCATCTAAGTAAATTAGTTTAAATAACCAAAAAAATTTGGTTTAAAAATGAGATTAACACATCAACAAGATATACTTATGTATTCTTTGATGGAAATCCGTCTTTAAAGACTTCACCCTTTTAATTAGAGATACCTACAAAAATAAATATTCAAAATGAAATAATATTCAAATAATAGGTACTAAGAAAATATACTGCTTAGCAAAATACTTATAATAATGATTACAAACTATTACCTGAGTCTATTAGAAATTCACATAATTCAATCTTAGGTATCTAATAAAACATTCTAAGATAAGCAATTTAGTTAATTTGATTACTACTTTAACAATATTATGGTCTGAATAGTTTTGTTAAAAAAACATTTTCTTTAAATACAAATAATAGAAGGAAAAATCTTAAACCTCAGGCAGGACTCGAACCTGCGACCACTGGCTTGACGCGCCAGTGGTCGCAGGTTCGAGTCCTGCCTGAGGTTTAAGATTTTTCCTTCTATTATTTGTATTTAATTACAAATATTCGCTCCGCATGCGTTAATGCGTAACAAATAATTAAAATAATAAACATTTTCTACAAACACACAAACACAGTAATAGACACATAAATAAAATAATTTTACGGGCCAAGTTATTGTAATTTTTTATAACAAATACTCGGTCTCTCATCTAAAAAGCATGAGAAACACTTTATCTTCAATTTCATCAGCCAAATATCATGTTAACCCATTAGCGATGATGACTAAATTTCTTTTTTAATGTCTGTCAGTAAAAAAATTTAGATGAGTCATTTTTGTCCCGGAAACAAAAAATAAGTAGATGAGACATCACAAGCTTTTACTCCTAAATTTAAAATCTTTGTAATTTTTGATGGACTAAGTAGATTTTTAATATTCGTACTCTGTCATATTGCCGATTGTTTAATTTTTCATGTGAATTTACTTTCAAACATTCACTTTTATAATATTAGTATTAATTTGACCTAATTCTGGATTATGTTGCTGTTGATAAATAACTATTCCTTCTATTTAAAATGCATTCTATTTAAAATGCAGTTAACGGGTATATTTTTTTATGTACTTGCCAATCCATTTTTCAAGCATTCATACAAAATAAAAAAACTGATTCTAGACAAAACTTCCATGTCTGGCTAATGTTTACAATCTAAAACAATGATGGTCCAGTTCCATTTCTAAAACACTTCAGTCTAGTCAAAGCAAGCATTAAAAACAAAACGAGTGTGTTAAAACAAAGATACATTAATTTGATTGACACAACAGGTGCCAACCTCGGCCTTTGGACGTGTTTTACGATCGCATAATAATCACAACATTGTTACCCTGTTCTGCCCTGTATTATGTCTTGCATAGTGGAGTACATAACACTTAGAAATGAACAGAGCTTTTAACGTGACAACGTCTTATAAATTGGTTTGCCGGGTGACACTTCAAGAAACTGGGTAACGCTCCGCTCACGTTATGCGCTCACAATGAGAGCGAGTGAGAGGCACGCGTCCCTTCCACTCGGGCATGGTTAGCCCGCCTAAGAGCGAGAGAGACAGACATTGACATTGACAGTCGTTGTCACGTAAAACTTTCGCCCGTATACCGACTTTACAGGCAACCAACGATTTTTTTTTCAATATAGTAGGTACCTATACTGCGTTCGCAATAATATGACAAACATGAAAACAAACACGAGTTTTAGGAAAAACAACTGTGAGGCTTATGTATAAGGTTCAGTTTGTGATACAACTTTATTTTTTTATGATTTTTTCTACAGTAGTTAGTAGGTAATGTCTAAAATGAATTTTATTTACACTTGCATAAAGTTGATGTTTGTCAATGTAGAAATAAACTCAATTGGCACAAGCATTTAAATAAACTATGTACCTATTACTATCGTAGTTCGTCATTACTACGGGCAAGCAGTCAATTAATTTACAATCACGCATTTACTCTTCATCATTATTCTCTAGTTCACCACGGCACACATGTCAAGCCCATGGCCAGTCATCAAGTTAAAAAAAAAACAACAATTCCCAAAGTACTAGTGTATTTAATCACTGTATTGCAGACGTTTCACAAACGTTGAAACAGATATAAAAAGTAAAAATCTATTAAGTAGGTTAGAAAATTAAAAAATATAAGACACGTTTTTATTGCATTTTCAAAATAAGTACCTAAAAACTAAGGAGATTCCCACGAAACGTGAGAACATGTGGCGTCATGCAACATTTCAAATCAATGTACCCATTGTCGCGAAAGCGAAGTTTACACTTTAATGAGATATTTTTTTAGTTTAAATTTAGCAGGGTCAAGACTATCCAACGTGCAGGCAGGATCTCACGTATAGATTGTTGCTTGTCACGTTATGTAAAAAGAAGTCATTCCCCCGAATGCTCAAACGCAACTTAACTATAAGACGCTCTTAAATGTCTTTCTGTCGCTACTTTACACCTTAAAGTGACAGAGACAGCATGAGACTTAACAGCGACTTAAAACTGAATGACGATTCAGTGTTCGGCCATTTATAATAAATAATATATCTTCCATAATTCCCTTTATATTCCCTGTCGTAGGTAAACAGGGAGCCTTAAATGTAATTATCTGCTACTGGATGTTTTTCATGAATCTAGACACGCGGTAGCGTGTCAAAGCCAAGTTCTAGTAACAGAACTGGCGAGCAGCACCGTGTGTAATATTACACGAACCATTTGGAGCCACTTTTGACCCCCTCGTAACTCAAAAACTATTTTACATAAACGTGTCAAATTGCTCATGTTATTGAGACTTGCGAGATACATTTGTGCTCCAAATTTCATAAACACATCTCAAACGGTTATTCAGATATTAATGTCCAAAAATCGACATTTTTATCACTGACTGACCTATAGACCAAAATTCTAACCCAGTTCCAGATGACCTAGAAAGTTCAAATTTGGCATGCAGATAGGTAATTAGGTAAATACAAAGGAATAAATCAGAAACTGGTAATTTTTTATAATTTTATTATAATTTTTCACTTCATTGATTCTATTAGATCCACTTAACTTATACCTGTAAATGCAGGAAAATACTCGTTTGCTATCTGTTACTTTAAAGTGTAGAGTAGCGAAAGATATACATTTAAGAACTTCTTAAAGTTAATTTTCGTTTCAGTATTATGGGATAGTGTTTTACTGTTGACTAAAGGCGTCCCCCAGTCAGGCAAGTTTGTCATATTTTACCTAATCGCTACCTCAAACTCAATAGTACGGAGTACCTAACCCTACAATAAACTGAATTCTTACAGAAAATCAATAATATATTCTATTTCGGAATTGAACTTAAGACCTCACCGTTCTAACGACCTACATTAAGTAGAGCCTCGTACATTTCAAATTGCCTGGAAGTAATAATTCAAGGTATAGCGTGAGTAAGTCGAATGAAACAGTAAAACGTCTATAATATTTAAGTTGGGAGTTTTATAAACCCACTCATTTTCTATACTTTGACTAATTCACTTTGTATGAAGTCGTTACGTAAATTGCGTGGGTTTAAAGTAAGTTTGTATGCCTTCAATTCTTTGTTTGTCGTACAAAAGGTCGTCAAATTCAAAGACAAATGAAAACCTAATTATTACTTAAAACGAAACGGTTTACTCACGTATATTCTCGGGATTGCCCGACTAGTTATATAATTATGAATACTCCTCACGATAGTTATTATACGAAAACCTAATTAATAGGTTTTCATTTGTCTTTGAATTTGACGACCTCCGTGGTCGAGTGGCGTACACACCGGTTTTCAAGGTGTCACCAGCTCTGAGGTCCCGGGTAACGGGAACCCCTTTTCTACATTGTCTCGGGTCTGGGTGTTTGTGGTATCTTCGTTGTCTCTTGAATTCCATAACACAAGTGCTTTAGCTACTTACTTTGGGTTCAGAGCAATGTTATGTATGTGATGTTGTCCACATTTATTTTATTACTTACTTATTTATTTATTTGTGACGTGGATCACCACGTATTTTATGCAACAGCATGAAAACAAGAATACGCACATATCATCCTAGACTTGTCCTAAAATGGCCTAATACTGAAATATTAATCAGTTTTAAGTCGCCGTTAAGTCTCATGCTGCCTCTGTCACTTTAAGGTGTATAGTAACGACAGATAGAAATTTAAGAACGTCTTAAAGTTAACTGGCATCTAGTATTCGGGGGTAAATAACACAAGAGGATAACGCTTGATGCGAACTACCTAAATATCAAAAATACAAGCCCTCAGATTTCAATAAATAGCCGCTGGATCAAACAATTCTTAGAACTGAAATTCTGGTACAATACTACGTAATCTATCTTTATTTATATCTATACATTATTATAAAAAAAAGTCCTCCGCGGCGTGTCTGTCTGTCTGTCTGAAAGTGATAAACTCAAAAAATACTCAACGGACTTTCATGGTTTTCATTAATGGATAGAGTGATTCAAGAGAAAGGTTTGTGTGTATAATTCATTAAAGTTTTGTCTATCCGTGGGAAGCCGGGGCGGGGCGCTAGTTAATACTAAATTATACTTCATTGTTATAATATACTTAAATAATATACTTACATACTTTATATTAAAACTATTATCAAAAATACCTACCTACCAACATTCGTTTCATACCTGGCTCAAATTTTTCATATCTATACTAATATTATAAAGCTGAAGAGTTTGTTTGTTTGTTTGTTTGAACGCGCTAATCTCAGGAACTACTGGTTCGAATTGAAAAATTCTTTTTGTATTGGATAGTCCATTTATTGAGGAAGGCTATAGGCTATATAACATCGCGCTACGACCAATAGGAGCGGAGCATAAATGAAAAATGTTGCAAAAATGAAAAACCGTTGAAACTAAAACACGCGAACAAAGTCGTGGGGGACAGCTAGTAAAGTATAATATTATTATTATATTATACTTTATATTAAAACTATTATCAAAAATACTTTACATTCGTTTCATACCTGGCTCATATTTTTCATATAATTGATAAAACGTGCCAGAATATTTGGCGTCGTGGACAATGACGTCACCATACGACTTGCTATGTAGTTACCGCTGCCAGTCTTCTCGCGCTCACGTCTGGCGTCCGTCTACTTGGCAATTTGTTTATGTATTTCCACAATCTGTGCAGCTAATGATTCAATATTGATTTGGATTGAAGCCAAATGCGGTTTTATTAGTAGTCGGGTTTTATGCGCAGTTTCGTATTAGCGGGAATTAGAATGTTGTAGGGTTTCCTTTTTATTATGTTATCTTTGTAATCACTGGAAATGTTTACACAAGCTTCGGTGTGCATTAAAACGCTACCAAATTAATCAATAACTAGCTGTCCCCCGCGACTTTGTTCGCGTGTTTTAGTTTCAACGGTTTTTCATTTTTGCAACATTTTTCATTTATGTTCGCTCCTATTGTTCGTAGCGTGATGTTATATAGCCTATAGCCTTCCTTAATAAACGGACTATCCAATAAAAAAAGAATTTTTCAATTCGAACCAATAGTGCCTGAGATTAGCGCGTTCAAACAAACAAACAAACTCTTCAGCTTTATAATCTATACTAATATTATAAAGCTGAAGAGTTTGTTTGTTTGTTTGTTTGTTTGTTTATTTGTTTGTTTGAACGCGCTAATCTCAGGAACTACTGGTTCGATTTTAAAAAATCTTTTTGTATTGGATAGTCCGTTTATTGAGGAAGGCTATAGGCTATATAACATCACGCTACGACCAATAGGAGCGGAGCATAAATGAAAAATGTTGCAAAAATGGAAAACCGTTGAAACTAAAACACGCGAACAAAGTCGCGGGGGACAGCTATATTAGTATAAATTTGTATGTGATCCTAATAAACAGGCATGCCTAAACTGAGAATCAAGTGTCAGAATCTTTTACACTACTATACTATGTCGATTCATCTGGTTCTGTTTCAATGTGTTTGCGATTATGGAGCAGTGCCCAGTACTTGTATCACAGGTTAATTCGTAGCGATGCAAAGGGTATGTCCCTTTCATCTGCTGTAATATATCCAATGAATCCAAAGAATCTGTTATTCATATTATGTAGTAGTGTTTAAGTAAATTTGTAGTTAATTACTTTTTGTTCAATATTTTTTTTTCTCCCACCTCTAGGCATTGTTGTCCTTACAGTATAAACCAATACCAATGGATCATATTTAATATAGTGAAATCTACAGGCCACAGCCCTAGCTGGCGCACTTTCTCTCCTAAGATGCTTACCGAGAATTATAAAGACTTACCTATTATTTTCAACCTAATACTATGAACCGAACTGTTTGTAAAGCTCTCGATCATACCTTATATAATTTGCTATATACAATTTGAGTGTACCTGAAACAGATTTGTTTACCATAATAGTCTTTCAACCTACCTGATTGAAATGCTGATGCGCTGATGCTGACCTTCGTCTACGCAATGGAATTAACTGGTCTATAAAAAGCTATTTATGTTTGCTCTGAACAAAGACGCAGACAGTGTACCCCTATCTAGAATATTATTAATATTTGAGTAATCCAGTTATCTGTTATGACTTTATTAAAACATTACATAAGCTTTTTTCCAAAAACAGATTCAGATATGTCAGTGTAGTTCAAGAAGTTTGCCAACCCAGATAAATATCTGCTCATATGGCAGATGGAGTTGCCAGATTACTTAATCCTCTTAATAGACTGCGCGCGCAAATGAAGAGATGCAAAAACTATTTTCGGACACTGTCCTCTATTTTCGCTACGGAACATTTGTTTTTCAACACTTTTCACGTGTTAAACTACGCGATGTTTTATTCGCGTGACCTTCAGAGTAGTATATTTAGCGGAAGTTGCGAAGATTTGATTATTTTCTAAGACATTTATTATTGTTTTTGTACTGAAATAAAAACAGTTGGATAATATTGTGTGTCGGTATTTACGCTTGAGTTGTTTTGACTGGACAGAGGGTTATAACCGTTCTTATTAAACTAATACGTAAGTTTGAATGTCTTTAAAATAATATTAATAATTATGCTATTAAGCGTGTTAACTAGGCTCCGATTCAAAGTAAGCAAAATGCGCGTATTTCGTCGTTGTCTTCGTCCAAGAACTACGAATATTAAGCTTGTTATAAGCTTACTTGCGACCCGCCCCCGCATCGCACGGGTAGACAAAACATTAATTAATTATACACAAACACCTTACTCTTGAATCACTCTATCTATTGCTGAAAACTGCATTAAAATCCGTAGCGCAGTTTAAAAGATTTAAGCGTACAAACAGCGGGAGCGAATTTGTTTTATACGAAGTAAAGAAGATAAATATTATCTTATAAGGATTTCCTTTTAAAATACTAACAATAAAAGTATGTCGAGTTCCGAATATTTCATATGAAGACCAATATAGAAACCCTTTTAACTTCACGAGATGAGTTGAACAATAACTCAAAATAGATCTACTATCTGCCATGTGGGTATTGCCTTCGGAAATAGAAAACATATGTCTGTTAATGCAATGCCCATCAATTCGCAAATGATTGCCATTGTTTGGCGTTAAACGCTGTTATGTTTTCCCAGTTTTCCTTTCAAGAATGTTAATTTAGCACATATGTTGGGTTTTAGGACAAAATCCAGGTCTAATTTGGTATTGAATGAAACTATTTTATACTTAGGTAAATTAGCTTTATTTCTTTAATAATTACAGTTTGTTTTTGTATTTTTTCTTATTAAATATATATAGTAAATACCAATAGTTTTTTACCAATATGAAATATACATTACGCACAAGCACCTTAACTAAAAAAAATATGAAAATAACCGACACTGTTATTGTCTCATGCGGTTATCAAATCCGTAACTCACAGAGCAGTAGTCAATCTATTTGCTGCTGCCTCAATTTCACTGTCGAGTCAAATTATTGTTTTGTATTTGTTTAAAATGGACTCCCGCTCTAGAAAATTTCGTCCCTGTATCGCGGAGGGTTTCACAAACATTCATAACACCCAGGCTTGGAACAGACATTTGTGTATCACAAATAAATGTTTTGTTTATTAAGTCTTCTATTTCCTTTTCTTACGTTTCAACGTCCAAAAGGCTGGTTGCCGATACGACAGCCCTGGGGCCTGAACTATGAAACTTTGTGAACCCGTGGCTCCGGGACACGCAAGGACAGGAACAGGGTGTTTTTAGTCCTCGGGGTGGGTTGAAGTCATTCGATTTTCAATCCGTAATCAAATTTAAAAGCCCTTTGGCAATAGTGAAACCCGTTAAGAGTTTAATTTCCGTTTTACTCGCACCGACTTTTTCCTTATCGATACAATCACCCTTTCATACTTTATTTTTACCTCCCATAATTTCCCCCTTATAGCCGGCAACAGAAACCTTAAAAAAGAGTACTTAACTAAGTTTCTTAATACCGTTTCCTTTAGGTGGACGAATCAGAGCTTCAAGATGAACCACTCCAGCTTCGCCTCATGGACCACGACACGTACTCCGCGAACGATGCTATCGGCAAGGTGGTCATTAGTTTGGCGCCATTGTTGGCTCGGGAGGCTAACAATGCTAAGAGCACTGCTACGCCGCATGGTGGTAAGTCTAAGCTAGTAATTATGGCGTTAAGTACGGAGTTACTTGATCCTTATCAGTTAATTTTTCATTGGTCTTATTTAAGTTTTGGGCTAACCTTGCAGCTAATGAAAATACGTATTGAAAATAAGTCGCGACAAATCTAAAATTGATTGTTTTGGGATCGACGTGGCAATCAAACTTTGCAATTAATTTAAGGTTAGGCATTTGCTATTTGGAACGGAAAAATAATTATATTTCCTTAATTACGCTTTTAAATTTATCCATGGCAAAATAAGTTACATTTAATCATGTGATCATGAAAATTTTATTAGCTAGTAGTAGCCCGCCCGGCTTTTTTTCGGTATTGAACAAAAAAATAAAAAAATATAATATCGCCTATGTCACCTGGGGATAGTGTAGCTTCCCAACAGTGAAAGAATTTTTCAAATAATTTCAGTAGTTTCGGAGCCTATTCAATGCAAACAAACAAACAATCAAATCTTTCCTCTTTATCTATATTAATATTAATCTATACTAATATTATAAAGCTGAAGAGTTTGTTTGTTTGTTTGTATTGAATAGGCTCCGAAACTACTGAAATGATTTGAAAAATTATTTTGTTTTGTTTTGTTTCAACGCGCTAATCTCAGGAACTACTGGTTCGAATTAAAAAAATATTTTTGTATTGGATAGTCCGTTTATTGAGGAAGGTTATAGGCTATATAAAATCACGCTACGACCAATAGGAGCGGAGCAAAAACAAAAACCGTTGAAACTAAAACACGCGAACAAAGTCGCGGGGGACAGCTAGTATAATATAATATTAGTATAGATATAAGCTGTGTTGATTAGTCTTAATTCAAGAGAATAAAATTCAAACATTTATGGTGTCTCAAGGTGCAGTGATGTCAGGCTGGATCCCGGTCTTCGATACAATGCACGGCATCCGCGGAGAACTGAATGTCATCGTCAAAGTGGAGCTGTTCTCAGACTTCAACAAGTACAAGACATCAAGTTGTGGAGTTCAGTTCTTTCACTGTAAGTAACTTTTTTCATCTCAGCTCGGTTCTTTGGTTGGACGGCGTTGAAGGTGGTATGATGATCGTGACGTAATTAATAATTACACATTTTTGAAAATACTTGCACTTGACCATCTGATCCCAAACTAGGCAAAGCCTGTATTAGTGCAACCATACAACTGATAAACATAAATGTATACATATTTCATATTATAGATAAATTACACCAAGACACAGAACAAATGATCTTGCTCATTATACAAAGACTTGTCCTGGGTGGGAATCAAACCCACGATCACTAGTTTAGCAGGGTCACAAACCACTAGACCAGAAGTCAGTCAGTTTACATAATATTGCTATTTGCATGGTGAACCTTGCTCTCTCCAGGAGGAGATGCCTTTTCCCCTCAGTAGTAGGATTAAAGGCAGTATTGTTAACTTGTGGCTATATTTCATTACTGTTTCAATGGGTTATGGATATGGGTCAATTACAATGGGATGCGAACTCAATCTTTATCATCTTGGAATATCTTGCATTTCATAGAGCAAAGAATTTTTTAACGAGTACCGCAGTGGTTATGGGTTTTAACGATTAAGTACCAATTGTATCCTCCAGGTCCACTAATACCGCCGGGGTACAGAGCTACTGCAATCCATGGGTTTGTTGAGGAACTGGTAGTGAACGACGATCCCGAGTACCAGTGGATCGACAAGATCAGGACGCCACGAGCCTCTAACGAGGCCAGGCAGGTCGCCTTTATCAAGCTTAGCAATCAGGTTCGTTTTGGAAGAAAATTATTAATATTTTTGTGTTTTTTGTTTAGAGCTTTTATCTAGTGTTTAATTCAGAATTCTGTACTTTGGTCTTTTATTCATTGATATAATCCTTACTAATATTATAAATGCGAAAGTAACTCTGTCTGTCTGTCGGTCTTTTGCGCTTTGACGGCAAAACTAGTGAACAAATTTAAATGAAATTTGGTACACAGATAGTCTAGAGCCTGAGAAAGGACATATGCTACTTTTTGCCGCGATAACCGACATCCAAGCTGGCGGAGCCGCAGGAAACAGCTAGTAGTATTAATAATTTTATTTTCTAAGTAATCACAATCGGGCAAGCGTAGGGTAAAAGAAAATTAGAAAAGAACAACTAGTTCAGATATTACGGATGCTATATCTAAAATTGTTACAGGTCCAACGGTTAATAGGTCTGAAGGCGGCAGAGCTTGGCGCAAATGCTGTAGTTGGTTATCAGCAAGATTTCGACTTGGAGGGTGAGGCTGGTGTCGTGGCGAGAGCTGTAGGTATGTTAAAATATATGCTTAATATCTTAACATTATTAATATTTGTTCCGTTTAACGTTAAATAGACTGCTTATACTGGTTTTTAGTACTCAATACATTCAGTAACACTAAAATGAGTAGGAAAAACTTGGTAGATGAAGAAATATAGTTTTTCTAATTGTCTCTACTGGAACTGGCCTTACGAGAATAAATGATTTAATTAGTCGTTAAGTTTATTTAATACTAGCTGACCCGACAGTTATCCTGTCAATCTATACAAAAAGGAAAAAAAAAACTAAATTTTCGATTTTATCGCGTATTTTTCACAAACTTTTCTTAATACAAGTATTGTCCTGACTATTGAACACACAACAAAAAAAAAAAGACAAATCCGTCAAGCCGTTCTTAGGTGATGCTCCGTCATAGTGTGTCAATTGTTTTTTATTTAGATTTATAAAGAACATTTTTTATTTATATTTGCAGGCACAGCCGTAAGCATAACACCCCTGCCAACGCCCAGTCACCCACTAAACATGCCAGCTTGCACGCAACAGTGAGTAAAGACGAAATTCAACTTTATAGTTATGAAAATAAAGTTCAAAGTTAAACAATTTCCCTGAAAGGATTAAGATAAAATTTATAATAACAATAACTTTATTATATTTACTTATATCTTAAAATAAGGTATTCAGTCAATATATTTCTTTCCAAAAGCTTTAAATGTGCCTTTTAGTTTTTGATAAAGCAATAACTTAGTTTTATACTGAGTTTAAAACCAATTACTTATAGTTATATTTTTGCATGGTTTGTCGTGTTCTAACCTAAAATAGGCAATTAAAAAAATATTTGGACATTTTGGCGACTGACAACGAGAGTATTACGGAAATGTCTCAGTACTACCAATGTCACCAAGATGAGTTGCAAAAGCTGCTTAATATATTAAACCCTAACGCATCGTCTTTGTTGGATGAGACGGATGCTCTCGAGGAAGACGAAAAAAGCATGGATATGACGAGACAGTCAAGTATCACAAGTTACGCTGGCAGTGTCTCCATATATCAAGACGATTACCCCCACCCAAGAAGTCTTAGACATCTGTCGGAAGACCAAACAGATCTAAACCGACTCCTCAACAAAGACAGTGATGATTCAGACTCTTCTGGTCCTCTGCAAAAAATAAAAAAGATGAAAACAAACTTCTTTACAAGGAGATTCAGTAAGCGCTCGAGAAGGTCTTCAAGCGATAAACAAGAGGATAATATATCCCTGCAATCGAACGCCTCTGATACTTCCCGAATCTCTTTAGTGGATATTAAAAATGAGTTTAAAAAGCTTAAGAGATTGAAGAAACCAAAGTTCCGTAATCAATTTGTGAATAAAGAGGACGAGGGTGAAGGAATGGCTTCTATCCTCGCTAGGTCCATTATACATGTTCAGACAGGTCTTGCTTGCATCGCAGAAATCCAGGATTCTGAAGCCTCACCCGGCTCTACAATGAGACGAACAAGCGAATCGGAACCTACAATGAATAAGTCAGATGAAGATATTACTATTAAAAACAATGAAATCGAAACTATTAAGGAAGACGATAAAAAGATGCCTGAAATACGGTTTTCATCTCTGAGCAATTTAAGTTCTGATGAACCTGTGCCTGAACGACAAAGGAAGATATCTGAGTCTTGTCCTGCGACGCCAATAGCAGAGAGAAGCGATAATCTTCTCAAATTGCCCGGAGATGTTGGTTATTTCGGTTCAATTTCGTCTGCACTATCTGGTGAAAGTTCTGAACTGGAATCCAGTAGCGATGACGAGGACGATGAAAGCTCTGATGTAAAAACAGATACTGAAAAATCTATTGAGACTACCAGCTCAGTAGTACAATCAGTTCTAAGCCACAACCTTGACCAAGCTTTAAAAGCTAATATGGATAAAAAGCTAGAAACTTACCAAATTTGTAATCCAAATCTTGACGATATAAAACAACAAGATACTAAACCAGAAAAAGATAAAAAAGCAGAAGTGGAACAAGAAGTTTTCGACAATCAAGTTCTGATTGATAAATGTAAATCTTTGGAATCGGTACCACTGGGAGACTTCAGTAAAAATGTTAAAGACAAACCTGTGAAATCTACCCAAGCATCGACATCATCAGTGAAAGACGACACGTGTGTAACAAAGCCTAGTAGTCATCATATTAAATTCCACAATCCCTTTGCCCACAAAAAAGCTTCTAAAAGCATTAGTGAACCTTCATCGCCTGTAGATAAAGGCAGCTTTGTAAATCGCTCGTCTAGACGTATAAGACGTCAACTGTCTAAATTATCCAAAAGCAATATGATCAAAAGTATCTCCCACTACTCTTTGCACCCAAAAAAGAAAGAAAATAAAACGCCTTTAAGCCAGCCTGGGTCATCATCTGATGTTAATTCGAAAGCTCCAAGTGAGACTGTGTTAGGATCTCCTTTTTTGTCTTACAGCGATCTTTTGAGCCTTGATAGCCAAAGTGTTGAAACTAATAAGTTCTTTCATAAAAGCGATGAATTCGATCGCGCTAAAGTATCTATGTATATCGGGTCAGAACCTGTTTCCCGAACTTCTCTTAGCGGCATATCGTTTCTGTACCCTAAAGAAGAACATCACGAAAATAAACATTCTCTAAAGTCTTCTGGCTTAGTTCACACAGCTATGGAAACTATTTTACTTGACAAAGTACAATCTTTACTTATCCCTACTTCCCCTGATCCCGACTCTGTTAGAAACAAACAGTTCTTTGATGACGTTAATGAAAAGTTGGGTAGAGTGGAGGAGTACCGGAATAATAATGAACAATTTTCAAGTAATGTGCAACAAGTACCATCCAGACCTAAGAGTCATTCTCCGCCAGTAAACAATAAACCTGTTATTGTTAGTACCATTAAAAAATCTGATAAAAGTGGTGAGACTAAGCATAAAGATAAACCACACGGTTTAGTACAAACTGCTATGGAAACCATGCTTATGGATAGAGTGCAATCAGTGCTCATGCCTTCTACTCCCGAAACTCCAGCACATGAATTTGTTTTCGAAGACAATGAACGATCTAAAAAACATGAAGTTCCCAAATCTAAGGCAAAAAGACCTTCACTAATTCATTCTTTGCTTGGCTCAAAACATACGGATTCTACAACAAAATCAGGCGGACTAGTTCATACTGCTATGGAAACTATGCTTATGGAGAAAGTACAATCCGTACTTGGACCTGAAACACCTGAACCTCCGTCAGTTTTTGATGAGTATGATAGGTCTGAGAGGTTTAATGATTGGAAACAAAGTGACCATAAGCCATCGGGATTGATTCAAACCGCTGTTGAAACAATGTTATTAGATAGAGTTCAAGCATCGGCACTTGGTGCTAATGTCCCGGACCCCGTAGCTCCTAGCGTCGATAGCCATACAGATAAGTCAAACCATGAAGACGAAACAACGGGCTTGACGCACACTGCTATAGGAACTATATTAATGGATAAGGTTCATTCCTTAGTTGGTAATTCAGGAATTACCTTTGTTGAGCCAAAAAATGACTTAAGATCTAGTAAAGATGATTTGAGGTCTAGTGGCCTTTTACACACTGCTGTAGAAACTATACTCTTGGATAAGGTCCAGGCATCTTCTCTGGGTGCGCCGGTTCCAGATCCCATAGTTCCGGTGGAAGATGACAACCAAGCTACAAAACCTCATGATGAAGCAGGTGGCTTGACTCACACAGCTATGGAAACTATTTTGATGGACAAAATACATTCATTGGTCGGCCAACCAGGCATGACTTTCGGGGAACCAAAAATGTTCACAGATGATGAGTTAGAAAAAGCCGAACATATGAATGATGATTTAAAATCTCCTGGCCTTGTAAAGAGTGCTGTGAAAAGTATATTATTAGAAAAAGCACAGGTGTTAACGGAACACGGTGAAGAAGCTGTTGAAAAACTGAAAGATGTTATTGAGAAACCTTTTAAGGGCTCCAGTGAAAATATCAAATCTACTGGTTTAATTCACACAGCTTTTGAAACTGTGCTCTTAGATAAAGTTCAGACTTTAATACCCGCCGATACAGTTATTGAAACACCAGTTTCCCAAAATAAAAATGATTCCGAAAATGCTAAAAAACCAGCCGGCTTAATTACTACTGCCGTTGAAAATATGCTCCTTGAAAAAGCCGAAACACTATTCCCTACTGCTAATATAGATACGACTGACGCTTCAAAAAAAATCGAAAAAAGCAAATCCGTTCCAGAACCAAAGCGAAACAACAAAATTCTGACACGCCAAGATAGTGTACATTCTATAACAGAAAACGAAACGCCTAAAATGTCCAAACAAGCTAACATATCGAGCGACGTAAAAAATCCTGTGTTGCAATCACACCCCATGCGCGCACTAGAGACCATACCTTCACTGCCCGAATGCAGCATCGACGTAGAGGAGACTAACAATAGTGTGTGTGATAACTCGCATGCCGTGTGCGGTGTCAACAGGAACGACAAGGAGAGGGATAGGCGGGAGGATAAGTGCGACAAGGACAGGGGATCGCCGAGACACGCTCGCCACGAGTCGTACGGCGGTCGGGATCCGGCGCAGACTGCGCATGCGCAGAACTCGTCGTTGAATGCGACGTCGACGCCGCTGGGGATACATCGACGGTCTTCGGATTCTGATCTCAGTGTCACACCAAAAGGTTCGTGTAATTAATTATTCTGTTAAATTTTTATTAGATAAATAAAGGCACTGTGTGTTATCTAAGCTTGAAATAGGTATTGTAGCTTTTATGAAGAAATGTTAGAACATTCTGAAGATTCGCATTTCTATACTAAAAATCCTCCCAAAGCTACAATAAGTTTGTAACTATATTTTGCTAATAGCTTATGTTATATATTACGTTGTGACAAACAGAACTTATCCATCACTACCATTGGTTTTCAGTGTTGTTGTCTATTTTTTTTTGTATATAAATGTACATACATAAAGTATCATGTTAGTTGTCAAAATCTCATGTCATGTAATAGGTGGATCACTAAATACATCTGCGGGTAATGTGGGCAGCGGCGGCGGCGCCATCTTGCGGCCGTCCATGAACAGCAACAACCTCGACATGCTGGAGTACCCCTTCCTCACCATGACGGAATTCCCTCCCGGTTTCATCGTACACATCGGTATGTAAACTCTATAATGCGCATAATTTTATTTCGCTTTACTTATTATAAGAAGTTATTGTTACAAATAAAGCAAAATTTTCCTTTTATTTTAGGTTTTCTGTTATTATAGTTCCACATTACTTTTAACCAATAAATCAATATCTAAGGTCAAACGTTCAAAAAGTCAAAAGGCCATGTTGACTTTTCATTGTCTTTTTTCATTCATCAAGACAGTCTTTGCCAGACATGAAACTTCGAATGGAAAGTGTTTTATTATATACCTAATAGTTTTGAAAAGCAAATTTTTATTGATCATCCGTCAAGCATCAAGGTAACTCGTTGTTTTGCAACCAATCACATAAATTTGTTAGTTTATGGGTTAGACAGCATTTTGGAAACCGGTAGGACTATGTTCTGTGCATAGTGGGATCTGAGCTCTGAGAACAAAACAAATGATATGTTGTGCAGGCGGCACGGTGTGCGCGCGCTCGGTGAAGCTGGCGGACGGCGGCGAGGGCGCGGCGCGCGCGGCGTGGTGGGCCGAGCTGCGCACCGAGCTGCGGGCGCACGCGCGCGCGCTGCGCTGCAACGCCGTGCTCGCCTACACCGACACCACCGCCATCTGGTCAGGGACGAGAATATCACCTAAATTACATGCTAAGATAAACTGAATTCTGCATTCATTTATAAAAACCTGTGTTTTTTCTGTATGATAATGGCGCCAATTCCCTTGTACACTAACTAAAACAAAATTAAACCATTGCTATCTTTTTACTAACATACAACGTGAGAAAAGGACGACCACAGATAACAACTAACTTAGAAATGTCAAACCAGGTTTAGCCTTGAACATCACTGTATTTTAGTGCACACGTTTCTGCCTGTCGGTAGATTTGTATGAGAATTTTAGTCAAAACTAAATTTGACAGCTCAAATTTCGTCTGTCCTTTTTTAATTGTGTACAAGTGAAAAAGATACCGATGGCCTAAAATAAGTAGAGTATAGGTTTAACAAAATCGGTGCCAATAAGCAATTAATTAAGAATTCTTTATCTGTCAATAAGGCTCCTCATTCCTTCCTACTTTCCTTATTTTTTAGGGAAGGAAGAATATTGTTGGGAGATCTGTCTCCTACTATTTCTTGCTTTACAATACGTCTAGTAATTGAAGGGTTGACATATAAAACACAGCTTATATTTACTATTCTAACTTGAAATCTGAAACCAACAATGGCTTGATAACTTGCTAGAGTAGTAATCAATGTTCGCTTATTCTCTATTATGATGTCCTTGGTCCATAAGTAGGATAAACATAGGTCGTATTATTTTGTTTATTTGATCGTTTCTATTCTAGTGAGGATGTTTGCGTGCTATCTGCATCGGGCACGGCCGCGGTCATCAATTTGGATTGCGATTTCAACGCCGAATCCGAACCTTCTACAGGCACCAAATGTAATTGAGAGAAGTTATAAAAAGTGTAATAAAAGTCCGAAATAATATTATTTTTTCAATTTAAAAGTTGAATAACTCAAAATTTTTAAGTTAAAAGCCATTTAAAAGTTGTATCAAGTTGTTGTATCTCTAAACAATCCTTTGACGTAAGGTTGGTTTTGTTAGAGTTCATAAAAAAATGTGAACAGTAGCGCCACCTATGATCTCTATTGTGATAATTGTTTTCGAATAAAACCTTCAGTTTGTCAACAATTTTTACGTAGCTGTAAATCAACAGTGTCAATAGTGCCTGGTACAGATTGGTGAAGCCTACTAGCGCGGTGCATCGATCAGACTGAGCGCGACTTTTGCTACCTTAAGCATATTATGCTTAATCCGGGCACGCGAAGTATCTATCTATCTATATCTGTGATCAGCTACTTTACTTATTATTTCGGACTTAAATTACACAATAAACTTATTTAACACCTTTTCTCAAAAGGAAACAAGCCTACTAATTGATCGTGATTTTACAGCGAATAGCGGTTCAAAGAACGCAATAGATGAGATTGAGATCGATGCATGTAGTATGGCTCACGTACCATACTCACCTGGCGCGGGACCCTACAGGGCTGAATTATCTACGTGTGGTGGTTGCAGGTCAGTTGAAAATATGCAATACTTGAAATTTTAAAAATTCTTCATAATTTATTTTTCCTTTTTTAACGTGGTTGCATGTTTTCGTAAAATGTTCTATTTTATTTAAATTTTATTTTATCTTATTAAATTTGATAACAAAGTGTTAATTCATGTGCCTATATGCTTATTTTAGACAGACAGATAACACACAAAACTCGTAAAAAAAGAAATAGAGCATTGCTACAACAAAAAAATTTAAGTACAAATTCAAATGTACTTTATTTTGTTTGCCGTTGCCTATTAAAAAGTATGATTACCTGTAATATTGTAATAATAAATAGATAAATGTTTCTACAGGAGAGCCCGAGTTCCTACAGTATTGCTAGCGACGTGCACCAAACCTAACAAGTTGGTGTCACACGCGAAAGCCGTCACAGTCACAGCCGTAGGTAAGTATCCGTAGAATTAGCAGATATGATGACGGGCCTGTTGGTCTAGTGGTTAGTGACCCTGACTGCTAAACCGGAGGTCATGGGTTCGATTCCCACACAGGAACAAGTCTTTGTGTGATGAGCACGTTTATTTGTTCTGTGTCTGGGTGTAATTTATCTATAATATGTATATATTTAGGAATATAATATGTGTCATCTCTCATTTTCGCCTTGGTAGAAATACCAAGCTAAAGCTTTGGCACCATCATCAGCTTTGTCTTAGACGGACAGAAAAAAAAAATTAGTAGCGAAGTTTACCACCTAGATTGCTCCAGACTTACTCATGTATCATAGACTAGCTGTCCCCCGCGACTTAGTTCGCGTGTTTTATTTTCAACGGTTTTTCTTTTTTTGCAATATTTTTCATGTATGCTTCGCTCCTATTGGTCGTAGCGTGATGTTATATAGCCTATAGCCTTCCTCAATAAACGGACTATCCAATACAAAAAGAATTTTTCAATTCGAACCAGTAGTTCCTGAGATTAGCGCGTTCAAACAAACAAACAAACTCTTCAGCTTTATAATATTATAAAAAGTAAAGATTAGGAATTCTTGCACCACTTACGGAAGGAAAGAAAATTACTATACAACAAGCAACAAAAACCTTCCTTCACTATATAAAAAGTGACCTGTGCCCAGCAGTGCGACATTTATAGGCTGGTATTGGTATTATTATTATATTATATGCAACAAAAACCCTGATATTGACTATCATTTTATTTTTTTACTTTTGTTGAAAATGAATTTATTAAAAATCTTGTCAAATACCCAATTATGACAATGATTGCTTTCTTAGCGGCCCGCGTAAGGCGAGCCCCGCCGACATCGGAACCCGGTGCACGAGACATATCTGACCAGCTGCCGTTCTTGGAGTATGAGCTGCACAAACTGCTGCTGGCTAAGCTTAGAATGCAGGTGAGTTGAGCTTAGTGGTTCATGTATTTTTTATACACAATGGTGGTAAGTATGTGTTTCAGATGTGTTGTAGGAAGTTCGTATTATAAGCGGTAATCAGGTTATGTTTCGGGCTATTCAGATCTAATGAAAACCATAGACACGATAAGAAGAAGAGGCGTAGATCTTTGAATAACTTTTTTAGTTTGAAGAAACTTTCAAAAATTACAGCTTTTGCGCTGAGTTTAGAACATATTCCTTAAATTCCTTGTTGAAGAAATCCAATAAGATTTATTACTCAATAATAATAATAAAATAAAAAAGAAAGAAAATAACAATAGAGTAAGCTCTATGCCTTCTATGGTTCATGAGAATGCTGACAGTCGGTCGGTCTGTACAATTTTCAAAGAAAATAACCGTCACAGATACTAAGATATTTAACTCTACTCCAAACTTCAATTAGTTCAATTCTCACCTTTTGAAGACTTGTATTTTTGTAACATGAAAAAAATTGTTGCAGGGCGCGAATGCATTGTTCTCGCTACAGACACAGATAGCTGTAGGGGAGCGTTGTGTCATGGCGCTCGCTAGTGGTACAGCCTGCAGGCTGGCCGCCTTGCCGCCACCAGCACCTCCTACTATAAAGGTAATTTACATATAGTAACATGCGGAGAGGAGATCATCACTTAAGCTATACTATGATCCAAGTGTATAGGTGTAACTATTCAAGAAAAGTTGATTGTATCAACATAAGAAGGTCTTTTTATTACACGTTTTAGCAGTACATGTTTTGATGTTTCCTTTGTCTCGTTGCAAGTATCTTTGGTCTTTTTTGTGGTATATATATTCTCTTATTAATGTTTATGTCTTGATTTTCACTTTCAAATTGTCTTAAAGAAGTTTATGTTGTATGAAAAAGACAATTCTAGACTATATTTTTTTCTTTTTTTTGCACTTTATACACAGAGTGACTTTTTAGTTACCATCTTTTTAAACCAGTGTGATAGTAGCCGTGATATTGAACAACTTTCTCCAAGGAAAATGGTACATACTAAGAAAAAAAAAAGGATCTTCCATACAAAATCGATCTGCTGACTATTGATTTTGATGGAAGACCCGATTTTTTTTGGAAGGGTATTTACTATCCCTGGAAAATTTAAACAGTGACTAAATAATCACCCTGTATAAAAATGTTGTTTTGTTTGGTTTATCTTAAGATGCGCACACATTTTCAGGCTTCGGAAAAGGACAAAGACGCTTTGGAAATACAAAAAGCGTTATGGGACTCGTTCTCAGCTAACAGGGCGGCCAATGGATTCGATATAGGTAAATATAGCTCGAAATAAAAACTGTATCAGTACCAAATAGAAACAGACACAAATTCTTTAGAGCATATACAAAAAATGAATGCGAAGTTTAAAAAAATATAAATCCATATTTTTACCCAAAGTAGGTAGAAATACAAGTATATTTATATTATTAGTTTTTTCTGTTTTCCTGGATAATTTGTTCCCCTACACTAATCGTTCTTCACGACATTAGATAGCTGTCTAGGGGCACAAATCGCGTGGTGCTCCGACCACCAGGAGCTGAAATTTTTTCGCAGTTCTCTAATCCCCTTTTACGTAACGGGTGAAGCTACGAGCAAACCTATTTATAGTTCATGTATTATTTGCGATGATAAATACTTTATATCAGGTGGCATAGAGCACAACACGAACGGCGTGCTGCCCGAAGTCGAAGGCGAAGACGCGCCCGTGCTCGACCTCTGCGCTGATAAGGACGCCTGTGTGCTCGAGCTGGATGAGGCGGAAGATGTAAGTCTACTGTAGGTATAACTGACTTTAGGTGGCATAGAGTATAGCTAGAAAGGGGCACTGTCCGAGGTTGAAGGCGAAGACGCATCCTTGCTTGATCTCTGCGCTGATAAGGACGTCTGTGTGCTCGAGATGGATGAGGTGGAAGATTCAAGTGTGCTGTATAGGTATTATACTGAAGATATGATGAGTATTGTAACACTATTTTTTAGTATTTTTCCCAAATGATCTATTTTCTCCAAATTTAATTATTTTAATTAACAGTGGTGTTATCAAACAGAAATATGGGATTTAATCTATAAAGCAATTACTACCCCACGGCAGGATACTGATGTCTTTCGCTCTCTTATCTATAATGATAAAACCATCATAGATGTGGACTATATCCTCCATTTTTTTTAATTATGTTGCACCCTGTTTTTGGAATCGATTTCGAAATAAGGACGTTTATTTCCTTTTTTTCTTTCCATTATTTCACCTTACTACTTTTAGATTTTTTTCTACATCAATACATAGTTGCAATTTTGGCTCATAAATTCTTACAACTAAATAATTCCATACAATACTGAAACTAGTTATATATTTGTGTAGGTAGAAACAGCGCGAGCGCTAGCAAAGCGCCACGTAAACATGCAAGTGTACACGCACGGACTCAAACCCGTCATCGGCGCCGCACCGCAAGCGTTTGCGCAGGTACGTACTATCTAATACATTATGGATTCGACGTATAAGGGCAATACTTGAAATCACACTTTTTTATAGCCTTTCCTATAATAGAGTTCAGCTATTCGACGCTAGAGGTCGCTGTAACCGTTTTTTTCTGTTTAGAACGTTATAATCTTTTAAATATATATCATATTCGCATGCACCGTAATCTCTTTTCCTTTTCTTTTAGAAATGTTAGCAAATATCGGTATTTCAATATCGATAAATATTTAATTACATGTTTCAGTGAAATCGATGTTAATACTCACTAGATATGTTACCTCTTTAGTTACCGACGTTTTAAATCTGATCACGCTGATATATGTCAAAATGTTGAATGAAACGATAGAAGATAGAACTAATAAATTTTATTACAAAGAAGTTGCCCTCTTCGGTTACGTACGGGTGGTCTTCGAAGTGCTCTAAGCATATGGTACTTAATTTAGATAGCATCCAGTTTTTTCTTGCCGTAGTTTCTATCCATTTTTAAGATCTAAAGATCGAATAAAATAAAATAAATAAAAATGTCGCGATTAGTGTAGGCGACCCCCTAGTGAAAATCAATGGACTTGTGTGCGTGCGTGCACTGCCAAAATTATATGTGTGTATTATGTATCTAGGTTGCGGAACTAAATTGTGCTGTAATATCCACACGTTCGTTTTTCGAGTAGAGGACAAGAAATAAATTTTACTAAAAAAATTATAATTTCCCTTTTTATCGAAAACGTTATCGATTCTTACCCATCTTCGAAATTTTGGCCGGTTATTGAAAACTTAACCTGTATTTGTATCCAAATGGCTGGGTCATGGATGTATTTCGATATTTAAGTGCCAGCTTGGCGTTTTATTGACCAAGTCTAAAAATATCCGTGCCACGAAATGCTTACTATGAAATACTGTGTTACCCAGTAAAATGGGTCATGGAGGTCAACATATAAGTAGGTTGGGAAAAGGCTAGGAAGAAAAAGTTAAACTGTTTGATTAAAAGCGCTCTGCGCATCCTAGCGACTAATGCACGCAGCTGTTGCACATCAAGTTTGTTGACGGACATGGCGGCAAAACAACAAGGCGCCATTTACACGTCATATATTAACACACGATCTACACGTTGATTCTACGGGGCGGTTATCAAGCCTTAGGGCCTGGCTACATGACCAGGGCGCGACGTCGTAAACTTGAAACGGCGCGGCACCTGAGTGCGACAAGTCGCCGCATCGTGCAATTACACTGGCCCTTACGCCGTGTGTCCATTGCCGCTGTTATGGGATGGCAACGAGAATCAAATGATGCACCGAGGTAGAGACACATACATTTACTATAGCCCCTTGTCAACCGCAAGCACGTCAAGCCATCTTGATCTCGGCGAGAGATAAGCTCGTCCTCCTTGACGTCCCGGTGACAAACAAACGGCCGTACAGTTAAAAATCTGTGCCGTGTACTGGCCTTAGTCGAATTTTTATGTACTTTAGTTTTTCGTGTCTCCATTCCACGTAGATTTCAGTAATAAAACACAATATCGTAGGTGTGGCGAGGGCGCCTGTCGCTGTCTGGCGGTGCCGGCAGTAGCGCGGGCGAGAGGCACGTGCGGCGCGCACTGGACGGCGTGGCGTACAAGCTGCGCCGCCTGCAGCCGCTGGCGCTGGTGGCGCCGAGGTTCCAGCTGGAGCTGCCGGAGGTAAGTACTGCACTAACAGGTCTGGCCGCCCGCCTCTAGCTGGACGGCGTGGCGTACAAGCTGCGCCGCCTGCAGCCGCTGGCGCTGGTGGCGCCGAGGTTCCAGCTGGAGCTGCCGGAGGTAAGTACTGCACTAACAGGTCTGGCCGCCCGCCTCTAGCTGGACGGCGTGGCGTACAAGCTGCGCCGCCTGCAGCCGCTGGCGCTGGTGGCGCCGAGGTTCCAGCTGGAGCTGCCGGAGGTAAGTACTGCACTAACAGGTCTGGCCGCCCGCCTCTAGCTGGACGGCGTGGCGTACAAGATGCAAAAAAAAAAAAGAATTGAAGTTTTCCGCCATTTGAAAAAGTTATAGCGTCTGCCAAATGGGGTTTTACTTTGACCTCTTTCAAAGAGCAGCGCCGCATCTTCAGGACCTCTGGTGTTCATAAGTCCACAGCCAACGGTTTTCACTTATCATCGATAATGTCCGTCAGCAATCCCAAAAGCTTCAAATTTGGTCTAAACAAAGACATATAAATTTATCTTACAGGACGAAATCCAGCTAGTAGTTTCCGGGGCAGCAATACCCCTGCAAAACCCCAACAGTCCTGACGCTAACGGCATAGAGAACGGTCACCGTAGCCAGGGTAGCCAGGGCAGTCAGGGTAGTCAAGGAAGCCAGGGTAATGGCTCCGGTGATGCTGATGATGATATCTTTGCGCTGGATGAGGAGCAGCTCGTGAAGAGCCAGCCTGAGGTTGTGGAGGAGAAGAACTGTATTGCGGGGCATGTAAGTAAAATTTGAATAGTTAAAATACTTGTTACTTTTGTACGTATTTTTGTGACCTTGGCCGGTTTTTTTAACACAGATGAATAGAATTGATTTTTAAAGTTACCAGTAAACATTTTTTTGTTTTGATTGATATTCTTAGTTATAATTCAAGAAAGCTTATTTAGCCTTCTGAATATTATTGTTTATTTTTGAAGGGGCTTGATTAAAAGTATTCTTAGCTATAATATAAGAATACCTACTTAAAGATCAGCCACTTCTTTTAATACAAAACGATGTTAAGGGCTACAATCTCTGTCGCGTCAAGCACACAAATTGTAAATTTATTTAAATCACATTACCACCTCCACAGGTACCCACCACAGTTTCCCTAACGACCCTAAGCCACGTAAGCGGCAGTCGCGTATCGCGGCGGCTGTGCGCTCTACGACTGCTGTTCGTACGAGAGACCACCGCTGTCAGGGAACTGGGAGGACTAAGCGGCTTCCTACATACATTCACCTGCGAGGTAAGGAAATTAAACCTTATTCATATGGGATTTATGTTCTATATTGGAATGTTTGCTTTACGACTGCAGTTCGTACGAAAGACCACCGCTGTGAGGCAGTTAGGACTAAGCGGGACGATACATTCACTTGGGAGGAGAGCGAATTCAACCTTATTTAAATGTGGCTTAGGTTCTATATTAGAATGTGCGCATTACGACTGCTGTTCGTTCAAAACACCAGCGCTGTAAGTAAAGTAGGATGACTAAGCGGATCCTACATACATTCACTTGCTCACACCAAATTGAACCTAATCTATATGTAATTTAGGTCCATTATCAGTTGATAATAAAGTTCTTTACCAAACAGCGAATTTAAACTTTAGGTCTTTGTTATATAAAGTTGACAACAAATTGGCTATTTGCCAGGTCTAACAGTAAAATATGTATTATATGCTAGTTTATAGACAAAAAAAATATACCATATGTTTTTTACATTCAAATAAATTGATTATATTTTATTAACCGACATCAGAAGCAGGTTCTCAATTCGGCGTTAGGTTTTTCTATGTATGTTCGTTACGCGGTACCTCCGGAAATTGTGAATCGATTTCAAAAATTATATATGTCATCGATAGTGTAATACCTCAGATGTGGTACTACCGGTTAAGACTTAAAATCATGTAATCACGTGAGCTTTCAAAGCTAGATTTTTATATAAGTAATTATTTTAACCATTAACTTTTTTTGTCAGGTTATGGCGATTGTGCGGTCTTACACAGCAGCTTTAGGCGGGAACGCTCTCACGTCATTTTACATCACACAACTCATGCTGCAAGATAATGCGCACAAGAATCAGGTATGTTTAAAAATGTTACAAAAAACAATGATCTGCTTTTTTGCCAAACTATATCTAAGTATGAAAGAAACAGTCATATTTAAAACTTAATGTAATAATTAAATTGGGGGACACGTTTGCCTACCTGTGGGATACTTAAAAGGTTATTTATTGTATTCATTAATTTATTTGACTATCAATTACAACCAACAATTACAGACTAACAAAAAGTACTTTATTTTATATTTGTTTTAATCAGGTTATAGTATTTTGTATAGAAAATTTACTATAAATGCGAATATATCGAAAGATTATTTAAAGTCGTTAATAAAAGAAAGATTTTCTGCCTTTAAAGGTTTGCGTACACTTTTAATGTTTACGAATGGGGTCGATGATGGGGTATGAAGTCAATATCTAACTCATCCGTCGGTTACATAATAAAAAACATTAGTAATTTTTGCTTTTTCAAAATCAGGAAACACTAAATAAAAAAGCCAATAAAGTTTCATGGCTAATGCCTGCTGGTGTACAAAATTCACGAAATTGTGATGTCATGCGAATTTTCATATCAATGTATTGCCGTGAGATTTTGGTTACGAAAATAAGTAAAATACGTGGCTTCGAAAAGACACGTTTTTTTTTCTGAAGGATATTGAAAAAAAAAATGTTATCTCCATTCTATACAAATACAATAAAGTTCCAGAAAATGTGAGAAAAAGTTTCATTTTATACATTTTACACTTTCATAAATCAAATTAAATCATTTATTTTTGTAACTAGGATAAAAAATCATCACTTTTACAAGTCACATAAAACATTTTTGTTTGAGCTCGCTGGATTCGACATTTCCTAACTGGCTACCCTGAGAAGAAATGTACAAACAAACTCAGGAGTCAGCGTCTTTTAAACTCCAGACAATCATTGTAATAAAAATATTGTGTAAATAAACGCAGTGTCTTTTCTGGACTGGCCATAATTATTTTCTTTATTTCAGGGTCAATGCTTGCTGTCGGTCGGCGGCGACGTAGTCCACATAACCTACTGAACGTACCTACACATGACATATCTATGACATACACGTTTAGGAGACATCACATTTTGTATATACTTGTAGTCAATCTAACTCGATTTACTTTGTTTTACTTGTGTTGTTCCTCGCTTAACTGTCAAACTACACCTAAGTGTGAAAGAGACAGGTATATTTTTATGACCTTCGTAGTCAAGTGGAATACACACGGTTTTCAAGGTGTCGCCAGCTCTGAGATCCCGTATTCGAAGAAGACAAACACTTTTCTACGTTGTCTCGGATCTAGGTGTTTGTGGTACCTTCGTTGTCTCTGATTACATAACACACGTGCTTTAGCTACTTTGGGTTCAGAGCAATGTATGTGATGTTGTCCACATTTATTTATCTATTTATTATTTATACTCACAAATTCTATAGATATGCGACTTCAGTAAACCATATCTAACATTGCTTTCTTGTTTGAGATGCTCATTTTAAAGTTAAGTTATCCACATTGTAGTTCATTAATTATTTTAATAAACCTTACTCTAATTAAACCGCTTAATTAGATTAGAAAAGATGATTCCTAAACGTTTATTTCGTTTTAGTATTAAGACAGACTGTTTAATCATTTCTGTGTTATTTACATTTTAAATAAGTTTTTTTTTGGCAGGAATATTTTAATTGATCTTTTTGTACTCAATGTTCACAATTTTGTTTTACGGTATACCACGCGTTAGTTTAAACAACGAATTAAGAATATGTACCTTATTCCTTCGACATAAGAGCTGTTAAAGAATAACAAGTGATGCGTGGTCAACTGTACGGTGCGGTCTAGAATTAAAACTAACTCGTTTTAAAATCGTGATAAACTCAAAAAGTCAGATCTTTATTTAACACATCGAATAGGGTATTTGACAGCATGTCGAATGATGGCATCCGTATTGAATATGAGTGTTGGAAACCATTATTAAGTCGGTTACGAAAAATACAAAACTTTTTTAAGAGAAAATCGACAAATATTTTTTTTTTTGTCTACTTTAGTCACGTGATCGTAAATGGCTTGGATTGGCCGAATGGTTGATGACGTTAATACAAACAGTTGCCTCTCAACACTAGAAAACAACCAAAGTTTACAAGCAGGTGACGTCACGATGTCGTGAGGCGCCATATTGTCAGGAAAAGTGTTTTCGTGGGGTATTAAAATAATATTTTTTGATTTCGTTTTTCGTGCACTATATGTAATCGAACGAAAAATACTTATATATTTTCCATAGACTCCTTAGACACCAATTATTAACGTAGAACAGTTTTTAAAAACCTGTCAAATACCCTGTTCTAGAGACATAATTCCTGCCATGCATGTTTTTGCCGATTTAATGTAGAATAATTAAATTAAAGATTATTTTAAGTCAAATATTAAAACTTGTATAAAAATCTTATAGATAATATCGTACAAAAATCATTATTATCACATTTGTTATGAATTCTCGATGTATTTATTTAGTTAATTATAAATTGTTAATAAAGCACCTACTTTTACATCACAAATTACACACGAAATATAAATAAGGAGATAAAAGTCTTATTCTTGCTATGTACTTAATACGTAAGTAAAAAATCCTAATTTCGGCCTATTTTAGATAATCGTGTATTATTAGGGAAAATATTCTTCCTTTCATCTTGCCTCAAACTCTGTATTAAATTAAGCATGCTGCCGTATCGATGTTCCTGTTCTTCATTAATACAGTCTGTCAAGGAACTCATGAAAACGATTGCAAGAGGAACTAATAAATCATGTTGTATATACAACACAATTTAATCATGTAAAGTTCTTATTGCAAGGTGTAACATGACCGTCATGGTTAGAGTATACATAGACAAGCATAGAGTGCGCTCATTGCTAGTAGCATGTTGTGCCGTAAGCATATTTTTTGCTGTAAGTACTACGCTCTTTTACTGATCTAAGTTATATTCCGTGCGACGACAGACGTTTTTGCGAAAATGTAGATGGTTCCTATATTATTTGGCTTTGAGATAGTTTTAATAAAACGGTGCGCTCTGGTTTGACACTAATTTAACGATTTCACTTGTTCTTACTGGTGCTCACAATTCAGACACAGTTAGGCACTCTATACTTATTTTTACTCTAAGACCATGACCATGAACATAAATTTATTGTAACACAATTTGTATTTCCCAAAAAAAATATTTTTCATCAGTTCCTTGATACACTGTACTTTCAGAATACATGTTAATTATAAGAAAAAAAGTTTCGTCTATCGTCCAAGTTTATTACTGTATACTCGACTGCTGAGTAGTTTGAGTTATACCTCACTAGTTTCGAATATACCTCACTAGTTGCAATTTTACACGACTAGTTTCTATCATACCCAGCTTTGTAATAATTCACAACGTAACGATTAGTAAAAACAGTTGGTAATCTGCAGTCGTGAAAAATCGCTTTCAGTAATTTCTTGCCGATATTTAATATTAAATAAATAAGTACATTATAATGCAACTTAATTTTTAAAACTAATACTTGCCATTTAAACTCTCTAATTACAAATACCGCTTTTCTTTAAATGTATCTGCGCGATACAGTATTTTAGTATCTTAAAGTATTAATTTTGCAAACTTCACTTTTTATTTATTACACTTTAATTTTACTTCCAAGTATTTCAGTTTCAGTATAGAATGTAACAATTTCTTTTTCATCTAAGTATTATCAGCATATTTTTTCTGTATTGTCGTTTTTGATTCATTATTTCAGAAAGTATAAATAGTAAGGAATATGCACAAATCACTGATTTTGTTTATACTTTTACATTTATCATTGTGATGTTTCAGTTCTAATTCATAACGTAATAATTCGTTTTTTATTTCAATAAAATACAAAAACTCAAAATAGATCGGAAAATCTACGCGGGATTTATGAATTATCGAAAAGCAACGCCATTGGTCAGACCTAATATGACGTCACAGTACGTGCAGCATAAGTATTATTGTTCCCGTTAATATCGACTCTAACGTCATTTTGATGTCAACATCTGTAATGCCCAGAAGATGTCGCCTGTTTTAAATGCTTATGTGAGAACTAGTGGTTATTTAAAAAAAAAAAAAAGTATAATGTTATATTTTCTAACGTTATAACAGTGGCACTAAACAAGCATATAACAAAAAATCGTGCATATTCCCTATTACGCATACCTACTTTTCAATTTCCAGTGGTATTAAAACAGTATTGTTTAAACAGTTCCGCGCAGTTACTCTTTATAAGTTAAGCGGTAAGTAATTTAAGTACCTACGCGTTTTAGTTTATTTATTTCTTGTAAATATAACTCGACGGTTAGTGTAAACGTATGGTGCTAAAACTGTATTGTCATACGATGGTAAAATGGGTTTTCAATGAGTGCATATGCATTTTTTGCAATTATGCGAAGTCCACACAAATTATGGTCTCAACAAAAGGTCTTAGGTCTCGTGCACATGGACTGCTTAAAGTAGTTTGACGGTCGTCAAAACAGACGCACAGGGCGGACGTGACGCGCTAACCAACGGTCGACTTCTCGCGCACCCGTGTACAACTGTCTTAAATAAAAAAAATAATAATAAAAAGAATAAACAGAATTATAAAATTTATAAACAGAATTAAAAACTGCTCGGGCAATCCGTGTACAGACGGCCTTACCAGATCATGGTCAAAAATGTCTACACTACTATAACGAGAACGAAGAGTTCATTATATTTTACTTCTCAATAAAGAGCAATGACAAAATGTGGAAATGATCTAAAAAACCAGGTTAGACCCTAATCTGAGTCCTATCTACATTAAAAGTGGCGTGCGCTCAAAATATGAACTCATGAAGTTGGCAAAAGGATTTGTAGGAAAAAAGATATGTCACTAAGATCGCACTGAAAAGATATAAGCGAAGATCACTGAACAACATCTTTTGTACTTTTTCTATTTTTTTTTGTGCTTTCCGAGTCCTTTTTGACCTTAAGGCATCATTAACGTCGCTAAACCAGTGCGATCATTTTTATTTCAATATTTTTCTGGCAACATTTTACTAATAATGTTGCCATTAGTCAAATGTATATTAAAGTGTACGTATTCAGTTTTTGACGTATTTTGTAATATTTAGTATTATTTATTCTTTGTATCTTTAACTCAATGTTATGCGAATTTAATTTGTATCTATCTTTAATAAATACTTGTTGAACCATACTCTTATTTTTTAAATGTATCTTACAAATTATACTATTGCTTAAACGTGGGATATTTTTGACAATCAATCGGTCCCAGTCATGCGTCTTCAACAGACACGATACGATAAAATCTTTTGTCAGTCACCAGTGACCTACGCGGTGTTCGTCGGTCACCAGTGGCCCACGCGGTGTTCATCGGTCACCAGTGACCTACGCGGTGTTTAGCCACCAACAACAAGCTACACAACGTTCAAACGCATAATTACTATCTTACTACAATATTCATACCAGTTATTTCATCTAGTTTTATGTTATATTTTGAACCCTTTTAAATCCCTGAATGAAAAGTCAATTTGAAATATTCAATTCTACAGTATATAGTTGACATTATATGGTTCTACGAGTATATTGTTTTTTTCTCGATTCAAATGTGTGTCGTAACTTAGAAGTATGTATGGAACAGTAAATAACAGCGATTTGGATGTTTTTATGTATTTTGTCTATGTATGTTTACAATTTGTGTCGTAGGGCGAAATATATGACAAATATAATTTTTTGACTTTTAATTCAGTACCCAAAGACCCCAAGTGTTATGTTAGAAGCAACTTAACTGTGTACTTACTTAAGTACTCTAGTACCTATTAATACTTATGTAGGAATCAATTAGTCAGTAGTCAGCTTATACTTATCGTTCTAATGCTGGCCTGTTCCAAGTAGCACTACAACTCAGTAGCTACAGATAGGTAGGTAAAATTATGAGCAAATTAATATCTTCCAATAGAGGTGTCATAAAATCTGTGATTAGTTTCAAAAGTATTTTTATGGCGTTTTTACAATCAAATCTGTCAATGTGCTACAAAGTAGTATTAGGACCTGTCAGTGGAGAAAGTTTTCACATGAAATAGTGCGAACATGAATAATATGTTATATAGTATCTTCTAACTGGACTTGTGTGGTGTTCTGTATCTCATATAAAATAAAAGTCTCGGGATAGGATATGGTTAAAGGTATATTTTTAAAATGTAGATAAGCTTGTCATAAATACATACTTTATTTATTTAAAACATCATAATAATTATTTAAATAGTCTTACGCTTATCAAATGAAATGCCACAAAAATGTTGACAACAAGATCGTTTTATTACATCTTAAACACTATTAATACTTTTAGCAATAAGTACATTTCATTATAATAAGTCTAAATATATTATTCTCTATTAAAATTTGGAGAGAGAGGTTTGAGTTTTGACGTCTGATGTCGTTGACGTCACGATGTTAAATGTGCTTTTTACGCAGTGTTCGGATACCTAGCATTTTGATACGGACTTACATTAAAAAGGAACTTTTTAAATATTTTGGACGAAATAACGTAAATAACTAAATATATGTTATATTAGCAGAGAATGTAGGCCTGGTCGCGGAGTTGCGGAGTTTTAGCGAGGGCGCGGCGGGGCCGCTGCGTGAAGCCGACAGGTCAGCGGCGGCGGCCGAAGCGCAGGAACGAGTGCTGCACGTCTTGCCGCTTCATGCCGGTGTCCAGGAGTTGCGGGTAGTCGCGGACCAGGGCTGAGGAAAAAAAAGACATTTATTGCTAGTGAAAAACAAAAACACGGTACATATTATTAAATATTAGTCGGAAGAAGACAGTAGCAAAAGGAGATGGCTCAGCTAATGCTGTACCGGGACGAGCACGACGCGACACAGCGCTAGTTTTCAGTCATTCCTCAGGCAATAAGGAGAGTTTAGTTTCATAATTAACAGATTCTATTTCTAGACAACAAACTCAAAAAGGTTAAAGTAAAATTATACGTACTTAGGACACACTAACCTAGAATAAATAATATTTAAAAACAAATCTTTTAAACAGCTGCTACCACTCCCACATTCTCTTTAACAATAGTACAGTAGAACAAAGGGACCTATAAAGTAAATTATACAGTTGGGTTCAGTAGGTAGGTACCGTAACTGCAACGAGCCACAGTTTCTTGTTATAATATTATTTCCTGCAAACCTTTAATGGCCTGATCCCATATTAAACAAACGATTCGTTTTGCTTGTTGACGGTAGAATTTTCTTCGTTTTGCTTAATATTCTGTTAGCGAAACGAATAGCTTTTTGATTATAGGAACCTCTGCCCCTCTAGACAAGTGGCATTTCGACAAGCGTTAACGATGATAGAAATCGCGTAATAGACATTAAATGTATAGAAATGACATTTCGTTTCGATAAGTCACGTGACTTGGACTTGTCACTTCCATACATTTGAACGATTCGATCAGCGTTTTACACACACCTCTTTTTTTCGAACCTCTAATACCTACCTACATAATCTTTTTCAAATATGACTCATGTCTTTCCACTACGTACTTCTTTATGTTAAAAAAATGTAGTTATTGTCTTTGAATTGTCACCTTGGTACTCGGGCACCTGCTCGCCGGCCGCCTCAGCATACAGCTCGAGGAAGGTGTTGAGCGCCTGGCAGAAGCGCGCGGCCCGCGGGTCGTTCTCCGCGCCGCCGGAGCACAGCTGCGCCGGCGCGCACAGCGCCGCGCACGCGCACCACGCCAGCACTGCGCACACTATCGCACCACGGTAACCATCACCACTGCAGGACAAAGAGAAAATAAGGTTAGTACCTAATATTATTTATTTATTAATACTTAAAAGTTAATACGGATTGGTGGTATGATTTTGTTTTTAATAACTAAACCATACTACCTACTATACTACATACAGCCACCCGCATGGTGTACAATAAAGAGTTATATTATCATTGCTATTACCATATTTGATAATTGTTAAGTTTTCTTTTTGAGATAGTAGGTAGGTAGGTAGATGACAAAATAATTCGATAATATTTTATGTCCTTGTTTATAAAAATCTCGAACAGTAATTAGCAACTGCTGCATCGATTTATTTCTATCTTCAAAAGACCAGTCCAGTATTTACCCTGCATTTGTCAACACAATATTACTCGTGAATATTTTCTCTTTAAAAAAGAGACTGTGACCCTTGTGAGTTAGGAAATGTCGACTCCAGCGAGCTCATAAAAGTGACGTGTAAAACTAATTGTATAATAAACTATTTCATTTCCTGCTTAGCAGATTCTAAATTAAAATTCTTTATAGAAATCTTGAATTAACAATCTGGTAAGCAGTTGCTAAACACCGTCAAGATCATTATAAATATTATAAATAAGGCACAAAGTGTTTATTTTATGTAGATAATCGTTTATTTTGTACCTATCACCAATTTAGAAAAAAAATATGTCTCTTTGATTTTTTAATTTATGTAGTATGAAAATTCGATTTATATCGATTAATTCGATTTTACTTTAAATGTTCACTTAAAAAAATGCGACGATCCAAAATTCCAGCCAATAAAAACCCTCGACAATACTACAGCGGATCTAAAGTTATTAAATTCTATGACAATTGACTCTATAAGCACGCTCGCCATTGCATGATAATATCGCTTGCCGACTTCGCAAAATTTATGCGAACTAAGTTGGTAGGTAGGTATATAATAGAAATGACCTCAATGCGTGTAAGATGCAATTGTCTCAATGTGTTTTGTCGAAGTTTTGTTCAAAAAGAAATCCAAAAACTTTAAATTTTATTGTGTTTTTTTATTTACGTTTTGAAAACGCGCGTCATGTTTGAAATTAGGTCATCTATACGTATCGGGAAGTTGTTCAACGATGTACTTACTAATAAAAATATATATAAAATCCTATCCTTTAGATACTCTGGACACTTCATCAATGTTATTCTTTTTCCTGAAGATAAAAGCTAAAACAAGTTGCAGCTCGATAAGCTTATGTAGATAATTTAAAATAATATTGTCCAGTGCATTATCGACCACTCTTCAAAATATACAAACTCATTTTAAAAAACTCCACACAGTCTCAGTCAGCTGATCGTTTATAACCAAGTACCTTGCTACTTGAATTCCGAAATATGGTAGTAAATATAACTACTTATTAGATTAGATTTCATTAAATTTGATAATGGTTTGAGTGGGGTTGGTATCTTACTTTCAAGCTTCGTTTACCTACAAAATAAAATAGGTACGTACTTTTTTTCGTCTTAGAACTGCAAGTAAGTAACAATAATAATATCTTGGGACAACTCACACACGGCCATCTGATCCCAAACTAGGCAGAGCCTGTATTATGGTGACCAGACAACTGATAAACAGACTTAGGTATATATTTGTAAATTCATACAAATTATAGATAAATTATACCCAGACACAGAACAAATGGTCATACTCATCACACAAAGATTTGTCCTGGGTGGGAATCGAACCCACGACCTCCGGTTTAGCAGTCAACTAGACCAGGCAAGTCGTAGGTAAATACCTCTTCAAAGTGCTACCTAGTCCATTGCCCTTATAACAGCTACAGACCCACGTGAGGTACGAAGTCTAAACTAAGTTTAGTAACTAGTTTGAAGCGTGTTCCGACTTAGCCACCCTTTCGTTCAGCAACTAAGTTAAATCGTTTGCATCGGGAAACAGGGATCGTCGTGATGTCCACTTACTTAGTTATAGCAAAATGGTGAGTGAACACGTTTTTTTTTTTGTTTGTTTTAAATACCCAACTATAAATTACCTATACTGTTAACTGTATTATACTGTATCTAGCATCTTCTATCTATGCGTGTTATAAAACAAATCCTCCGCCGCGTCTGTCTGTGTGTCGGAACGTGATAAACTAAAAACTACGGAACAGATTTTCATAAGGTTTTCACTAATGGATAGAGTGATTTAGGAGAACGATTTGTGTGTATAATTGATGTTTTGTCTACCCTTGTGAAGCTGAGGCGGGTAGCGGGTTGTAAGATAAATTTAGGACTAGCTGTTTCCCGTGGCTCCGCCCGCGTAGATGTCGGTTATCGCGGCAAAAAGAAGCCTGTGTCCTTTCTCAGGCTCTCGACTATATTTGTACCAAATTTAATTTAAATCGGTTCAGTAGTTTTGGCTTGAAAGCGCGACTGACAGACAGAGTTACTTTCGCATTTATGATATTAGTAAGGATCATAATATATAAAGAATAGGCAAGGGCCAGAAAAATATTTAGACGGAATCCCACGCTCAAAGAATGCAAAGGTCCGATTGGATAAATCTATTTCAATTTGAATTTTTTAAACGAATTCCTTTTGTAAACATACCGAGATCTCTTTTTGCCTCGGAAAGCACGTTAAGCCGTTGGTCCCGACTGTCATACGTTAAACTTCTTTGAGCGGTTTCTTGTCATGGAGTGTTTTTATTTATGTAACTCCGTAAGTCGTCGTTCGTCGTCAATTCTTTTTTTTATTCATGAATTGATAACATTGCTATCATTCAAATATGCTACATGGGTATATATACGTAGGTATTAGATGAAAGATCATTAAGATCAAATGTTATTTTATGTCGAACACACCTTTATAAGTACAATTTTTTTTTTCTCATATCACGGTTACTGGTTTTATATTAGAATAAATAAGAAGGCGATGGCAATCATTAATATCGATGACATCTTATATATAGGTACCGTTAAAGAAAAACGATACGCCAATATCTTTGAGAACCTGAGTCATCTAATATAATTATCATGTACCTACCTACATCTATATTTTTACATCCTTATTTTTTTGATAAGGTAAAATATCTAATATCATAGCGCCAATATATTATGTATTTTAGAGGTAAGTAGAGTATAAGAATAAAAAAAGTAAATTTATTGAAACAGTATTCTAGTTTTTGCTTCAATTTTTCATTAAACAACAGTTATTTTTAATTTCTTAAATTCATTTTAAAGTACTTTTGTAGGTATACAAAACTATTAATTTCTAACGACCCGCTCTAATATGCTTCAAACATAACCTATGTTACTCAGGAATAATGTAGCAGGTGTAATGTTCTAATGGTTAAAGAATTTTTGAAGTCGTTCCAGTAGATTTTGATTATATTCGTTACAAAATACAAATCTTTCCTCTTTATAATATCCAGTAAAGAAGATATAGATTAGTATAGATTTCAAAGAGAGAAAACAAAAATAAACGTTATCCAAATTCAATTCTAGAACTACCAAATACTGATAAGACAACAATATTTTAAGATAGTAACAACAAGCACGACGTTAACTCAAACAATCGCAACCCCAACTATCCAAGGTAGAATAAATCACAGGAATGTAATTCTAGAATCTTTTGGCAGACAGGGCATTTTCCTAAGCGTATCGTATGTCAAAGCTACAAACGTGAACACAGACCTTTGTACTGTTTAACGAACGCATCCTTTAACCTTTGTGCCTGGTGTGATGTTACTGGCCGAATTAAGGAAGACGATCAGAAAATTGTAGGCTATTTTCATGTGAGTTTCTAGGTATTTTTGGATGTATTTTTGAACATTGAGACTTTGAGACTATGTTTGAAGTGGCGCGTTGGGCATTTTGGAGATGGGAAAAAATAATTGAATATGGGATCGGACTGGGTATGAAAAGGAAATATCTATTTAGTCCACCAGATAGATAAAAAAAGAAAAATAATCTCGTATTTTTTCTTTTATCTAATCAATGAAAAATTACTAAAGTGCTTTAAAATTCTGAAGTAGGGGCTTCTGACGTCACGTGAAGGTAAAAATTGTACCCACAAGTGACGTCACGCGACATTTCCATTCACTGTATATTCCTCATCGTTTGCTTAATTAAAAAAAGAGAAAAATACGTGTCCAAAAATTTTATAATACCTATGTGACGTAAATTAAAAAAAGTAGTCCACTCCCCTATTCGCGACACTGTTACCGTTACCGACACTTCTGTATAGAAGTATGTAAGTACATATATTGTAATTGTTCAAGTTTTCACTTCTGACGGCACTCTCGGAGTTTTCCTTAGTTTGTTTAAGAATGAATGAAGATACATGAAGATACAGTTGTAAGCCTAATATTACCTAAAATCCTGTATGTGACTATGACTATATATGTGCTGTGGGTGAACCTAAATAAATAAATAAGCTGTTATATAGTCATAAAAGCAATTGTTGCAGTCAGCGAAAAATAAAAAAGGGAATAATAAATTAAGTTGATGACGACTGGTTGTCTTGGTACCTACGTACCTACATATTATTACCTACCTATATATTTAGTTGTCTGGGAATTTATTTTGCTACAAGAAAATGTAACGTTTAATAGGCATAATTAATCCCGTCTATATTTGTTAACCCATTATGGAACCTATTTGGGTTAGTGCCAAGCTGCAAATTTGAATGGCATAATCCTATTATTTCTCAACTTATGCACTAGGTTACTATGTTTATATTACATCACACATTAAGTTCATAATACATAAGTCCTATATTACCTAGATATAGTCAGATTTCTCGAACTAAAACACATGCTTGACACTTTAAAAAAAGAAAAAAAAACCCCGCGAAAAAAATGTATTTCCAAGTCACGGTAACTGACAACCGTTTTAACAAAGCCTTTGATACAAAATTAATTGCTCAAAACCAAGTTGTTCGTTTTAATCATAAAATTATCCCCACGCGAGTGCAAATATCTCAAAATTAGCCCTTTGTAGGTGTAAAGAGATTAACCTTTTTTAATATGTAAAAACATCTGACGTAATTCTTGGCATTTGGCGGCTAAATAATATTGAAAATGTTGCCATATTAGAATTTTATTAATGTACGTAGTACCTATCGTGGTTTCGTTTAACGGGCGTGGAATATCACGTTCCTATACAAACGGTTTTTATAAGCTTAGGTACCTATGTATATTGTTTCATAAAAACCATAAAAAGGATATTAAATGTACGTTTTGGTTTAGTACTAATCTTTTGTAAACGTTTTCATTTACTTGTTTCATTTTATACCAAAGACGAGGCGTGTTTGTCAAGTTTGTAAATATTGGCCATAATTGTATCTTAAATGTCTAATTTCTCCTTTTATCCACAATCATAGCGTAAGTATTTTTTATGTGGGTATTTGTTACTTTATTTGGTAATAAACGAAATTTATCCTGTGTTCCTAATTTTATATTCGTATAAAACCTTTCAAAGTTATGGTTAACCTATACTACACGTCACCCGAATAAAAATTAAAAACAAAATATGTCAAACTAAAAATATTTTTAAAGTCATAATTCAAATGTAGCTGTTTCTGTATATACAAACAAATAAACTTTTGAATTTAGAACAGTGGACTCCATTAAGAAGCGTTGTCTCATGATACGTGTTTCATATTCATTTACTTTGCATTTTATAGCATATATTGTGGGATGAATACTCCTTAATGATACTCATTGGAGTTTTATGAGTACTGGGAATGCTGTGAATTGCAGCCAGTTCTAATTTTAATACTTATTAGCCGATTCATTGCTGCTCTTCGTGAGTAGAATTTATCGGGATATAGACAAAGGCAGAATACTAGCTCATTCCTTTAGAGTCGGGATTAAAGCAGATTATACAGCATCAGAATATTTATTTTGCGTAGATAGGTACCCTCCTCCCTATCTAGGCAAAATAAATATGCTGATGACATTCGACAAATTCGAAATCTAATCTATAGGTACCTAATAAATAATAGTTATTTACCAAAACTTTTTATTGCGTTTCTCTTTTTATAACTTGCTTCTACAAAATTTAACCAAGGAGGTTCTAAGCACACAAACAAAAGAGTTAGGTATGATTAAAGCTTGAATAAATCATATTATGTCCAACAATTCAATTATTTTCTCTCAAAAACATGTGTAAACAAAGCAATGCAAATAGTTTTCCACGCAAGTAATAAGTGTTTGGCAATAGTAAAATATTTGGGACATGTATCGGGTCACCGCCCAGCTTACATATTGGAATGTTTTCTGTCTCCAAACACATAGCAAAACATTATTGGTTTTAGTTTTTGCTATGCAAGAGATTTATTCGTTTTCATTTTAACGAATTTTGTAAGGCGACTTGCGTTTGGCTGTACCTATGGTATTTCATTATGTTTTTCTTGTTTAAAATGTTTATTTAAGGATAAAAGGTGAAGTTCTGATTGATTTTACATGACGATGTTACAGGATAACTACCCTATAACATATTTGAAGGCTCTTTTACTCTCTCCTTTTTACGTATATATACGAACTTAAATGTATTGTGTACTAGCTGCGACAACATGCTTCATCCGCGTGTTGTTTAAAAATGATAATAATGACGATGATGAAAAGTAACCTATGCGCTATTCCAGGTAATAAACTATCTATGTTCCAAATGCCATTCAAATCCGTTCAGCCGTTTTATCGTGATACAGTAACAAACATCCATTCAATCATTCGCATTTATAATCCTTAATAATATTATAAATGCGAAAGTAACTCTGTCTGTCTGTCTGTCGCTTTTTCAAGCTTTAACTACCGAACCAATTTAAATTAAATTTGGTATACAGATAGTCTAGAGCCTGAGAAAGGACATAGGCTACGTGTCATAAATTCTATCTAGACTCGATTGTAAACAGTCGATAAAAATCTCACGAACCATACATAAAACAAATTATGTTTAAAAGTTCAAAATTATTGCAAAGTTTTAACAAAAACTGTTCGTATGCGTCTTACAGTTTTAAACTTTGAATGTCATGATGCGATAAAAATAGCATGTTTGCGATAAAGTTTGAGCGGTTTGAGAGATTATACGGATTGTGGGTAGCCCTGTTTGTTCTCAGCTTACCGAACGAGCGTTATCCAATAAAAGAGCTTTATTATATGCTAGAGTTTGTTCTCTTTGCTCCGAAACTTTTTGTGCGCAGTTTATTGGATGAATTAATGATGTGACGTTATACGTTCTATTTTTGAGTATAAGAATGGATTATTTTGTTGTTTTATTGTTATTTATAATACTTAGACTACCCTTAAATAATGTGCAATCTATCTATACTAATATTATAAAGCTGAAGAGTTTGTTTGTTTGTTTGTTTGTTTGTTTGAACGCGCTAATCTCAGGAACTACTGGTCCGATTTGAAAAATTCTTTCAGTGTTGGATAGCTCATTTATTGAGGAAGGCTATAGGCTATATAACATCACGCTACGACCAATAGGAGCGGAGCATAAATGAAAAATGTCGCAAAAATGAAAAACCGTTGAAACTAAAACACGCGGACAAAGTCGCGGGGGACAGCTAGTTTATTATAAATGAAGGATTCTGAGATGCAGATATATATTTTTGAATGTACTGTATTTGAACTTTGAGAAATTCAGTTGGTAGGTTGTCGATTCAGTAGAATACTGAACTGAATTTTGAATATATTTCAGTTTCTTTTTCATTAGTTGAAATCCATACTTATATTATAAATGCGAAAGTATAACTCTGTCTGTCTGTTACGCTGTTAATTCTAAATACATACATAATAAAGATATATTACACCCAGACACAGAACAAATGATCATGGTCATCGCACAAAGATTTGTCCTGGGTCGTAATCGAACCCATTAGACCAACAGCCAGTCCACAGGTCATATGGATGTTATGTATGAATTTTGGTAACCTTCTTAAATATCGACTACATCGATAGTAAAAGTGCATTCTTCAGAAAAAGATAAAAAACCGTTATGAGTATAATACATTTAGTTGCAGTTCTCTACACACGTCAAAAGTAATTCGCAACATCTCCACACCAATATGTCAGTTTTCAAATTACTTCGACATGAACCACCAACGGCTACAAGCTGGAACAAGTTTAGTTTTTATCCTGTTCCAACCTGTTGCACGGGCTTTAATTTGGAAAGTATTCCTTTAATAATGCTCGAAGACCTTTCTTTGTAACTCGTTTTCTTTTTTGGGATTTCGTAATTTGTTTTTGAGTATAATGTTATTCATTGCTGCTTGTTTATGACTTAATAGGAACCGTGTCTTAAATGTAATTTTGAGAGGGAATGTTGGACTACATGACAGTATTAACAAGGAATATTTTTTATTAGAAATTGACCGTTCTTTTTACCTTAAATTAATAAGAAAATAGAAAAAAAGAACACGTTGCGTCAAATGCAACGCATAAGACTATAAAAAAGTAGATACAAATAAGAAATTACTAAAAAGTTTGGGAAAATATGCGTCACATTCACATGTGTACGAAACGGTCATCGCTCAGCATTTGCTGAGATTCGTAAATTATTTATTATTTAAAAGTTAATCTACTCATGATTTACTTTACGTTGTAAAAACAATTGCGGTTTTTTTCCGTCTGCAATATTTACATTACATGAAATGGACCAGAAGACGATTAGTACGGATCAATGGAATAATAATACACATTGTTCCGAAATGATTAGAAATAGGGAGAAGAAGAAGATTAAAATTCCCAAAAAGGATGGAAACGAAATTTTCTTAAATAATGTTATATTAGCGACCCACCTCGACTTTGCACGGGTAGACAAAACATTAACGAAAAATATACAAAACCCTTTCTTTTAATTCACTGTATACATTAGTGTAAACCATATGAAAATCTGTTTAGTCGTTTTTGAGTTTATTGCGTTCAAACAGACATTTATAATATGTATAGATTTTAAATGTCTTATACTGAAACGGACACAGTTAATAGTTTCAAATTTATAAAGGTAAAAATAATTGTTATAGTTTGGGAGCCCATCTGTTTTTTGTGACAATAACAAATTTATCGACATTACAGGATTAAGATCACACCAACTAAATGATTAATTACAGTTAAAGTAATGAGTTTTGGCATCAGTCGCCACTCTATTTAACCCACAGACCGTGTGGGGCACATTCCATTAGAACCCCACCAATGCTGGAGTTCTGCCAATCTAGAGAAATAAGCCCAACGATCAAAGACTCCTCCCGAATAACTTTTGGATTTAAATACATTGTACTGTTTTAAATATAAGTAACTAACTAGGTACCTATACCACTGTCTAAAAGATATCAACAAAGATTACTTAAGTATTTTTGTTTCGAACTTTCTTTGATAAACTTTGTACCTACTTATAAAAGCAGTGTAAGTTTTAAATATGTAAAATAAAAATATATAAAAATCGTTAAGTTATTATTGAGTGACAATATTTAATCCTACGATTAATAATGAATGATATAAGGATAAAATTACGTATTTATAACTGCTTCATAACTAACGGCTTTAAAATTAGTGTCTTGTATCCTAAAACATGAACTCTCATGTTCCTTGGATCACCATGAACCCCTTATTATCGTAAGGGATAATGTTTAACATAATCGTAACGTTTGGGGAAAGGTTTTGATCACGCACTTATGACGTGGCGGAAAATAATTTAGATACTTTTTTTAAAAATTTTGACTACATATTATTAATTTAATTCAATTTTAAATATAAAATGTATTATTTTGTATAAATATACAGGATAGCAATTGTTTTCAATCTTTATAATAAATTAATTATTATTGTATAATGATATAAATAAAATCTTTAGATGAATGCAATGCAATTTTAAATTTGTAAATGATATATTATTTTATTGTGTTATTATGTTTTTAGTTGGTTTGCCAAATTAAATAAATATAAATATTATGACACTGAAAGTAAGAAAAGAACAAAAATCATAAAATTGAATTTTATGGTCATCATTAATTTGATAAATAATTATAGTAATTACGTACTTTTAGGTACTACCTATCTACTAAATAATATAATACCCTACATACATCTACCTAAGATAAATTCTCATCTTGTTTTATTTCCGTGTGAACAAAACAATGCTATGGAACAAGTTAAATAGTTTGACGACAGAATAAATGAATAGCATTCTTCACACCTAACTGGAAAATAGTCGCTGGCAGTAAGCCAGGGTCCAGGACACACTTGAAACGTTACTAAAACGATAAGTTACAGAATGTATCAGCTGTGGCTAAAAGATTCCTATCTCTATTTTTTTTAATTGACTTTGCTTTTGTAGGCTTCAATGAGTGACTTATTGATCCGTTTCTTTCTGAGATAAGAGTCCTATCGCAGTAGGTAGGTATGTTACTTGTTTTGTGTAGGTACTGCCCTATTAAACTACCTTTTCGAAAACTCGGTTAAAAAAAGTTTTATCCGCAATTTGCCAGCTAAGGTTTAAACATGTAATTTGGTTATAGGTAGGTACACAGTTAGAATAGACATAATGACAACGTGTGAAAATTAAGAATCTTGTTTAGTCCGTCTGATAAATAAAAAAAAATAAACACTAATTATTTTTATCATATAAATAAAATATTAAAAAAAAAGTTGCTTTAAAGACCAGGAGCGTGGGCTTGTGACGTCACTGTTACTCACGCTTTACTACATTTTTTTGTAAGACGTGACGTCACGCGAAATTTCTATTCATCATCCATCTTTACATTTCTATAATGTATAAATATACCGACATCAGCCCTTCACCTATCAAGGAAAATGTTTGAAGATTTAAAACCCCTTTTAAAGAATGTTTAAGGCTTAAAGAATTTACGTCCTTTTGAGGTTCTTACAAGGCAGGTAGGCAGTAATGGACGCGAATACTTTTGTGTTTTAAGATTATTTTAAGTTACTTTGTATTTCAACATTATCGGTCGAGGCTGGTCAAAAGTTCGCAAATAGGAAAATAATTACTAACTTTTGGGAATTACAGTCTTGTTCATATAATCATATGCATAGATATAAGTATATTTAGTTTCAGGTATACTAAACATAGATTATTTTGCAAGACGGATAATCCCATGTCCCTGTGAATCATGTTCTCTTTTGAACAAAGATATTTGCGCATTACATCAAATATTGACACAGAGCTATTCAGTAATTCCCCGTAAATAAGTATTACCTATTTCGGCTTTTGTTTTAAATATTTGTCTATAGTACATACAATTTATTTCACGGTTTGATTCCACTCTTTTCTCGTCTCGATAGTGTGAAAAAGGCAAGGTTGAACTCTATGAAAATTAAAATATTCAAATGTTCTTGCTAGTAAATTCTCTGAGTACATTAAGATTCATATTAAACTCATAAATATTAAGATTAGTCGCAAGACAATGTTCTTCAGCGCCTTTGTAATGCCTGTTAATATGCACGTTTTGCTCTAGACTACATTAAGACGTACCTAGGCATTAAACCTACATCACTCATCTCGCATTTACTAACGAAATACATAGATAACAGTATACAGGGTGTAACCAAAAGGTTATATCTATCCAAAAGGGGTGAAGAGTACAACTGGTATAGAGGCAGTTTCCAAAATTTCAGCTCAAAATTTGTGAATTAAATAATTGATATCCAATTTTTTGCATCAATTATTTGACACCAAAAATCATATCAAACGTGTCACCGCACTACGAGTGTCAATATCTTATTGCGTACCTCGCTAAATATTAATTTATAGGTACATCGCTTCAGCGGTCTGGTTATTATTTTTGGTGTCAAATGATTTGATGTGAAAAAATGAATACGAATTATTTAACTCATTTTTAGCTGAAATTTTGTAAACTGACTCCATATTAGTTGTACTTTTCACTCCTTTTCGATAGATATAACCTTTCGGTAACACCCTGTATTCGTTTAAATGTAAACGTATACAGGGTGTTACCTAAAGGATCCAGGTATTATTCTCTAAACATATTTCGTAATTCAACTCAATGGCGAAATGTCAAATATCATGAGTAAAATCGTGGTTTGCACGTTACACAGTGCTTACTTGAACGAATGTATTTAAGATATTAAGTTTAAATAAAGAAAGTTATTAACTACAAACATTACATTGATCCATTTTATGGATTAGGCAAAACTAGTTATTTTGGCTATCATCAATCATCAAAATTAATTAATTTAGAATTGGTTTTCATAATTCATATTTAATTTGGATACCGTTGATATCCAAACGGGTTATCCGGTTCTATTTTATTTCTTCCGGAGTAAGCCTGGTACTCATTCTATCATGAAATAAACCAAATTATTTATTAATTGATCTCCCTGGAGATTGTTACACCATTAGACTACCCATGGTTTCTACAAACTCAATTCAAAAAGTTAATAATAAAATAGTAGCTTAACCTATTTAGGTAATCATAACCTAATGACATGCACATTTTAGTTATTTAATTGGAAAAGTTAAAGTAAAGAATTATTTTAAAGAATAGAAGGATTTTTTATTACATGCGTAAAGCCCTGCTAAAGCCGACCATTGATATTTTTAATTTAAATTATGATATTGAAAGCAATTACGTTTATCGTGAAAATACTTCACGATAAATGTTTTGGCTAAAATTAAGACCTATATATAAGTATGAGCTTTATAAGCATGGATATTTTGGTGTAGTTACTGGGATGCATTAAGTCATAGATATTTAGTGATAAAATGTTTTTGTTGTTTTTTGTTTTACGAGGCTGACTTGGCGCACCAGCACAAAAAACCTCATTAATTTAGGTTAGGTTTAGATTTTTAGTTTATATACTTACGTACATAGTTGCTCATTAGGTATACAACATTGTAATAATGACCAGCATCAACATTCAAGAAATCGTCACCAATTGAAAGGATAACTAACGATAATATTGATTAGAATCTCACTCACACAATACACTCAATAACATAAATATCTATTATAACTATTGTATAACACAAACTCTCCTGTTATTACAAACAGTTCGTATCGTGTACATAACTCCTCGTTTATTGGAGTCGCATTCTCATGCCAGACAATTAATAATACGCTAATGATCATCGTCATAGATACAAGTAGATCATAAAGTTCCAATGATGAGTATTTATGTGGATTTAATACCAGCCTGTAACTCTCTCTCTGAAGGGCAATGGCATAAGGAATCTGGTATCCATGTTCACTGTAATTATTTATGAAATAATGCTTGATTTCTTGCGTCTACTTTAGGCGGTATTTTATTATAATTATATTTTAAGTAGTTAGCCGTTAGTTATCTATGAAATCTTAAGTAAGAAATAGAGATTTTTTTGTAAAATCATCAGCAAATCAGTCTTTGATATTTTTGGAGAAAATCAAACGTTAAACTTTTTAATTCATGTAAATTTTGGTATGATTTTAACGTCGGTTTCTTAAACCCTTCCGGCTTCTAAATTAGGTAAGGAACTGACATTGACAAAAGTAAACTAAAATTTGATGGTACTTGTGGTGGCATGGTCATGTAGTGTGCATTTTAATGACAATTTGGCATGCAGCCTTATCCCAGACAGAGTGATTAGTGACCTTATCTAAGGGTAAAGAATGCAAAAACGCAGTCCAAGATACCATGACAATATCAGTCTGTTAATTAGTTAAACAGTAAATAATTAATTAGCCAAGAAATAGTGGAGTAGGTACAATGCCATGTACCTGCAATGACGTTCAAAGAAGAAAGCTGTACAATATACCGGTTTAAAATATTGAAAGAATGACGACAAGAATTAGGTATGCACTTAAGTTACTCATCTCAAGTATATTTTTTTTTTAATATAGCTTAAGTTTTTGTGTTTGTATAAATTGTGTGTTGTGTATAAGTGTTATAAATACATAATAATTAAGTAGTATAAAAAACCGGATAAAGGAATAATTTAATTTTTAAAACGTTTTTATAAAATTCTGGCAGTAGGTGCTTTTTTTCTCGAGTCTTGTTTTTAATTATTTTTAACTTAGGTCTCATTTAAAATATTACAGTTGTGTTCTCTATGCGACGAAATTAGCTACATCGATTTACTTAGAATTGGTCTGGCACTGGCTATTAACTAATGGGTTAAATTTATGGTTCGCAGAATATCTAGACTGAAACTAGAGATAGTTTTCAACGTAATCTTGTCTTTCACCATAAATACCGTAACATATACCTACATATATATATTTATTTTAATATATAAATAAAGTCTAAAATTAGGGATATTTCTATACTCTTGTCTTCTAATATGATTTTAAAGACCGGGAATTTAAATCGCCGTTTTGTTTAGGAAATGCTTTAAGACTGATAAACCTAGGTGAGTGAGACCTAGGTAAATAAGTTCAGACGTCCGAATGGAAGTTAAGGGTTAATATCCCACGTCGCTAATACGTCATTCCTGTCATTTGTTTTTGGTCTTTATTTCTTCCTTCACAGACAAAACCGGAGAAATTGTCACTATCATCCAGTTTAGACATATAATTATTTTAGTAGAAATTTACCTACCTGTACAATTCTTTAATTTATTTTTTTTTCTTTTTCTTTTTCTTTATATAAATAAGTTACGAGAAAAGCAATTTAGAAAATATGATAATTATAATTTAGATATTTTTTGTAAACCAATCTTTTTTATTGAAGTACTAGCTGTCCCCCGCGACTTTGTTCGCGTGTTTTAGTTTCAACGGTTTTTCATTTTTGCAACATTTTTCATTTATGCTCCGCTCCTATTGGTCGTAGCGTGATGTTATATAGCCTATAGCCTTCCTCAATGAACGGAATATCCAATACAAAAAGAATTGTACAATTCGAACCAGTAGTTCCTGAGATTAGCGCGTTCAAACAAACAAACAAACAAACTCTTCAGCTTTATAATATTAGTATAGATAAAGAATAATTTTTAAAACTTTTTTTTTTGTTTATTTGTAATGAAAATAGTAATCATGTTTTTAAGTTTTATTCCTAAAGAGCAATGAGTTAAATTGAATATATCATGATAAATGTTTAAAAACGAAACGAATAAGTATAAAATATCTTAATTTAATGACTAGCTTAGATGATAATTATTTTACGCACTACATTGTTTTATTCTTCTTGTAATATTATGTATCTTTTCATGAAAAGTATTCAACAATACTCACACAATATTCTTCATGAATAATCCGTTTAAAAATACAGTCATCCACAAAAATGCTTCACATTTTTCACACAGTTAACAAAACGAGATTTTATTATCACACAAACTTTAGCACTTGACAACAGTTTAATAGAACGATATTCAAAATTGTTCTATATTTAAAGTTATCGGCGGTTGAACGACATGTCGTGAATGATGCGCGTACGCAATACCGCCGGCCACTGGAGGCTGCGCCGGAGTACGCATTATTTTATCTCGTACTTACTGACGCACCGCTTAGGGAATTCTGCGGTCGATAGAAATGACCAACTTTTTTTTTTCGGGGTCTTTTTGTCGGAACTTTTTGATGGTCTTAGCGGTACTAAGGTGAATAGTGTGAATAGAATGGGTGCATTGATTGTTGACAAGATCATATCCTGTTCTATTGAGGATATAAAGTAAGAGCGAATTACGAGATTAATAAATATATATGTAGGTTATGTGTTTATTTCCCGAGTCTCGTAATTTTTTCTTTTTTTGTGTATTAAAACTGTCTCCATATAAAAGTTTTGTGATTTATCCTTTTTTAAAGTACCAACGTACCAGTTAATATCATTTTCTGGACACATAATGGATTTGGGTATCTATTACGTACCTGAAAATTATATTTAGCTCGCGTCTGGCTCATTAAACTTAACTTTCTTTAATAACAGTGTGTTATTATATCCAAATCTTCACCCAGGAGGTGGCTGGCGGAGAACCGGCTGTTATGGCGCAACTTGGGAGAGGTTTATATCCTAGAAGTGGACCGATTTAGATTGAGTTAATTGATCTTAGTAACTGACGACGGATGTAGGCTACTTTTCTCCAGCTATGAGGTTGGAATCACGTGCGGAAGTTAGTGTTTATAATTTCAATATCGCGCCCTTGAATCACGGAGCTGTAACAGTGTGTTGCATAAGCTGTGGTCATTATTACATCGCCTTGACCTGAGCAAGAAGGAACGATGATTCAAAGCGAATTCTTTGAGAACGATGACTTTTGTACGTCATTAAACTTGTATGCGGAGAAATTGGGTATTACCCGCCAGATTAATAAAGTAGAGTTGAATAGAATAGATTTGTTTCTCTTCATCAAAATATAGCACAGAGTTGAATTCTACATTTATGTAGAGAATGGTGTCTGCTAGGTAAAGAGAGCAATGAGGTTTTAGAACAGCAATTTTTCGTGTTTGAAATGAAAGAAAGGATTGTTAGCAAAAATTACGATTACACAAAGGAAATAAGTTGCTAAATAACTATGAAGATACATGCTATTGTCTAAAATCAGCGTTAGAATAAACATCGAAACGTCAGAAATTATTTGAGCTGACATGATTTCGACGTAGAACAGCGTTCTAATGTAATCCTTGCATATATATTTTCTTTAGAGAATAATACCTCAAAATAATTTGAATGAATTCTTCTTTTATTTAAATTAAAACAAGATAATTACATTTTATTCTCTGTTATTCATTACGAGTACAAAGATGTAAACAGAAATAAATGTTCTATTAATATAATATCATCAGACAAAAATAGGTCACAAAGAGAGCTTTATTAGCTTTTAATATAAAGGTATTTTAATTTCCACTTTAATTTCTTAATTAGCTTGCGATAACACCGCATGACACTGTTGTTTTCGTTAAGAAACGAACCTTTTATTATCTTGAATAATGAGAGCAATTATATGATATCACAATTATGATAACTTATACAATGATATCAAATAGGACTTTGTTACGATAATGTCTTATTCCATCATATACTCGTACCTACATACATAGATATTTTAAATGTTATCCCACACAAGTATAGTAACAACTTATTGCAATACCAACCTAACTGCTTTGAAATAAAGGCGTTTTCTTAAACAAATTGTTAACTGTCGACTGTATAAAGAATAAAGATGCATACATATAAACCTATAGTATTTATACAAATGTCTACAGATTGCAATACTAATATATTTTGTCAGTGTTTGTAATTTTATAGAGTTCTGCCACGATTATACTACGAAATGTAACTTTTAAAAGGAGCTTTTACCAGTTACAAGATTTATTCTAAAATACTTTCTTAACCGACTTAAAGTACGAGGAGGTTCTTAATTCGATGGTATGTTTTTTATTGTATATTGGTTATGAGATATCTCCGGCAATTGTGGATTGACTTGAATTCTTTTAGGAGAGGTATACCCAGTCCACCTTAGAGGTGGTTCCATGTAAACTTCATTTAAATTGATTTAGAAGATTTGTTGGTATTTTTATTGAAGTTAAATTTTTAATCAATTATAAAATATTGTTTTTTGACTTTCTCTATGCTAGATTCTTTAGCTATATTTGTACATCGAAGTATGTCGATTCAAAGGTCGAAAGAGGTCACTAATTGACGCAAGACCGCCTATTGAACTATTCATGTCTATTTAAAATTATATTTATACTTTTGGCGTACTCTAACGAGTTATTTATAGTATACTAAAGTGATATAAAGGAACTAATTGCAATTAATTAGCGTATTCTCTTTACTGTCAGCCTTTGTCGGCAGTTGATGGCCGGTCGTCAGCTGTTTATTGAAATTATCTATACTAATATTATAAAGCTGAAGAGTTTGTTTGTTTGTTTGTTTGTTTGTTTGTTTGAACGCGCTAATCTCAGGAACTACTGGTCCGATTTGAAAAATTCTTTCAGTGTTGGATAGCTCATTTATTGAGGAAGGCTAAGGGAAGGATATAACATCACGCTACGACCAATAGGAGCGGAGCATAAATGAAAAATGTTGCAAAAATGAAAAACCGTTAAAACTTAAACACGCGGACAAAGTCGCGGGGGACAGCTAGTCTACAAATAAAACACTGCATTTAGACCAGCACTGACCGGGAATCGTATCAATATACTTAAATGATACTGTGTAATCATCTGGCCTATTTTACAAGTATATTAAATACTCGAAAAACAAGCGATACTCCCATAAAACATTTTAATGAAAGGTAATAAATTATTTTATTGAGCTATGAAATTAAGGTTGTGTGTCGATGCAGTACCCAAGTGAATGTTCTTTGGATTGCTTAGGACTTTGAATTGTGCCTAGTGTGACCTCGGTCGAGTGGCGTACACACCGGTTTTCAAGGTATCGCTAGCTCTAAGGTCCCGGGTTCGATCTACGGACGGGTCTCGGGTCGGAGTGTTTGTGGTACCTTCGTTATCTCTAACTCTATAACACAAGTGCATTAGCTACTTACTTTGGGAGCAGAGCAATGTATGTGATGTTGTATAAATTTATTATTTATTTATTTATTATTGTTTACTATATGATTTGTCACAACATTTAGATACTTTACAGATTATAGAATTAAATCACCACTATCCCAATCCAAAACCAGAAGCAGTCAAAGTGTGTAGAAATTTGAAACATTGTATAAAAACTAGACGATCATCTTACATTCCAAACTCTTCAAGCCAAACCTTTTTCGACATATATATGGATTTTATTTGAAAAAGGAAGGCTTTGGCTATGCTCGTCTTTACAAAAAGGCGGCAAAAAGCGACGCCATTGTAATCCGAGATCGTATGTCTAAGGTTACTCATCTGTGTTGGGGAAAACCACCTTGAAGATAGTTTTTTGTTTCGTTCAGTGTTATTTGTTAGTATTTCTCCTGTACCGCTTTAAGAAGTACATAATATACTTAATTTTAAAGGTTAACTTATTAAATCTATACTAATATTATAAAGCTAAAGAGTTTGGTTGCTTGTTTGTTTGTTTGTTTGAACGCGCTAATCTCAGGAACTACTGGTTCGAATTGAAAAATTCTTTTTGTATTGGATAGTCCGTTTATTGAGGAAGGCTATAGGCTAATAACATTACGCTGCGACCAAAAGGAGTGGAGCATAAATGAAAAATGTTACAAAAAATGAAAACCCGTTGAAACTAAAACACGCGGACAAAGACGCCGGGGACAGCTAGTAATTTATAAATGGATCGAGCATAGAGCTCTTCTATATATGAGATGAGTTTTTAACCCAGCCGTGAGAAAATCACAGGCCATTAATATCCCAAGTATTTATGTAAAAATCTGCTAAATATCTTGAAAAAAAAACTAACCTGCATAAAATAAACAAGTTTCGATGAGTCAACGAGACTAGCCCCAGAATGCTGAAACGCTATTAACTTTAAGACGTTCCTAAATGTCTATTTGTCTCTACTTTACACATTAAAGTAACAGAGACAGCATGAGACTTAACGGCGACTTAAAACTGATTGACTTTTCATTATTCGGCCATAATTCTCAGGATCGATTAACTTGATTTGAGTTATTAAGAAATAAATGAATTTAGCCGTAATTAAGAACTGTCAGTATTTTTTGGTAACAAATTAATTTTTTGTATGATACCTAATAATCTTTTAAGAATTTACAATCTTACATTTTGATGTCTCACCGTTCTCTTTGGAGAACATAACGATGCGAGAATATTATCGATATAAATTAAACAGGTTTGTCAACAGCACTGCACTATTCCCACAAGTTAATGCGTACGTGAGAATTTGCACGCAAATTGTTCTATTAACGCACACCACTATTCCTGTACTATCTATGCATTGCACATCGAATTTTGACAAAATTATATTGCGCAAATATGAACCCTATAACCGAGATCATAAGGATATAGTTAAATGCAATTAATGCAGCGTTTATCGTCGCAGAATTTAGTTTTAAACGATTCTATTTTGGTGCTTCATTTGATTTAAAGCTCTATTTTGTAGTGTGTAAAAGTTAAATTGGTTTGTTTGAAGTTTTACTTTGATTCATTGAAAACAAAAGAAAGCTATATTGTCAATCGAACTTAGCTTTTGTTTCGTGTAGTTAGGGTTTATTTTACAATATCAAAGGAGTGTTTCCCAATAAATACGCTTTTCTGTGAATCATTACGATGTTTTAGTATATTTGATTGCACGTGTGAGTTATGATAATATTTATACGTGAGTGCGTTCGTGTGATGTTTTCTCAGGAAACACTAGCATCTAAATAGTCCGAGTATGGTTGTCGCCTATTAAAGAAAACATTGTAACTCAATTGTAACAAAGAAATTAATAATTTAAAACTCTTATTTCAGTAACTATTATTATAAATTAAGTTCTTAAAACCGTGTTCTTTAAACATTATGTGTAAATAATATTTTTAAAGGCAATAAAAATTTAAGTAAATAAAAGTTAAATACAAAAAATAAAAAAAGGTTTTAAACTTGACAAGTCACGCATGTACCACTCAAAAAAAAGTTAAAATAAGAACGTCTCTACATTTAAAAGACAGCTAAAAACACCAGTAAAAAGATATTTTCCATATTTAAAATATAAAAAAAAAACTCAAATTGCGCGCTTTTATTAAATTCATAATTTAAATACAAGAATTTAAAGAACTTAACCACAAGTATAATGAACTTTCTGCAGTTTAATTTAGTAAATTGTAGCCCCAAACATGCACCTGGCAACAGCTATATTTTAAGAAAATCTAGTTTTTTTCTTAATTACAAGCTACACTATAAAGGTAGAAAGCAAAAAGGTCGTTCGCTCTGTAGTCGCAACTTAACCCTTTAATGTCGCAGGTCTTATGGACCGGTCTAATTGATAAATGACAGGGGAATTAGTCGCGGCGAAAGAGGGTTATTACGTGTTTTTTTTACACAGACATCATTACAGCTGTGTTGTCTGATTATGGTTAGTTAACCTAGTTATGCTTAAAACAAGCGAACTATATTACTTTAAATCGTATTAATGAATTGATGTGTGTTATGCCTTTTAAATATCTAGTATAAATTAAGTACAGACCTTTATATTTATCGCTGTACATTGTGCAATGAATAAGAAATTATTTCTCGGTAAGAAACAAAAATCTGAACACGTTAAGTTAATTATTGATAATCATTATTAACTCTATCGTTAAAATAATACCGACCCAACGGGAAAACCAATTCTTATCTAAAATAAAATAATTATTTGAAGCAAAAATACCCAACATTTTCTTGAAATTGGGTGAGTTCTATATTCCTTAAACTACGTCAAAAACTAATTGAGAACAGACAATTATTTGCTCATCTATCAGGAATGACGTATAAACTTAAAAGCGTCAATATTGATAATTTTAGTGCGTCAAATCTTTGTATTATATGTTTATGATAATTAATTAATTGCGGCTATGATCAAAGTGGGCTATGAATAATGCATACTAAGCGTCTATCTTCTTAAAACTGGCACACAAAGTTGTATACACAAAACACCCTGTATGTGAACTATTTCCTTTTTAGAGGAATAAATAAGTAAACTATAGAGTGCGCATATCGAGTATGAACTGTTGGCACTAGTATGAACATGTAAAATCGTTCAATTTGTGTCAAAACAGAGCGCATCGTTTTATTAAAACTATCTCAAAACCAAACCTTACCTACTTAAACTATATTTTCGCATAAACGTCTGTCGTCGCACGGAAAATCACATAAATCAGTAAACGAGCGCAGTACATTAAGCTAAAAATGTGCTTACGCTTTGCATAAGGGGATAGTTGCTACTAGCGATGCGCACGCTCTATGCTTGTCCATATTTACTCTATGCTGACATGACTTGTTTGTGGAAAGTGATGGGTAAGCTGTACTTAGGTAGCGTCTATCGACATCCAATCAACACTTTACTAAAGTACCTACTTGAAAATTAGCAGACTTGGAACTAAGAAGACTTCAAATAAGACGCTTTAAAACCTTAGAAGTCGTTATTAGGTACTCGATAACAGAAAAACGTAATATGTACACATTTCTTTGATGTACTAGAGTCGTTCCAAAACAGCTTTTATTCATTTATTAATGCTATTTAAAATAGGCACAGGAATAGGGGTGCGGACTGGGTATGAAATATCTATTTAGTCCACCACATAGATAATCAAAGACTTATATTTTTTCTTTTATCAAACCAATGAAAAATTACAAAGTTAAAGCGCTTTAAAGTTATGGAGTGGGAGTGACGTGACGCGACATTTCCATTCACTGTATCTATATCTACCTCATTGTTTGTTTAATTTAAAAAAAAACGTGTCTAATATTTTTTATTAATCTATGTGACGTGTAAATATTCCGCTCCCCTATTATTGGCAATCGTATTGAAGTACGTGCCATCATTCCCGGTTGTCGTACTAATGTTAAGGGTAACTTAATTGTAACTTAGAAACGGCCCATATTAATATTCATCGGTATCTGATTATGATGTAGATGTACCCAACTAAGTTTGGAAAGTGTAAATTTCAAAGGAAGGGCTCTAGATTATGTCCTTTTAAGACAATAACTCTATACTCTATGGTAACATTACTGAATAGAACCAGTGTACATATTATGTAGATGTAGAAAAAAAAGCATTTAAAAATATTTATTGACTTTATTATGTAAGGAAAAATGTCGAATCATTAAAGACAATTTACTAAAAACTTTCGTAAAAGTATAAGAAAAAACCGGCCAAGTGCGAGTCGGACTCGCGCACCGAGGGTTCCGTACACACCTGTAGGTATATAAGTAAAAGTTCACCCATCACTACAATCGAGTCATAGTTATGGTATGATATAATTGCAAAATGAAAAAAAAAAAAAAAAAAATCATATATATTTTTTTTTATATGATGTAACTAAAAATTTACGGTTTTCGCAATTTTTCCTTTATCTGTACTATAAGACGTTACTTCGTACCAAATTTCAAGATTCTGAGTTCACGGGAAGTACCCTGTAGGTTTTGATTCCCTTGCGAGTGTCGAAAATTTGCGGCATAAACGGGAGTATCTTTTGATCGCGTTGACTTAGAAGTTTGATTTTTTCACAGCTCCAAGAGACCATAGACTTGAGTATTTGATATGAATTTCAGCTTGATACCTCCACGCGTTCCTGAGAAAAAAGGTCTTGACAGACAGACAGACAGACAGACGGACAACAAAGTGATCCTATAAGGGTTCCGTTTTTACCTTTTGAGGTACGGAACCCTAAAAATGAGTAATTTAATACTTATGCGCATTTTAGGGTTAATTACTTCAATCTAGACTTTATTTGGACAACGTAATTCATGACAGACTTACACAATTATATAAGTTTTCAACGTAACTTCTCTCTTAAAACATGTTTTTGTTGCATAATTTATGTGTACTTGGAGTAATACTCAGCGTTCAAGCCGCAATTTTTCTTTTATTTTGTCATATTACACTCGTAAGACTTTTATTAACTTTCCCCAGCTTAGCAAGGTAAATGTTTAGTCACCCACACACAAACATACTATACATCCAAATAGACACAAAACATATGGATTTTTTACATGTTTTTTAAAATGTATTATTATCCTTACTATTATTATAAATGAGAAAGTAACTCTGTCTGGCCCGCTTTCACGACAAAACTACAGAACCGATTTAAAAGAAATTTGGTAAACAAATAGTCTAGAGCCTGAGAAAAGACATGGGCTTTTTGCCGCGATAACCGAAATCCACGCGGGCGTAGCCACGGGAAACAGCTAGTACATATAAATATAGGTGTAACAGTAATTAAAACACAATACTCTGGGTCTATGAGTATAAAGTCTTTCATAATATTCCCAAGTTAGGCAGTTGCGGTAAAATGAGTTTAAGTTCGACTATTAGAAATCATTAGTTTGTTAGTTATTTCCGATTGAATTAATGCTTGTTTTGCTTGATAATCAATTTAAATATTGAGCACTAGCTGCCCCCGCGACTTCGTCCGCGTGTTTTACTTTCATGTGTTACGTGTGATTTGCGCGTAACCCTAATTCTTTTTCTAAAATTAAAGTACATATGAATAATATAACCTCGGCCTATAACCTCAGAAGTAAATAATATTTTACCCGTTTAGGCAACATTTTTCAATGATGCTCCGCTCCTATTGGTCGTAGCGTGATGTTATATAGCCTTCCTCAATAAACGGACTATCCAATACAAAAATATTTTTTCAATTCGAACCAGTAGTTCCGGAGATTAAACAAACAAACTCTTCAGCTTTATAATACTAGTATAGATTATATTAGCTTAACGTGGGTGTCAATACACCTGCCCATCCCTTGAATGGTGGGTAGCTGTGATATTAAAATGTTCTGTTCCACATTCACGTATAGAAACCTTTTGTTTCCTTCGTTCACCGCTCTCTTTAATTTCCGTTCAGTCTAACAATAATTAATTCATACTCTCTCTTCTCATTAACTATATTGTGAGGGAATGAAGTTTGTGACGTCATTTTGGAGTCATCTTGACCATTTCAGAGTATTGGAATTTATATTATACATACATTTGAGACCTCTGTTATTCAAGTTTAAAATATTATAATTAATAATAAAACTCAAAGTGGTTTTAGTTCAAAGTAAGAATCTTTTTGCTTACTTTTTGAATGTCATGATTTTGTAATACGAGTTGAATTGTAAATTAGTTCTCAGGGAAAAAAAAAGAAAATTTTGAGAGATTTTTGTTCCGAGCTGTGTGAGATGGAAACTAATGTGGATTTCGAAATTATTATTAATTGACTTTAAAAGGAAGAGGCTCTCAATTTAAAGTTTTTTTTTTGTTTGTTTGATACGTGATATCTCAGGCAATTGAGGGTCAATTCCAAAAAATACTTTTGTCCTCGATCCTCTGAGGTACAGGGTGTACCTCAGAGGTGTGGTCCCATATATCATTTTTATTACATTTCATTTCTTTGTACATTTATGTGTAACTAGCTGTCCCCCGCAACTTTGTCCGCGTGTTTTAGTTTCAACGGTTTTTCATTTTTGCAACATTTATCATTTTGGTCGCAGCGTAATATTATATAGCTTATAGCCTTCCACAATAAATGGGCTATTCAACACTGAAAGAGTTTTTCAAATCTGACCAGTAGTTCCTGAGATTAGCGCGTTCAAACGAACTCTTCAGCTTTATATATTTAGTAGTATAGATTAATTATTTTTGTTATTGTTATTAATTTTCTTAGTTTGATTCTGGAATTTAAATGTTTAGGAAAAAATTACCAAGCCTAATATTAATATAGGCGTGTAGTATACGTAATAATAATTTAACGCAAACCTACGTGAATTTCAAGTATGTATTTTCTGTTCAAAAGGATTGTTTGATAAGATATGAAGTTGTGTCAAAGTATGTGAGGTAGTTTTAGACTTTGGGTTCTTAGTCAAAGCCGACGAAACAACGTGGAAACTTAAAAACTTCATCTTTTGTTCAATTTTAATATTTGAAAATAAACACTTGAAACATACATTGGGATGGGAGTGTTTTACGATGTTTTTACTTCATTATATAAGTAAGCATAAAAATTTATTTAAAATAGAATAGGTATTAATTTTTTCATGAAATGTTAGCCGATAAACTTCCCTTGATAAAGCAGGTAAGCTTGTTCCGGTCTTAAGAACAAATTAAGTAGTGTTGACCAAAATATTGTATTATTATAATCAAAAATTTAAAAGAACTTTTTTTAAATGAATATAACAATATTTTTTTAAAAAGGAACATATTATACTATATGGAACCATGAGGTATGTTGACAATTTTTTTTTTATAAGTCGATCTACGATTGGCTGATATGTTGTGAAACAAAAATACAAAAACAAAACACCGTCGAATAAGAACATCATCTTTTTAACGTCGGTTAAGCATTAAAATACATTACAGGTGTTACGCAATACAGCCATCTTGGTGTTCGTACAATATTACAAACAAGTCATGTTTTAAAAATTAACATTTTCAACTGACCATTAGGCTGTTGACAAGGTTTTTAATTGTTTTTATATTTTTGTTGTATCGTTCCAATTGAATGTAGGCTTGGTGTCTATGTGAGTGCCTTTCTGTATTCAGGGTAGTGACTTTGATGCCTGTTCTGTACAATTTTTTGGTGTTATGTTACATTTTCAGGTTGTTAATAAAATTAATTGCATTTATAAATTTAATAATCGACATTATCATAAAGAATTTCGTCTAAATTTATCTATCTATCCATATATATATATAAATGAATCCCAATTTCCCTTGGTCACGCCATACGACTATACTATCCAAACGACTGCACCAAATCGGAAAATATTTATTTTATTATGTTCCATATTGTAAGGACAAGATTTATATAAAAAACGTATGGATATGTTTTTAAAATCTCACACCGCCCTGCGAAGCCGAGGCTAGCTAGCCAGTTTAATTTATAAATAACTTTCTTATATACTTCCTATGAGTTCAAAAAGACATTAATGTAGGTAAATCCGTACCTACTTTAATTATTTGAACCATAACATACGTGTACTTACGCTTAAATCTAAGTGCAGTACTTTATACTTAGATAAGTTACTTAAACCTTTACCCATAGTTTAGTAAAAAATTCTTCACATAAATAAATCTTCAGCCTTCTCGAAAACAACGTTATACATACCAAGAATTATTTGTCATACACAAAATAAAGAAAATACTTGAAAATCAAACTCCCTACACTACTGAAATACCCAAAGACACTTGCAATAACTCCACTAACTTAATAAACCAACAGCATTCGTCTTACCTGGCCTTTAATAAAACCCAATGATTGCTACTAAGCAAATTGACAAGTAAATTGTCACCTGTCACCATAATTGTAACGAATCGACTATTACCCGCTGTGTATATATTAAGAGTTAAGTCTAATAAACTTTGCGACAGGTGACCATTTGTCTGGACGCCACAAACATCGGGAGGAGTGAAGGATTCAGATTAGCTGGACGTTATTGCGTACGTGATGGCTTTTATTTCGCCTTTGATTTTAGTGTTGACAGTTATATCTATTGTTTAGCATTCGAGTTTCTTTATGTATTTGTGAGATGCGAAACTTCCTGATTACTTGCTCCTAAATAAGATTTTTAAAAGTCTTACTTACGTATTGTTGAAAATCAGTTTATAACATTTTGTTTACAAAGAAATTAATCCTATTGTTTTAATAAATAAGTAAGGAAAGTCAAACTGTTGCAGAAAGGTATAATTAGTATTTTTCTTTTCATTAATTTAGGTAGTTTTATTTATATTATATGTTTTTAGTTTAGTAGAATATATGTATTGTAATTATTTAATCGTGTTTTAAGTGTGAACATACAATTAATTGTAATTAAAAGTTTCATCATATGAATCCTATTAATTATTGATGCATAAACATATAACATATTATAAATGCTAGTTTGGAGCTAGTCATTTTTTTAATATATAAAATATATTTTTTTTTTGGTAATTTGCCTTTTTCGTTTATATTTTTTTTGATCTTGTAAATGTAGATTTTGTTTTTCAAGCTAAGTTTTCACGCGACATCAATGCTAGTGCTATTCAGACAGGCTTACGCAATCCGTGCGACCCATTTCCATTTCCACAGATGTCAGGTTCGACATGAACAGCTTACCTGCGTCCAGTCAACATTCAATTATTGAGCGTTGAGTCTACCGTGCGTTTTATAAGCGTTTCGGTTTGCTTACACATCGCATATCAATACTGCATGTATAATAAGGGTTAAGAGTTTTAGATGAAGTTAGTATGAACCTGTCAATAGATCATTAGAGTTTTTGTTTTATGTGAATAAGTTATTTAAATTGAAACAAGTAATTAAAAGTATGACATCATTTTTTGTGAAAATTCTTGAATGGAAATGTCGGAAAATCACAGGAAAATATTTTAAAAACAATTGCTATGCACATACTAAGGAGTTTTACATTATATTTAGCCTACCTATGTCTTAAAGGCCTGATTTTTCCAACGCGAGATTTTTTTATTTGTTGAAAAAAATTGACATCTGTCAGATTTCGTATGTAAGAACTGTCAAAAGTGTAAAATTATCTGGCGTTAGTTAAATCAGCCCTTAGTGTTGCAACGTAATTAGCCTGCCTCCGTTTACATAAAAAAGCGTAATAAAGCATTAAACAGAAAAATGAGGCCCAGGTGTCATGAATGTCAAATCACGGCAATATTTATACGAAGCACGCACCAACACGTGCCCCCAACCTTTTGAAATGTAAATGGCCATAAGTAAAGCAAACGCAATTAAAGTGACCACACCGAACTAAAAGGAGACTAATTAACATTAAAATAATCTTTTTTGGGTAACCTCTATGGAATTGAATTATCATTTTTTGAGTGTTCTCAATTTTGAGTTAATTAGAATTTGAATTAAGGACCAAAAACTTTTTTATTTACAAACATGTTAGAAAAAGTAGGAAGAGGAACGGATCCTTCGTTTGTATGGGAAGAGGACTTTGTCCAGCAGTGGGACATATACAGGTCAATGTATAGAAAAAGTAAGTTCCCCCATAAATAGTAAAGATAAATTTCAGAATAAACATTGTTTTATCAAGCGAAGAAAGACACTGGGCAGCAAATAAACTCAGATTTTAAACTCATCACCATGTTTTGAAATCCACAATTAATTCAAATGTGTAACTGCAATGTGAGTTGTGTCACAACTCAAAAAGTAACAAAATATGACCCGAATATACCACTGTATAAACCAGTTGATTGCACGATTCAACCCAAAACTAGGTAGTATTCACTCGGTTAATTACTGCGTTTGAAAATCTGATTAGGAGTCAACGCGCGCTTTGCTCAAAAAGTGACAGCTGACAGTTGACGTTTGTCCGCCATGATGGCCGACATTATGCAACGGCACGACCGTGTTCAGCCTTGTTAATTACATCTCCGCTAATTACTTTTACAATATAAATGATCGTCTCAAGCTGGTTTGTAGTTTGTAAGTGGGCGGGATATGAATAGGTTTCAAATGTCCTTTATTTTTTTTAATAAATTTGTATCTTCATCTTTTTCGTTGCATATTTTTTATCCTTCCTTCACGTTTTCTTTGAATCATATGGAACAAAGGTATCTCATTAGGAGTTACATTATTATTTTATAACAATACTTTTTAACTTTCCGGTATAAATGTAAGCTCGTTTACTTTTCAAACATAATATTCCCTCTTTACTTTCATGAAACAATATTGAATTTGAAAATGAACGATTGAAACCAATATGGTGGATATTTCCTTTGGGATGTCCCGATTTTGATTGTGGTCAGAATTCAAACATACGTTATTAACCTTACACTTATATAAGTACCTACTTTCTATTACTAGTCGATTCTCTAGAGATGACTTCTTTTTCTGCTGAATTGATAAAGCTAGAATTACAATGGTATAATTTTTTGCTTGGAAAATGTACTTGTAATGTATGTTTCGATAACTGATCAATTTATAGTAAGATTTGATTTAGGGCCTTGGCTATAATTTCTACAAAATAAATGAGTAAAGTTTTTAATTTAATATCTGCGTTAATTTTTACTGTTATTTGTCATGTTAATGTCTGCATACTTACAAGAAAGGAAATTTTCACTATTAGTCAATTATAATTCATTGATTTTTCATATTATGCTTTAAAATGTAACTGTATTTACTCCCAAATAAATAAAGGAGAAGTAAAATAAAAGCAAAGACAAAGTATTAGTTAGGACCTATTCTGTGTATGACGAAGAAGCTCGACTCATAAGACCAAAAAGTATTACTATTTTCCATTCCTATTATATTCATGTATCGTTACACCCGCGGGCTACCTGACATAAACTAGCGTACTCTGTAACCCGCTCAATATTTCAGATATTCTCGTTTAACTATATCCTGTGTGTGTCGGTTTCATCTCATTAGCTGCATGTTTTTTGCAAATGACATGCAATGACGTGCGATGCTGCGGTACCGTTGCTGTAGTACCTATGATTATATATTTAATATCGCATGACAGATAAAAGGTATGTTTTGGTAGATATGCACAATTTGGTTGTGCGCCTTTTAGGGTTAATAGTGTTGTACCTATCGTTTCTTAAATGATTTGTTTACTAAAGTTATGCATTTCTTTCGCTCCCGACCATCGTTTGGTTTTTGTTTTTATTGAATGTTGAAAAATGTGATTTGATTTCATGGCTGCATAAACTAAGATCAATTTTGTTTATAAGCTCCGTTTAGTTTAGTTTTTTTTTATGCAACAAACATAAACGAATACTTTTAAGTCTGCAGTACAATGGGCAATATTACTTGCCTCTATTATTGTGAGTGTGTTGTGTGCTATATATAGGTAAATGTTGCAAACGTGCGAATGCTTTTTAGAATATTGAGTTTACAGGAACAGTTAACTATTGGTATGTATAGTTTTCACTCTATTTGTTGTGGGTTAAGCGGTTTATAAGCACGTTCAACAACACAGCTTGACTACTGAATATAGACGAAATAAATTTGGCGGTTTTACATATATTAAATAACGATGACATGATGTATCTGGTGTAATTAGCGTAGGTACATATTATTTAAACAAATGTCCATAATTTTAAGTTTGTTTCGTTTTATTGATTTTATTTGTTTATTATCTTTAAAATAAAGAAAGAATCCTGAATACTGTTTTCCTGAAAATATTAACACAACTTCTGCAAAAAAGCCACCTTTACAAGCCAAGATAAACCGGGCACAATTAAATTGCAAAAACATTATCTTCCGTTATAACGCGAAAAATGGTAAAAGGAATATCAAAGTACGCCGCTAAAAATAATGTACCGTGTCCTTAAGTTACCGGTACGGGTAAAAAGACCAATTTTACCACAAAGGGTAAGGAGCCAAATATTCCTACGTGACGGTAAAGTTTACCTAATCGCAATTTCCACGTCTTTTAAGCTCCTCAACGTGGATCAAAAGTTTCCATCACATTTTTAAAGTAATACTGTCTGGTGTTTTAACAATTTTATCATTAAGTTTCGTTTTATTTTTTGCTATTAATGTAATGGTTCTCTTATTGTGGTTGGCGAGAATTGAATTGAGAATTTCATTTATGATAAGATTCTTCGTTAACTTTGGCTATGATAGATTGTTTTTTAATCTAGTTTCTTTTGATAGTCGGAGGAACTTGGAACCTAATTTTAATTTATTTGATGATTATTTGAGTTTGAGAGAAAAAATTTTAGCTCGTTTTAATCCGAATAAAAATCTCATTACCCTTGGCATGCACCTAGACCTAATAACGCATTATCGGTCCGTAGCACTGCTGTATGCTACTTTTATTCCATACTACAAAACTACAGTCAGAAACAAAACAAACACCATTCGAGATATATTAAACTATACAATTTTCCCGCTCTTTACCCCTATTATCCACAGTTGCCTTGGGAATAAGAAATAATAAGTGAAAGTTGTCTAGGCGTACCGCCGGCAACAAGGCAACAGGTGTTTGTACCGCTTCGGGAATAGAAAAATTGCAGGACTTGCGTGGACGTATGTACGCTCGGTGGATTCAATTCTTTGTTTGTTATTTCTGTCGGAAAAAGTAGGAAGTTGAATTTTGAAAGAAAATTTTGATTATATGTAACGAAAAAACGAGTTTTATTGGGTAATGTGTATACTGAATGTATAAGATGGATGTTTGTACCTATGAATTAAGGAAAAAAAAATGTTCAGTGATATTCAGTTTATTTAGTTTTTTAGACAATGCAGCATTCTTAATGAACGTCTGTAAGATTAAACTACAAAAACAGTAAAAGTCAGTACTAATATTTATTCAGTGGTAAAAGCTATATCTTACGCCCCGCAAATGAGACAACTCGTATATAAGATTTTTATTTAAATAGACCAACTGTCTATCTCCACAAACCATTTAAGTACCATGTAATAAGATGTGATAAGATGTACTTATTATTGTAACATTGTTACAAGTAGTTTTAGGAGGACTGTTATGAATACTCCTTGGGTTATAGAAAATAATACTGGAATACTAATAGCTGAAAATCAGTGATGTCCCTTTAGTGCTGATTTTACTGAGTTGGATCTGCTTATGGTTTTATTTAGCTGTCACTCCACGTAAAATACAGTATTTAGCTGAATCTGGTGAAACTGGAAACCGACCCTAACATATCTAGCTTGGGATAAGGCTAGGCAGAAGAAGAAAATTACTTCTACGATTCGTTGCAATATAAATTGTTTAAAACCAAACTCTCCAAATTTAATATTATTATAAATCAAAACTAATACTTTGAAACTGCGTGTCGTAACCAACAACGTACTAAGTATTATATTTTTATTACCGTTAAGCCTAATTTTCAGTGTTACAACATTAAATTAAAAAGCAATTTGACTCCCGTCGTTACTTTATCTTACGCGAATGACGGGCAAGTTAACAAACCTCCTTAGTTCATGTTGAGGAAGATGCCAAATTTTACAAAGGCAAAATTAGTATATTTTTCAGAAATATTAGTTTTAAGTATTTTTACAAAATAGATTTTATATAATACGCGTTAATTTCTGAGTTTTACGCTGACGTTACACGTTAAAATTATTATATTTTCATTTATTATTCTATCTATATATCTCCGACGTTTGGATAACTTTGCAGGTATCAGGATAAGGGTAGAATATTCGTGACATTGGTTTCCTGCAAAGCTTTATTTCAATAAAACATGTTGGTGTAAGAAAAAGTCGTCGCGTCTTTTATTTGGTATTTAATGAGAATGTTGACTATTTTAAAGTCGTTATTTTCGATAGTGAAAACATATTAGAAACGTATTTTTTTTATCACAAAAAAAATAAAAATCGACAAATATAAAGGTCCCACTTTAAAGGTCAAAAGTGGGGGCTTGTGACGTCAAAATGAGGCTTAAATTGTAGAGTAACAGTGACGTCACGCGAAATTTCTATTCATATGTATATACGTATTTTTTTTACGAGACAAAATAAACTTTTGGTCTACATCCCTATTCGTAAGTGAAAGTAAAAATTCTGAATAACTCACATAAAAATTTTCAATTTTTTTAATTAAGAGCAAATGTTTTTAAAAGATGTTATTTTTAAGGGGTTTAGTTTTCTTTGTATTAATTAGAATTTATGGCCGTATTTATAAAAACTCGACATTGTTTAGCTACTGCTTAGCAGATTCTAAAATTAAATTCTCTTTGGAAAACTTGTATTAAGAATCTGCTAAAAAGTTGCTTAACTCCGTCGAGATAATGCCTTGAAATAAAACTACTTTTTCAACGGATTCTATCGCGGTATATACTGAAATTTTAGTTCCCGACGTTTCGACGCCTTTGCAGGTATTGCCATGATCTTGATATTGATGCTCTTTTAAAACCTCACAAATGAATATTAAATAAGTAAAATATAAAGAGTAAAACGGTATCCAAACCTACCACCTACTGCGTAAATTCCGGACAAATATGTATTATCAAGCAAATTGTAGTACCTAATGATAAAATGTAAGTAAAAGTCATTACATTATGTTTATTAAAGATTATGTTCAAGAGTATTAGTCAAGTTTGTTCAAGTTCTTTAAAGATTAGGAGTTTCTTTTGAAAGCTTATTGAGTAAAACATTATGTGGAGATGACGAATAAATTAGTTTTAAATGAAGATTACATACTTGGTGTTCAAAGTTAATAATAAAACGTTCTTATTTTGTCAGTAATCTGTTTTAAACATTATTATATAATATTGTTGGGATTTTGTAAAGCAATTTATTACAATAGTGTATATATTTAAGACACACTTTAAATTATTTTATTGTTGAAAGCGTTATTTTTTTCTTTTTTTTTTTCTATATAACTGCTATGATGTCGCACTTTATGCCTTATTTAATTGATTGTTTCAATATTGTTCAGCTCGACAAGCTTTTAAATTTCGATCTTAATTATTAAGAATAATGAAGTATAAAACACTACATATTATTGAAGAATAAAATGCCTATTTTTTTAAATTAGAAAACAAACGACTGTCGTCCTTTTCCGAATAAGAAATACTTTATAGAAGAGACTCAATAGATTTTAGATAAGATTTAAAGATATATCTAATAGCTTTTTAAACATGTCTTTGACAGTTACCAACAAAGAAAATCTAGTTACTTCTGCACTGTTACAATAAGGGACAGAGAAATAATTTTTTTTAGTAAAAGGAACAAAAATATATTTTTACGACATTTTCCGCATGTCTCCTAAAAAGTAGATAAACTGTTCATGTTTTTGTAATTAGACAACAATTTCCTCAAGCTTTAACGTGGCTTGGTTTTGGTTTTAAATTCTACAATAAATTGTAACTAATTTTTTATTAAAATAAAAAATAAAAAATTTTTGATTTATACTAAACTTTAGTTTAATGTTTTCATAACTCAAAATTAATATGCTATAAACATGTAAAAGGTCTGGTAGTTTTTTTTTATAGTCGTATAAATTATCAAAAAGAAAATGATTTTTCAAGAAATGAGTTTTTATCTCTCTTAATTTAATGTAATGATAACTTTAATTAAGTAGACTGTTGTTTTTCGTTAAATAGAACTGAGGAAGATATTTTTATATTGTAAAATGATATTTTAAAAATTAATAAGAATAAACCCGAAATAGATTTTTTTGAACCGTTTTTCTAAAACTTTATTTTAAAGTTTGCGACAGTTACCGTTTAATATTAGCAGAACTAGGTATTTATAACAAAATAAATATTTAAAAATGTGATTCAAATAACAAAAGGATTTTTTTAAATTTTAGGTGAAGCTAATATAATAATAATACAAATAATATTATTCCCCTTAAATAATGCCATAAATCCCCAAAAATACAACACTTAGTAACGTAAAAAATATAATCCATAAATAAAACATGATAAAAAATAAATATATAAAATAATAAAATTCGGCGACACTTACCCCAGAGCCATTTTTGTTGATGTGTTGCTACGACGGTGCTACGGGACTACGCTGAATCGCTTCTGCCCTTCGTAGCGGAGAGGCGAGTTTTATATCCTGCGTAGCGCCTCCCCGCGCCCCGCCCACTGCACATTTGCACACATATTGCCTTCTCATTGATATTAATTGTTATTTTTTTTGCAAACAATTGTATTTGTATATAGTTTGGTCTATTATTGGGTACAGGTAAATATATAATTAAGAGGGATGTGAAGTCTTTGCCTTACGGCGAGCGTGGTTTTGACCCATCTTGAAATAGTTTAACCAAATTGATATTAAACGTTATTTTTGCTGCCTACGCAGGTTTTCTCCTGTAGTTCTATTTTTACAGTTTACAGATCGAATTAACGTTTATTGTAGGTTTTATAGAGTAGTCTATTTGTGATCTCTAAAAAAGAGGTATATAACCTTTTTGTTGAGTGTGATTACGAAAAGTAAGCCGATTCCAACGATTCTATTATAAATAAATTGTAATGAAGTTATATTCATTAAGGTCGCACTCACATTTAAAATTTTTTTTTCCAAAAAAATACATTTTATTTTTAGTATTAATTGGTTATTACCTTAATTTAGAGTATTACATCGGTAGCTAAGGCTATAGGTTCGATACAGATTAGTTTACGGTAATAGCCGTCAAAACATTTAAGGAACACTCAGATCCCGGCGGGGCGCCAACAAAAGGTACATTACACCAAATATTATTAGCGATGTGTTCCAATACTCCAGGAATATGTCGTTTTCGCAGATTAATGGATGTCCATTAATTACTCTTAGGGAATTAGCTACTACGGAAATCTATACCATCGCATTTTAGTCAATGTATCCAACATTAAACACCTCTTTGTGATATTTTTTATACATTTTTTTGGCACCAGATGGTAAAATAATAGAGACTGGAGTATATGCATGTCACCAAATTCCTTCTAAATGGCTGGGCTGGTTTTAGTAATATCTTTGTGTGGTTTGAGCCCCTGGATGGTTTGGGTTTAAACTCATAACTGGATCAGGATGGTGGCGTGGTTTATAGCGCAAGGTTTTTGTAGAAAATTGCAATAACTACGGGGCTAAGAATCATTAATGTTTTTTGATATTTGAATTTGAACTTCAAGAGAAACATGCATTTAAAATCAACATGGTTCCCTATCATTTCTTGCATAAGTAGGTATACTTAATACATATTTAAGCAGCTGATTAATAAAGTTTAAAACTAATCCACTTACTAATTACAGTTTTGTTTGATCTTAACATGTCAGTTTGTACCAGGGCTGTGAATCAAGAGATAAATGATAAGTATCCATATATAAGGAACCAAATTGAAAGCTGAAATTCAGATACTGTTACAAATTGTATACGAAGATGAAATTATTCACGTGGAAAATTTTGCTGTGGCGGTCCTGGCAATTCAACTACTCATTAGGGGGACTATTTAGTTTTTAACTTTTGAAACTTAAAATTTTAACCCCGTACAGTAAATACGTGGTCTAAAGGTAGGGTGTAGTTATTTAAAAAATGAATAAATAATATGGTGGATATTGCTGCTTCTTTCTGTGTATAAAAGTGATAAAGATCATTCGAAAACTTAAAATTTCACTATCTTTTAAAGTTAATTTAAATAGTTACAGAAACTAGAATATATTATGTATAATATAATATCTTAGGACAACTGACTCACGGCCATTTTATCCTAAACTAGGCAGAGCTTATGGCAAGCAGACAATTGATTAACATACTTAAATATTTCTAAAAACAAACATATTATAGATAAATGACACCCAGACACAGAACAAATTAAATTAGGATATGAATCAAATTAGTAATCTATAATTTTGTGGGTTCATTTTAGTCAATTCAATGAATAATAGTAGCCATTTTTAATACAAGGGAATAATTTACAGGCTGGTATAAATAAAAATAACATTATATTATTAATACCAGTTAGTATTATTTTATTATATTATTTGATGTAGGTCTTGGAGCTCAAAACAATAAAAAAGTTACTAAAATTTCTTAATTTATAGAAAAAAACCTAAAAAATATAAAAAAAGAGATTTATTCTTCGTCATTCCTTATTTTTTTTGTCATTTATAAATAAAAGAAAAAATTACGCTTAGTTTATCTTCCTTTCAGCCACGACAACCTTTTTTCTAGATTAAAGATAAGAATTTTAATCTCTCGTATATTTAAAACAGTGTCAACCCTAGTCTTAACACTGAATAGCCAGTGGTATGAATATTCATTGAAATAAGTTTAATTAACGGGTTCTTGTGCATATAAATGCAACTTCTCGCGACTTTGGCCAACTATTAGATACTGCGGTTCGTGATAATATTCTACTATTATAACTATTTAAATTTAACTTTTTTTGTAAAACTTCATTTCAAAGATTTGTTTTGAATATTTGAAGACTTTCTAAGATTTAAAACTGGTCACTTTCTTATTTATAATAATGAGTTTTGTATTTATGTATATATTTGGAGTCGCTACTAAATAATGTATTTTAAATTATTTTATGTTAAATGTTTTAGTTATTTTATTTATATTCATAATTATTTAATTTTTAATACATTAATAAAATTTTAATTTATATAATTAAATACCATCAACTCGAGTAAGACATAATCTTTTAGTAAAATTCAAATAAAAAACGGTATTAATTTTGATTATATATTTTATTTAGAGCCAGGGAGGTTACTTTTGTTCTGCCTATTGCAAGCTATGATGTTGTCGGCTTCCAGTCTCACCGTATTCAGCTACAGGGTCTTTTGATTGAATTTCAATCTATACTAATATTATAAAGCTGAAGAGTTTGTTTGTTTGAACGCGCTAATCTCAGGAACTACTGGTTCGAATTGAAAAAATATTTTTGTATTGGATAGTCCGTTTATTGAGGAAGGCTATAGGCTATATAACATCACGCTACGACCAATAGGAGCGGAGCATAAATGAAAAATGTTGCGAAAATGAAAAACCGTTAAAACTAAAGCACGCGGACAAAGTCGCGGGGGACAGCTTGATCTAATATAATGCCAATGCAAAATTCTTAACAGACACACAAACAACACACAGTAGGTACAAAAAAAACAGTCAATGTTTAGATTTCAGTTAGTTCCTTTCATTGACTGGCCTGTTGGTCTAGTGGTCAGTGATCCTGACTGCTAAACCGGGGGTCATCGTTCGAATCCCACCCAGAACAACTCATTGTGTGATGAGAATGATCATATGTTCTGTGTATGGATGTAATTTGTATGTGTTTAGAAATATATAAGTATGTTTATCAGTTGTCTGGTTGCCATAATACAGGCTCTGCCTAGTTTGAGATCAAAAGGCCGTGTGTAAGTTGTCCCAAGATGTTGTTTTATTTTATTTTTTTATTATTGTCAGTTATTTTTTCAAGAATACTGACTCACGTGTCTGCTAAACTAATATCAAATTTGCATTAGAATTGTATTGGAATCAAAATTATTTAAGGAGTAAAGGTACAGGTATCTTAACACAAAAGTCTACATATAAAGAAGTTTAGAAGAAGCATAGCCCCTTATAGTTCAGCTGTGGGACAAAATGAGGTGAATAATTATAATAGTACCTAAATTTAGTTTATTTTTATCATGTTACGGAAATGCGATCATTTTTATCTGACAGTGTTTATCTAACAGCCGTCATTTTTCCATTAAGGATAATTGTTTTATCTATTTTCATTCGTCCCGCACTTAAGTTTACAAAGTGTTTTAACATGCGTAATAGGAAGCTTCGACATGCGCTAGATAGACGTATCTACGAGCTAATCTGATTTTTAATACGTCAGTAAAACCATTTACAAGAATCATCCTGTGGCTTGGCTTTTTTAGAATAACTAGTTTAGCCGTTGTTTGCTATTGCAACCTTATCATCTAGGGCCTACCAAATAAACACAAAAAACGAGTGTAGACCACACCCCCCCGTCCCTAGATCAAGCTGGCCCGAGCCGGCCAAACTAGCAATAAAAATATGTCCTTAAATAATAAAAACTTAGATCCAGCCCTCCCTTGCTGTTTTTTCCTTATTAAGATTGTTAGCAACGCACTAAGTCGAGGCCCGAACCCCACAGAGGGTGCCCTTAATGAACGTTGCTGACGTAGTTAGTTTTTCTATAGCTCTGGCTGGAGGCCTTTAAGGTTCTCGCCAAAAAGTCCGGTGAAGCAGTCAAAGCCTGCGCTCAGGCTAACTGCGTAAATCTCATCCAAAAAAAAAAAAAAAAGAATGTAGACCACACGACTGAAGTAAAACTTCTTTATATACGAAACTGGCTGTGACAGAAAGAGACGCATTCACCAGCTTACTCCTTAAGTCAAACGTGGGTAAAGAAGTTTTACTTCAAAAATTTCATAAAAATCGGTCAAGCTGTTTCGTAGGAGTTCGATAACAAACTGTGACACCAGATTTTTATATATTAGAATAGGGAAATCAACTGTTTGTAATTTTTACAACTATACCTACTAATATAAAACATTTTTATGCCAAATAACATGTTTTTGTAGCTGCTGCACTTGGCTTCTTTTAAACTTTAATTTGTTTAAACTGTTGCCCGCGGCTACTCCCGCGTGGGTGTCGCTGCAAAAGTACCCTATATCCTTTCTTAGGACCCAAGCTCACCACATACCAAGTTTCTGAAAGAGTTTAAACAGCACAAACTAACACCCAAATATTGAAACGCAACTTAACTTTAAGACGCTCTTAAATGTCTTTCTGTCGCTACTTTAAACCTTAAAGTGACAGTGACAGCATGATACTTAACGGTGACTTAAAAGAAAGTAATTGACGTTTCAGGCTGTTAGGCGGCAACATCTCAAGAGTAATGCAGATCTGGGTTTTGTGAACAGTATTTTAGCCTCTCGTTTCTCCGTAGAGGCTAAAGTTCTGTACAAGCTAGCAGTTATTGATTTTTATAGTTAATTAATTTAGTTTTTGTTAGTAAGTATGTAAGTTTTGTTTGTTGTTTGAATCTATGTGTGCAGATTTTATAGAACGATATTGTTGCTAAGCGACAAAGTTTTAAAATAATTACAATAAAAAAAATTATCTATATTCAACCATTACTTTCGCATTTATAATATTAGTATGGATTGCTGAATTATAAATCTGACTGGATTTGCAGCATACGTACTTTGAGTTCCCCTTATATTACATTAATATTACCAAATACCTTTCGATCATACAAACCTATATTGCGGATTCGCGAAGTTATTTCGTGTAATATTATCGGATCCGCTTTAGGTACTTATGTCAAACATTTCCCCACCTACGTTTCTGACATCCAAGCAATACGTTTATTTGCAACTTTATTAAGAATTCTTTGAACATTTCACGCTACTGATATATTTGATACTGAAATTTTGATCTGTGACTGTATTTTCGAGTTCCTTCGGTATTGAAGCGAATTATTAAAAAGAGAGTAAGTTGATACTTAGCTACTTCAAATACTGAGTTCGTAGAAGCAAAAATAATATTTATTTTTAGCGGTCGTACTTTAGGGTGATGTATTTTAGAACAGGAAACAAACCAGATAAGTGCCAGTCGGATTCGCGCGTAATGGGTTCCGTACCATTTTATGGAGTCCCCTTAAATTTTTAAGCTATTTTTATTGTGTGTTGTTATAGCGGCAAGAGAAATACACACTGTGAAAATTTTAACTCTCTAGCTATTACGGTTCATGAGATACAGCCCGTACACAGACAGACGGACGGATGGACAGCGGAGGCTTAGTAATCCCATTAACACCCTTTAGCAGTAGCTTAAACATTATCAGACCATTTTCTTAAAAAAGAACCTTCGAGATTCCATTTAAAATCTGCATACGAAATTCAGTGACCCGTCCTATGTGCTCCACCCTCGATTATCTCGCATCAGTACTTATACAACATATTCATGGTTCAATATAAATGTAAAAGGTCTGACTTCATACACTCCCATACAATTACACCATGCAAACGATGTGCGAGCAAATGACGGCAAAATATCGACGGTTTCAATAAAGGGCCTATGGTTTGCACTGGTTCCCAAAGTTTTGGGAAAGTTTTAGAGATTTTTGATGACTTATAGAAGAGATCCAAAAATACTTATCAACAAGAAAACAATTCATTTGTGTGGAAAAAGAAACTACTAATTGTTTAAATTTGTCTTTTAAGAACATTGCATTTAACAACACAAATTTTAAGTATTTACTTAAAAACAGATATAGACTTGATGTCGTAAAAATTGTGATATCGTGTTTTTTGCATAGTAGATATATATTTTTAATAAAAAAGTTTTGTTTTGTGATTATATTACATTCATTCATCAAATAAGAAGCTTCCTTACTTTTAGCGGATATTTTCTATCGAGTTCCAAATTACTCTTAGAGAAATAAGGACGGGTCGGACACCTGATCAAATGCACTTAGAGCTTCAAGTAAAAACGTACGTCACCGTTACATCATGATTCGAAGTTAGTTTTAGCGAAGAAAATACTCCAAAGATATATTTGAACAAAAGCACTAATTTTAAGTTACCATCTAAGCAATATTGTGTAATGTAAAATTAATATTAAATATTATAAACCACTAGCTTTTGCCCGCGGCTCCGCCTGCATGGATTTCGGTTAATGCAACAAAAAGCCTATATCCTTTCTTGGGATCCAAGCTTATCCCATACAAAGTTTCATAAATAAAGGATCAGCGGTTTTGCAGTAAAGCGTAGCAAACAGACAGATAGTTACTTTCGCATTTATAATATAAGTATGAATATGGATGTTTAGTGATTCGGATGGAAGAAAATTATTGTATTCAATTAAACAAATATTGAAAAACAAAAAAGCACTAGAAAGTCAAACATTAAGTGTAAGGTGGCTCGAAATTATGTGCTAGGAAATATTATTGTGTTTGATGGAGATGTTGAGAGCCGCTGTGTAAGACATGGCGTTTAACACATGATTTACTATAATCGTCACATTACATTAGATTCTGCTTTCATTATACTTTAATACGATACATAAATCGCACGCATCATGTTGTGAAAAGCGCGACTATGGTGACTGGGAAGCCATTCTATTTCCTGTATCTTTTAATGAAGTAATAATAATTTGGAACTTAACTTAAATTTTTCCATCGAACAACTTTGATTTTAAAAATTTGTATATAAATTTGCCGTTTTGTTGTAAATCTCGTAAATCAGTTTTACTCAATCGTACAGGCAAATATGTGGTAGGTACCTAGAAATAATTGTTAACTTGCAATCTTCAGAAAACCACTGAAGAAAAATGGATAAATTTTCCATTGCAAAGTTAATGAATCATCTCCCATTGAGCCTCCCTTCTTAAATTTAAGTGACAAACCATCTTACAAATTCGTTCATCCCTCTTACCATGTTTACTTTTAATTCAAAAATCCAAATCTTAATTAAAAATGTCATTTAACAATTTTTAATCAAAATGAAAAATTACTTGAACAACTTTGGTACGGAACCAGCTGCTTTACATAGAATAATAGCTCACTCATTATTATGCAAAGCAAGCTATTAATTTTTTATTTCATCACCACTCTTTAGTGGGATCTTTGTCAAAGAAACGTAATGCATAGTTTTCTATCAGAACATTAAAATAAGGTTGAAATAAAAACTTAGTTCAGAAAAAAAAATCTGTTTAACAAGGTCCCGAGGTAATCTCAATAACTTTTAATTTAATTTATTTTCTTTTATAAATTTCATTGACTAAATTATTTCACGATTGACATCAGCATCTGTGCCATTTGGTCGTCGCATTGCATTCTAATGTCAGACATAAAAACTAACTAGTGAAAAAAAAATAAGGACTTTCTTTGTAACTACATAAAGACAGTAAAACAAAAGATATATTAAAATGAACAGTATAATGACCAAACCATGTAATATTGACGCACACAATTTATCAGCATCGTCCGCCTGAACCCAATCGTGATACTCAGAAACTCGAGTGAACAGGGTGGTCTTGTCAAAGTTCTTCCCGCTCACTACTCCCGCTAGTACCCCCAAGTCACTGATCTCATTCGGGTCATCAGTCCCCTGACACGACAGCGGCCCTCCCGAGTCCCCTCTAGAAACATCTGTCAACGCAGAGTCCGTACAAACAAACGTGTTCATATCCATCTCCCAAAGCAAAGAGCACCGGGATCTCGGTATTGTAGAGATATGTGCCTTCATCAATATAGGAGAGATGGTGGCTTTCAAACTATAGCCAGTCCTCCCGTAACCGGCCGTTATGCACTGGTAGTAATCTGAGCCTTTTTGCGCGATGTTAATAGGTCTGACTGTGTCGCTATACTGCCAAGGCTGGTCAATGAATACCAATGCTATATCGTTGCTCGGAAAGCTAAACTGTGCATGGATGATAATTCTTTTGATACGTCGCCATTGTGCCTGCGGCGTTGTCTCTGTGTCTCCGGTGTGTATGATGTCGTTGGTGAGGTTGCCGGCGACGACGCGCAGCAGGCTCGGCCGCTTGGCGTAATAGAAGTCATTGCCTTCAAAGCAGTGAGCTGCTGTAAGGACTTTCAGGGTGCCGATGATGCTTCCCCCGCAGAGATTCATCCACACCACCCTACCAGGCGTTATTCTCCGCGTAGACTCCTTCAGCGACACCAGGTAAGGGAACTCGCCGATACGAGCCGGCACTCCGTTCACTACGACGGGCACTACTCTTTTTCTAGAATGTTTCAAAGTTGTTATTACACGTCTATCATAATCGCATTTTATACTTTGGATCATAATTATTGCAAAGAGTGTGAGTACACGCATTAGTAATTTAGTTCATTTCCAAAATTGTAAACAGCGAATTTTGTTGATTTGTTTCGTGACAGTTTATGACATGTTGTTTGTGATAGCATAAACTGTGGATTGTTTCGTTACGGCTCTATGTTTGTCTGTTAAAAACGGTTAAATCTAGCACTGATTCAAACCCTGGCAAAATAAAAACACTTTTATAACGTAAATAATACGTGCTTATTCATTTTACTGCGGTAAATATTTGCTACCGACAAAGGTTATAAAAATTCATATGAAAATTCTATCTAATATAGTAGTAACAGCGCCTACACGAAAAAAGCAAGCGTGTGATCTGAGCAACATCCTAGAACTACACCTTGGCACGTATTTAAGAATATATAGATTTAATTTTTAGAAGAATAACTTTTTCCCTTTTTTTTTATTAAATGATCTGGCACTTAAGAACTTAATCCTTGTTTTGCAGGAGATTTTACAAACATAATCACATGCACAAGAACACCCAGACTAGAACAAATATTTGTGGATCACACAAATGCTTGTTCCACGCGGGGATCGTACCCGCAGCACGTCGCGCACATTATTGAATGGCGTGGTGAAATAAGTCAAAGTCAAAGATTTATTGCATACCAAGTGTACATTTGATCTTTCGTAACAATTTGTCGTAACATCCTAGTATATAATCTAAACTTCTACTTAATTTAAACTTATAGATATTGTATATCACTATACTTACATGTTTTTTATTACATAATTTAATGTATTAGTATTTTACATCTATAAACCTACTATCAGAGCACTAAATAAAAGGCAGGAATATTCTAGGTACTTATAGGTGATGTAGTATTTTCTTATGTATAAAAAATGTATGTACATTTTTTTGTTTTAATTATTAAGCAATTTACAAAAGTGTTTAACTTTATGTAGCTTTATTTTTATTTTCTAAATATTCTTTAATGGAGTAAGTAGTAGCAATTTTGGATTACTATTTTTTTTAGATATACTTACTACCTACTCAATTTTATTATTAGACTTACGCAACTCTTCCTGAATGTCTGTAATAATTACAGGGACAATACGAATCACGACGGCCTCAGCCCTACACAAACAGCCTAATAAAGACGAATGCGCGGCAAAGAACTTGTTAATTAAAGGTCCTCAGCTATCATTAACAAGTTGGGGACAATTTGTTGGAAATTATGCTTAATTTATAGCTTCGATTTGTTTTGGTCATCTTGGTGGATTACTTTGTAGGCTTTCAAGGTCCATTCACGGTTAGAAACTAGGTTTTGCCTCTGTCTTCCTTTGAGTATATCATTAGGTACGGTTGAAAAATATCTTAAAAGTTAAGGTATATGTCGGACAGAAATAATTCCTTGCACTTATAGCTGGCATTATCTATTTTTTTGTGTTATCATTTTAGAAAATTTTTAAAGGATAGACCCAATTTTCTTCTTTCAAAGACTTTCCTTAGTGAAAATACCGATCACGGTAGGTATCAGACTTTCACAGCCTTGTGAAAAAAGGGCATAATTTACATAATAATCTAGCAATTACCACCGACGGTACATATCTATTTGGAATTGAAAATTAGCTTTTATATTTACATACTTGAACGCATTTCCACACTTGTCTTTACAGTAGGATAGAAATGACGTCACGATGACAACAAATGAATAGGAAATGGAAGACACCCCACACTATCTATAAATAAAGTGTCCAAAGGTCAGGTTATATTGGATATTAATCAATGGCGTTCTTTCAGCGCTCCACCTACATTTGCTACAAGCAATAGGTAGGTACTCCTTTTTTTTATGGTTCGACACTAAAGAAACTATTCAGAACGAACAACAACGTAGGAGCAGTAATAAGATTTATACCCTTAGTCATCTACATAAAGCATTTAGTGAAAAAACTGTGTTAAAACCACGAAGGCCTTAGGACACAACGTTCGGGACTTGATCATGACTTTTAATTACTTGAATGCCCTTTTTTCGTCGTCTGGTTAACGTCTACTTCTGGGTATTGATCTTTTGCAACTATCATTCTGCTCTCTTAGTTAGTAACCACTAAAAACTTTTTGGTTTCTATAAATCCTTCTAGGAAAACCGTTGTCAAATAACAATAATGTCCAACTAGTATTTTTTGACAATGACATTCGGCTAGCAGAATGAACACATTAATTCATGTTACCCCAAATATTTCTGTTATTGATAATACCTACACTTACCGTAGAAGACCGCATCATAACCACAGTAAAATACTCGACATTTCGGGTCGCACCTACGATAGTCCATGGGAACCCAGTTTTGAAAGGCCAAATACCATATATAGTTTCAATCAAAGAATCAGTACAGAAAATTTCTAAGAAGAAAAAATTATGGGCGAATTTGTGTGGCGGCAGTATAATATCAGACCTAAAAGTGTTGACAGCCGCGCATTGCTTTGAAGGAAAACATTTTTACTATGCCTCCAATTTTCAACTACTGCGAGTTGTCGCGGGCAGTCTACAGAATGAAATAATACATACAGGTGATACTTGGTTATAACCCTCCTTTTTTCGGGTACATGGTCGATGTAAATAATGTAATACTAAAGGTCGAGGTAAATGTGACACCTTTTGGCATCATTTACCTGTTTTGTCGTTATAATTCTAGGTGTTTTGATGAGGACAGGACTAGGTATACTTGGCAAATCCTTTAGGTAATAAAAGCCTTCTTAAAGTGAAATCTGAAGAACAGAGTGTTGGTATTTTAGACGTCGCTTAAGGGTTATTACGACCAGCAAAAAAGCATAGAACATACATTTTAGCTCATCACAACAAGAAAATATTACGATTTTGGAATATATTTTTTTTGCCATCTCTAACCCTAATCTTATTTTTAATTTCAGGTCGCACGCAAACCACGGACAGAGCCCAATGGAGATCAATCAGCAAATTAACGTTACACAATCAGTTCCAGTTTCCTGTTAACGACATAGCCTTGATAATCGTCGACACTAAGTTTATATTCTCGAAGACGGTGGACTACGTCATACCAGCTACAGTCAAGACGGACTATCCTAGAACCTGTATCGCGGCGGGTTTCGGACAAACGTCCCAGTCTCCACAATCACCCGTATCCAAGGAACTAATGTGGGCCGATATATATGTTCTCTCAAGACGCCAATGTGACATATGGTGGGAAATGAACATGGATTCTTTTATTTGCACGAATTCCCAAGGTACTGATGTTGGCGGGGGAGATTCTGGAGGTCCATTAACCTGTTACGGGACTCTCGATCCGAAGGAAAAGCGAGGCAGGGATCTGCTTGTCGGGATTGTGAGCGGGAAGAACTATGACAAGACAACCCTCTTCACTCGGGTGTCGGCGTACAAGGATTGGTTGAAGACAGACGGTTGTGATAAGTTTGGAGCTTCTAAATTTGTAGTGTGTTCGTGTCTGTCCATTACACTTTTTTATATACGTTTATTGATTCTATTTATTTCTAGACCTCTCACCTGGGTGGTCTAGTTGCTAGCAAGTACTGCCTTTTAGCTAACAAATGGCAAGGTTTTTGACTGAGTTAGGTACCATTTCAATTTCACCATAAATCGCATGTGCTATTCGTTCAGTTTTTAACAAGAATTTATTGCACAAAGATTTCGTTTAACGACACTGCTTTAACGATGCTTTAATAATGTCCAACCTTAAAAGGCGAGGCAGAGGATAATATTAGTAATCAACCATAATTTTTCAAATAATAAATAAGTTACCAAAAGGTTAATCTATACTAATATTATAAAGCTGAAGAGTTTGTTTGTTTGTTCGTTTTTTGTTTGTTTGTTTGTTTGTTTGTTTGAACGCGCTAATCTCAGGAACTACTGGTTCGAATTGAAAAAATCTTTTTGTATTGGATAGTCCGTTTATTGAGGAAGGCTATAGGCTATATAACATCACGCTACGACCAATAGGAGCGGAGCATAAATGAAAAATGTTGCAAAAATTAACCACCGTTGAAACTAAAACACGCGAACAAAGTCGCGGGGGACAGCTAGTATTATTATAAGGTTAGTATTTTCTCTGAATAAAACCACAGCTTTAGCTATAAAATATTTATTTATTCATCTTTAAACAATAAATTGTTTTATATAAAACATATTTCGGCATTAAATACCTCGTACATACTACTTACAAACTAGTTTGACACCACTCCACATGTACTGAACTATCCATATTACAATCCTGGTAAATACTGTATTATTATAATACAGTTGTATTTGCTTTGAAGGTTTGTTCTACTCAGTGGAGTACGGATAGTAGATAAAATGTCTTAGAGATAGAAAAAAAATGCATATTGACTCCTGAAAATAATACATTGGTCTTTATTTGGAAGTGTATACTTTTGTCTTTTCATGTGGTGCAGTGCCAAATTACGATACTGTCAACATTTGTAAAATTATTCTCAAACAACTGTCTTATGAGTTGTGTTAAAATAAAATCGCAAAAATATTATTTTTGGAAAACATAATTTTCAATTAATTCACAAGTTACTTAAAATTAAATATACGTTTCGAGTTCAACTTTCGTCGCCGACTGTACTTCTTAAATATAAGTCTAATAATAAAATTCTAAATGACTGTAAGCTTTTCATACAACTTCCATCAAATTCATACAAAATTGACACACACAAAAGAATTAAGATAATTAATTAATTTGCGACTATATACTTAATTTCTAACCTAAATCTATAGCCAGGTAATTTTTAGGTTATGATATGGAATAAATGTCAAAATAATGCATAAAGTGGGATAGGCATATAATATTTCTATGATTTGAATACTAATACAAACTCTAATTAAAATTCTTTAATATCTAGGTATAGTTTTTTGTTGAACTGTAGCGTAAAATAAAGCTAATATGATATTGCAACATAGATGGCGTCACTATAGCTTTTCAGTAAAAGCATAAAAAAAATCTAAGAATATTTTAGAGAAAACAAAACGTAAGGTTGAAGGAGAAAACAAAGATATGGTGAAAGAATTGAGGTTCATATAGAAAATGCCAAGAGGAGAAATATTAATAAGAAATTTTAATACAACTAATTGTTCACTAGCCCCGTATTTTTGCCTAACCAGAGATAGAAATGTGACACAATTTGCAGTGCTGTCAAAATTCTGTCCCCAGTAAAAAAACCATTTACGGATATAATATGTTATCAATATAGGGCGCGAAACTACTTAAAATTAAAACATTTGAAGCTTAAGCATTACTTATTCTAAATGAAGAATTAATATGAGTGCGAGAGGTAGGTATTGGAAGACAGTACTTGTCTTACTTAGAAAATAATGTGCGATATAATATTAAATGTATATATATATATCTCTCTCTTTTAGTTATATTTACGTAGTTTACAATGTGTAGATGACACTCTGGTCCCTGGTCTGGTCACTCAAAAGCATTTAAATTGATTGTCACCGTCATATTCGGTCGCTAACTGAATTTATCTTAATTTTAACCCACACGTACCCAAGCGGCGACCGGTCACCACCGCGCATAACGTCACAGCTAAATCTCAGTCAAACCCCGAGCGGCGACCGGTCGCCGCACTACCTCCACTTGATTTCAATCCTTTTTGAAGTGAAACTTCTTTAGGCGCATGAGGGTAAAATTTTTACAGATGAAACGTCACGCCGGTATGCAACGGAAGTCAATTTTTTATGATAATTGGTTTGAAGGTTAGGTAGTTTTAATATTTACAAATAACATGTGGTATTTCAACTTGCCACTCGTCATTTGATAATTTAATAAATCATTTACCATAAAATAAAAATATTTCATAAATTCGCTTTTCTAAATTTTGAATTCAAAAACAAAACTTAATTAATAATTTCTAATATTGACAAAAAACACGTGGCATTTTTATTTACAATTCGTCATTTGAGATTTCAATAAATCATTGTGCATAAAATACTAATAACAATATTTCATAAATTCTTTTGACGAAATTTTAATTAAAAAATTGGAATTTCTAGAGTTATCATTAATTTACAAATATTTTGTATATATTTAAATTGGATTAGGTATTTTTAATATTTACAAAAAATCACGAGGAATTTTAATTTAATAATATTCAACATCTGAGATTTGACTATATTATTTTTCAAACAATATAAAATAAATTTATTTTAATAATTCTCTTTAATTATTTTTATTATTAAATATTAATTTCAAATAACTTTTCATTTTCAGATTGCAATGCCAAAAAGAAGTTTCACTTCTGACATGTGTACTTTGTACGCACGCATGTTTTTTTGTGTTTAGAGTCTACTTTTGTATGAAGACGTTTGATGATATACGATCTTTAACCTCTAGTTCAACGAGGTACAACTCAGAATCAATTGGTTAATTATAAAAACTTCTCATAAAAAAATCAATCAATGCTTGTGCCTACTCTGAGAAGAGGCCTGTGCACAAGGATTGGGGCATATTATAATTTGCAAATGTCGTCCTACATTATTAGATTCGCGTATTTGTGCAAGCATGATTGACCGTCATTATAATCTAATTTTAATGGCTATTACTACAATGAACTCTTTTTATCTTCTACACAATGTAAACTATGCATTATTGAGCACATACCTACCACATCTACTTTCCGACAATACTCTAGCGTTAGGCGATCACTATGAATTACTCAAATCCACCTTATACCAATGTAATGAGGTTTAATGTTATCATGTCATAAGTACGTTATGTTATATTAATATACGCAGATAAACACCGTAAAAAGTACAATCATATAAGTTGACGCTGTACCACCTAAAGGTCAAAATCGTTTGCACTCTGTTCTACTCATAGCCACATCTCTTTCTCACGCATTAAATTACGTGTATTTGTTCATTTTTAATTGCTTACATACTCTATGCAACCCTTATCGAATATTCATGAACTTTTTGGAACATTATGATTTGCGGAATCATAATATGGCCGGGATTACTGTAGTTAGGGCCGTTCAATTTTCAAAGCATTTTGTTTTATAAGTACCGAATGTTGCGCGATTATATTGACGGCGCATGCGCGGCGCCATGTTTTATTTGACCATTCAAAATGAGGATAACGATAATTCTTTATTTTCAATTTAAAATATTTATACAGCGATTCATTATCAATATGGCTGTCTAAATGTTAAGTCATAATTTGGTTAACTTGTACTCGCGCGTCATATAGTTAACCAAAATCTCACAATTTACGGTGTTTATCCGCGGGTTTCGAATAAGCAAACGTAAAATCATTTTAAATACAAACATTTTGTCCGTCTTTTACTTTATTGTTAGATTTGACTACTAATTCGTACATTCATGTCATCGGACAAAATGTCTTACAAATGTTGCTAGTGTAAATAAGCTTTAACTATTACTATAAGATAGTATTGAGAGTTATTAAATTGACACAATTTAAAAGAAAGTATTATTCATCAGTTAGAAAAAGTAATTTAAAGTTATTTTGATTGTTATTCAAGAACCATTTAACACATTTTGTAACGGAAATATTTAATCTGGCAACATTCAATAACTGTCAATATTATCAGTAAACGTCATAACATCAAAATTACTCATTTATCAAAATTAAAAGTCTTTCATAACAATATATGCTAACTTACACATCTATATCTTTCGCTAATCACTTACTGTTTAGGATATAAAAAGCCTTGTAGGCAACTCATTATAGTTCGTAAAAAAAAACAAAAAGGTACATGTATAATGTTCAAAGAAATAGTGAATATGCACAAATCAATGATAACGCAATTATATCAGTTTTTAATTTAATAATTTATAGAAAATTAAAAAACGTTTGCAAAATATACGCAAGGATAATGAATTATCAAAACGCAACGCCATTGGTCGGATTTAATATGACGTCACGGTATGACCTGCATAAGCGTTATTATTCCCGTTGACATCGACTCTGACGACATTTTGACGTCAAAATTTGTAATGAAAGATCGACAAGATGGCGGCTGTTTCAAATGCTTTTATAATAATTCATTTTCTTTTTTTTTTCTATGGCAATCTGCTGATAGCTTCTGCCAGTGTCGTGTTAACCGTCGGTGTCGTGACGTGACCACACATAGGTACTTATTAAATCAGTTTTCGGCGGACATTATCTGTCTGCTATAATAGGGATGTTGACTGGGTATGAAAAGTTAAAATCTATTTAGTCCATCAGTTAGATAATAAAAAAATGTTAGACACGTATTCAGTAATAAGTCAGGTCAGTAAAATAACTCGTTAAGCAATTTATAAAGGCATCAAATGACTCACTAAGCACAAACTGTTTTGTGATAAAATTTTGGAACAAACAAATATTTTCTGGTTTAATTAATTTCTTACCTACATTTTTACAGTTAAAACTAAAACTAACAGTTTTATTTAGTGCGTGTTTAATACAATAGTAAAAGCAAGAATCTTTCTCTTTTTTCCGAATAAAGCTAATATATCTTTCGTCAATGTACAGACAACGTTACATAATATATTTAACAGTATTTTTGTATTGGAATGTCTTACTTGTCCTGTAGTTGGACGTAGTTGGCGGGGAACAGGCCGTACGCGCCCTTACAGAGCCCTTGCCACCAGCCTTCATCGATCTGTAAGAAAAACTAGAAATTAGCATACATGATAATATTTATAGACTAGCCATGCCCGCGAGTTTATTTCGTTCTTTTTTAGCCTACGTTAGTCCTTATTACATCAGCTGTCTGCCAGTGAGTCCCGTCAAAATCGGTCCAGCCGTTCCAGAGAAGCCGGAAGAAACCGACAGACAGACAGACGGACAAAAATTATAAAATAAAATATTTTGGTAGAAAACCCCTTTTCTACATTGTCTCGGGTCTGGGTGTGGTACCTTCATTGTCTCTGAATTCCATAACTTAAGTGCTTTAGCTACTTTGGGATTAGAGCAATGTATGTTGTCCATATTTTTTTATTTATTTATTTAAGATAAAAATTACACGTATTTTTTTTTTAATTATTTTGTTACTTTTACATAATAAGCCGTTGTGCGCGTTCTTTGTTGTGACAATAAATATTATTCTTTTGTTCTTCTATCACACTCACCATGACAATGTTAGTAATGATGTCATCAGGGTCGAAGGAGATCTCGTCGGGTGCGGCGGCTTGGTAGTCGTACAGCGCTCTGGCCGTGTACCCGTCCTCGTCATCAGCTTCCATTTCTCCCTCTCCTGCTAACTCGCTCTCCCACCCGACAGGAGATACCACGATCGTGGGTTGACGAGTCATCTGCAAATTTTTGGTTTTAATACAATATGGCCAAATGGTCAAATACAAGTCAATTTTAAGCAATCCGTTGTGATGCGTCTGTCCGTTGCTTTTTTGTACCAGCGGTGAACTGCGAGGGCATCTAACGGGGGTAAAACCAAGTCGAGTGGTTGGACCCCACAAAGGCGAGTTGGTCCATAAACAAAATGGACCAACTCGCCAATGATCGCCATGGATGTCAAATATTTATATAAGCTACCAGTGCAAGTGTGTTAAATTACATACGTGGCGGTATTATTATTATTTATTAAAAAAGATGCGTTTTAACTTGTTTTAATTATAAATTTTTATTATTATTTTTTTTTTATTTTTACTAATAATTAATAGATAGCATTACAAACCTCTTCCTTATCCTCCTTCGGGTCCCCAACGAGCGTCACATCCGGCAGATTAGGTTGTTTATCCGTCGGTGACGTCACTTCCACATGCGCAGGCGCACTAGTAACACTAACTTGCGGCGCTTCCGGTGGTACTGGAGCTGGTTCTGGTGGGGTTGGTTCAGCTATGCGTCTGATTGGCTTAATTATAGGTGCGGGTTCGATTCGCGGTTGTTCAGGTTCAGGTTCAGGTTCTAAAGCTTTCTCTTTGGCTTCCCGGTCTTTTTCCTGAAAGTGTTTCAAGTATTTTAATATTAGGTTGAAAAAAATCTGAAACTTTGTTATTACGGATAATATTATAAAGAGACAATATGTGTATATCTGTAATAATTTATATATACATTTATATAGCATAAAAAAGCCTTCACGTTATGTATCTGTTTTTATATAAATGTAATAGAATATTACTATTATTATATATTTTTCAGTCAAGTCACTTGACTCTATAAATTTCTGATAATGAATCCTGATTTCCGTAGAAAAGGGGTTTTCTACATTGACCCGGCCGGGGATCGAACCCGGGACCTCAGTGCTGGCGACACCTTGAAAACCGGTGTATACGCCACTCGACCACGGAGGTCGTCAAAAAACCATAATATATGGTATTTGAAAATATATCTGTTTGCCGCGCTTTCACGCTAAAACTTCTAAGCCGATTTAAATGAAATTTTGTACACAGACTGTATAGAGCATGAGAAAGGACATAGGCTACTTTTTGCTGCGATAACCGACATCCACACGGGCGGAGCCGCGGGAAACAGCTAGTTCTTTATAAATTATAAGCAAATAAGTACTTTGTACCTTTTGTGACAAGTCTTTGTCCATGGCCTCCCTCTGTTGTCTTATCTTCTGTACAGATTGCATCGCTTCCTGAAAATAAAACGCAAAGAACCTTATTAAAAAAAACATTAAAAAGATTTCGTCCAGCTTACAATATTATATTATATTAAAAAAACAAAGTCCCACGTCGCGTCTGTCGTTCTGTCTGAACGGGATAAACTCAAAAACTGCAGTATAAATTTTCTTAAGGTGCAATGGATAGTGATTTTTCTACCCGTGCAAAGCCGGGACGGGTCGTTAGTTATATTTTATTATTGTTATATTTTATTACTTCCTCACTTCAAGCAAATATTGAGTTGTTTTAAACTTTTTACTGTGCCACTGATAGGCAAACGTTAAAGTTTTCATATATTTATTATATGTAAATTATTCTTTATTTTATTTTATTTTTTTGTTTTGTGCTTAAGGCATCAGACCCTTATAAATATGTCGACAATGTAGTTTGAAGTAAAATGTACGATTCCTTATTTATTTTTTTCGTCCATTTTGGATGTCATATTATACATTTTGCTAATTACGTTGTGTCGCATATTTTAAAATAATTTTATTTTTTAACATTGTATGTAGCAACATATTACCTTTTTTTATAAAGAGTAACCTATGGAGTTTCTTGCCGGTTCTTCTCCATAGGAGTGACATTTTGGAACCGCGCAACTAGAGTCATTTAACGTTTTCAAAGTGCCTGAAAAGGCCTACTTGAAATAAAAATATTTTGATTTTGAACCTAAAGACCACTCTTTTTTAACATCCGAATTCTGTATTTTCTATATCTTGACATACCTGTTCCTTCTCCTTCGCCATGTTCTCAAACTTGGCCCTGATGGACGAGGGCTTGGCGCCTCCGATGTCGGGCTTCTGCTTCGTGTAGTTGGTCCCGACCTTCTCGACCTCGTCGAAGCGGTGAGCTGACTTGTCCACCCGGTCCGTCTCTACGCCGAACTTGCCGCCGAAACCCTGAAGTGAAATAGGGGTTATAACAGGTTTTTTGTGGTGTAGGACATTGTGAAATAAAATATCAATTTATTTCGTTGTTGGGGTGATAAGAGCTACCGTAAGGCGGCCATTCGACGATCAATCTAATAAATAATATAAATAATAAATAAATGAGGACAACATCACATACATACATTACTTTGAACCCAAAGTAAGTAACTAAAGCACTTGTGTTATGGAATCTGGCAATAGTAATATAATCTGTAACCTTAGTTAGATTGATGTCAGTTTTATCGTGTAAGGTTTTGATTGATGTTAGATTGAAAAGGATCACAAATTATCCAGACATTTTGATTTTTGTCATTAATCTCGATAACAAATTGAACTGATGCCAGATTGATCGTCTAGTCGCCTCATTGCGCTCACCAGTTGGCGCCACTGACCCATCAACCATGGAATTTGCCATTTTCAGACATTACAACTGGCGTTTCTGGCGCCGACAAAGCTAGCGGTAGCTCACATTGCCGAAAGCAGACCTGATATTAGTTTAGCAGGCAGGAGAGTCAATGTTCTTAAAAAAATGCTGTCAATGGAAGGAACCGACTGGAATCTAAACATTGAGAGTATTTTTTTTTTACTTTTTTGTTTGTGTGCCTGATTAATGAGTAACAATTTTGTACTGGCATTGTATTAGAATTAAAATTAAATTGGAGGGTAAGGGCACTGAATGTTAAATTAAGTCATGGACACGTTGAAAGTTTAATCCTATTACTCAAACAGTATTCATACTCGAAACTTGGGCTATAAGGTATGAAATCGACATCTATTTATATCCTCCAATATTCCATATTCCAGTAGCAAAAAGGTATAATAGCAAAGATACTACATAAAATAGTTTTCTCATCTCTTTTACATTAACTAAAGTTCTAATCTTAGTCATTAAACAGGCAAATTACCTACCCTATTTATTATTATTATTATTTTTAGTTTATTTGTGTCAACATTTTACAAATCACGGATATAGATCTATTCTGTTTGTTATACGCGGAGACTTGTAATTGGCTGTCTGTTTACTATTTACCTTATTACTCTGTTCGTTTTAGCTGTTAGTCTTCCAAAGTTAAATAAATTAATTAATTAATTACCTAAAGATACCTTTACACCTACACAAATACACCTATACAAATGAAATGTGTGTACTGAAAGTGAATGTATAGTTCTCTTACCTTCTTATGGTCGACTTGACTAGCATGGGCCTGTGTCTTCTCCTGATGGTCCCAGCCGACTGCAGAAGCATCTTGTCTGTCAGTCTGGACACCAAACTTTCCGCCGAAACCAATAGTATAATCTGTAAGATGATGAGCAAGTTGGTGACGAAAGACGATAACAGAATTTGTATGAACGGACTAACAATTTAAACTTAATGCCTTAGTAATTTTTGTTCAGCTCAAAAATATCTATCTAAGAACATTTTACTTGTAACTATTGTAGATTGAGACCATTACTTGCTATTTTTGAAACACTATTATACTGACTCCAGTGAGACTAGCATAGCTCAACACAGCACAGGAAAGGTTAAGTTTTAGCCAAAACATATAAAAAAAAAGAAAATCACCTACTTATGAATGAGGTATAATATAGATTTTTTTTTGACTAACACTAAAAATAAATTAAAAAAAATACATTTATTTTTAAAACATGAAAATAGATAGAATTCGACAAATATTATAAATGTCGAAGTATGGATGGAAGTTTGATATAAAATCACACAAAAAAAATTGGATTCGAAATTAATTTTGCACACAAATATTTTATAGCCTGCATTAACATATACATATATATACATACCATATATTCCGATAAGTCTTAATTACGCGGGTGAAACCGCGTGACACAGCTAGTATAATTACCTTTCTGCGACTGATGATGCTGCGCGTCTTCGCGATGGTCCCAGCCCAGAGCGGACGCGTCCTTCCTGTCGGCCTGCACGCCGAATTTGCCGCCGAAGCCGACCGAGTAGTCCTTCTGGGAAGAGTGCTTCTCTATCTGCTCTTTATGCTCCCATCCGGCTGCGCTCTGGATGATATAACAAATATAGTATCGTTATTTGATATAATAGGTTTTAGAATATTTGCCAAAAATAGGGTTTTAAATGCGAAAGTTTGGATCAAAAATAAATAATAACGTTATATGACGACGTCCGTGTTCGAGTGGCGCACACACCGGTTTTTAAAGTGTCACTACTTCTGAGGTCCCGGGTTCGAACCCCGGACGGGTCAATGTAGAAAACAATGCAAAATAAAGCACTTAAAACTAATCAAAAGTACCTATAGCGTAAAACAATTCGAAAAGAAAATCAGTAACAAACAACTTTCAAAGTGACCCATTAGATATCCTACCCAGGCTTTTTCTTTATATGGAAAACAGCTTATCTTCTTTTTTAGGGTTCCGTACCTCAAAAGGTAAAAACGGAACCCTTATAGGATCACTTTGTTGTCCGTCTGTCTGTCTGTCTGTCTGTCAAGACCTTTTTTCTCAGGAACGCGTGGAGGTATCAAGCTGAAATTCATATCAAATACTCAAGTCTATGGTCTCTTGGAGCTGTGAAAAAATCAAACTTCAAAGTCAACGCGATCAAAAGATACTCCCGTTTATGCCGCAAATTTTCGACACTCGCAAGGGAATCAAAACCTACAGGGTACTTCCCGTGAACTCAGAATCTTGAAATTTGGTACGAAGCAACGTCTTATAACACAGATAAAGGAAAAATTGCGAAAAGCATAAATTTTTTGTTACATCATATAATAAAAATATTTTTAATTATGGATTTCATTTAGCAATAAAAATACCATAACTTTTACTTATATACCTACAGGTTTGTACGGAACCCTCGGTGCGCGAGTCTGACTCGCACTTGGCCGGTTTTTTTTTCTAAAAACAACTGTGGTTGGAATTTACATTACTAACAATCTTGTTAACCCCTCCAACTAAGCTAAATATGCTTGTCTGGAGTGGGTCACGTCTTTAATGCAATGGGTGGGGTTCGAACCTGCGACCTCTCGATCACAAGGCCGTCACCCTAACCATTAGGCTATTGCCGCTTCTAAACGTATATCAGTTCCCTTACCTTATCAACCCGATCAGTTTGCACCCCGAACTTGCCGCCGAAGCCCTGCGCGTAGTCGGTCTGCGAGACGTGCTTCTCCACCTGAGCTACGTAGTCGTGACCCACGGCCGACTTGTCCATGCGGTCGGCTTGCACCCCGTACTTACCACCAAAACCTAGTGTTGATAATTCAGTTTTTAATATAGGTACAAAATAGTAAGGTGCAATTATAGGCTACTATTTAATCTAAGAAACGTGTATTTTATTTCTGAAGGGAATCATCCCTAAAATAAGGGACTAGCCCACCACACTTGCCCATAATTTCAACTCCTGTAAGCCCGGATCTACAATCATTACTACTTAAACTCGGTGTGTCCCTGGAAAACAATTGAAAGTCTTGGAACCCGCAACGAAATTAATCAGGAGTATTAATAGGAGGATCAGGAAAAATAGTTTCCACTTAACACCCTCCATTGCAAGCAGGAGACAAAAAGAAAAGATAGGCAACAAGCAAAGAAAAGACATCAACGTCCCAGTTGCCAAGCACCACGGTAATAATTTCAAAAAAAAATCTGTTATTTTGATTTTAATAATAGGTATGCTAAACACGTCTGAAAGCACGGAAATTCGCTCTGGTGGCAACAAAAATAAGTCCCTAAAATAAGCGAAAAATTAACAAATCATGGTTTAGATATTTCTTTCTTCTTTCTGAAGTTGTGCTTACAATTTAAGAAAAAAGGTTGTTGTTCTGGAAAGCACAATGCCGTTGTTTTTTCTGATCACAGACCAAAACTGCATCCTTTACTTAAAAAACATAACATTATATAGTCTACCAGCAACGTTGGACATAAATAAAACAGCTACGTAAAACCGTTCAAAGTAGTTTCAGTTACCTTGGGCATAATCTTTCTGCGAGACGTGTTTTTCAGTTTTTCCGACATAATCGTGTCCAACTGCCGACTTGTCCATACGATCCTCTACTCCGAACTTGCCACCATATCTACAATCATATACCACCAGTTTCAGTAAAATGGGGTGAATAAAGAATTGTTTTTTTTTTGTTCCTTTTTTTATTAAAAGTATTGATTATAAGGTATAACGACTCTCAAATATTAAAAACTAAAAGAAAAAAGCTGTTTTCATGTAAAATGAAATGCATAATACACAGTAAAAGGTAGGTTACATCCTTTTCCCAAGTTCTGTCTATTCACCCCCCAATAATATTTATTCATCCCAGTTTACGGTTCCTACAGACCACTGATTTCTATTTACTTAAATCTTAAGATGTTTTTTTCTTATACAATCTCAAAAATGTATCTAAAGATATATATACCTATCTTGTCATTCATGTGCACAAATGACAATAGAATAGCGAATGCGTCATACAAGCAATTGTAATACGAGTGCAAGTCTGCACTCTACTATACTATAACATATTTGAGAACGAAGCGATATTCATACAATACCCAATTCTATTCTACAATTTTCTAATAACAATAACTTACCCAAATGAAGATTTTGGTCCAGCTTCATACTGCTTCTTCTTAGAATTTGTATCTGCCTCTAAGACCTCATCTCTTAGTTTCGCCATACTGAAAAAAAAAGCATTATCATTTCGTGATTCAGAACGACCGAATTTTTAATGGTACCGCTAGTAATTTCACCGCCAGAAGCGGAAGTCGCGCGAGATGTCTCCGAAATGTCAAATTCCATAGTTTGTTGGTGGGATACCCGGGTTTATTGAATTACACTTTAAATTGTCTTAATGTTGTGCATATTTTCCAATATCTCTGATTATTATCGCAAATATGAGTTACGTACGAATCAATGACTGTCAGTGTTTTAAAGCCGTATAACGAAAAAAAGATGCACAATTAATCAAATATTTACTTTAACAAAGCAAATTTTGTCAAATTATGCTTATATCAAATATGACTCAAATTTAAACTTTGTTTTCGCGCCCGGACCTAGTAACAAATCTTGACATCCTTCCCGACCTGTCGCAACAGTGGCGCCAACTGGTGAGCGCAATAACGAAAGCCAGTGTAAAGTGTTCTGGGTATTTTGTATATCAATTTGAAAATTCCTAAAACACTACCCCTTGTATATCTTAGTAACAATACAGGACGGAAGACTTGCCAATGTAGCTTCAGAAAGAAGCTCTTTTGTTTATGAATAAACCAACAAAAATAAACTCCCAACTCTTTTCAGTTTACAAATAAAACATGTGAATCATTGTACAAAGAAAGCCCACCCACTCACTTCCCTTCAATGAGTTTTAGTATCAATATTATTTACTAGCTGTCCCCCGCGACTTTGTTCGCGTGTTTTAATTTCAACTGTTTTTTATTTTTGCAACATTTTTCATTTATGTTCCGCTCCTATTGGTCATAGCGTGATGTTATATAGCCTATAGCCTTCCTCAATAAACGGACTATCCAATACAAAAATAATTTTTCAATTCGAACCAGTAGTTCCTGAGATTAGCGCGTTCAAACAAACAAATAAACAAACAAACAAACAAACAAACAAACTCTTCAGCTTTATAATATTAGTATAGATTTGACATTGAATCTGATATGACAGGCCATTGGCATCGACGCGACAAACTCCCACTCATTACAACCTATATACGACAAGACGTGGGCGGTTTAGGATGAATAAGGTTTCCTTTGCCAAAAGTTAATGGAAAAGTTAACTCCTTTTTTCTTTTGTGATTAAAATAGAACATTACGTACATGACACGTATAAAGCAAATAAAATGTCAAATATACGTAATAACATTAAACTTCGTTTAAGGATAACATAATTCAGTATACTAAAAGTATAAGTTTCCTTCCACAAAATAAATTATTAGAATTTTTTTCCCAAAAATATTATAGCCGTATTCTAAAATTACTTGTCTAAGATAATTAGGATACAACTGTCCCACTGCGGGGCAAAGACCTCACAGGCGTCACAGTAGGGGCAAGCAAGGATTGAAGCTATTATGCTAATGCCAAGTAAATTTTAAAATATTTTCATGAAATCTGTTAATTAGCAATTGTCTAAATTTGAAATCTATGATCTCCTTTAACTAAGGGCTAACTAAGTATAACTCAAATGTAAACTCTACATTTGTCCATTAATGTTTCCTGTGTATTCTACGTTGGACATTTATAAGCCAACACAAAGTTATGGTTAGTATTATAGCAAAGAATTGGGGTAAACAGCAATATCATAACTTTCCATAATAAATGACTGTGCAATAATATTGTTAATATTATGTTCAGGTTTTACTTCCAAACATAATACTTACTCAACATAACATAAAACACATGAATCAGTCAATAATTATTATTATAACAACCTGACAAAGGCTAGCAAAATCAACAAAACTAATAAAATCAATCAAACAAAAATATGTTATTTGTATGAATTGTTCAAACATTTAACATCTGTATGTCTTATAATTTTTTTTTTGAGACCGTTTTTTTTTTTTTTTTTAATATTATTTGACCCCTGCAATACGGTTCAGATTGTTTCATTTCTTTGCTCCACTTGGTCTAAAGGCATTCTCCTTTCATGACATTTCATTCTACTATTTGCTTTGAAAACTTGAACTGAACTGAACTTCTCAGCTCCAGCTGGTTGCAGGTGTGAGGTGGTATCAATAAATGCTTTCCTACAACTCTGGCTAGGTCCATATGGCACCAGCAAACCACAACCAATTTCAACCTTATTTGTATACTGCTTATGGTGGAATATCACTGTGATGATGTGTGTGCCCATCAGGCTTTTACCATAAAAATGGTCAGAGTTGAAAAATTCATGCATAATTATTTCAAACAAATGTGAAAACATTTGTAAAACCTTCTGTTAAAGCTAGAAACAGAGCATGGTACAATATTTTAACAGAAAGAATCAATACTCACTCAATAGCCTCCACATTGCGTCCACCAGGTCCCCATCGCTGTTCATGCTCAGTAACATCATTCACAAAATCAGGATCCGTCTCCCAATCATCAGCCTCAGCCAGGGCCGGCGGAGCCACATCCGTTGATGCTTTCCACATCTAAAATATTATTTAACATATTAAAATACTTTACTTAACTGTAATAAGAGCTTAGATTGTAATTAAAACACTGTTTAAGCTAATTTAATTAATAAAGCCAATTTTGTCAATAAGGATAAAACTATAAAACTATAAAACCTTCATGGTTAATTAGATTTATTACAAATGGCAATGAATGAGATGCAAGTCAAACATTAAATAAAGACTCATTATTGTATGTTTGATATTTATGTCTTGTTACAGACAGACAATAGCCTCTATAATCCGATTATGAGGTCAGGCATTATAGTAATTGTTATTGATAGTTTACATGTAGTTATGAATCACTTAACAGTTTCAAAACACCATGCATGGATTTACCTTGTACTAACCATTTTTAATAGTTTTCTTGATTATATCACAAACTTAGTAGTTGTACTGTTATCGTATTATCTATTATTATCTTGACGTTGTATGAAGACAGGTGTAGCTCTAAGACATCAATAGACGTTTATTTACACTTACTAAACTACTCATTGTATATGAAAATAATTGTAAAATTTCTCTAAAAAAACTACCATTTTACCTCTAAACTGGTTTAATTGCCTATTATGCTACAATTAATAAGAGAAAATGTGTGAAAAGAAAGCGCTATCTTACCTTTAAGCCGGTTTTTCAATAACACGTAAACTGAGTTTCACAATTTACTGACACGGCACACACATTCCAACTTTAAGGTTTGTCTTTGATTGACGTTATAGATTGAATGGATAAGGAATAAATTAATTTACACGCACGATAAATGTTATATTTCGATTTATTTTGCGAAACAAATAGGGCGATACCCCGCGATGCGTCACTCGTAATTCAATTTGACGTTGACAGTGAATGTCACACTTGATTCTTGATTGTCTTTTTTTTTTTTCTTCTCTCCCATTGTGATGAGTGTCTTTTGGCTCGCACACTTGATTGTCTTGTCATTTGGCCGAATGATAAAATGACACAAAACAGTGTTTCCATATGACAAAAATAAATAAAGTATGAAAAATACTTAATTTTCCAATACCCTAGTAAGTCTCAAGAGTCTGAGACTTAAGACGTGCATACACGGACTACTCGAAACATCGATCGCTTTCGTGCTCTTCATTCCACGTCACGTGCGCCTCCCGGCCCGCTCGCTATCACTCGGTCACTCGATCCTCTTGATCTCGATTTCGATCTCGATGTCGATCTCGGTCTCGATTTTGATTACGAGTTCTAGTTTTTTTTATGAGGTACCTAGGTACTTTTTTATTTGTTTATTTGAGGTAAGAAATGTGTTTACTGATCAACACTATGATCTACTATGCCTGTAAAGTTGAAAGGGAAAACGTATTTAAATCGCCTATAAGTCCTGTATTGATGTATGCTTCAGAATATTGGGCAGTTTAAGGACGGATGAAATGAGAATGCTTCAATGGATGACTGGAGTAACGAGATTACATAGGATAAGAAATGAGTATATTACAGGAAGCTTGAAAGTAGCGCCCGTGAATGAAAAGATGAGAGGTAAGCGTCTGTCGTGGTTTGGACATGTTATGAGGAGGGATGAAAGACATAACTAAACAAGTTATAAGTATGACTGTGAATGGGTATACAATTATACATGCAGAGGAAGACCGAAGAAGAGATGGATGGATTGTGTGAAAGATAATATTAGAAAGAAAGGAGTTGATGCTGAGATGACGAGTAGTAGAGATGAATGGAAGCATAACACGCATTAAGCCGACCCCAAATAAATTGAGAACAGGGTAGGGGCAGATGATGATGACAAAGTAACAATTAATAATTAAGGGCTTAAATATTAACAGATTTCCAGAGGGCTGTTTTGAAACGATAGGCAATAAATTAAACATTGTTATTTTAATAAATAAGTATTTATTATTTACCTTAATTTACAGTATTGTTTTGTTACTTCTGTACAGAAGTGATATATAAAATAAATTGTAAATATATTAAGCAGATCAAAAAGCGATGGAAACGAATATAACTAAATGAAATACATTTTTTGTTGAATGCGTAATATTAGATATATTGTTGATATTCATAAATAATTTATAGTAATTAGCCCCTTTATGAGAAGAGGCCTTTAACCAACAGTGGGACAATTACAGACCTATTTTAGTATAGTAGTAATTCGCATGTATTTTGGTGCTTAGAAAATAAATCTATTCATATTCCTTATTATAAGTTTACGTATTTCAATACGTATTTTCAGTTTTTTTATTACGATAGTTTTTGGAATCAATTACACTAAAATTAACTAATTTTAATTAATATATTTAGCCATACCTACTTAAAAATAAATACCTTGTATATTTTTCATTCGTTATGTAGTATAGTCTTGAGTGCATTCAAACTGAGAAATTATTTAAACACAATAAATGAGCCTCTTTGGATTTATGTTTAGTGAAAGACCTTCGACTACCATAAACATAACAAACAAAAAACTTAACACTTATCTTTCTATCACAGTGAAAAGTAAAAAATGAAACAGTTAAATAAATAAATCATTTTAAAATTCCGAATTAACTTAACTTTTTAAATTAAAACTCTGGGTCAGGCGCGTCGATAGCGTATCCGAATTTTTGCAACGCGATTTTTATTTCGCCGAAGACCGTGTGGTCTTCTATTGTCGATGGTAGTTTTACAAGCTGGGACCTTGCTAGCTTGGCGATGGCCCCTCGCAGAGCCTTGCCGGACCTGGTCCTGGGTAGCGCGGGAACTGCTACCGCTTTCCGGAACGCAGCTATAGGACCAATCAGGTGTCGGACGAGAGCTATCAGTTCTTGGGTCACTGTATCTTCGGCAACTATTTCTTCATCTGTTAAAATAGAAATATGGAAATATTTTTTGTTTTTATTTTCTTATAATAATATTTGGCTAATAATTATATACCTACGCAATGGGTCATAATATAATGGTATAATATCAAAACATTTCTGGAATATCTTACACAGTCTCAGGTAAGCGAGTGTGGCTTTTCTGATTGTGTGAAAAGTAAAAAGAGATTTGTAAAACCCATTAGTCGATACAAGCAGAGGTTTCTTTAAAAATAACACAAAAATATGGGGGAGATGCTTGAGAATATGGACAAACTTAAATAAAGTATAATAGATAAATGTGGACAACATCACATAAATTGCTCTGAACCAAAGTTTAGCTACTTAAAGTAGCTAAAGCACTTGCGTTATGGAATCAGAGACAACGAAGGTACCACAAACACCCAGACCCGAGACAATGTTGAAAAGTGGTTTTCTACATTGACCCGTCCGGACACACCTTGAAAACCAGTGCGTGCGCCACTCGACCACGGAGGTCGTCAGTATATCGGTCGTGATAATATAAATATAGCTTTGGTCTTACCATCCTGCGGAGGTCTCATAACATAGAGACATAATGGAACATCTCCTTTAGTCGGGTCCGGGGCCCCAACCACTACAGCATCAGCGACCCTCGCATGTCTCAGCACCACGTCTTCTAAAGCTGCGGTGGACAGGCGGTGGCCGGCCACGTTGATGACGTCATCAGCTCGCGCCACCACCCACACTGCGCCTTCGGAACTGATCCAGCCAGCGTCTTGGGTGTCGTAGTAGCCCTGAGAGTTTAAATTACAATAAATTAAGAATTTAAGAGTATAGGTAAGATTTTTCGCAGAAAATATTTGCAAAATTTATAGCTAAGATCTATCTCGATAACGAGGTTTCTAAGAAAAAAAACATATCAAATCGGCCCATCCGTTTGGGAGCTATGATTACTTATACACGAGATTAACATTAATAAACCCCTTATTTTCGTGGTTAAAATAATAATAACACTATTTGTTTTCACCATTTTATCTTAACCTGACTTAGGTTGAGTTAAAATTGCACCAGCACACAAAGACTCATTAAACCAAGGGGTTTTTAAAAAAACCCCTTGGTTTCTTACTTTTAACAAAAACAAATTATAAACTCGACTGCCAAAAAGCAAATTAGTTTTTTGGCAGTCGAGTTTTTTAATAATTAAGTTTGAGACTCACGTTACGAAATCACGATTAATTTTGTGCAAAATAACAAAACATGTGCTCATTGTTTCTAAGCGTAATTGAATACTTAAAAATTAATGAATAATTTACGACATCTTTTGTACCATGTTGATTTGTTATTTTCAAGTAAACAACTTTTTTCGAGTTCATTTAAAATTGTAAATATTTTATATTTAGCTGTACCTGTACCTAAGTTTAACATATTAATTAATTAGACACCTAAACAAATTAAGTATAACATAGATTAAGCTTTAAGATCGCACGTGTCTCAGTGTGAGAGAAGTGTACTTAAAAGAAATTCGAAAAATAAAGTTAAAAAAAAATTGAGTTCTCGAATGTTTGTGCCATCTGGGGATCGCGTAGTGATGACCTATACCACTCGGCTATCCGTGCAGTCTGTTCTTCTTTCTTATAGATGATGTTTTTCTTACCGGGTATGATTCGAAGTAAGTTTCTTTGAACCGTCTGTCCGCTTGCCAGAGCGTGGCCGCGAAGCCTGGTGGTAATGGCAACTTGATCACCAACCTGCCAACCTCACCAGGATCACATTCCAATCCATCTTCTTTTAAAGTGCGAACTATAAACATAGGGAAAAACTTAATAAAATAGTTTAATGTTTGGAAAATTTACGTAAAGTAACAGGAAAACGGATCAGTGCCCTTTCTCTCCAATTTAATTTTAATTTTAATACAATGCCAATGCAAAATCGATATTAGTTAGCAGGCATAGAGATACAGTTTGATAAACTGAATGCTGTCTATGGAAGGCACTGACTGGAATCTAAACATTGAGAGTATTTTTTTGTAATGTGCGTTGTTTGTGTGCCTGCTAAATGAATAACAATTTTGCATTGGCATTGTATTATAATTAATGCTAAATTGGAGAGTGGGTAAGGCCATAAGATGACCAGCATCTGACAGTAAACATGACCCTTAAATAAGTGTTTGCGAGAAGGTAAGTAAGTAGTGCCATTTTGTGAATTATCTGCCCGCACCGAGACATATGACAGTAAAAGCTTATTGAAGTAACCCAAGTTATTTCAGCGGAACATTTTTAGCAATTTTTCATCTGTCAGCGGTTTTTCATAGGTCGTGAATCTATTACTTTTCAAAACAGAACATAGCCTGTTTCCAATCACTTTTCCGGCGACGAACAGATAGTCTGCAGTAGGTACCTATTCCTAATTCGTTACCTAATTAGGCATTAAATAATACTAGTTCTAAATACTTACTGTCGTACCCCGGTACAGGGTATCCCGCTGAGTGTGGCGGGACAGCCTTCACGCCGTAGCCAATGCAGGGCGCCGTGATCGGCGAGCCTGACTCCGTCTGCCACCAATGGTTTAAGATGGGGACGCCAAACACACGCTCCGCCCATTGCTGGAGGAAAAAGAATATTGTAATAGCGTAAACTTTACATTTTCAATCAATATCACACTCATTGGACTTTGACATATGGTGCTGACTGTAGAAGCAGTAGGTACCTACTCCAGTAGAGTCTGTGCGGAAAGAGAAACGTCTTGGGATTGAGGGCGCTGCTGTGTTTAATTACCGTATTTGTTATGTTAAAAACACTGCTGCGTCATTATAGTGCGAGTGTAACATCTGGATAATATTTATTAAATTAAGTTAGAATATAATATTTACAGATACCGTACTCATATTTGTTTTATGGTTTTATGGAATGATTTGAATGATATCATAATGTTAGTTCCATTTTACGACTGTTCTCTCAACAGCCAGAAATAAAAAAAAGATAAATAAAAAGGTAAATAACTACCTACTTATAAAAGTTACCAAAATTAGGTAGGTCAACATCGAAAAAAGACAGAAATATATTCAATAGGTAATAAGCTTATTTTATAGATTTTGAACGTAGTACCTACCTACTCTACTTTACAAGTACCTACCAGCTTGGTTTTAGCTCCGATTCTGTTAAACCCACACTAAACATATTTTAGACCATCAGTATCTTTTTCAGTTGTACACAATTAGAAAAGGACAGACGAAAATTAGAGCTTTCAAATTTAGTTTCGAGTAAAATTCTCATACAAATCTACCGACACACAGAAACGTGAACACTAATACGTAGTGATGTTCAAAGCGAAAACTGGTTTGACATTTCTAAGTTAGTTGTTGTCGTTCTTTTCTCACGCAAAATGTTAGTAAAATATATCAAAGGTTTAATTTTGATTTAAGTAGTTAGCGTACAAGGGAATCGGCGCCATGAGCTGCATAAATTGACTGCACGGATAGCCGAGTGGTATAGGTCACCACGCCAATTACCTCTGTGCGCGACGTGCCGCGGGTTCGATCCTCCCATGCTTGTTCCAAGTCTGGGTGTTCTTTGTGCATGTGATTTGAATGTTTGTAAAACCCCCCGCGACACAAGGATTAAATTCATTAGTGCGGAAGTCGTTTTTATATAAAAAGAAAAACAAAGAAAAGAAATCCGACCCAAATGTTAAAAGAAGCATATCGGAAAAACAAAAACAACAGTCACATGGCAGGATAGTGCGTACGTTTATGTTAATTGATCGATATCAATACAATAATTTAGTAATACCTATATAAGATTACACAAGGAAGATAAAAAAAAAACTATCTATATTATCAAAAAACCATTATTAACGGAAATTCTCTATGTATGCTTGGTTCCAATATTCAAAAAACTATTCGTTTGGCTAACCCCGACGATAAAACAACGCTTCTCCAAGAAGCATTCGAGTTAGCTAGCAATAGCAATACAAAACACAACCGCCGTATATTACGTCCTCGCCGGCGAGGCCCGTCGCGTATAAATAATGTAACGTAAATGTTACCCCCCGTCCCTAGATCAAGCTGGCCCGAGCCGGCCAAACTAGCAATAAAAATATGTCCTTAAATAATAAAAATTTAGATCCAACCCTCCCTTGCTGTTTTTGCCTTATTAAGATTGTTAGCAACGCACTAAGTCGAGGTCCGAACCCCACAGGGGGTGCCCTTAGTAAACGTTGTTGACGTAGTTAGTTTTTCTATTGCTCTGCCTGGAGGCCCTCGCCAAAAGTCCGGTAAAGCAGTCGATGCCTGCGCTCAGGCTCACTGCGTAAATCTCTTCCAAAACAAAAAATGGTTTTGCTAACGGACTGTAAAATTTTCTAAGCAAATCGAAAAAAAACTACCGTAAGCAAAACAAAGCGGTTTTTTTTTTGTTAAATATAGGAACTGGCCATTAATTTGTTTTTAGTTTTGCGGTAACAATATTCGTAGCAATGGGGGCAAGTCATAGGTTAACATTACACTCACATTACCATTAACGCATTAATTTACTTAATTAACAGTTTGCTATTCAATATCGTTTGTTTCAAGGAGAATTGTACAGAAAGACAGTGAAAGGTGAGGTTTACTGCACCAAATTAATTATGACATTGGATAATGTTAAAACCGAAGTTTTTATAATCCAAGAATTACTTAAGTAGGTACATAATTATGAAATTGTATTTGGAAATTTATCTATTTTTGTAGAGCGATTATTATTGGAGATGTATCTAATTTGTTTTTTTGGGATACCTACCTATACCTACGGGGTGTTACTGAAAGGTTATTTTCTATCCAAAAGGTGTGGTGATGTAGAGTCAGTTTACAAAATTTCAGTTTAAAATGATTTAAATTAGGCTACAAAAATTTCAACGAAGAAAACTGTTGAGAGGTTTCATTAATAAAGTTAATTAGTTAAGTACCTCTGTATTGTAAAGTAAATGTTATGTTCCGCAAGGCTTACTTAAATATTGCGTGCGTCACACGAACACTTAACAAATCAAAAAAAAAGAGTAAACTTTTTAAAATTGTGCGATACGTCATATATTGATAAATAAATTTATAAACGATTTTTTTTTTAATTTTCTCTTGCTATTATTTCAGCGTTCGATTTAGTCTATTAAAGATAAAGAGTCAATCAAAATATGACCAACCCTGTAATATTTTGTAGTTAACGAACTTTAAGTACTTAAGTGCCTATTCCATAAATCATTTTTATTCAAGATACCTTGACAAAAGGCACCTTGAAATTACATCATTACCTACTTTGTTTCGTCTCCAAAATTAAATCTTAATGATGGAATACCAAATTAACATAAAAACTCAGTCGTCAACTAAGAAGACAATCACTCATGTCGAATAAATTAAGCTGCTTATTTATTTGACATTAACTTGGTTATATTCTATTAAATTTACAACATTATTACGATCGTTTATTAAATACTAGCTGTTTCCCTCGACTCCGCCCGTATGGATGTCGGTTATCGCGGCAAAAAGTAGACTATCTGTGTACCAAATTTCATTTAAATTGGTTCAGTAGTTTTGGCGTGAAAGCGCGACAGACAGACTGAGTTACTTTCGCATGTATAATATTAGTTAGGATTATTATGTAAATTATCTTCATAAATATAAAAATGAATCCCGATTTCCCTTGGTCACGCCATAACTTCTGAACGACTACACCAAATCGCATAATTCCTTTTTTGTTATGAATAAATAAAAAAAGTATCTCAAGGCTTATAAATCTCAATAATTAATTAACTGTCAAATATGTTTAACGTCTTTTGGTGTTAGAGATACCTACATAATTAGTTAAGGTGTTAGGGTATTTGACAGGTTTTAAAATATAATGTCTTATTGCCATCATGCAATCCATTCTTTGTGACTACATTTTTTATTCATTTAATCTTTGAGTGCGATTATTTAAATCGCACTCAAAGATTAAAAGAATAAAAAATTCGCCAAAACGCTAGAGACCGCATACGTATGCAGGACACGTGATGTCGTGACGTCACCTGCTTGTAAGCAAACTTTCAGCTGTCAATACGTAGGTACCTACAAACCGTTGACAGAAAAAACTTTACTCTGAAATCGCCTGACATTCGTTGTGAACAAGCAGGTGACTTCAATCCAAATTTAGTTATAAAATATTTTTTTAATGATTTCTTATAAAAATCATACCTATTTTAATATAAATGTACTGCATGAATTGATTTTAAATAATGTTAAACTATTAAACTATGATTTATCGATCTATTATAAAAATAAGTTTCGAAATCTATAGTTGAGTTCAAGCGACGGAGATCTTATACCTACATAGGTATACAAACATGTTAATACATTTATGGTTGTCTCCTAAACTTCATATTAGGCAGAGAGCTTGACTAAGAACCAATAGTAAGCGGTATAATAAAATTGCAATAATCCAATGCTGTTTTTGTACTAACCCTTGTATCCTGGTCACAGTGTTCGCCGGCAATGAACACGGTTTTAAGCGATTTGCTACAATATCTCCTGGCGTATTTGGCGTTGGGGTCAGCTCGCTTTAACACTCTGATTGCGGTGGGGATTGTGAAGAGGGCATTGACTCGATGCTGCTCTATAATCCTGAAAAAAGTTTTTGTTTTGTTCATTATAAATGATTGGGTGAGGTCAGACGAGGATTGAGATGGAACGGATGGACGGAAATTAATCCCTAGGTTTTGTAAGGTCGAACAACGCAGGAAAAATAGATAGGTAGATTCTTAAATCTGTAAAATCTCAATTCAAGTGCAGTGATTCGTTGAATTAGTCCTTTGATCTCCCAAATCATTTGCCGACTGTAGATTTAACCACAGGTTCAATTGTACTGTATTGTAATTGTACCTTTCCGAAACCGATGGCAACAATACTCAAAACTTAGAATATATATATAATATATATGACATGTTAAAACATCCCAAAAACTTACCTAAAATACTGTCCTGGATCCGGAGTCCTATCCGGCTTGCCTTCATAGAGAACTGATGTCACACCAGCTAGGAGGGGTCCATAGCATATGTAGGAGTGTCCGACCACCCATCCCAAGTCCGACGCGGCCCACCACACGCCGCGCTTCAGGCCATAGACTTGACGAAGCGACCAGCACAGGACTGCCGCGTGGCCACACGGACGCTGGATTCCTTTTGGTGAGCTTGTCGTGCCTGGTGGTAATGCAGGGTTATGAGGTGGATGTGGAGTGTATTAGAATCAGTTATAGTAAAATTGATGAGAGTAGGTAACAATGAAAGCGAATATTCAAAAATGTTTTAGTAAAGTGTGGACAAGGTTTCGACAATAGGTCAGGGTTAGCTTTTGTAAGAACTAACTTCTACTAGACTTCCTTATAAATAAGGTGTAATTGATTATAATATAATCAATTGATTATATTATAATCAATTACATATTTATTATAGCTAGCTGTCCCTAGCAGTTTTGTCCGCGTGTTTTAGTTTCAACGGTTTTTCATTTTTGCAACATTTTTCATTTATGCTCCGCTCCTTTTGGTCGCATCGTAATGTTATATAACTTATAACCTTCCTCAATAAATGGGCTATCCAACACTTAAAGAATTTATCAAATCGGACCAGTAGTTCCTGAGATTAGCGCGTTCAAACAAACAAACAAACTCTTCAGCTTTATTATACACTAGCTGTCCCCCGCGACTTTGTTCGCGTGTTTTAGTTTCAACGGTTTTTCATTTATGCAACATTTTTCATTTATGCTCCGCTCCTATTGGTCGTAGCGTGATGTTATATAGCCTATAGCCTTCCTCAGTAAACGGACTATCCAATACAAAAAGAATTTTTCAATTCGAACCAGTAGTTCCTGAGATTAGCGCGTTCAAACAAACAAATAAACAAACAAACAAACAAACAAACAAACTCTTCAGCTTTATAATATTAGTATAGATATTAGTATAGATTGACCCGTCCGAGGATCGAACCTGGGACCTTCGAGATACCAACACCTGAAAAATCGGTGTGTGCGCCATTCCACCAAACATATTGTCTTGTTGATCAAATAGATTGTCCAACTAATTCATTTTTCCGTAAGCGGCAGGATATATAGCGACTAAAGTCTTTTGGGACACTTTTATGACATTGACGAAACCATTGAAAGTGTTAACACATTCACGATCAATTAATAAACCACGTTTCTCTAACGTGTCACACAAAATATGTTAAAATAACACAATTACTATGCCAGTGATTATCAATTATAATTATTTACCCAGTAGAACAATGGTTTGAGTTACAATTAAATAACAATCGTTCGAATGTTGTAGATATGTGACACGAAACTGTTATACTTTTACCAAAGGTCAATTGTATTATTGTCCATACCAAGTATTATAATGGTCAAGTTACCTTTTCCTTGTCTCTTTGTTTGTTAGTTGCTTTGTTTCAGGAAAACCATTTAGCAGATTTTGATAGGAATGAGTTAGAAGTTTGAATATAGTTTAATTTGAAAAATTGTTTCTTAAGGCCACATATGGCTGTATTTTTGTCACGTTTCATGATAGTTGATAAATATTCAAGAAAACCTCATAGTGATATTAAAAAAACTTTTGAAAAGAGAGGAAAGCGACGACTACGACTTTCAGGTCTTTCAGACGGAAGATCACAAATCCAAAAAGTTCTAAATTTATCCCGTTAAATTTTACCAAGAAATTGAGATAAGAAATTTTTTATCACATCAGAAGCATTTAAAAGCATGTGAATAAAAGAGTGATAAATTTGGATGTAGAGGCCTGGAGAGGAAGAGGAAGGCCGAAGAAAAGGTAGATCGATTGCGTGAGATATTATGAGAGAAAAATCTGTGAAGAAAGTATGACGGCTAATAGAGAAGAATGGACGGAGAAAACATTGTGCGCTGACCCCAAATAAATTGGAAAAGGGCAGGAAGAAGAAGGAGTATTTACAAGAAGTAAATCAGCCAGTTTTTCTCACCTGAGGTATATAAAATGTAGAGCGGTTCATTAGCCTCGACGGACACACAGGGAACAGGGTCTGCCTCCATGGCTTCTTCCCAGGTGATGTCCCGGCCTGGCTCCAGGCTGCACTCCAGCACTCTTCGGCGCTGGTAGATGATGCAGTTCGCTGGCTGGTGCTCTGACTGGCATAGTGCCTCGTCAAGGATATCTTTGTACCTGAGAGGAAACAAAATAATTTCTATTTATGGATAATTTTGCTCTTAAAATCGCTAACCCGAAAGTGAGCAAGCGTAGTGATTAATGCTCGCCCCTTTTCGAAATTAACCCAGAAAAAAGGTATTGACCCAGCAGTGGGGTTAATAAAGGCCGATATTGTAGGTATATGGCATAGGGTCAGTAAAATACTCGATTGGTGGTGGTTTACCTAGACCCTTGTGACAGGGCACCGTTTGAACTCTTTAGGTACGGAACTCTAGTAAAGAGAGCGCCATTTGTTACGTAATTATTTTATCAATCTATTGGTAAGAGGATTGAGCAACAAAGTGATCTCAATGCACTTCAGCATGAAAATCTAAAACAAAGTTTTTCATAGAAGTGTATAAAATTTTCAAGAAAATAGATGAATTTTCATTCGGATCACCTGACTAAGTTAATGAACGCTACGCCTTACTTTACTCATGACCTATAATGTCAATATATGCGTAGAAAGTAAGGTGACATTAACGATATAATAATTCTGAATGTGTAAAGGTAATAAGGAATATGCACTATTGTTTTATGTGCTTAATTGTTCAATTATAGCGTCTTAACACTAGAAAATATAATATCATAATAAGAAAATGTTTTTTACAATGTCAAAATAATCATTAATTCTCACATTACAATGGAGAATGTTAACAAATTTTGATTATTAGCTCTCCATATTCTCTGTCAAAAATAAAAAATACTAGTGAAAGAATTACTTCGATACGTCAATTAGTTTCCGATTTAGAAGTAAAACAAGTTGAACCGCACGACGCGGGCTGCCGGTGACGTTGTGACGTCATTGTACAACACGCTCAGTCTAGCTCACTAAGTAAGCTCGCGGTCGCGCGCCCGTACCGTCGAAATTATACTTAAATACCTACTTTTAAAAGTGTCCAATCCAAATACTAGGAAATCATGTGTTGTGCCTAAATGTAAAGATTGTGGTATTTTGCAAACTTTACCTGAAGGATCAGCAGTATTGGAAGTCAAAGGTTTCAAAAATATTGCGCATTTGCTACAACAAAATGGACATACCTAGTGTGAGCTCTGATCAGACCTAGTGTGAGCTCTAAAGTAAAACCGACCAAAAAAGAAGTTTTGGAGACAAAAAAAATGCAGCGTTACGGATACACGTAGAAAGAGCTATCGGCAGACTTAGATCACAGAATAAATATTAGTACTGACGCTTAGATTCTTTGAGTTCATGTTGCCACACGCTTGGGTAGATCTAAAGCAAGTCGACCTGCTAGATTCAGTGGTGATTTCTGCATGTGGAATAGTTAGTCTGCAAAGCAGTCTATTTCATTTAAAGTAACTTCCTAGTGTTTTAAGCAAAATACATTTAAGTTTATTTTATTGTATTAAAAATATAAGATTTTGAGGTTACGTACGTTCCATTTTCCACCAATGTTTGTGTTATTTATAGAGTTTTAATAAAACTATATTACACTAGCTGTCCCCCGCGACTTTGATCGCGTGTTTTAGTTTCAACGGTTTTTCATTTTTGCAACATTTTTCATTTATGCTCCGCTCCTATTGGTCGTAGCGTGATATTATATAGCCTATAGCCTTCCTCAATAAACGGACTATCCAATACAAAAATAATTTTTAAATTCGAACCAGTAACTCCTGAGATTAGCGCGTTCAAACAAACAAACTCTTCAGCTTTATAATATTAAAGTATAGATTAGGATAATGTTTTGCCTAGTTTACCTTTACTATAAATACGTAATAAAAGTGTTTGCCTTGATTGGACACTTTACTTCTATAACGCAGTCATCAGTAGGTAAGCCTGTCAGGCGAGGCACCAATCATAGGTCACTTATTCTTTGAAAAAAGACCAGATTCCTCTATCTTTATATTGTGTACTTTCGGCGGCAACGAAATCACTATTTGTTGATAAATAATGCGCAACCAATTAATCCGTTTATTTTAGGTAGATTATCCGATTGCCCTTTTTCGAATCCTTCACCAATTTTATTAATCGAACAATATTTACTATTATTAGACTATTAACGTAATACTCGGACGAAAACACAACAAAATACTGCGCAAGCTAGGTATAACACCTACTATAACCGCTGGCGACTTGATATTAGGCTGGGCGCAGCCCGCGCTTGAGCTTGCGGCGTTGTGATATGACGTCACAAGCGGTCACGTGGCTGTTAGCGGTACTCGATATTTTTCGAAACTTTGAATGCTTATAAAATCAAAACTACTAGGTATTTTTGACTACAACAAAAACTAGTGTATTTGTATACATACAGGCTTTACTGAGACAAAATTTCAAGCGATTTGGCATACCTAGTAACATTCTTCATTACAGCATTTGAAACAGGCGCCATCTTCTCTGCCTCTCAGTGCACATATTGACGTCAAAATAATGTCAGAGTCGTTGTCAACGGGAACAATAACACTAATGCAGCGCGTACCTTGACGTCATATTTGCACCGACCAATGGCGTGCGTTTTTATATGTCATAAAACCGTGTTAAATTTGCGACGTTTTTTGACGTGATAACGTCTTTAAAATCGTTTTAGTCGGGTGACATGTTCAGAAACTTGTGTCACACCAAAACCTCACGAGCGCGATCGCAGGTATAACGAGAGAGAGACGGACCGATCTCCCGTCTCATCTCGAGCGCTGCCAGTCATTCCGTGAAACTTGTCACGCGGAATCCTCACGAGCGGAGGCTGGCATAGCGTTCGAGTGAGTGGACCGATCTTCCGTCTCTCTCACTCTAGCGGCATACAAACGAATGGAGATTTTCTCGTGCGGTTAAGTTTTCGTTGAATGTTTAACAGTGAAACAAACTATAAAAATTTGAAAAAATTGTTATCTTCATTAATTCCTTACTTCCCAAAAACTTATATCACCAATAAGACGTTATCACGTAAACATCTCGATCGTAAACCTACTTTACAAACAACCAATTTTTTTGTATTTTATTGTATTATTGAAATAAAAAGCTAATCAATACGTTATGTATTAGAACTGAAATAGCATTCGATGTCAAATTTTAAACGAAATCGGTGATTTGTGCATATTCCCTATTGAAGAGTTATAGAAGTTAGAGTCGTTTATCATATAGCTAGTCTTCTAGCAGTTAAGGGGGTATAAAAACAACAAAAGTGATTATGTGACCTACGAAATAAAGAAAAAAACAACGTTACTAATTGCCTATACCAAGAGAAGTTAAATAAGGCAACTAAATTTACTTAGAACACGGACAACAATGGAAGAAAATTATAAAATTATTAGCGAACCGTCCGGCTTCACAAGGGTAGACAAAACATAAATTAATTACACACTAACCTTCCTCTTTTATCACTCTATCTATTAGTGAAAACCAAATGTAAATCTGTTTAGAAGTTTTGAGTTTATCGCGTTAAGACGGAAAGACGCGGCGGGGACTTTGTTCTATAATATGTAAGTATAGGTAGATGTTTAGATTTAGAAAGTAGATCTTACCTGACAATTTTGTTTGGCTCTACTCCACAACTGGCAGCAATTATAACAGTTGGTGCGGCATGCTCTATCCTCGTTCGTAGTTCTCTTGCCGCAAAACCTACGTAAGAAATATTTTTTTAAATATTTTCGTGCTTATGTATAACCATTGATAATCCCCAGGAGCTAGTGTTGGTCCTTAAATAAGAAATTAATTAAGGAAATTATAATACTTATTGTTAAAGATTCAAAGTCAATATTGAAAAATAAAAACAGGTTTTCGGATTTAATCTCAAAAGTCCTTCTTGGTTAAGATATTTTAAAACCACTGTATCGCAACCGCGGTAGGCGCGGGTAAAAATCGCTTCATGAGTTCCTTGCCTAACAGCCCACTGACTATTAATTCTAAGAAAATTAATGATTGAAATCTCTTGTTAATTCTTTATATAAAACTTATAAAGTTATCTCAGAGTTTTAAACTTACAAGGTGAAAAAAATCAAATGCATATCGTATTTGTATTTTGTATTGATAGCCGGGAAACTAGCCACCGAGTCAATTAATAAGTGAACACGGTTATGTATAATCCCACCAGATATTATTGAGATGTGTGGCTCACCTCCAAACACTACTGAATGTATGGCCCCAATCCTGTTGGTAGCCAGCATGGAGATCATGGCCTCAGGTATGAGCGGCATGTAGATCAGCACTCGAGATCCTCGCGTCACGCCCATCTCTGTCAGTTTGCCGGCCAGACGCGACACCTAGGTGCACGTAAATAAGTTGTAGCTATATGGATGTTGACTGGGTACGAAAACTAAAAATCTATTTAGTCCGTAAATTAGATAATAAAAAATATAAGACAGGATTTTTTTTTTTAATAAAGGTAATAACTAAGGAAATAAATCGAATTAAAGTTCAGGAGTGAGGGCTAATTACACGATGTTACACAAAACGTACGACATCGTCACGTCATGCGACATTTCAAATCAATGTATCGTCGTAAGTTTTTGGGAGGTAACGTAAAAAAATAAGTGTCTAATATTTTTTATTAATCTAACTGACGGGCATTCTTTTTTTTATAATAATATATTAAAATCCTATAAATTTTAGACAACAACGGATGTGGACTGAACCTATTAATATTTTATGTTATTACATGAATCACAATACACAATACAATTTAAAAGATGTTGCTACCTGGCTGACATATTTTTTCTTTTTAATAAAACGTCCTTTTTTTATTGCATAAATTTGCCCCACAAAACTAGGTTATGTTTTTATATATTCCAATCCACCAGAGTGTGCGCAAAGATGGCTGCACTCTCGTAGTCCGATGTATGATACGACACGACCAGACAGACACTCATGCATTCCGGGGCTGATGTGAAATTTCTAGATTGGTCACCCCTCTTTGAAACAACCACGGTAACCGCAGCTCAACCACCAGTATTAGATTCGGAAGAAAAAATCATCTCACCTGTTCTTTAATCTCGGAGTATGTGATTTTCCTGACGGTGTCCGTCAAAGGTGAGTCGTGCACCAGCGCCACCTGGTCTCCCTTGCCCATAGCCACGTAGCGGTCGACGGCATTGTAACACACTGACATCTCACCGCCTACCCACCTGTGAGACAGATATAAACTTAATTATACTGAAATTATTATAAACATACATCGTTAAAGGGTAACTAGTTACGGGGTGTTTTGATTTCAAATTACCTCCTTCACATCCCCCAAGGGCATTGCCGAGATATTACCAGCCCCCTAGACAAGTGGCATTTTGACAAGCGTTAACGATGATAGAAATCGCTTAAATGACATTTAATGTATGTAAATGACATTTCGTTTCGATAAGTCACGTGACTTGGACTTGTCACTTCCATACATTTGAACGATTCGATCAGCGTTATCGCTTGTCGAAATGTCACTTGTCTAGGGAGGCAGGAACCCTTTATAAATATACCTATCACCTGACAGGAAGGTCGGAAAAAAGAAATCGAATCTTTTATCGAGTAATTATATTTAGGGCGGCAGTGCCCATTATAATATTTTTTATTAAATATTTCGTTTATTATTAGTATCATCACCCCAAGTAATTCCTAAAATTACAATTTTAGAACTTTGTCGCTTGGCGACAATACCGTTCTATTAAATGCAACACATATAAGTATAAAAATAACAAACAAAACCTAAACGCCATCAAAAACTAATTTATCTAAATACCAAACCAAATCTGCTAACTTGTACAGTAGTACATAAGCCTGCCCGGAGAAATTAACCCAATTAAATTAAGTAGGTAAGTATTTACAGTAGAAATGTAAAAGAAACCCTGTCCGACCCAATAAAGGCGTATTCCTGTATTTTATGATCTATATTGTTGTGTTTTTGACGTGATAACGTCTTTAAAATCGTTTTAGTCGGGTGACATGTTCAGAAACTTGTGTCACACCAAAACCTCACGAGCGCGATCGCAGGTATAACGAGAGAGAGACGGACCGATCTCCCGTCTCATCTCGAGCGCTGCCAGTCATTCCGTGAAACTTGTCACGCGGAATCCTCACGAGCGGAGGCTGGCATAGCGTTCGAGTGAGTGGACCGATCTTCCGTCTCTCTCACTCTAGCGGCATACAAACGAATGGAGATTTTCTCGTGCGGTTAAGTTTTCGTTGAATGTTTAACAGTGAAACAAACTATGAAAATTTGAAAAAATTGTTATCTTCATTAATTCCTTACTTCCCAAAAACTTATATCACCAATAAGACGTTATCACGTAAACATCTCGATCGTAAACCTACTTTACAAACAACCAATTTTTTTTTATTGAATTATTGAAATAAGAAACTAAGCATTATGAATTAAAACTGAAATAGCATTCGATGTAAAAGTTTAAACCAAATCCCAACCCGCATGGGTCATTTGTGTAATCTGCTTTTGTTTTCGCGCACTACTGCATTGAAACTACCTACTAAGAAAGGCGTGCGTGGAAAGGCCTTGCAGGGGTTTGCCTCTACCCTGCGGTGTGATTCTGTAAGACCTCATTCTAAACTTCGAATCTGAATCCGCTGTGAGTTTCTTGATTGGCATTCCAAAAACTCAGTTGATAATTCGAATGTACACTAGCGCTACACTTGCGAGCGTGTCAGCGAGTTGAACTAATTTGACGTGAGATTTTGACTGATAAAGTATGAGATGACATAAGAAGTGGGATTCAGTACTCGAATCCGATCGAAATCAAGGTCATTTTGAACCTTATGCGAAGTGAGAGTGAATAGCGATGTGAGAAGCGAGTTGTTGTTTGAACTTTACAGAATCGACGTGCTGCAGTGGGACAATACAGCGACGGTATTACGTGTCTTGCAAGAGCAAAGCATTATTTGCAGCTGTCAACTGTCACGTATCGCGATAATGTAACAAATTGGCAATTTCACACCAATAATTGTACAAATTTTAGATGTTACTTTGTTGTCTTTGCAAAAAATAATAATATGTTTTTTAACCTCTTACCATTTCGTAAAAGGCGGGTTGCTGTTATCCAGTACGCGGTCCCATGGCTTGGTCCACTCCAGCTCTTGGGCCACATCACCCCAGAAGCCTTCGGGATCATTTATTGAGCGGCGGTAAGCCTCCTGGTATTCAGGAGTCACACAACCTTCACCTGCAAAGCATATTGCTATAAGTATTTCATACAGCTGTTAGATCCTGGTGTTTGATGACCGTGGTTAGATGTATTTACAATTGGGATGTTGACTAAAAATTGTATTAAGGTTTGTCATCTATATATATAAAAGAAAGTCGTGTTAGTTACACTATTTATAACTCAAGAACGGCTGAACCGATTTGGCTGAAAATTGGTGGGGAGGTAGCTCAGAACCAGGAGAAGGACATAGGTAGGGTAGGTAGGTAGGGTAGGGTAGGTAGGGTAGGTAGGTAGGGTAAGTGTTCAGTTAACGGGAGCGAAGCCGCGGGCACAGCTAGTTTAAAATAAAACATAAGAAACGTATTTTATGACACGACACGATGTAAGTTTTGTGCCAGACAAGATCAATGCTCGTTCCTTCTCTACATGAGACGAGGCCTGTGTCAAGCAGTGGGACATTTATAGGCCGGTGTGTTACACCTAAGTGATGCCTCTATTGCATTTAAAAGTGCTTACATTTAGTTTTAATGTTGGTGATGTAGTTTATTTTTACCTACTAACATTTCCTGGCCGCATATGTTACCTACTGTTAACTACTAAGTCAAAGGTCAATCTATTGTAATTTATTTTAAGTTTTAATCTAGTTAAATTAAACTGGTTTTTGTTGGGTACGGTTACTTATTATAGATACGTACGGTAATTAATATACGTAAAGACACTCTCAAGTTTTTATTTAGGCCATGAAAGTGTAGTGTAGTGAAGTAAAAAACCTAAGTAGGTACCTACCAAACAAAGTTTCATCAATATCGGTTTAGCGGTTTAGTCGTGAAAGCGTAACAGACACACGGACAGAAAGACAGACAGAGTTAATTTCGCATCTATAATATTAGTATGGAAATATGGAAAAGGCAGCTTTCAATACCTACGCAACGAACTAACATTGCTATAGTACTGACTGCTAAACAAAATGTGATAAAATAAGTTGAAAGCATCAGACAGAAGTAAGAAAAAGTAGTGAACAAAGATCGTATCTTGTGTTTAGAGAATCCTAGAAAGCCTTGGCTTCCAGACGGATATTTACAAGGTAGTATAAAAACCACAACAACAGTTAGTAAGTAAATAACAGTTTATAATGTAGGTAGATAGGTATGTAGGAGAAGTTAAAATCTTGCGCAATGCATAGAGCGGATGACTTCAGATTAAATTATTATGTACCTAAGTATCTAGTTATTAGTATTTACAGATTTGAATAAAAAAAATCTACCTAGGAATAGGTGGTATTTCTAAATTTTGTATCCAAGGTTGTCGCGAAATGTATAAAATGAATATTTAAAATGAAATAAACCTTTAAAAAAATGTCTATAATACAATTAGTGGAAACAATTTACTTAAGTAAGTGTTTTTTCTTTGCTAAGTTTCTTTGTTTTGTGTATTAATATTCATTGTTTTGTGTGGAATATTTACTTGGTGACAATGAAATATTAACTACGTAAGTGACTTTTATAATTATATTAACAACTTAATTGAACTAAAAATTAATTATTAACTTTTGCTGTGTTTTTAAAATGAGCAGTATACTATATAATTTGATTTTAAGCATAAATTAATTAAGCCAATATGTTTAAGACGCCATGTTAGTCGTAGTTAAATTTCACCTAATGGATTCTAAGATATCCGAATATTATTTTTCTGAATAAATAATTTTATTTATCAACAAAAAGTGTTATTTATTGTTTCCTAAAATATTTACTTTTACGAACATTTAGGTATCCCATATGTATGAAAGAGATGCATAGACTGTGTGAAAAATGAAAAGAGAAAGAAAGAAGTGAAAGCTGAGATAACGAGTAGTAGAGATGAACGTTCTCACAATAAACGTTTAAAAAAGAGATATTGTAAACTCAGTTCTTTTTAATAGAGAATGCTTCAGCGCGCAGTGTGAAATGTTAAGATTTACTCTCCTCACCAACCAGGCTTATTTGCTATCACTGGTCGACAATCCAAGCGATGTTTACTGGATTAAAAAACGGTAGAAACGCAAATTTATCATCGGCTAACGTCGGCGTTCAACTACGTTGTAGTAGATCTAGTTGGTCATCGAATTCGTGTTTAGCAATATTTTTTTTGTGAAGCGATTATTGCTTTATTTGACAACCGCTATAGCAAATCAGTCTGGTCTAAGTGAACGGATAATAATTGGGATCAGTGAGGATTATAGATTTTATTATTAAATGTACTTAATAGATATCGCAAAACTTACCATAACTTTGAATATCTGCCGCAGATACAAAATTTATCTTCTTTAATTCACTAATAGACGACTCGAACTTATTCTTCTCCAATTTGGCGCCTACTTCATTATCTTGGAACATTTTTGAAAAAATTAAATTAAATTATTATTTGTAAATTTACTATCGTCTCTCCCTTAAAACTAACGGGAAGGCACTGAATACAGTGAATGATACGAAGCTTCTATGTCAGTATGCATATGAATGTAGAACCTTTGAACCCATTGAATTATTAATCAGATGGGCTGAAAAGACTGACGCAGCCGACCCGTACTAAACACAAATATAAATGGCTTTGGAAGCCGAGAAAAAACAGAATTAGAGGCTGTTTAGGATTCCGTATAAGAATTTAAGTGTAAGGTACATCTTATCTATATTATTTATTAATTTTAATGTAAAATAGCATATAACATTTAAATACCACCAAACGTCTGTACATACTTACGACAATAGGGGATCGGATTGGGTATGAAAAAAAGGAAACATTTAGTCAAACAGATAAAAAAAGAAAAAAAACTCTTTTTATAAATCAATACAATGTTAAATCGCTTTGAAGTTGGGGCTTGTGACGACATTTGTAAGTAAAAATTGTAGCCACAAGTGACGTCTCGCGACATTTCCAATCACTGCATCTTCCTCATCGTTTGTTTAATAAAAAAAAGAAAGAATACGTGTCTTTATTTTTTAATATCTATGTGTACCTAGTGTAAATAAAAAAATAGTCCGATCCCCTATCATCGAAGGTTCGTTCATAGACACCATACGTGGGCCACTGTGGTCTGTGGGCCCTGTGTGGCCCAAAACCATGGGCACAGACCTCCGATTGTAAGCTCGCTTAGAATTCACAAAAATCATTTCGTTGTTTTTTTTTGTAACTAATAAAAAAAAAATTGTTACCTTATATATATTATTGTAGACAGAATCGATACCACATTTCAGTACTGCTAGAATGGCAAGGGCAATAATAAATTAAATAATGGACACGTTGATATGTACAGTTAAAAAAATATAACTTCAAAGTTAATATACCTAAGTATAATTATTAACCAATTCAAATGTACGCAATTTCATTTACCGAAATGACATTCTTGGCGAACATTTCCTGTTATTTTGATTTAACAACCAAACTACTGAATTGATCTTGATGAAATGATGAAATTTATACAGGACTACTTCGAACGCTTACCCTAATTAAAAAAACATTTTTTTTTAATCCTGTCTCAATTGTCACAGATATCGCGTATAACAAAAATATAAAAAAAGAACAAAATAAAATACAGACGAATTGAGAACATTGAGAATCCTCCTCTTGAAGTTGGTTAAAAAGAAAGAGATAACTTTACAACAGTCAACTGCCTGTGAGTGACGTGACACGGGTTCGATCCCGGATGTACAAACATTTTGGTATCTAGTTAGATAATAAATTAAATGGTAATAGTTATTACCATTTAATTTATTTATACGACTAACACATCTGCATTCAATGGACTAGAATAGATTAGGTAAAAGAAGTCTAAATTAATTAGTAATTCAGTTACATAATACGATACACAGGTATTTTTTGCTTTCTCGAAATACTTATACAGATACACTAATGTACAATTTCAACCAAACGGCACGCATCGCGTCGTATAGGAAATAATAAGAACGGATACGGCGACATTCGATCGCGTCAGGCAGGATGTCGACGTATATGAAAGGCTCTGTACGACTTGCGTACGTATGTTCAATTCTGAAATTTCATTCGTACCGTGCTGACTTTTATACATAGCTAGCCTGAGCGCAGGCTTTGACTGCTTCACCGGACTTTTGGCGAGAACCTTAAGGGCTTCTAGCCAGAGCAAAGTAAAATAAACTAACTACGTCAGCAACGTCCACTAAGGGCACTCCTCCTGTGGGGTTCGGAACTCGACTTAGTGCGTTGTTAACAATTTTAATAAGGCAAATTTAAGTCCGTGTTGACCAGTTGAGTTAACTATTTCTCACGCGGCGGAAGCTGTGATGATTGGATCGGTTACATTGGCACCCGAACGGAGCAGTACGCACGTCGCAGCATGCAGTCGGCACCAAACGCGTGTCGTGGAAGGCGCCCACGTTCAAATACTATGCGCGGCCAGGTAATAACGAGCTTAAAATACTGTATACACGATTTAATTTCGTACAAAGATTGTAAAATGTACGTTACTAACCAGTAAAATTTTAGTTTCTAACCATTTCACTCCCACTGCAGGGCAAAGCCTCTACCCTCCTTCTATCTGTCACTACTTAGGGCTGTGCTGAACCAATTTTTATCGAAGGAGTCAAGCTCTAGTAACCATTAATACATAAATATACATATAATAGTTAAACGTGAATACAGTTACACGTATGTCTAACACGTGACTATTATTGAAAATGACGTCTATCACCCATATTCTTAGTCGCAACTAAGGATTTCCTTGAACCCATGACTCACAAAGAAGCCAGGAATCTTAAAATTGGTATTCATAGCGGAAATAAAGGTGTTCCTCAAAGTTGTACTCGAAGTAATACGTCACGAATTACGTCATCATTTAGCATAGTTTCGTTTATAAGGTTTTTAGGTTCATTTTTGGGTTCCGTTCTACGTACATCAAAAGGAAAAAGGAACCCTTACAGAGTAAACTGTGTGTGTTGAAATTAATATAAAATAGGTACCTACTCATGTCTACGGACCCTTGGTGTAATAAAAAGTTTAAGCATCTATGTCAGCGCACTTTAAAAAATACAGACATTAGTTCCCATACATTTCCAAGGAACTCAACGATGGGCTAAAATGTATGGAAAAGTATGGAATGGAAAATATATGGAAATGTACCAGCGTAGGTATCAAAAACATCATGCAATATATGTTATTGAAAATGTTTTTTGATGTAGGTAGTTTAACTATTGTTATAGCAGGAAGTACCAAATGGCTGTGTGGAAAATAAACGCTCAATAAAGTCAGACTTCAATCACAGAAATTTTTGTTTATTTCCATGTTTGTCATAAATTTTTGACTTTTTTTTAAAGGTTTCTATTTCTATTCACCGCTGTCTGTCAGTCTATCCTTCAGTCCGTTTATCTGTCAGCGGGATGTATCTCATCAACCCTAATATCTAAAGAGTATCTACACATTTTCAGTGTATATTTCTGTTGCCTCTGTCTGTAAATTAAAATAAAAATAACGCTTTTTTTACTCGTTCTTTTTAAAGGTATAAGGTATCAGGAAGATGCGTAAAATGCTCAGAGTTTGTATTGCTGCAATATTCGCGAATAAGTCACGCTAATTTTTTTTTTTTTTCGATGTTAACGACAGGAATCTTTCACGATGATACGGAACTCTTCATGATTAGCGAGTCCGACTCGCACGTGATTTAAAACAGGCTTAATAAGTAACAAAAAGATGAAATCAGTTAATTACGAGTTGTAGGTAGGTACGCGCACACTAAGGGTTCAGTATGTATTCTATGTATAAATTCCTTTAGCACCTAAACTGGCCGCTATTCACACATAGCGAATACGCGCTGCGAATAATAGCAGCGACAATTCTCTGCCTGCCTGCCATAATCGAGTTCTAAATTAAATTAAAGTTACAGGTAAATATATTCAGCACACCAACACCACACTCACTCTCAATAATATACACACCCTCACACACACATGCACCACACAAATATAATTCAGTTTTAATGGTTTTCGAGCATGTAATTTTTGTATTACTTATTTAAGGAAACTAGCTTTCATCTGTATTTAGTTTTATAACTCAGCCTCTTCTTCTTGATGAACGTTAATAGAGGGGGAGCCTGAAGATCCGTTATATAGGTCTCGATCCGACTGCAGACTTCAGCTCTCACAAAGGCAAAATTTAAGCTGTATTTAAATAATAATTTTAAGAAAGTATTGTACCTTTTTGAGAGAAATTAATAAATTTATTATTAATATTTATTACATGCGAATTTCGACAGTCTGTTAGTCTGGAGCGGCACACTGAGCGTAATGGCTACTCGCAGCGTACCCTATCACACTAAGCGAATATTCGCGGCGAGTGCGCATTCACGGAGAGTAAAATTAAACATACTCCATTCAAATCGCGGCGAACATCCTGGGCAACTCAACTAGTTCACGCTGCGAATGCTTATCGCAGCGAGTAGGTATTCGCTGTGTGAGACCCCAGCTTTAGATCTGTCACTTCCATTTTGAGCGATTCAGCGTCCGTCACTCAGATTCGCACGAATACGCAAACCCACAAGTGTAGAACGACATTTGCAAATGATTCAATTTCCAAGCTATGTCGGTTTTTTGACTGACACCAAAGCGCGCGAACCTTGTACGAATGTTTGCGCAAATGTGAGTGACTGGGGTAACGCTTGAAATATCACTTTGATAAAGGGGCTGAACTATTTTCCACGTAGGTACGTACACATAAAGAAATTGCTCTTGTATAATGCAACCATTAAAACGTATTTTAATTATGCTTAGTTCCATTTTACTGCTAAATGTTTATTAATTTCTCATTAATTTGATGTTTTTTTTAATTAGGTACTGAAAATAATTGGTTAGCAGTTCACCTTATTATGTAGCCTTTAGATTAGAAAAGAAAATGTTTCGTTTATTCATGCTTATGTATGGTGAGTTTTGTTGTAAAGATTTTGTTTGGACAAGATTTTTTGTTATAAAAACGTGCTAACACTGCTAACAGATTTCTCAACACAATAACGTGAATTTTAATTTTATTTAAATATGCACATTGTTATTAAATTGTGTGGAATATTTGACACAAAAATCTGTGTGAAAAGAGAACCGTCGGGCGTCGTAGCGTAAAATATAACTTATATTATGATAAATTTTAAAATAATTCCGCAAAACAAATGAAGATGGGATCTAAAAACATTATGTTCTAACATAATTTTATGATTATCTAAATGTTACACTTGCACTATATAAAAGCAACAGTGTTTTTAACATAGCAAACACGGTACTTAAACACACACACTACTAGATTTTTTCCTTTGATTCTTGAATAATGTCTAGCAAATGTGTTTTTCTACTACCTCAGATAAATTAAATAATCTACCTAATATTTTAACAGGTCTATCACTAACAGAGGCCTACACAGTAAAACTGTCTGGGACAATGGAATTAGGGCAACAGCTATCAAAACTTTTTAAAGAGATGTACTCACAATTGGCAGAAAATGGATACTTTCCGGACCAAATAATGCAGAACGACCAATCGAATATGAACGTACAGAGCTTTGATATTGGGAGCCATCACAACGGTGAATATGATTACGAAAAAAGCGAAGAAAAGGGAAAGAAATCGAAGGACAGACTGTCAAAAGATAACAATATGCCCATTCTAGACAAAATGATGAAGAACGACTTGGAGAAACTCCATTTATACGGCCTCCATAAAACTGATGATAAAAAGAATGATGGGAAACCTTTGAATAACATTAATATATAATTATTTTAAAGGAATAAAACAGTTTTTACTATACTTATGTACGTATATTGTTTGTTTTCTTTAACCACTGAAGCAAAAACGGGTTTTATAATCTTAACGTCTGGATCAGTGTATTTGGTGTCATTTTATTGAACGTTTTTTAATATCAGAAGCAGTATTTAAAGATGTCGTGGTGGCCTAGTGGTTTAACGAACGAATTTGTAAGCACACGGTTACAAGTAGCAAACTGATTTTTTCAAAGTTATATGTAGGTACGGTCTTAATTATTCTTAGACACAGGACACTATTAGCAAAAGGTGAAGGAAAACATCGTGAGGAAACCTGGATTCCAAAAATAGGAATCTGAAATCGCCAACCCGCAATGAGCAAGCGTGGTAATCGATGATCGTGACTTCTCTACATGAGAAGAGGCATGTGCCCAGCAGTGGGACAATAGGCCGATATATAAGCAGAATTTTGCAATACTAATAAATAAATAAATAAATGTGGACAACATCATAATTATATATTGCTCTGAATCCACAGTAAGTAGCTAAAGCACTTGTGTTAAGGAATTCAGAGACAATGAAGGTACCACAAACACCCAGACCCGAGACAATGTAGCAAAAGTGGTTTTTTACATTGACCTGGCCGGGGATCGAACCTGGGACCTCAGAGCTGACGACACCTTGAAAACCGGTGTGTACGCCACTCGACCACGAAGGTCGTCATCAATTCTATGAACTCACTTTAAATTAAGTATTTGTGAATTTACTTTTAGTAACAAAGCTAATTATTATTTCTTTAATATGTTAATACTCAGAAATACATTATGATAATCGGTTTAAGCGTCCGATGTGCAGTGATAACCCAAATTGTTATTGACAATGAGTTTTATATTATTTCCGTTTGCAAGCGACTTGATCATATCTTAATATATTCTACAAAACAAGTCCTGTCTCGTGTTTAAAGTGTTTTAAATAGATATATACAGTTCTATCTACTTTTAGCTAAGACGGAAAAAGAGCGGTATTTATTATTATTATAACGTGTGTGTGTGTGTGTGTTTGTGTGTTGCATAGAAGGATTATTGGTGCCATCGTAGCTTCTTTTATTTTAATTTCCTTACAAGATGTTTTTTTTTACCTGGGAGACGTCCCAAACACAGCTTTAAATAGGCAGAAATTAAATTTTCCCAGAACTTAAATAGTTGATAGATTACCTGTTTTTCTCGGGTCTTGAACGGTATCACGCAGCGATAACACTTGGACATTAGACAGAACCCTTATTTCAAAGCGGTATGGTTCATTTTCGTTATTAGTTGTTAGGTACCTATTGCGTTGCCGTACGTACAGCTACAATTTCATGAGCTCATCTGGATGGTAATCTGCTATGACTCATACAGTATCTTCAAGAAATTTGACAGGACTTTACTCCACCTGGAAAATGATCTTCCAAAATCTAAAATTATAATCTTCTAAATATAATGGGGTAGATAGGTAGGGTATGAGAAGTCAAAATCTAATAAGTCCGCCAGTTAGATAATAAAAAATATTATACACGTATTTTTTACTTTTGTAAATAAGAAAACACTAAGTAGTTAAAGCGAATCCGTTCAGTAGTGGCTTGTGACGTCATGCGTACGCACAAAATTCGCTAAATTTCAAATCTATGTATCGTCGTGAGTTTTGGGCTGCGTAAGATAAGAAAAAATGCGTGTCTATTATGTTTTAATAATCTATCTGACATTAAAAAAAAATGTGTATTAACTGCATTCCTATCTTAAAAGTAGGTATAGTTTTAACAGTTGTGTAGTAAATATATACATGTTATATACATAATACATACTATATACATGACATAGCACCAACTACCACAAACTTCACATATCAGGCATGTGGTGGGGTATTTTGCTCACCCATCCGTTATTTAGCCACCAGAAGTATAATATTGTCTCTCAGAAGGTATGCCATACATCGTCAGAAATAGACCTAAATTCCTTTGACGCAGAAAAGAAATCTTCTACTGCTTCGGCTTCCAGTCTTACCGGATTGAGCTGAATACCGTATTTAACAAGGAGCGACTGCCTATCTGCCCTCCACAAACCATTTTACTGCGTAACACAGTATCCCACAGTAAGACTGGTAGTCAGAATAGTAATAACTTAACGCCTGTCACAGATCGACGTATGACAGTCGGCACCAACAGCTTAACGTGCTTTCCGAGGCACAGAGCGGTCTCGGTATGTTTACAAATGGTCACCCATCCACGGAACAACAGCGGCGAGCGCGGCTTAACCTATATTATTGGTCAACCCTGCGGAAAAGAAATAATGTAAGAAGTGCAGTTTTCAGGGCGGAAACAAAAAACTGAGGAAAAAAAATGAAAAACCAGTACATTTTCATTAATAACACTTTATTTTATACATTAAACGAATATCAGTGTGCCATACAATGCGATACATAATGGCGTTGCTATGGTTACGGATAATTGCGAAACTTTAATACTAGACTGTATTAGAGTATGTCACACCTTAGATAAAATACATTAAAAAAATATTTATTGTTTTCTTTGATCTCATACAAAATTACATAGTGCGGAAAAACTATTACTAACTATATCATAAATGATTTTTGTATGTCGTAACTATTTCAATAAAAAAGTTAGCTATTTTTTAACCGACTTCCAAAAGGAAGGTTCTATCTTCGACTGTATTTAGTCTAAATAAGCAGTTTCTTTTCTAGCATCCTCTTCCATTATGTTTTCAAATACTCTTTAAATCATTAACGACGATTATTAAAGGCTAAATTTACCAACGCCAAATAATTTTATTCACGAAATAATTTCGAAATTTTTGACAGGTCTTCCATACAAAATCTGTCAGACGTCAATTTAACTCCATTAATAAAAATTATCTGGCGTTGGAACTTTAGGAAGTTAGCCTTAATGAAAAAATTTCGATGACCAGGAAAAAATATTAATAAATTAAGTAAATGTATTCCATCAGAGATGTGGCATACTTAATAGATTATACCAAAAATGTAAGCCTAACAATAAGGCGAATTTTAGACATATTGAGTGAACCTCTTACAATAATTAAAAACCCCGACTGTATTACCGTAAGATTTTTATCTAAATTACAAACTTGCGACAAAACGCAAGTGCGGAAGTTACCTTAGCTAATCAATTTTGGGAAGCTGTTTTATTGGATAAGGCTGATTGCACACTACGATTATTAAGATTTGCCAACACGCAAAGAACATAATATACTTAATCTTCAATCTTGTTTTCGAATTGAGACTTCATACTTATTAAAAGTTGTTACGTTAATTTAATATTTGTGTAATTCATTGCTTGCTGTACCCATTTCTATACAGAGTATAAAATTTCTTGGTACGCAATGGTCACTGTACAAATTTCAAATCAAGTCACCACCAATTTGTGCTCCTCCTAATCTTAGTAGATAACCATTCGTTAAATATATCTTGAATAATCGTAGAGCAAACCCAGCCATAGGCTAAGAGATAAGTAACGTTAAACATCTAAATAACCTCGATGTTTATAGGCTCCTAAACTAACATCCCAATACAGTAGATATTTAAAACTACATACTAATCTCCTTGCCTATATTAGAAAAAAATAAAACGAAAAGGGTAAAAAAAATAAAATCGAAATTAAAAATATAAAATTTATTAACGAAACAAGACATTATTTACAACAACAAAATAAAATGTTATAAATATTGTTTTATTAATCTAAATGAGAATAGGCCCCATTACAAATAACGTTTATGGGTATTTGACTTGAAAAGTGGTAATGCCGTTAATTTCTTAGTGTGGTAGTAGGCAGTTTTAATTAAAGTGTATTATCTACGCTTGGTAACATTAAATGCTCATCAAGTCAAGTTATTCTTGTCTCTTGGCAATGGAGAAGTTTGGAAAATCACATTAGGTGGTACACAACTGATTCCCACAAATAGATTTGTCGGCATCACCACTTCACCAAACCAAATTATCCAGGGACATCCTTCTAACGCTAATAAAAACAATTATATATACAATAAACGCCACTTCGGTCTCACAATACAAGATAAATAAATAAAAATAACGAGTATATACTCAAATAAGTGTACTGCGTAAAATGGAACGTCTCAGTTTTAACATACAGATAAAAAAAAAACATTTTTTTCAATTATGATTTCACTCCCGACTTATATTCTAATTATATCGACTAAATCTTGAATACTAAATATGTTATCTGTGCCACATGGTTTGACATTTAGACGTTACTGAAAGATTGATTTAAAAAAAATGCCAAGAAAATAATGACCATGAATATCATTAAACAAAAGTTGAAATTAATGTATTATTCTATAATACCAAGCTAAAGTATAGACTCATCGGCATTAAAAAAAGCCCAGAGCCGTGAAACTCAAAACATACGAACACATTACAAAGTATTATTAAAAAAATATATACTTTTGAGTGGTAAAATACTTTTTCTACACTCTAGGTTTACAACATTACATAACTCAACGGAAGATCAAACATATTCCTTGCATCAACTTGCCTTTGTCAAGATTTCTTGCATTCCTATAACCATGATACTTAACTTCCATTTAACCACTATCAGTCGACAATTTAAGGCTACCCAACTGAAGATTAAAACTCTTTAACTGTCAAACTATGTGACTCAGACGTGGTTTGCCTAACTGTTACAATGAAATAGGCATAATGAAATATTCTACAGACTTTATGATAAAAAGGAAACATTATATCGCCCCCCGCACACCGTAATGCAAGCATTTATTGAGCATCAATTGCTTCGATCGTTCATTTTACTCTATGCTTAGATAACCATAGGTTTTATTGGCATGATAATGTCATTATGACACATAATAACGAGATTGGAATGTCAATGTCATTTTGTGTTCTGTCAATATAGTTTTTGACATTCCCATGTTAATTTTAGATACGATTATTTTTAGATTTCCTATTTTATGTTATAATTAAACATGTTAACGAAAAATTGCATTATAAACAACATAATCAAATTATTTTAATTGATTTAAAAGTCAAAAGCTAAGCATGCGCTGTTTATTTATTCTTAATTCAATTCGATTCTTATTTATTTATATTATTGCATCAATACAAACATTCGTGAGATGAAAATCCACAGCGCACACTTAACGTCAACCGTCAAAAAGTAATTAGGGTAGTTAATTTTGAATTTAAAATAACCAATTCCCATTTTGAAAGTTGCCAATGGAAAATATGATTTATGTGATATGGTAAGGAAAAATAAAGCTTGCCACTCACGCTACACAGACGGCTGCGGTGGGCTCGCGCACCTGACTCACTCAACGCAGGTCGGGGTTGTCGTTGATCTGTTTTTTGATGCGCACCAGCATCGTTGTATACCACTGGTCCAGCCGAGATATGCTGTCGTACGTTTTGACGGCTTCAGTGAAGGCGTCCACATTCTGATCCTCCAGATGTTCAATCAGTTCCTAAAAACAGGATAAAAAAGTTCAAATCATCTTCAGTAAATAAGTCTATCTAATTTGGATGCAACTATGAAAAGTATACATTTTTATTTTTTTTAAAAGACTCCCGCATTAAGCAATTTAATCCTTGTGTCACGGGGGGTTTCACAAACATTCAAATCACATGCACAAAGAACACCCAGATTTAGAACAAGCATTTGCGGATCACACAGATGCTTGTCCCGTCCCATGCGGGGCACAATCGAACCCGCAGCACGTCGCGGACTGCGGTAATTAGCGTAGTGACCTATTACCACTCGGCTATCCGTGCAGTAAACATTCACAATTCCTTTGAAACTAATATTCTAGAAATGTTGGGTTCATTTTCTTAAATAACTTTTTATACTTAAAATTAGACCCTACGTAAGATAAATTGAAATATTTTTTAAATCGAATAAAATATTTTTTTTGAACTGGTTTGACATCACGGAAGTAACACAGAACCATATAGCATGCAGCTTGTATCTTTTCTTGCGAGAGTTCCTAAACATACTAGTGGTGCGTCAGTAGGTAAGTCTGTTTCCTCAAACCTGCACCTATTTAAAACATTATAGAAATTAAATTGCTCACTTTAATCAGCTTACACTCCCTCGTGTCAGCGAAGGCGGGGTACAGTCCGCAGTACTTCTCCAGCGCGTGCTGCGCGTTCAGTATATCGACGCAGAGGTGGCAGAGCGCGGCGCGGAACATGTACTCTTTAGCGCTGTACTTCAACAGGCTGTTGTCGAGGGAAGACTTGGCAATCTGGAAGTATAACACTTCAATTATATATCATCATCTAAATAAAATAACGTGACTGTACATGCAACAGTGTCTCATGCTGCCTATCAAAGAAACGAACCTAACGCCACCTGTGCTTTATAGTCGGCAAATTTAATTTCGTAGGACGATATAATTTAACATATATTTTTGTAATTAATTTCTCGAATAGTATGGCAATTTTTCGAGCATTTTTCGGAGTTTTCAGATTTATTTCGGACCTAACAGAAGTCCCTAATCATAAAAATAATTTAGGTAGTTTTGGATGTTAGTTAAAATTTACAAACACATACGAAATAATGCAAGATTTAGGCTATCCGCTGGAGATAGACTTGGAAATATGCCAAACACCGTGAAGTATCAACTAGAATTTGTAATTCTGCATTGGAACCTCCTGAATGTTTACCACAGCGCCAAATATCATCTTCAAAAATCTTAAATCGCAGATTAATTTCTTACTGAATGTGGACCATGATCAAAAAAAGGAATACAAGATCAGACTAAATTAGAACTAGCTTAGATCTTTTTTATAAATATCAGTGTCTGAATGCGATTCAATTAAATATAATAATAATAACCCCAGTCTTATAATTATCTCAATACCTATTTTAGCATATCTTATAATCTTGCAAAGATTTTTTGATTTCTCAAAAGGAAACTATTTTTTTGTTTTTCAAGCCATCACTGTCCGACTGCAGGCAAAGGCGTCCAACCTTTTCGATTAAGCTCTAATTGATACCACTCCCTCTTCAACTAACTTATTCAGGTAACTACAACATTCATAATGTAAAACTTTTAATTTTTTTGTACTTTTTTACCTGCTCATAAATCTGTATGGCCTTATCATAGTGCTCGAGCTGCGCGGCGTACTGCGCGAGCTTGAGCATGCACTTGTTGGCGGAGGAGGTGGACTCCTCGCCGCGGAAGTAGTCGGCCGCCTGCTCGTAGTGCTGCATGGCGCGGGAGAGGTCCACGCACTCCGTCTCGTACAGCTCCGCTATGTTCTGTGGATGATATTACAACCATGGATCAAGCAAACATATTGTTAACTAGGCCTTGTCTGCGGCTCTGACCCCGTTAACATATAAATTGTAGCATATGGCACTCAGAAATCAAGTGGTTTTCCATTTCTAAAAACAATCTTGTGAATCGGATCAGTAGTTTCAGAGATAACACGAAAATAAAACTGACAAACTTACAAATTGAATATATTAGTCGACATCAGGTGATGGGTTACTTTAAAATATATCACCGAAACGTGGAAATTGGTACTTTGCATAATTTATGTAAAATTTGTCACCATTTCAATATTCAAAGAAATACATATTGTCACAATGACATATACCTACACCATTCGACAAAAACAATGCCCTTATTTACTTATAACTAAGGGTGAGTTGTGTGATTCTATTGTTACTAATGAAGCGACGTCAGTTGTATAGCTTAGGTTTGAAAGATATAATAAAGAGAATGATGAGAATATTGCTAATATTGTCTATATGATAACAAAATGTTATAATAAATCGATGGATGTTGTTATTCATTTTAAGCTAAGAGTCTCATGCTGAGTTTTAGATAGGCTAGAAATTATGGCAGCAAGAATCATTACGTACTGAGTCTCTAGTTACACACTTATAGATATCCGTTGTGCATTAATCTACTAAGATTAAAATGAAATATATAAAAAAAATTGCAAATATTAAATTAATTATAATGCATTAAAGATGATGTAATAACGTTAGATTATAAAATATACATTTTACAATAAATACCTGATGCTGTTTCGCAGCTACAGTGAACCTTCCCATATCGGTGTAGATCTCAATAGCCTTCAGCAAACACGAGACCGCCTCTGCAACAAAACTTATCCAATTTAGCTTAGTTTGCAGTGTCGCCAAGTTTTCATAAAGTTAAAACTTCTACTATCTAATACAACATTAAATTAAATGGGCCCAAAATAACTCCTTGGGAGACACAATTTGAATATTAATAAGAATTTGCTTATTGTATTCCTTTTAATTATAAGCCATTTCCTAATATAACAGATAATTATAATGAAAAGATAACAAGTAATTGGTGTTGAAAATTAACTCTTTATGTCAACAATATAATGTTGACTGTATAAAACGCTAGAGTGGAATCGATTAACCCAATTCATACGCCTGTTATACTCTGGAACAATCACATACATAAAATTACGCTTAAATTTATTACAGCGGATAGACGCCAAGCTTTTCATATGAAAGCCGGGTTGAATCACCGCTTATCGCTTTAGGATGACCTACAGACTTATAAGTCTTGCTGCTAGTGCTATCTTAGGGAAAAAATTCTTCTGATATATATATCTAATATACAAACTTATTGAAATACAACTCGTTTATTAATACATAACTTGTACGAATTAATCGTAAAGTAATTAAGAAACATAAGACTTTATAGAGCCCTGATTTCTCCAATTAAGTAGTGCTTTTTGATTGTGCACATTTGATATTTAGCCACTTTAAACTGATAAAGAAGACCAATCTTCGAGTATTGTTACATTGATAATATGAGCTATTACAAACAAACCAATAACTTTATCTTGGTGACTCACAAGCTGTCAATAAGCCATTAGTCTCGGAGATAGAAATCTATCGACGCGGTGACGTTTGACATAGTGACAGCTGATTGATTCGTGCCTGACGTTACATTAAGGGATAAGGATTCTGCTAGTACTGAATCAATTCCATTATCACAAGCTTTTTGCTGTGAAACTCTTTTTATGTCCCAAGATTCAATATTTATATTATTGTTTGTATTAAACATAATGATTCACATCCGCTTTCAATCTTATGTTTGAATACATAATGTAACATAAATAAAGCGATAAAATAATTGTGCGAATTCACAAAACCCGAATTATAAGCCCGCATTTTAGTAATCTTATAATTGATGAACATTGCAAAATGTATTACAATAGAAAACCCTTGTTTATATCTATTTCCATTTGATTGCCTTATTAATCAAGTTGCCTTTGTAAATTCATTATCCTTTCATAATCATGTTACCGGTTAGTAAGAATTATTTAAGTAGTAATTTTAACTTTATACTTACTGCCGTACTTAGAGATTTTAATGATTACTTAAGAGATTAGATATTGTCGATTTAATTGAGCAAATTCTCAAACTTCTGAGAGTTAACTTACTGAAATAGATACTACAGCAGTCAGTCTTTGTACAGGTTTGACAGTTGGAAACTGAAACTGTTTTCTATTCTAAGTATTTTTTATTAACCTAAACCGTTCCACTATTGGACAAAATTCCATTAAAATCACCTTTCACGCCGGTCTACTGTGAGATGCTTGTATGGCTAATATTTTAGGACGACTAACCCCCGGTTTCTAAAAAAGAGTTCAGTTTAAATTGATGTCAACTCAGTTCCGCTATTCCCACAGTGTACAATCATTACATAGTATTAAACAAAGTCGCTTCCGCTGTTTGTGCGCTTTGATTGGCTGACCAAAGACTAACAACCACAATATGTAAGGATTGACAAATGATACGTCGATCGGAATTGCAGAAATCGGGGTTAAGTCCAGTAACTTTTAATTTAGCTAATGTTATTGCGCGTTGTTATTTTTCAGTGCAGATTGTTGATAAGCTACCCGATATCCCCGACCTTCGGGGTTTAATCAGTCGTTATCAGCGAACAAGTTCTCTGTTATCCGAACGTAAACTATGATGTAATCGTTTGTGTCGACTGTTATGCATATGTTTAAAACTATTGATTAGCAGGTGTGATTGCGGTGGCAAAACATTTTAGAGATTTGTATGCTCATACAATAGTGTTCATACAAACCTGAGTTGATAGGAGGTTAGATGACGTATAAAAAGTCAAAACCTTATTAGTCCGTCAGGTAGTTAGATAATAAAATGCTTTTTTTTATAAAAAAAGAGCAAACACTAAGTAGATAAAGTGTATCAAAGTTCAGGAGATGGGACGTCATGCTTGCGTACAAAGTGCACGAAATTGTGACGTCATGGGACATTTAAAATTAACGTATCGTCGTGAGTTTTAGTTTAATTAAAATAAGGAAAAATACGCGTCTAATATTTTTTAATTATCTATAGTTTTAAAAGAAATGTATCATTATCATCGTCGAAAGATTATAATTTATTTTATCAGATTTTTATACTTTTATTGAATTAGGGACTATCATCATTAAGGATGGTTTACAAATCCTCATTTTGGTAATTTGCTTTTTGTTTTTTTGATGACTTTAATTTATAAGCATCACGGCCAATCGATGAAATCAACGTATATCAATCACGAGTAAATTATACGATGGTTGATTTATGAACTCTGCGTATGAATATGTATCTATAGCAACCAACCAAATAAATGTATACACACATACTCGAGGAAGGTTACAGGCTATTTAATATAATGTTACTTGCCTTAGGAGAAATGCAAGGCGAGTGAAACCGCGGGGAACAGCTAGTTAGAGAATAAGCTGAGTAAGGCAACAACAATTTAATCTATATATTATGTACTAATATATGAAGCTGAAGAGTTTGTTTGTTTGAACGCTCTAATCTCAGAAACTAGTAGTCCGATTTGAAAAATTCTTTTAGTGTTAGATAGCCCATTTATTGAAGAAGGCTATAAGCTATATAACATTACGCTGCGACCAAAAGGAGCAGAGCATAAATGAAAAATGTTGCAAAAATGAAAAACCGTTGGAACTAAAACATGCGGACAAAGTCGCGGGGGACACCTAGTTATAACTATGTGCTTTACATTGTCTTCAATACCCATCCAATTAGAAAGGTCATTGACATACACTGCCTAGTTGCCTACACGAAAACTACAGGCATATTATGTACAAACTAAAAAAAGATTAAACTTACAGCTAAAGGATAGATTGGCAATATTCCAACACGGCTTTGTCAGTACAGTCGTATGCAGTAACAATGTACATCGTTTGGCGAAAAAAGGAAGTCACATGGGTAATAGATAGCAGTGTATTTTTAACCGACTTCAAAAGGAGGAGGTTCACATTTCGACGGTTTTTTTTAATTCGTTTTTTTTTTGTATGTGTTTTACGCGATATTTTCGACAATAATGAATCGATTTCCAAAAAATATTTCTGTCGTCGATACCCTATCGCACTAAATACAATACGCATAAAAATACACGCAAATATACACTAAATTTTCATAGAAGTCGATTAGTTTTTACATTTTCTCTAAAATCAATTATACACTATCCAAAACGGCGTCTCCAGTGGTCGTGTAATAAAGATTATGAAATAAAAAAGTTTATTAAATAAATATTGCTTTACTGTTTTGATATTTTAAATTAAGATTCATATAACTATTTGCGTGACTTTTTTTTCTACTTAATTTCATTGGTTTTGGTTAATTGGTTCGAATAAAAAAATGTTAATGCATAGTGATTAGTTGTTAAAGATAATTTTACAAGATATATACTCGTCAGTATGACTAAGTAAATAATTCCTATTAACAACATAATAATGAGAACGTATTTACATTTTCAGTAAAGTATGATTAGTACCTACAACTTGTAAAAAATTACAAGATTAGAAAACAAAAAAATTACCCGCATTTTAGTACATGAGCGTACCTACTCGATGTTTTTAGTCAGCTTGCACTTGGCTCAGTGAACGCCCCTAAGCCGATATATGTTGCTCTGAATAACACTAATGTTGAGAAGCTCATTCATAATATGTAATAGAAGAATATATTTACTCTACAAAGATATACCTAAGAACAAGTAACAGTATAAAATAGTAGCTGTCTATAGTTCAATTCACGTCTTAAACGAACTCTGTTAAAAGAAGTTATCATAATTATGTACTTCTGCATATCATTTGCATTCAATGGCCATAACTTAATAAGGGACGCGACTAGGTCTTTCTCCATATAAACGTATTCCACTGTTTTCTTTGTGGAAAATGCTACGGCTATGATTTTTTTCTCCCAAAACATATTACTTAATGGTATTATTTATTTAGGTTAACCAACAATTGTTTACACCATATACCTACATTACTGATTTCATGACAAGAAAAAAACATTTACAAGTGCAACAATTAATTATAGGTTAACACCACATGCACAGTAAACGGCTTTTATTATACGGGGAATTAGTTATAATTGATTACATTATCATTATTATAAATAATTATAAATTGAATTATGAATAAAAATACAATTATAAGAATAAACTGAATGCATTGAAAAAAAAAGAATAAATCAGATATAAAATTAAAACTAAAATAATTTACATTAAAATTAAATCGCAATTGGGCTGTTTACAAAAACTCGTAGAAATTTATTTATACTATTTCGGTGCACATCTACTAAGTCACTGCGACCATTGAGGATCCTGCACAATCTAGGTATTGGAGAATTTGCACCAAGCACCGACTTTCGAAGTGGCGGACACAGGGGTGTTATCTTATTCCTAGGATATCTAGAAGGCGCGTGGAACCTAATAAGCTTCAACAAACCGGGGCAGTCGATCTTATTGTGCAACAGTTTGTAAAGAAATTTATTTCATTTTTACCAAAAAATTATCGATTGTATAGATATGATCCACCAAAAACGACCGTTTTTACTGCCATCTTCCGACGACTATCAGACAAATTTGTTAGGATTTAAACAAAAAAGAAAATGATAGAAGCGTAGATCTACCTTCTAAGAACGAAAAATCTTCTAGTCAATGATGTTGTAGCCTGAGCTTTTTAAAAATCTATTTAGTCCTTAAATTTCTACGGACTAAATAGATTTTTCGATAGTTCAAATCCCTATTACTTGAGCAGTTAAGTCCTAAATAGGTAGTAATTTCCTCCTAACTACAATGAAGCAAATTAAACTTAATCATTCTTATTAGACGTCAAAAATAGTGTAAAAAGAAGGTTCGTTTTATAAGTTACGATAGCGCCCGAAAGAAAAAACTCAGAAATAAATGTAGTTTGCTATGAATAAGGTTGTATACATCTAATGGATTAGACTAGAATTCGCCTACATAGTGCGACATCTCGTTAGTGAAAAAAATATACGAGATCTTTTCATGTGATTTCATACGAACATTTACACGAATCTAGTTTACGAAATACCAACACTCAATCAGGCTAACTTGTTGAGATGATACGACAATTAAGGCTTTGATTAGACAAAATATTTCAAAAAAAGAATTACTTAGCTATTTTGATTAGACTAAAAAGAGGTTTTATGATCGACTGTAACTATTAATGTTCTTTATGTTGATGTAATTATGATCACCAAACCAACAATATTGTTGACCGATCTTGTAATGTTGAGTTTTCAAATATTTATAAAAATGCGGCGATAAAATCCGTTCCAATGGTCTCATTTTACATAGTGCTTTAATAATGTACGGATTTCGTTCACTTTAGCTAGAGCACAGATGCTATTAAATAATGAAAACTGGATTTAACTTCTGCTGTTAGTAGACAGCTCTGAATTAGGTCAAGGTTTACTAAATTAGTTAATGCTAAAACTAGCTACAATCGTAATACAATTATACACCAAGAAATTGTTATTCAAACTTGGATGCTAAGGAGTTGTCTAAATTCAAATTCAAATCGCATTTACTTAAAATAGGCTACAAGGTAGCACTTTTTAAACGTCAATTATACTATAGACAGCACCCTGATTCGCCTACCCTTCACCGCTTCCTAAGTGTTCTGGTTGTGGAGAAGAAACAGCGCAACACAAAGCCCCAAGAAGCACGCTGTCTTTTTGTTAACAATAAGATAAATATAATTTAGGGACCGCTCCAAATAAACAAGTGTTTGAGGTCGATAGGTGGCACTATGAAACTAATAGTTCAATCAACAGAGACCAAGGTCAGCAGAACGACCAGTCACCGCAAGAAGCACCCGTTCACGAGTATGGCGTAAGGGTCAGCCATCACCTCTAAAAATGTCTTTAAGGACGAAGACTTAAAGTTAGCTTCAAGAAATTATGTACCAAACTTTTAACAACCTTCAAATATTAATAAATATTGTTTGAAAATAAATATTTCGGTATTTTCTTGGGAGCTTACTCCGCCCACCAAATTCATGGACAATTTATCCTTTTGCGCTAAAGTAAATTATCTAGGCAAACTAGTCTAGACAGCCAGTTGTTATTGATTTTGTTGATTACAGAAATATTATTAATTTTCTTCGTGGCGCTTGTCAAAATTCTTATAAAAAATATTTTTTAAGTTGAACGCAAAATATAATTAGGGCGACAATGGCTGATTCTTGCATTAGGCTGATGAACGCGTGCTGATTGTAGCTGCAGAAGGACAAGTATATTCAATCTTTCCAATTTTCACTAATATGAAACCTATCAAATGGGGGCTGCTCTACCGGGAATAAAAAAATGCGCTAGTGTCGCCTTAGTTGCATATTTCATTCTCCATCAAAGGTCAAGCTTCTGGACTGCGATTGGTTGAAATTTACAGATAGACCTGATGCGAGATTAGAGATCCTAGCTGATTTTTTATTCTGGGTAGCCCCTTTAGGCATAGAATATTTTAATATTCAGCTCCTACTGAAACATGTTACATTCATGTTAGTAGGATTTATAGCCAAATACTGGAACTCAATTCACTTTAAGTCACTGTTATTCATTCCTCCAAAGTTAAGTCTCATGTATTAAAGGGACATATAAGTTTAAGAAAGTCTTAAATTTAAATTTCGTTTGATTACACGATTAAAAATCTTAGAAAGACTTACCATTAGGATCACACTTCTTGTAACAGTTAGAAGCGTCGACGAAGTTAGTGGCGGCGTCATGGCGGACCCCAGCCTTGAGGTGCAGATTTGCCGCGCTGCAGAACGCTTGCCCAGCCTGCGCCCACTTCTTAGCCATTTTGAATAGGTTAGCCGCTCGGAGGTAGCAATCTACAGCCTCTTCGATCTTCGATGAACCACTGCCGAAGAACTTAATTGGTTAATGGTGGTTCAAGTCTGTGATATAGACTTTGCAATGGTAGACTAGTTTCGCATCTGCGTGGGTATCGGTTAACGGGACAAAAGTCTGTGATATAGACTTTGCAATCTCAGTTATCGCGACAAAAAGTAGCCTATGTCCTTTCTCGGAGTTCAAGCTACCTTCTTACCAAATTTTATTAAATCGGTTGCGTGGTTTAGCCGTAGTGTAACAGATAGACAGTTTGGTTTGATGGTATCTTTTTAGCAGCAATTACTGAATATAGTTAAATTATATGTAAATAAGTTTACTACCTACGATGTTCACAATTGTTAAACAAAAATAAGTTCAAATTTAGTTATAATCTTTAACGAAATACAGCAGATAAACTAAAAATTTATTTTTTTCTGTTTTTCCTTAAAGTCTAAATTTTTTATAAATATCTCTGTACAATGTGTGCGTCATTTTTAGGGTTCCGTACGCGAAGGGTGCGAACGGGACCCTATTACTAAGCTCCGCTGCCCTTCCATCCGTCTGTCTGTCTCTCCGTCAGCGGTCTGTAACTCATGAACTGTAATTGCTATAGTTAACGTATTCCTGTTGCCGGCATAACAATAATTAAAAACAAAATGGGTCCCATAAAATGGTACGGAACCGTTCATGCGCGAATCCGACTCGCACTTGGCCGGTTTTTTTTTTTTGTCAAAAAGTAGTGTTCTTGTAGCCTCTTCACATATCTAATAGATATTATGACGACGCGTTTCCACGTAAATGTGTTTAGCATAGCTTAGACCGACATATTGTGTTGTCTCAAGGACTGTTTTTTAATAGAAGTGTTTTCATGCTAAATAGGCTTCATTATGTAGGATACTCTAAAACAAACTATTCTCAAATAAACAAGGTATCTATAATAATATTATAAATACTAAAATTGAAGTATTTGTCCATCTTTCTGATTGTCTGTCTGTATGTTACGCTTTTACAGCTAAACCGCTGAACCGATTTTAATTAACCTTGGTATAAGGGTAAGTTTGGATCTTAAGAAAGGATATAGGCTTATTGCCACGATAACCGATACCTACGCCCGGAACCGCGGTCAAGAGCAAGTTGCAAATAAAAACAATCAAGAATGATAATGGTTATAAAATAAATGAATTTAGTTCAATAACTTTTTAAAATACACTCTTCTTTTACTTTTTTTTAGCATACATCACCAGAAAATTTTAAGTCAACTAAGTCTCATGCTGTGTCTATTTATAAATGCAGAAGTTAATTAAGAAGTCAGATAACATTATTCCCAAATAAATAAGATAACAAAAATAGTTTTTCTGTCAAGTTAAGTGGCAATGCAAGCACGAAGTACATAAACTTTTTGGACATTTTAAGCCTTAAATGTACAATTATAATGTTTTAACACTCACAAAATGTTTATTGATTTTGTGGCCTATGCAATGGGATCAAACACACCAGAAACAAAGGTTTTGATATTAATTTAATGCTGTTTAAACCGGAAGTGTAAATATTAGTTATAACTAATTCTATAGGTAAAAAATGGGCATGTACATAAGTAATAGTATTATTAGTAGTACTTTAAATGTAAACATATTAGTGCAAAACACGTTGTGAGATTTTTTATCTATTACCAGTGGCCGTACTGTCAAATTTAATTCCAATTCTAATACAATGCCAATGCAAAATTATTATTCATTTAGCAGGCACACAAACAACACACAGTACAAAAAAGTACTCTCAATGTTTAGATTTCAGTCAGTTCCTTCAATTAACAGCATTTTTTTTTAAGCAAACTGAATCTCCTGCATTCTTAACTAATATAAATTTTGTATTGGCATTGTATAAGAATCAAAATTGAATTGGAGAGTAAGGGCACAGTTTGGAAACATATTATATATTGTTTCTTTGACGCTAGTTCACATGTAGGAGTAGATTTTGAGAGACCTCTTAATACTCTTAATTAATAAGTCCTAATTATTAAGTTTCTTTAAGTATTTCTTTTCAGATACCTTAGTATTATATATGTTAGATATCTATTAGATTTGAATAGGTGACTTTGATACACAATAATGGATATCAAGTATTGTTACTTTATAAATAATTTAAATATTTATTTAAACGCTAGGTAACAAGGACAATGACCTCTTGGAAACTGTACCCATTAATCAAGCTTTAGTAATACAATTTGAAGTTATTTTCAGGTTAAAGCATTAATTAGGTTTAATTTGACAAAAATATAGGACATTTGTAGTAGGTTATTTAAAATTACTAATGAGATTTAGTACTGTTTGGCCAAACATCATGATGCCATTATACTCATTTTAATTTAGGAGAACAAGGAAAACACGTCATTATAAGTTTTTGACAAATTGAAAACTTGCCCTATGAAATTATCATATGAAAACTTATTTTTTTTACTATAACATGTGGCTAAACACCACATTCTAAGTAACTAGAAATTATGTAAATTACCGAAAGTACTTAACTAAAATGCATGGTTTAAAAGGATTTACAAATATCATACATCATAACTACAGATATTAGAATATCATAAAAAGGTTCATGATATCAGTGAACCCCACTGGCAGTGAGGTTGGCTGACAACCTCACTTTTATACCAAGATAGTATTTCCTATTAGATCTTAAAACGAAATGAATCATCAGCTACCAAGTTTCTAAACTAGGCAATTTCATCATTCAGCTATATTAATCATCGTTTAACATATTAGTACCTACTAAAAGTTAAAAATTGCATTACATTAAAACGAATGGAGATTATTATTCACGGTAATGTCAATGAGTGATATTCAAAAAGAGGTCCAATTACTGTACTTTTTAATTTACTTAACACTTGGATTTTCAACGCCTTTATCCCCTGGGCTTTTATTGATACGTTTTAACTAATAAATTAGGCATGCTTTTTTATAACTTTTTATTAAAACGTATTGTGAGATATATGCTAAAATCAATTATGTCGTAATTAGGACAATATCAACAAAATAATCATCAACTCATTGTGCTCACCCGAAAAGTGATCCAAAGAAAGATTTCGAAGAGCTGAGCTTCTTCTCCGCCTCCGCGATTAACTGCATAGCTTTCTGTTCATTGTCTGCCATGCTTATGGCTTATTTCACACTAAACACTAAGAAAAGTTCCTTAAAATCTCTTCAATTTTACAAATTATTGACAAAATGTCGTCACCGACGATATGCGAAAATCCGTCGCTGTCATCGATTGATTTTGTGTTGCAAGCTTAAAAAAATATTAATTAAGCTGCGTTCAAGTTCGGTATTGTCACAGGATTTCTTTTTTAATCGTATTGACATGTATAGACTAAATTCACGAAACCTTATAACACATAGCTCTAAAACACACGTATGTAACCCATTCTCATTTTTGTAAAATTGGAAAGTTTGTGTTTTATTTTATTAAATCATAATTAAACAAAATGACGATGAAGGTTTTTGGTCACAAAAGTACCCATTTAAAGACCTTTGCAATTGTATAGTAGATAGTTACTTCTAATTAACATGAATGTATATTTGAGCCTATTTGTTTCATGAACTCTGGGTGATATCGAAACGCCATGGCGACCTACCTAAAATCCTGTTGAGGGAAGGCCCAATCGGGGCTTTAAGACTAGCTGAATCGTTTTTCTACGCTAACTAGACTACTAGTCGCCAACCAAACAGTAGATAACGATATTTCAGTATTTTATTCGTCAAGAATATTCTTTGCTCCATTCTTTGAGTCACGGAGAGAAAATAATGGTAAAAATTAATCTACAAAGAAAAGAAGTTCAAGTGAAAACTCGATTTCTCACCAAAGTAGTAAGTAGGCATTAGCAAATACTTATGTACCAGAGAGAGAGACGTTGGTCTGTGGCAAGTTAAACATTTTGATAAAAAAAAAGCCGGGAATCGAACCTTATTAAATTATGGTTACATTAATTCCTAAGTATCTAAGTAGGTACTCAAATTATGGTTTTAATGGCGCGTTTACATTATTCGTTTAGACCATATACGACTGCAGCCTGTATTCGATCACCGACTAATGTAAACGAGTAGCCACACACAAGGTCCCAGCCCATATTCGGTCACAGAACACGAGCCTAGTGTAAACGGGTATATTCGGTTGCTCTTACTCGGTTGCAGCTTGTAATCGGTGACGAGAGCGAGACCGGTTAACCCATTCGGTTTTAAATCGAATGCGGTGAACCAACCAATGTAAACAACCCAATTCGGTTAAGGTTTAACCAAAATTGGTTGCAAAACTACGATACGATAAGTAATTTTATTGTTCTTAGACGCTTCTGATTAACAGTAGGTACCTACTTGACAACTTACCTAAAGATTTTTTTTATTTCTCATAGCCAAGTTTTTTGTAAGACCGTAACTTAAGTAGTAGGTAGGTACTTTCCAGGTTGGTGTTCTTTCGATGTAGGTACACAAAAATAAGATACCTAATCGTTCATTCGTTTCAGATTTACACTTATTCTTATTAGGTAGGTAGGTAGGTACTTAGGTATACTACCTACTAATAGTATTATGGAAAAGAGTAAGAAATCTCAGTTAATTATCTTTGAGTGAATGGCTCGTCTTCAAGTATACGAATCGACGGACAAACAGTTTACTAGACTAGAACAATATTCTTTCAGTGTACCTATCTTTTTATTTCTCTTGGTCCTAGTAAAAAGAAACAGAAATAGATAATCGGGAGTTTGAAGCAGTTAGACTGCTTCAAGCGGTCGACAAAACAAAAATCGAATAGCCGGGAGCAGTCGAGCAGTAAACTGCTCGAGGTGTAAGTTGGTCATTCGCTAACTGCTCGGGTGGTCCGTGAAGGGCGGCCTAAGAGAAAATAAAACAAAGAGTAACTTTTATTAATTTATTGTGTTATAGATACGATCAATCGCCCCACTATTTGAGATTTAACAAGATAAGTACACAATACTCGAAAGCTTTAGGTAGTTCAGACGAAGAAATTTCGTGACAGTAAATATTATTTTACTTACAAGTATGGAAACCACTCAGCTCCTAACAAAAATATATTTTCAGTAACATTTTAATTACTAAATACAATTACACGTTTTTCATCAGTGTTCAAAATATTAGGTTTCAGGTAGTTCTAGGTGAGGATATAGGTACCTAGACGTCTAATAAATACTAATCTTTTGTTATTACAGTATGGCATAAAGTAGGTATAAATAAAAACCTAGTAATTAAAACGTCACATGAAAGTTGCTTACTATCGAGCTAATTGCTTTCAACAGCTTTACAATTATTTCTGATAGACACCTATGAAGTGCTAATACTGCGATCTTGAATATACGACTAGGTTCATACCCTGGCCTGTCCTAGGAATTATCGTGTATAATCGCTAACTGTGACACAACAAGCTTCAAGCAGTTTCTAGGACAGACCATTTATTATTTCTTACATACAAGCTGTTACATAATTTAATGTATTGTCATAGGTATAGGAGGTAAACAGACACACAATATTCTAGTTTATAGACAAATATATCTTTGCTCTATTGATAGCTGATCTATCTTTTCTAATTAAACCAAATTCTAGGGCTTTTTGAACTTACATCTCCATTTTTGGATAGGCTCGAAGTGGACCCATGGGTTTAAAGCAAATTAGGAAGGATAAATAAAAAAAAAAAAAAAAAAAACAAAAAAATAATATTAATTGATTTATTTATTACTTTTTATAAATAAACTAAATTGAATATCTAAAGACAAAGCTAGTAAATAACGTAGAAGGGGTATTTACATAAAACGTAACTCATTAGGTACATTGATAAAAATTAAAAATAAATGAATAAAATTTACAACTTAAAATTTTTAAAGGCCGCTATGAGTACTAAAAACTAATTCAAAAATTGTGTTTTAACTAGTATTCTCCTATAAAAAGAAACCTATAGTGTTAACTAAGAGCGAATCCCACTATTTCAAATAAGTCAGTCAATATTCACTTGACATCACAGCATCCATTGAAGAAGTACAGTATGGCCAACGGGAAACACCTATCAAATCACTGGTCCTGCCTATCAATTATATTCAAATCATAATACTTCAATAGTTACACGGGTACACTATCAATATGCTGACGCAGCTCAATTCAAGTGTACAGTAACGTTTACGAAAACAAACATGAGAGTTGCCAAGAATAAAATTTATAAAAATATTGCACAAAAACAAGCAATCATTTCAACTGGTGAAACAATTTAACAGATTTCAAATATTGCAAATGATATCATATATCATTAATTTGGATTATCAAATTAACCTAACATTTAGCACAATCATTGCTCACTATAACACACCTACGAAGCCAGCATAAGATCTGCAATATATTGCTAAAATCAGCTGCATATGAATTCCAGTTATACAATTTAGTTACAATGCGACAATCTCACTTTAGCAATACGATCGACCAGCAAAAATTTAGATACAACTAAACACGGACAGTCAATGGCCTTTAAAATGTAGAATAAGCTAGCTGGAGTAACATATTATGTATAATTAGCACTGTGTACTATGCGAACACCTATTATTTACAGACATTATTGATTCACACGGCTGAGCTGTCCAATCATTACCTCTTGCATGTATTTTACATTAATAATATTGTTTATACATATATTATAAGTAACACGGATTATAGTGCATCAATATTAACGGTGTTGCCATACGAAAAATGCGCTTGTTGATAGTTTTATTATTATGAACGTATTAACGAAGGCAACCATTACACAATACTTTGTCCAAACGATAGATAGCTAACAGAAATATTCATGAGGAATAAAGCATATTTTAATACTTCAAAATATTGATTGCAGTCTTTAAAAATGAAAAATCACAAGAATCGTTTTATTCTTTAACTTAATACATTTGTACAAAGTATTGCTAATAACTGTTAAGACTATATAAAATTAGGGCGTAGACTTATATTCCAATATTTTTGGCAATATCCAACTGTATTTTTAGGTCATAGTTTTACGTTGTGTACCATGAAATCGCTTAATATTTTCCGCATCAGAATGTGATATTTAGAGCGTTAAACGAGTGTTCATAGTAAATTTAGGGCCCCGTCCACATGCCATCCAATGTTTATGACTTTTATTTAATTTTTTGATGTAGTTCTGCATCGAGGAATGGGGCCGTCTATTTAGCAAGCACCTAGTTCATATATTCACAACAGCCATACATTTATAATATACACCTTTAACATCTAATTTTATAACAATCTAATGCAATAACCCTCTATACATAATATTCTATATGACAAATACAGTTTTTTTTACACAAGATAACTCGAGGATATGGAAATATTTGTATTACAAATGTATTTTAAGCCAAAAGCGTTTACTTTTGGCGTAAGGATACCATTCGTAAGTAAAACACGTAGGCTTAGTATATGACTAAATATGCAAGTTATATTTTTATACACATAATATAATTAGTATATAATTCAAATTATATATGTATTAGTTTATTAGGGATACTATATGACATCTACCCGCAAAACTATATCATTTTACTTTTACTGTTGCATCTAAACTGTAAAACATGTTTTCCAATACATGATTAAACAAGATGAATTAAAAAATATATAAAAACAACTAGAATTCACTTTCCAATTGATAAATGCTGACTATGCCAATGGTAGGAAATAAGCTAACTTAACAAGCACTTGAAAATAAATTATTGTTTTTCACTTTGTACAATTATGGAATGTGATGTGTATAATTTTGAAAATAAGACTTACGCACCTTTTTCATAAGAAACTTCTTTATTAATTAATTGAATATCCAAGTGATTTGATATTCATTGAATTAATTGAATAAACAATTTTATTCAATGATAAATTAATCGGATTATAATCAAATATTCATAACATCTCATATAATATGAAATAATTTTTATTAATACAAATAAACCATATATAATATTCTTGCTCCGCTAAAATCTCGTCTCAAAATTTATTGTGAATACAAGGAAAACTTGCAAATACATACCTAAAAATCGTTACTGTAATTTATTAAAGTGAATAATTAATAAAAAAAATAAAATAAAAATCAAAAGTTGAATATTTCATACGATAGTTCCGCATCAAACTATTTAATACAGGTAACTTTAAAAGTAACTAGGTATTTTTTTCGACTTGCAATCCTAACCTTATGATGAACGCATTTATGATGTAATGTTTCGTTTAGAAATCGCAACAAAACAGTGTACTTAACAATAAGTAGCAAAACTGTTTGTCAGCTGTTGATGACATTTATGACCCGACTGCTTCTGTTGGTAATACTTGAAAAAAAAAACAAGTTTTAAAATTTAGGATATTAGTTTCTAAGAAATACATTGAAGGTCTTTGAGTGACTGACCCATATACGTTTTCATGTTAAATATATTATGATATAGTGATGAGTCTTAAAAACTAATCGTTAGTAATTTCCTTCGTACAATTGCAATAATAAATTCAAATAATTGAGCTCAACACAAAACTAGCTTAATTTCAATTCCAACGAAATCCTATCACATAAAAATCGTAATCTTTCAAAATCCTATTAAATTTTACTATTAACATAAATTGTCTCATAGGTAAGTATGAAAATTTACTTCTAAGAGACCTCTCGTCTTGTATAGTTCTTCTCAGCTTTGTTTGAAGTTCCCTTTTTAAACTAGTAACACTGATATTCTTATTTAAGTATAAGAATATTCTAAGCAGTCGGGTCGTCGTGAACGTAATCCTCAATGTATGAAGGTGGAGCTTAGCTGAATTGGTTGGTGGTGGGCTGCGGGGGTACGGCGGGCCGCATCGGCTGAGCCATGCCCATTGGCACCATCGGCGCTCCCTGCATGGACATTACCATGCCTGGCTGTTGCTGTGGATAATAACACGTTCCCTTAACTATAGCCTCAACTGTTTTTTGTAGGAGGTTTTATAAGCTGTTACAAATCTCGCTTGCATGCACACACTTTCAAATATGAAATGTGAGACGCATTTTTCGGGATCGAACCCATAAAAGCATGGCAAGACTGTCACACAAAAGAGAAACATCCTTAGTATTCTGAAACTATAATAAACATGATACAAGTTTCTAAACAGAACGGAGCATATACAAGAGTTTCTAGAAGAGTTTACCTTAAAATAGAACGTGTACAATGTAGAGTTGACAGATGTTGCACTCAGGTTCAGAAGTAGAGCAAAAGGTTACGTTCATACAAAATAGATCACACGGAAACACACAACATTCATAGGAAAAGGGATGAGATGACATGAGAACACTATACATGCAAACGTTTCATACACTCACACAACTTCATACAAACGTGCAGCATATTTTAAAACAATAGAAAGTGTGCCTTGTTGATATCTCGTAGAACAGACTTCTTTAAACTAGATTAGTAGGCTTATTTGCTATCTCCAGTTAACAACCCAAGCGATGTTCTCTGTATAAAAAACACTGGAAAAACGCAAATTTAGTATCGATTAAAGTCAGTGACCAACTATGTTGTTGTTGTAGATCTAGTTGGTCATTGACGTTAGACGATATGAAATTTGTGTTTTCAGTGTTTATCGCTTTAGTTAACAACCGCTATAGCAAATAACCTTGCTGATTATTCCCGACTCACTAGGTTGAAAATAGTTTGAATATACATACGCATAGATATAAAAAATAGTATTAATGATCTTCTTCGGCAGTCAACTATCGTATAACTCAGTGAGTCAATTTAAAAACATATTTCAATATAACTTACTTATAAAGATAGAAGATGATACATTTGTAGATAGGTTAATAGCTTTAGTGTAAGCTAGGTTAAAAGCAGAAAACAATTGATGAAGAACCTACTTAAAACTCAACACGACAAGTCCCTAAACGATTACAACTAAATTCCAGCTCACGCAACAACTACCAGTGTAACTACGGAAAGCAAAAAAAAAGAGAAAAAAAAAACAAAAACTAAAAAAAAAAAATCGAAAAATATAGCAAACTTACCATAATATAATGCGGGGGGTGATATGCATGAGGCATAGTATGGGGCATTGTTGGGAGTGACATGCCGGGGCCCTGCAACGCAAAAAGGAAGGCATGCTACGGGAAGAAAGAACATAAAAGAACGAGCTAGCTTCGTAAGCAAACAAGGTATCTAGCGTAATGATGCGACATCTAAAGCAACAAAATTTCTTGTTATCAGAACATTTAGACATTGTTAAGGTCACATGACTCTACTAAAATAATTAATAAGGAATTTAGTTAAACAAAAAGCTGTTAAATTTATTTTTTTGGGGGATGAAAATTATCTTTTTGTCAAAATGTAACTTGAGTTATCATGTACTGTCAGAATAGTGTACTCTTAACTTTATAAATCGCACCATTTTGTGTAGTGTTGCTAACAAATGCTTTGTCAAAATAAAAATTTAAGCATTCTCAAATAATAACATAAACCAATATATTCTGGTCTGATTTTTCCACTTCCCAGAACTTTCCTAGCCTTTTTTGTCTGAAACTGCATTATGATATTTAATCCATGATTATTTCATTGACAAAGCGAGAAAGCTATAATTGCAATAGCACTATTTCTTTTGCAGTGAAAAAATGATGATCTAAAGTTTCAACTGGGTTTGTCTTACCAGTTTAAATTTCAGTGTTTTACGTGGAGCGATAATTATACTATAATAAAGCTTGAAAAAAAATCGTGTATAATTCTGTCATCTAAATATCTACGTGTTGTAAAGCCGTGTCCCTTACCATCGGTCTGTAGCCCGCTCCAGTGGTGGCCTGCATCGGCTGCGGCGTCCACGTCGTGCCGGGTTTCGTCGCGTTCTTCGGCGAGTTCCACTGCATCGGTCTAGTATACACCACAACGGTGTGAGTACGGACATGCGGCGTACAATGGTAGGGGCGAAAGCATTGCTTAATTGTTTACTTGTATGGTAACTTTAAACAAGTTATTCTTACTAGCATTTTGATTAATACTAATAGTAATAACATTTTAAGGACCAATCAACTAATGATTGATGTTTTTGCTTCCTCCCGTATTATAAATAAAATAAAAAACAGTAATCTTTATTGTATTTTTGACAGTTCGAGCGTTTGAGTATCTAAATAACTGCTGAACCTAAGAAGTTATTTTCTTATTTTGTGCTAAAATATTTTTCACAGTGATTTAAATTTAAAAGCCCTTATATCATGACCATATTAAGAAATGCTTTCACTAAACGAGTTGCCTTTTTTAATAATAACGAAAGTAAAGCTATACACATGCTGTAATTTGATACTTAAGTAAATTAATGTCATAAAAAGGCAGCTCGTTTTATAATAATAATAATTCAAAATAAAAATAAACGAGTGCTCGAGTCATGACGTAGAAACCTCATGTCAATTAAACTAGCTAAAATCACTTGACGCCACTCGAGTTTTAAATGTTAAATTCCAGTCAAAATGTTTTTGTTATTATTTTAAAATTAAGTGCAGTGCAGTGTCTTTAAAACTTCGTATTTTCACGTTTGCTTGGTGAATAATTTTAAGCCTAATTGAAATCACAATTAGGTCTGTAATCGTGTGTAGCATCGCAGTGTCCAAAACATTAAAATAAAGAACGCTTGCTTGATCTCAATACATTGTAAGCATTGGATTGTGTTTTTGATTAATGTATTGAATAACTTTTGACTGAAAGTTTACCAAACTACTTTTAGCACATGACAATGAGTGTAAGAATAAAAAAAAATGAAAGGAGAAGTACATGTTCTAACTCACTTCTGCGCGGTGGCGGTTTTGTTGATGGACAGATTGTTGGCGAGTTGGGCTAGCGACGAGTCCAGGTCACCTGTCAACACCTTGCCAGATTGCTGCTGTGGTTGCTGACCTGTAATACACCTTAGTCAGTTGGGGTAAAGTTTATTTTTGTATGAAAACGCCAAAAGCAGAAAAAAAAATTGGTGCTTTTGGTCCTGATTGTAAATAAAAATACATTTAGATGAGTAACGAAATATTGTTGAGAAAGCGAATTGTAGCTTACGTAGTTATAAAGGCAGTGTTTTAATATCGATATATTAAATTGCTGTGAAATGATAAAATGCTTCGATTTTGAAAATGTAGATGACCTTCACATTTAACATGCTATTACGAAAACCGTTGCTTATCAAGACAGGACGTGTTATAGCAAATAAATAAAAAAAAATAAAAACATAAACAACTAAACATTGGCTTATTTACAAAATTAATGCGACAAAAACCTGTGCAAGGATAACTAAAAACTAAAAAGAACCTGTGAAATTAAATTAAAAAAGCGCAAACGACGATGATTACTGGCAACTCTGCAAGCTATTAAAAAAACAACAACGATAAACGGTCCATTTAAATTGTATATCGAACCGGTTGCCGCCATTGGCACCATCGGCTGTCGGGCGGGCGAGCCGAACATCATTGGCTGGGACATCGGCATGGACATGACGTCACTGAAAGGCTGGGCCGCCATTGGCTGGGGCTGCTGCGTGATGGGCTGCTGTGCTTTGGCCGGAGATCCTCCGAGCGACATGCGCATGACGTCTTCGAGGTCATCGAATGCAGATTTCGGTTGCGGCGGCACCGCGGGCGGCGGCGGCCGAGCCGGGGACATCGACATACTCTGGGTGGGGTCGCCCATGCCCATGAAAGGATTAGCGGCAGCTTGCACAATAAATATTACACGTTTTATATAACAGTACAAGGTATACATATAAACAGATTTACAAAGATATCCCGTCACCAGAAATAGATTTTATTTAAGCAATGTTGAGGCTGCCGTGTTATTTGACCACAATTTAACACACAGAAATTAATATAGAAAATTAGAAACAACATTATCGACCCAAGAACCGTTTATTTTTTAAGAAATTACTGTATCAAAATCATTTTCAATGTAAGGCCTCCCCACGATGGCCTCACCGCCAGTCGTCCAACGTGTGAATCGAGAAATTTGCATTGGCGCGAACTTTCGGTCGAGCGTTTAAAGTTGTCCGGCGTGTGTCGGTTTTAACATAGGAATCTGAATATAGTACCAAGCTCCTCCAATAGTAGGGAATCTATATCGGACTTCTTTACAATAGCTCTGACGGCACAGAACTGGCACAATAACCAACGTGTGGCCGCGTTACAAAATTATCGAACCAACGTTAATACGAGCGTTGGGGCCAACCTATGGAGCCAGGGTAAAAATACATATTAAAATAGACCAATTAAAAATTTCTACCAAAACAGTAGAAAATCCAAAAAAACACGGCAACCCCTGCACAACATCTACTAGTGAAAGCTCACCTGCCGTGTCAGTGTTATCGAAAACGTTAGAGAAGTTAGCCTCGGACACAAACGTGTTGTTCTGTTGCTGCGGCGGGAAGGCCGCGAACCCGTTGGTCGGCTGTTGAGACCACATCGGCGCGCCCGTCGCTGGTGCCGCTAAAAGTTGCCGCACTTAATAACAATGCAGTACTTGGCAAGAATTTATTTTGCAATAACTTTTTAAAATTCTATTTTTCTTTTTTTTTGCTGTCTTTTCCAACTGGTAAGGATAATTCATCATGCCCCATGGTTTAGGTAGGTATTTGATGTTTTTTTAAACTTGTAAGTAAATGAATGAGAAGTAAATACCAGTTGTTTAACTATTAATTATACGTTTTCGTTGTGTAGTTGTGTACTGCATCGGTATTCAGTTTGTTGTGGCGACTTACCACTTTGAACCTTACGTGTGTGAACATAGAGTGTATAGTGCTAACCATCCCCATTAAGCTAAGGGATGTGTTTTATATAATACAGTGTGAAGGGTATATGTATAGTGCTTCCCCATATTCTCCTATACTTCTACAAGCACCAGATTATATACAATCGTGATCTATAGTGTTTGTACAGTCAGCAATAAAAAATAATCTTCATACCTACTAATCAAATAATCCATTATTTTTTAATAGGATGGGAGACATGACATGTTTCCGTGTTTCATTGCTGTCTGTACCTTATTCCTTTATGTACTTATGCAAATAAATTAAAATAACAAAAAGACAGTGTTTTGTCTTTCATTTTTATTTTTATATTGTTTGAATAAGTTTGATCGAAATAGACTTAATTTTGCGTGTCATGATTTTCTGAATGCTATTTTTGTTGGACTTGATATTTGGATTTATTTATGTGGAGTTTGACATAAAGTAGTTACTTCAGAAAAAAATTGTTTTAATATAGATTCTGCCCAAAATGTGTAAAATGATGTATGATCTCTGATTTAAAACATTAATTTAAAATAAATAAAATTTATAATTATTTTAGTATCGAAAGCATGTTATTTTTAGTCCTGTTATCATTTTAGTGGTTTTAAATTGGTTTTATCAAATTAATTATGATTAATTAGATAATGTATAAAATAACATCGTCTAAAAAATATAAATACTAACAAAACTTTAATTTGGAATAATAAATCTTGGTTGAAGGTATAGGTCTGTATAAGTGCTTATAAGAACTTGTATTGTTGATTCATGTGGCCTTGTTTTGGAGTAAGATTTTTGATTGAGACCTTTCATTTTTGTTGTCAAGAGTTTATCTTTCTCAAGAGCAGTACTAGTGTTCAAGAGGCGCTTATATTAAGCTTTAAAATATAATTCTACTAAGAGATATTTTTAACAACTGTATTATTAAAATCACAGGCCTCAATGCGGCACAACTCACGTTGTGGACGCTGGCCCAACATTCAAGAAAGACGCACTCTTATCAGACGAACGGACTCCGAAATAATTTTTACAATAGTGCAATGGGTGGGGTTCGAACCTGCGACCTCTCGATCACAAGGCAGTCACCCTAACCATTAGGCTACTGCCGCTTCAAAAATATAAATTTATAGATAGTAGTACATTTCTCCCGGTGTAACTTGGCGAGTCTAAGTAAAGACAACATATCGTCTTCTTTCTCACTCACACAAACAGTCTTGTAGCTCATTTCAGACTGGCCAAGCTACCATACAGTTATATTATTTGTAATTTGACGTGTTACTTACCTCCAAACATATCAGCAAAGGGATTGCCCAACGACAGCAGATCATCGGACGCCTTACTGGTGCTGCTGTTGTTATCCGCAGGCGGACCAAACAGATCCACAATAGACTGGCTCTGTGCCGGAGCGCTCGATAGGAACGGGTTGTTGGCCGCGTTTGTAGGAGACTGCACCTTATTCTGTAGGGAATAGAGGCGTTAATATGATGTGGTTGGGAGGTCGGACCAACACCGTTTAAGCGAATGGAGATTATGATTGTCTGTGCAATTATATGATGAGTTGCACCACACAACTGTGTCGAAAAATTTGTTTAGATTTAAATGAAATAACCAGTTTACATAGTTTTAATTGGTTGGCGTTTTTGTAGCTTTATACTCTCCGCCTTCACATAACATTGTGTTATAAATAGCGATGTCTAAGCTGATCTACAGAGACCAGCACAACACAAGGAATAATATATTAAACATGTAAATTTATTTGCGGTAAGAAGTTGGATTTACTTCACAGGTAATCTTTAGTTCTGTAAAATTATAAATTTAAAAGGTATTTACTATATATTTATAGACTTTAAATAACAGAAAATATCGGTTTTCATTAATGAAATATGTTTATTGTACAAAATATACGAACACCTTTCCTTTTAATAAACATACAAAAATAATATATAAGATGACGATACGTGTATAATTAAAACTTTATAAAGTGCCTGACTATGAATATTACAACATATAAATAAAACCACACATGTGACAAACTGTGAGATGTATGAATGAGTGTTGTGATGTCACATACGGACAAAGTCTTCCCATATACATATAAAAATCTTTAAAAACCCAAACACTATCTGTTGCGAAGCTATATCATACATAGAGGTGATGATGTGTGTCGTGTAAGATATACATGTAGAGACAAAAAAAAGGGATGTTGACGGGGTCTGAAAAGTGAAATTCATTAGACACGTATTTTTTCTTTAATATAACCTATAAAAATTTACTAAGATATAGCGGTTTAAAGTTCAGGAGTTAGGGCTTATGACGTCACGTTGTGGTAAAATGGTAGTGGACGAAGTGACGTCACGCGACATTTCCTTTCCCTATATTTTGATCATTTTTTGTTTGCAGGAAAAATATGTGTCAATAATTTCGTGTCGCCAACATGCCTATTCCCTCTTTATATGTTATAAAATTACAGAGGTTCCTTCAGTACAAGTACTGACTGAATATCTTTAATAATGATGTACAGGCAAACAATATTATAGGCAACCGTAAACCGTAAGTATTGTGGATGTAGAGTGCTAATTAAAATATTTTTTTGTAATGGTAATGATTAGGGATTTTAGACACTTGAGACCAGTTTTGAGAATTAGAAATACTTGTCATTTTTTTAGTTGTCTGCGCTCTAAAGACAAAAGAAAAGAGAGAGGGATAGGCCTTTGCCTAGCAAAGAGAAAAGTAGAGAAAAGTAGTAGTTCTAAAGAATGAATCAACCTTTTGACTCAAGATGTCACTAATGTATTTTCAATAACACTCGCGAAACCACCGTGTCAGATTAATCACTCCATCCGAGTCTGAAACTAGTCGAACGATCCCGAAAATTGTACATACACATAAATTATGAATTTATTTCCCAAATATACTATACAAAAACAAATAAAAAGCTTGACCTACACCCGGACAGATAAACAGATATGTACGTAGACAAGCCGCCCCGCGACCAAAGCCTCAACACATAACCCTGACAAGTGATCTTACTACGATCTCAGTTACGTCCTCTTCCCCTGTCCATTCCTCGCCTTGGTATAAGCGCACCTGAAATACATTGGTTTTATCATAACACCTAACCAAGGATTAAACGGCAAGACTGAGCAAGTTTAGTGATAATTCCTTGATCTTTTCGTCTATGAAAATGATACTTTGATGTAGTAATATGGAAGAGTATAAACATAATTGAGGCATGCTAAAGTGAATATAAATAAGATTAAAATGAGGTAAAAGTCGAACCTTAGTAAAGGTTCGCAATTAATCACGTCATACAATTATAACTCACTTTTGAAGGGTAGTTGGAAGTTCTATTTATCATGAACTTAGCTGACCAAGGTTGTTTGCCCTATAAATTATTGTGTGGTAAGTAGGATTAAAGAATAGAGTTACAGTCACTTCTAGGGAGTATTGGACCATTATATTATATTGTGTGCAAAAAGTGTTGCATTTTTCATGATGTTACATGCATGTATTCTTTACTTAAATTGCACAGTCTGCTATCAATATATGTTTTATATTTTATTTGGTGGGTTCGTCTTATAAACCCACATAGAGTTTGCCTCATATACTTGAACTCACACTGTTTTGCGTTGTACCTGAATTTGACCATGTATAACAGTTCAACTAATATTAGTTTGTAAACCCATATTGAGTTTGTCCAGTACTCATGATGTAAAGATTTTACTGGTTTGTGAATCCATGTTTCCCACTGCTTAGATTACGTTCAGCTTATGCTATTTGTAAGTCCACTATAGATCACTAAGCCTTTGATCGCTGCAACGGTCGCAGGTGACTGACGATCAATAATTTTCGGTTGGTTGGAGTCAATAATGTTAATGTATATCAGTTCATTTTGTATGGTTCATCAACTCCGATGTATTAGGTTAGATGCAGTAACGTATTGCCGCAGTTTGCATCGCTGTCCTGTATGATTCTTAATATAAGGGATGGGAGGAGCACTCCGGTGGTTTTAGCTGGGAGTCTGGCATACCCTTCTGCCTCCCCCAGGGCATTTCCCCGATGGTGAGAATATCGCCGGAACCGTGCAGGGAGTGCGCGAGCGATCCCACGTTCCGGTAAAGGCAGAGAAGGGACCGGTGGAAGTCCGACATATCCCCACGTCGTGCCCTCGGGGGTGGTGAGAGTGTGGTATGGTGGTACCTTGTACTGGTTCATGGCGGCCTCCTCGTCGGCGAGCGCCTGCTGGCGCAGCGTGTCGTCGATGAGCAGCGCGGCGGGCGGGTTGTCGAGGCGCGCCGACTGGCCGCGTGTGGTATGGTGGTACCTTGTACTGGTTCATGGCGGCCTCCTCGTCGGCGAGCGCCTGCTGGCGCAGCGTGTCGTCGATGAGCAGCGCGGCGGGCGGGTTGTCGAGGCGCGCCGACTGGCCGCGTGTGGTATGGTGGTACCTTGTACTGGTTCATGGCGGCCTCCTCGTCGGCGAGCGCCTGCTGGCGCAGCGTGTCGTCGATGAGCAGCGCGGCGGGCGGGTTGTCGAGGCGCGCCGACTGGCCGCGTGTGGTATGGTGGTACCTTGTACTGGTTCATGGCGGCCTCCTCGTCGGCGAGCGCCTGCTGGCGCAGCGTGTCGTCGATGAGCAGCGCGGCGGGCGGGTTGTCGAGGCGCGCCGACTGGCCGCGTGTGGTATGGTGGTACCTTGTACTGGTTCATGGCGGCCTCCTCGTCGGCGAGCGCCTGCTGGCGCAGCGTGTCGTCGATGAGCAGCGCGGCGGGCGGGTTGTCGAGGCGCGCCGACTGGCCGCGTGTGGTATGGTGGTACCTTGTACTGGTTCATGGCGGCCTCCTCGTCGGCGAGCGCCTGCTGGCGCAGCGTGTCGTCGATGAGCAGCGCGGCGGGCGGGTTGTCGAGGCGCGCCGACTGGCCGCGTGTGGTATGGTGGTACCTTGTACTGGTTCATGGCGGCCTCCTCGTCGGCGAGCGCCTGCTGGCGCAGCGTGTCGTCGATGAGCAGCGCGGCGGGCGGGTTGTCGAGGCGCGCCGACTGGCCGCGTGTGGTATGGTGGTACCTTGTACTGGTTCATGGCGGCCTCCTCGTCGGCGAGCGCCTGCTGGCGCAGCGTGTCGTCGATGAGCAGCGCGGCGGGCGGGTTGTCGAGGCGCGCCGACTGGCCGCGTGTGGTATGGTGGTACCTTGTACTGGTTCATGGCGGCCTCCTCGTCGGCGAGCGCCTGCTGGCGCAGCGTGTCGTCGATGAGCAGCGCGGCGGGCGGGTTGTCGAGGCGCGCCGACTGGCCGCGTGTGGTATGGTGGTACCTTGTACTGGTTCATGGCGGCCTCCTCGTCGGCGAGCGCCTGCTGGCGCAGCGTGTCGTCGATGAGCAGCGCGGCGGGCGGGTTGTCGAGGCGCGCCGACTGGCCGCGTGTGGTATGGTGGTACCTTGTACTGGTTCATGGCGGCCTCCTCGTCGGCGAGCGCCTGCTGGCGCAGCGTGTCGTCGATGAGCAGCGCGGCGGGCGGGTTGTCGAGGCGCGCCGACTGGCCGCGTGTGGTATGGTGGTACCTTGTACTGGTTCATGGCGGCCTCCTCGTCGGCGAGCGCCTGCTGGCGCAGCGTGTCGTCGATGAGCAGCGCGGCGGGCGGGTTGTCGAGGCGCGCCGACTGGCCGCGTGTGGTATGGTGGTACCTTGTACTGGTTCATGGCGGCCTCCTCGTCGGCGAGCGCCTGCTGGCGCAGCGTGTCGTCGATGAGCAGCGCGGCGGGCGGGTTGTCGAGGCGCGCCGACTGGCCGCGTGTGGTATGGTGGTACCTTGTACTGGTTCATGGCGGCCTCCTCGTCGGCGAGCGCCTGCTGGCGCAGCGTGTCGTCGATGAGCAGCGCGGCGGGCGGGTTGTCGAGGCGCGCCGACTGGCCGCGTGTGGTATGGTGGTACCTTGTACTGGTTCATGGCGGCCTCCTCGTCGGCGAGCGCCTGCTGGCGCAGCGTGTCGTCGATGAGCAGCGCGGCGGGCGGGTTGTCGAGGCGCGCCGACTGGCCGCGTGTGGTATGGTGGTACCTTGTACTGGTTCATGGCGGCCTCCTCGTCGGCGAGCGCCTGCTGGCGCAGCGTGTCGTCGATGAGCAGCGCGGCGGGCGGGTTGTCGAGGCGCGCCGACTGGCCGCGTGTGGTATGGTGGTACCTTGTACTGGTTCATGGCGGCCTCCTCGTCGGCGAGCGCCTGCTGGCGCAGCGTGTCGTCGATGAGCAGCGCGGCGGGCGGGTTGTCGAGGCGCGCCGACTGGCCGCGTGTGGTATGGTGGTACCTTGTACTGGTTCATGGCGGCCTCCTCGTCGGCGAGCGCCTGCTGGCGCAGCGTGTCGTCGATGAGCAGCGCGGCGGGCGGGTTGTCGAGGCGCGCCGACTGGCCGCGTGTGGTATGGTGGTACCTTGTACTGGTTCATGGCGGCCTCCTCGTCGGCGAGCGCCTGCTGGCGCAGCGTGTCGTCGATGAGCAGCGCGGCGGGCGGGTTGTCGAGGCGCGCCGACTGGCCGCGTGTGGTATGGTGGTACCTTGTACTGGTTCATGGCGGCCTCCTCGTCGGCGAGCGCCTGCTGGCGCAGCGTGTCGTCGATGAGCAGCGCGGCGGGCGGGTTGTCGAGGCGCGCCGACTGGCCGCGTGTGGTATGGTGGTACCTTGTACTGGTTCATGGCGGCCTCCTCGTCGGCGAGCGCCTGCTGGCGCAGCGTGTCGTCGATGAGCAGCGCGGCGGGCGGGTTGTCGAGGCGCGCCGACTGGCCGCGTGTGGTATGGTGGTACCTTGTACTGGTTCATGGCGGCCTCCTCGTCGGCGAGCGCCTGCTGGCGCAGCGTGTCGTCGATGAGCAGCGCGGCGGGCGGGTTGTCGAGGCGCGCCGACTGGCCGCGTGTGGTATGGTGGTACCTTGTACTGGTTCATGGCGGCCTCCTCGTCGGCGAGCGCCTGCTGGCGCAGCGTGTCGTCGATGAGCAGCGCGGCGGGCGGGTTGTCGAGGCGCGCCGACTGGCCGCGTGTGGTATGGTGGTACCTTGTACTGGTTCATGGCGGCCTCCTCGTCGGCGAGCGCCTGCTGGCGCAGCGTGTCGTCGATGAGCAGCGCGGCGGGCGGGTTGTCGAGGCGCGCCGACTGGCCGCGTGTGGTATGGTGGTACCTTGTACTGGTTCATGGCGGCCTCCTCGTCGGCGAGCGCCTGCTGGCGCAGCGTGTCGTCGATGAGCAGCGCGGCGGGCGGGTTGTCGAGGCGCGCCGACTGGCCGCGTGTGGTATGGTGGTACCTTGTACTGGTTCATGGCGGCCTCCTCGTCGGCGAGCGCCTGCTGGCGCAGCGTGTCGTCGATGAGCAGCGCGGCGGGCGGGTTGTCGAGGCGCGCCGACTGGCCGCGTGTGGTATGGTGGTACCTTGTACTGGTTCATGGCGGCCTCCTCGTCGGCGAGCGCCTGCTGGCGCAGCGTGTCGTCGATGAGCAGCGCGGCGGGCGGGTTGTCGAGGCGCGCCGACTGGCCGCGTGTGGTATGGTGGTACCTTGTACTGGTTCATGGCGGCCTCCTCGTCGGCGAGCGCCTGCTGGCGCAGCGTGTCGTCGATGAGCAGCGCGGCGGGCGGGTTGTCGAGGCGCGCCGACTGGCCGCGTGTGGTATGGTGGTACCTTGTACTGGTTCATGGCGGCCTCCTCGTCGGCGAGCGCCTGCTGGCGCAGCGTGTCGTCGATGAGCAGCGCGGCGGGCGGGTTGTCGAGGCGCGCCGACTGGCCGCGTGTGGTATGGTGGTACCTTGTACTGGTTCATGGCGGCCTCCTCGTCGGCGAGCGCCTGCTGGCGCAGCGTGTCGTCGATGAGCAGCGCGGCGGGCGGGTTGTCGAGGCGCGCCGACTGGCCGCGTGTGGTATGGTGGTACCTTGTACTGGTTCATGGCGGCCTCCTCGTCGGCGAGCGCCTGCTGGCGCAGCGTGTCGTCGATGAGCAGCGCGGCGGGCGGGTTGTCGAGGCGCGCCGACTGGCCGCGTGTGGTATGGTGGTACCTTGTACTGGTTCATGGCGGCCTCCTCGTCGGCGAGCGCCTGCTGGCGCAGCGTGTCGTCGATGAGCAGCGCGGCGGGCGGGTTGTCGAGGCGCGCCGACTGGCCGCGTGTGGTATGGTGGTACCTTGTACTGGTTCATGGCGGCCTCCTCGTCGGCGAGCGCCTGCTGGCGCAGCGTGTCGTCGATGAGCAGCGCGGCGGGCGGGTTGTCGAGGCGCGCCGACTGGCCGCGTGTGGTATGGTGGTACCTTGTACTGGTTCATGGCGGCCTCCTCGTCGGCGAGCGCCTGCTGGCGCAGCGTGTCGTCGATGAGCAGCGCGGCGGGCGGGTTGTCGAGGCGCGCCGACTGGCCGCGTGTGGTATGGTGGTACCTTGTACTGGTTCATGGCGGCCTCCTCGTCGGCGAGCGCCTGCTGGCGCAGCGTGTCGTCGATGAGCAGCGCGGCGGGCGGGTTGTCGAGGCGCGCCGACTGGCCGCGTGTGGTATGGTGGTACCTTGTACTGGTTCATGGCGGCCTCCTCGTCGGCGAGCGCCTGCTGGCGCAGCGTGTCGTCGATGAGCAGCGCGGCGGGCGGGTTGTCGAGGCGCGCCGACTGGCCGCGTGTGGTATGGTGGTACCTTGTACTGGTTCATGGCGGCCTCCTCGTCGGCGAGCGCCTGCTGGCGCAGCGTGTCGTCGATGAGCAGCGCGGCGGGCGGGTTGTCGAGGCGCGCCGACTGCGCCGCCTGCCCGAACGACGACGAGGTCGACGACAGCGCGCCCATCACGCTCGCCACGTTCTTCTGCGCGCTACACCACACACCACAAGCATTATTTACTACCTACTTCAACAATTCTATGATAGACCAGTGTAGTCCCTAACTAGAGACAGATAATATTTTGATTGATTCATGATTAGGATGCAAGCTGTTTGAAGAGAATGTTTTTTTTTTTCAGTGGCACTGTTACTTCCTCTGCCTAGTGTTCATTCAGACTGTAATTAACATGTAAGACAGGAGCACGTGTTACTTAAAAAAATTAAAGAAATCGAAACTAGCCACGAAATACTAATTATTTCGTGGCAAAAATGAAATGTGAGTTCAAAAAACACTCGACTTTCTTCCATTCCTAATAATTAACACAGATACCATATTAAGCAATATAGCATTATATGACACTAAGAATAAAATTACTTCCCCAGCTGTTTTCCAAACATTCGGCGCTTGAACACTAACTCGGTGTTTTATAAAAATCATATTATTAGAAGTTTTAGACAAGAATATAATACCTAGCCGTCTGCGTAGGCGTATTGGCAGCGGAGCCCTTCTTGCCCTCGAGCGTGGCGAGGTGGCCCTCCAGCGCGTCCAGCAGGCTGCTCGGCGCCTTCGTCAGGTCCGGGATGTCGCCCTTATCGATGCCCACGTTCTCTGCCACCTACAAAACGTATTACAAATAATAAATACCTACTTCTGTTCTAGATTTTAAGTAACATATTGTCCTAATTGCAAAATTTTACTGCCTAGACAACTCCCTGTTCGGCATGCTAGAGAACAAGCTGCGTATTCGATCATTGTATACGACACATACAAAAAAAATCGTTGGTTGCCTGTAAAGTCGGTATACGGGCGAAAGTTTTACGTGACAACGACTGTCAATGTCAATGTCTGTCTCTCTCGCTCTTAGGCGGGCTAACCATGCCCGAGTGCCTCTCACTCGCTCTCATTGTGAGCGCATAACGTGAGCGGAGCGTTACCCAGTTTCTTGAAGTGTCACCCGGCAAACCAATTTATAAGACGTTGTCACGTCAAAACATAACATGTGTTATACACAAGTGTTTGTTATAAGTCCGCGTTCTTTGTAGGTATACCCATGTACCTAATTTGTAAAATTCGCGCAATACAAAGATTATACTTTAGTGCAGAAGTAGTTTCTTGAAATGTAAGATTAATTGTAAAATAAGCTACAAATCTATACTGTATTCGCAATTTTTACGCCAAACATGTAAACAAACACACAGTTTTAGGAAAAACAACTGTAATGCTTACATATAAGGTTTAGTTTACGCTACAACTTCATATATTTTTATGACTTTTTTAATGGAACTAGTCAGTCTAAAATAAACTTTATTTATAAATAAAGTTCATTTTAGACTGTCTAGATAGTAAACTTCGATGCGTGTTTAAGTGGATATAACGTCAATTGGCACAAGAATATTAATATATAAATCACTATCAACCAATAATAAAACAAATCTATTAGAATAGTTGTTATTAAAGGCATGACTCATTGTTTTAGATAACACTGTTATCAATTTGGGTCTAAAAATCTAAACAATACTGAAAGTGCTTAGAAAGAACTACAGTCATACAGATAGGCCTAAAATATTAATAATATTAATTTCTTTAGTATACAAATACGTGTTGTTTTGATATTCATACTCCGTTCACCTTGACTTTTATTTTTCTAGGGATGTGTAAATATTTTTTACGAAACTTGGCAACACATGTTGGATGACGTCATCGGTTTATTTATGGTTACCGTAAATACGTCTAATACAAATTACGTGGCGCTAAAACTTGTATCTATCATCGTGTTTTGTTTAGGTATTTTAGTTTATTTATCACTGAAATATGTTCTGTTCTTTATCGTTTTAAAATGTTGGGGTAGGCTTGTGGGTAGTCACTATTTATGCAACTACGATTTTAGTGTCATTTTACATTCCGACGACGACGTGGTCGAGTGGCGTACACACCATCTTTTAAGGTCGTCAGTTCTGAGGTCCCGGGTTCGATCCCCGGATGGGTCAATGTAGAAAACCACTTTTTTACATTGTTTCGGGTCTGGGTGTTTGTGGTACCTTCGTTGTCTATGATTTCATAACGTAAGCGGTTTAGCTACTTACTTTGGGTTCAGAGCATGTATGTGATGTCCACATTTTTTATTATTTATTTTGAAAAGAAGGTTATATTCTGGATTCTTTAAGAAACGCCAACTAAACCTCTACTCTTATATGCTGTATAGTTATATTGCAAAATCTTTGTCGTCAGTCAAGGGAACTCTAATCAGAGAAGACCCGAAGAAGCCATGAGATTCACCTCTAAGTTCCACAGATAATTAGATTTTTTACTTTTTGTCGATGTATGTAGTTTACAAGATAAAGTCTTACCTTCAAAAACTCTCCAACCCTATCCATTCTGATGAGGAATTTCTTATAGAGGTCGAGAGCTTCTCGGCAGTTCTTTTTGTTCATATCAAAGTATTTCTCCAAGAGATTTATAATGCCGTCGTTGTAGCACGCGAACAATCTGTAATGTGACATTGAGAGTTAATTTAATATAGGCTGAGGTTGACAATGAGGTGTAAAAATAATTGTTAAACTGTTTCTGTACAAAAAATTGTTAATTAGTAAATAATGGGATGCTTGAAAAGATTTAACAGCAGCTTATTAGCGCCCGAACCATACAATACTTTGTTGTTCTTACGGACTTAAATTTTGTCCTGCAGCATCTCAAATCTTCAAATGAGCTAGAATCAAAAATAAGTATTTTTCGTGGTAGATGGATACTATTGCTCGTTAGGTACATAGGAAATCCGCATCTTCATTAGCTTTGACATAGCCTACTGCTCCCCAAACGCCACTCACAACATTTTATATGCACTTTTGTACAAATAAAAGTGTGTGTGTACTTATGTACGCACGTAAGAAGTTATACTTTTTTGGTGTAACAATATAAAATTCTTTCTCATAAAGTTATGATTGACAGATTGGTATAAAAAAAATTTCAACCTCCAGATTAAACTGGAAAACTGGCATCGGTCATCTTGACAATTGTCATGATTGACATTATGTAGTTTGGAAAAACTAAAATGTTGACTAGCTGACTTCAGGGTGTAGGTTTTCCGTGAGGGTGTGCGCGCGCATCTTAAAAATTTACTCTCTTAATTTTTCCCTAACGCGCCAAAAGAAGTATAACTTCAAAAACGTCACACAAAATAACTGAAATAAATCTAGTTAGTTAGGGTACCTAATGAGATCTCTGAAGAGCAACATGAAGCACATGTTGATGACGCCGTTGGTGAGGTCGTTGGCTGTACAGTCGAACTCCAGCAGCGCGTCCAGCTGCGCCTGCAGCACTGGTAACGTTTTGAGGAGCTTCTCCGCGTTCATCATGCGGAGGGAGCCTTCTTCCTTGCTGTGAAGTCAAAATAATTTATAATAATAATAATATCTTGGGACATCTCACACACTGTCATCTGATCCCAAACTAGGCAGAGCCTGTGCTATGGCAACCAGACAACTGATAAACATACTTATATATTTCTAAATACATACATTATTATAGATAAATTACACCCAGACACAGAACAAATGATCGTGCTCATCACACAAAGATTCGTCCTGGGTGGGAATCGAACCCACGACCTCCGGTTTAGCAGTCAGGGTCACTAACCACTAAAACCAACAGGCCCGTCTAATTTGTATCATTATTGTCTCTTGCTTCTATAACAGACTCCTCAATTAATAGACTCCTGTGGAAGGTAGAAACATGCTGGACAGGATTCGACTGATAGCCGAGTGGTATAGGTCACCACGACAACAAAGCAAAAGGATCTTCCCGATGTCGTAAAGTTAAAATTTTTGTTCCGGCAACACCTAGCAATTAATGGCAATACAAAAATTTTATAGAAATTGCCAAGAGGTGTCCAATTTCAGTTGCCCGTGTACGCCTAACTAAATTAAATACAATATTTTTTTACTCACCCCCTCTTAACCTTGCAGAAGTCGAAGGCCACAGTCCTGTACGACAGCGCCTTCTCATTGAGGTACTTGGCGTAACGCCGGATGAACGGGGACATGTCATATCCTGGACACAGAAGCCTGTATGTAACATGTTCTAGGACTTTTTTCGATATGTGAGTATGTGTGCAGTTGCAATAATACAGCATTTCATGCATGTAGTTGTGTCGTGTATGGATGTTTAGTGATGCGGCTGATAGGCCAGTGAATTTCCATTTTTTGCGTTAACCAATCAGGTCCCATCAGATCGAAAATGTCATAATTTGAAATGAAAAATTTTTAGAAACTAAGTCAAAATTTTTATTCTTAGACTAGAAAATCAATCAACATACCTAAAAATAACTATGATTACTAGTATAGTTTTTGGAGAGGATTCTAAATCCTTAGGTACAGACATTCTAAATTGTTTTGTCAATCGGGGCCAATGGTCTTAAGATCCAAGTTCAAAATGATTTGTGTAAAGACTCTTGATAACTGAACAATTGGTAGCTAAGAATACCCAGTGTTAATTAGTGTTTTGGGTTATTTACATTTACATCCTAATATTTAGTAGGTATCTTTATTTTCATTATAATTTAAACTTTGGATATAAGTAGATCTAAAATTACATTGCATTCAAAGGCTTTTTAAGGGTCTTCAGTGTGCTGTGTTGCTAAGCAAAACAAAAATCATGCGACAATTAGTGCATGTGCGATTTAAGATGACATTCTCTGTTGCTAGGCAAACAATTAGGAAAACAGTGGGAGGCAAAACTTAGGTCCAGTTTACGATTAAATTTCATCAGATTTCGTTATATAATTTACTTGAGATAAAGGTACAAATAGAGCGGTAATAGTTTCAAAATACAACCGGTATTCGCCTTGCCAAGGTTTTATTACACAAAACAGAATTATTGTCATTTTAAGTTTACCTTTAAGAGATATCAAGAATGTCACCCCAAAGTACTTAAAGTACTTGTGTGCGATGTCTACTAGACTATCTGTGTTCTATGACCTACACATGAATGGGTTGATTCAACTATTAATTGTGTCAATAAAATAGCTATTAGCTGTGAATTAATTACCAAGGTGATTTGTGTGTATCGCCATTTTTATTGCCCAATGTGTTTATATTTTTAATTAATGAAGTGATTATAATACATATTTAGCAATAAAAACACGAGCTTTATCGGTAATCAAAATTAATGATTTTCGTGACGACAGTACACAGTGCAAAAAACATTTACAAAAAGCGTGAACTTTACCTAATTGTTACAAGAAACAACTCTATATCTAAACAAACACAAAAATAAAGAAATGGCTAAAAAAAAACATAGATTCATCTAACCCAACTCGTCGGTATCGTGTTTTCTTGTGATACCATATCCGAGAAAAGAAATTGCAAGAACATACATGCCTATGAACAAAAAACAACATGACTATGTGATGATCACACATTCATTGTTAAATGTATTTATTTAAACAAGATTGAAAGCCTCTTGAATAAATAAACATGTTTTAATTAAGTAAGTACTAAAAAAGTATGGTGCTGCATACAAGCTTAAACCTCAAGCAGCAGTAAAGTGCAAATAAACAAAAACAAAACGAAAATTGCACCCAATCCAAGCGTGTACCAGCTACGACTGGTGAACAGACGAACAGACAAACAAAAGGCGCCATTTTATAATAAACTCACCGATCCGGGCACCGGCCGCGCCTTTCCAAGCATTAGGGAAAATTAAATTCAGTTAGACATAGTTTTTGGAAAGATATCATTGAGAATTGTACGTAAATAAAACGAGACAAAAGATATTTACTGTGTTTGGAAACCAGAAACAGAAATAGTGCAGAAACAGAAAGAGTTTCAATTTGTTTCAATGTCTCATTTATAATTTAGAGTCATACGACAAGTGCAGACGGCTAAAAGTGCTACATACAAAACACAATATAACAAACAATATTTTAGATTTATCGTACAAGGCATACTGGATTACATAACGGATACTGGCAGCAGTGATATATCCTGTCTCTAAAAGTAATATCATCACAATGCAATAGTCTGAGTTTTAAGATAACACTTACAAAAAGTCCCGCCATATTTAATGAAACACTAACAAAATTTCCACTACATTATTGAAGATAGTATGTATGGTAAATTATTGAATAATAATAACTCATCAAGCTGGTTTCCTAACACATTTTATTACTGTAAGCGGTCAACATATTTTATCAATGAATGCCTAACATTTAAATCGCTATTCATTATTGAGATAAGGATAATTATGGTTATCCCAGACCTACATAGCTTAGTCACGCGTGTAGTTTAATTTCAAATTGTAATGTAATTGTACATGCATACAATTTTAATATTAATAACTAAGACTTTATTTACATACTGCAAATAAAATTATTAACTAGAAATAACAATTGTTACTTTGCTAATTAACGAGTTATTTAAATGTACTTAGAGTTTAGGAGTTGTTGGCAGTTTAGTAATTTTGCACCAATAAAACTGTTTATTGGCGAATTTGGCAACTTGATCAATGTAGTTGCTTGCCTTTTGGCATTAAGCTAATACGATACAATAGGTAGTCCATTTAGATAAGGACAGCAGTTTCTGAAGCAACAGATCTCCAGTAGTTTTTCCAAAAAAAAATAGATTCTCTCAGTGTACATGAGTCAGGCGAAAATCCAAGGTAGATTTAGGGATCATAAAAATACCACTTATACAGCACTCACAAAGACTCCTTTTATCTCCATACAAACATGGTTAGGTACTAAATAAATCACTTGAGCACTCATATCATTATCCGGATACAAATAAGACGTATCTTCTAATATTTGTATAGTAAATACGTACAAGCTTAGAGAAATAAATAAGTAAACTATAGAGCGCGCATATCGAGTATGAACTGTTGGCACTAGTGTGCACACGTAAACTCGTAATATTAGTTTCAAAACAGAACGCACCGTTTTATTAAAACTATCTCAAAACCTAATATTACAATAATAATATCGGAACCGTCGATAATTTCGCATAAAAACGTCTGTCGTCGGACGAAAAATCACTTAAATCACGTAAATGAGCGTAGAACATATAGCTTAAAATGTGCTTACGCTCGGCATAAGGAATGCGCACGCTCTATGCTTGTCTATCTTTACTCTAAGGGTACAAGGCCCAATCTCATGACTTACGTAAGTTTTGTTAGGGCATTGAATTTTTGGAGATAGAGCCAGACAGATTTGCGGGTCACTGACATCCTCTATATTAATATGTGTCATATAGTGAGTCTGGGTTGTTCGTTCTTAGTCATACTTTAAACGATTAGCGCAGTTGCTAAGTGGACTTTTTGTTTCGATACTCATGGAACAAATATTTTCGGTATGCAGATAAGTTCACGGTTTCTGTGTTGGAGAAACGTTAAAGGTACCAAGAAGATACAATACTTATAATGTTTAGTATAAGGGTTGTGTCCACATAGTTCATATCTATAAAAATAGAAGTTATTTTTTATTTGGGATATATTTTAAATATAGTAAATTATATATCTTATAAATTAGCACAGTTCTTTATATTTACCGTACTTAGTTCGGCATGAAAATTTATAACTAACTTATATATGAATAAAAATTATGAAACGAACAAGTTCAACATACATATTATATTACAAATAAATAACATTGAAGTGTCTGTTTTGTTGTCTGTCTGTCTGTTTGTTCCGGCTAATCTCTGGAACTGCTGGGCCGATTTTGACGGGACGTTCACTGGCAGATAGCTGATGTAATAAGGAATAACTAAGGCTACTTCTGTTTTAGAAAAAATCTGCACACAGCACAGCAAGTTACAAATTAATTACTTGACTACATTACATAAGTATAATAGTATCTAATCTTTGGAAAATCCACGAACATATTCTTGTAGAGAATCTTTCAATAATAAACTACCTACGGTTATGAGGGTAGGCTCACGCGTGTAAGTATTCTTACGCAAAATAACATGAACCGTGAAGTAGCAAGCCTTTAACTGCCACATCACGCATGAGTGGCTAGAAAGGCTTTTATCGTGTCACATGCGATTGGGTAGGATATGTGATATAAACGTAGGTAGCGAGACCGCCCAAATGTTATATATTAAACAGAGTTATAAGTAATAATCGAAAAGAAGCCAAAGGAAGATAAAACTTAAGATGGGAAGATGAAATCAAGCTAACAGCAGGACCAATGTGGAGAAGGGTTGCTCATGATAGACAGCAATGGAAATCGTTAGAGGCCTATGCCAAAAGGCACGCTGAATTAAGGGATATATTGTAACATTTTTCATAATAATATTTATTATTATTATTTTTCATATTGTAAGAATCGAGGTATGCGATATGTCAAAAGCGTTATAGAATCAGACCAAAATACTATATCAGAAGTTTAACAGGAAACGGAAAACAGAGAAGATTTGTAATATGTTCTAGCCAGATCATGGTATGTTATACATATACAAATTGCATTTGTATAGAAGGTGCAACCAGATTAGTGGATGACTGTGGGTTTTGTGTTGTTTGTGTGGAATTTATCAAAAAAATCTTGTCTCCGTAACAAACTTATCACCTCATTTCTCGTTATCGCTTACAGCGTAGACGTAATGACTACGGAACGTTTTAAGAACATCCGTAAAATGTTTTTAATGTAAAATGTGGGCGTATAACAGCCTAAGGTCATAAAGTCAGCAAGTCATTGTCAAATTATAAAGTTAAAAAAATATGTTGGTGATAATTTTGCTTTGATAACACAATGTATAACAACAGACTGCCCAGAGATTATACCTAGCTATCTACCATATGTGTTAAACTCACAAACGGATATATTATGCTGCTATATTATATAAATTTAATCTTTTATAGCGTACCTAATGCATTATTTATTTAATAAAATACATCATAAAAATAAATAGAACTGTTTTCAACAGTTACCATTAAAGTTATCTTCAGCTATTGTTTACATTACATCTAAAAAAACAAAAGCACAACATACATAATTTAAAAGTATTTATTTTTATAAAAATTTAACTTGTCTACCAAGAATTCAAAGAATTTTAAAAGCAAACTGTTATTGCAATAAATTATAAAAGAAAAAATACAAAATTTGAATCATAGAATGAGAGTAGCTCAGCTGTGTGGAGGTCGTGGGGTCAATGACCTTTAAGGTCACCGGCCAGAGCATACATAGTGCACACGTGAGCCGGAAAGGTAGCCGATATGCAACCGCGTATTGTGTTGTGGCATTCCGGACTTACGCTCAGATACCCATCGTAATCCGTAGTTGGATTAGCTTTGCTTAGGCGGAAACAAACCTTCGTTAGCGAGAAGGTTAAGGCTGATGCGTCCTCTAGCATGAATTTCGGCATACAGTATTTGCTTAACGTGATTTAAGAAAGAGTTTTACCACTTTTATGAATAAATAACGTGATTTTAAATAGCCTATAACCTATCTCGAGAATGAGGCTATCAAATGCAAAAGATGTTTTAAAATCCGACGGGTAGTTTCAAAGATTAGTGCGTTCAATCAAATAAACTATTTAGCTTTATTATATAAAATAAAGAAGGGAGAACATTAACTGTTATATTAATTTAACTAAATTATATTAATTTATGTAATTACATATAAACAAGTGACTGGAGCGAATGCAAATACATAAGATCAAAAGAACTCAATTCAGTTCTTAAATATTTCAGGAAATGGGATCCACTAGGAATCCACAAATATAGACAGTTAAAGAGTACATAAAATATAGACAAGGATATAAATGAATTCAATTCACTCATTAAAACAAGTAATCCGTAAGTCATCTCCCACCCGACATGGAAAGATACATCCTAATATAGAGCATTGAACGTATTATTGGAGTTTTGCGCCATATAAGCCAGTAGGGCGCCAAGATTACTTGGCACTCTATTGGCGTACGTAATGACGCGGAAATCGTACACACTCGAAGCGGCAGTTCCCTTGCATAATACCATCCATGACACTACTACGGATTCTTGTTAACGGAGTAAATCTGAACTCATAACTTGCAATTTTAATAATTATCATGGGTTAGGTAGGTAACTAAGTTTAGCCAAAGACATAAATCAGAAGATTTCGATGTGTCGCATAGACGTAGAAAGTCAAGTTCCAAATATTTGTTAATAATTGTTAAAGGGTAACTATTTATATTTCTAAAACATGCATCTTACAACAATCAGTCGATATGGAAACTCTTGAAGCCCTTGTTAAAAAGAACGGTTTTGTAAGGACAGTAAAGCTACGCTTGTTCACGAGCACTTAATACTCGGATCCAGTGGTAAGTCAGTTGACAAGTGTAAAATATACTGCTGCTCTTAGAATATTTTGTTGAGAGGGCAAGCTCGACGTGAAAATATCCACAAACTGTCATATATTATTGTTAACCTGAGCAAACCTGGTTTACAGCAATATATGTCCTCATAGAAAACCGTCTAAGCAACAACGGGCTAACTCCTACCAACATTCCATCAGAAATATATCACGATATTGTGAGAGAATGTTTTATAGTAGGGGTTACCAGTTTCCATATCCGTTACCAATATCTACGGCATGCCATACGTTATCGTTTTCATACATGAAACACATATATAAAAATCACTAGACGATTCGAGATGCAATACGTAAAATATTGAATTTCGAAATTTATACATAGGGGAATTTGTAACTACGAACTAGCTTCTAACTACCTACATACCTTGAGTTCCTGTTTCCGAGTTCAGACAGAATTGAGAATTGAAACAAAAAGAGTCACGGAGTTAATCAATGGTTATTTTTTGGGCAATACCTGGATTTTCAACGCCAAATGCCTTTTTGTTCCTAGCAACGACTGCATAGTTTCTTTAAAGGCTCTTATGCTAGATGGTTTAAAATGTGGGAATCGAACCCGACAGGCTAACATACTGGAGAAATGCAATCCATCAAATCATGATTCATCAAGTCGCCACTTCGCCAATTCAGTGGTCGTATCATTCATCTCATTCAGGTCTTAATATAGCTTTTAATTAATGCCTTGTAACATGTTTGTATAACATATCGTATAGTTTTAAATAGTGTTTGACAAACATGGTTGCAGATGTACGATCTATGAAACACGGGCGTTTGTTTTACTTTTTTATTATCGCCACGAATTAGTTGTCATACACTCGAATAGCATTCTGACAACTGACAGATGTACAGGCAGCGCGAAAAAAACGCTACAGAGCTGCCAGTATAAATAAATTGCGAGAATGATTATCTTCTCAGCCCTGGCACGTCATGAAAAATGTCTGCAGTAACAATTTGTATATTTCTAATAATTATATTTTATTTGCAGTACACGAGTTACTCGTTTTAACATAATCAAATAATGTCTGTACATACCTTGAACCCCACTTTTGTCTAGAAAATTGCTAAGTTGAAATGTTGAATTACTCGACGCTAGATATTGTGTGAACCTCTGAAAAATAGACAAAAATATTTATTAGTATGTATTTACAGGAAGATAAATAGACAAAAATCTTATCTATGTGAGATTTAAGATTGGAGAACGAACTATTATCGCTCGACTGCACCAGAAGGAGGGTTATGTCTTTTGACTGTATGGTAAGTCTTGTATATTACTTTGGCACGCTCAGCAGCCTAAACAGCTAGACGGATAGCTATAGAGGTGTCGTTTTTATCTCAATCTTGAGAGTGATACTGGGTATATCAAAATTATACAAAATAAAGATGGCCGATATTAGGCGCCATATTACATGTCTGCCAATTATATTTTTTTTTTCTAAAAACCTAAGAAAAATAAGAATGGCCGATATTAGGCGCCATATTACATGTCCAACAATTTCTTTTTTCAAAATAAAGCGTTATAAAAAATGACTTAGTGTTTAAATGCAATTAAGAATGAGAAATCCCAAAAATACTTAATTCCTTAGCTGGGCAGTCCAGTTTTTTAATTGATATAACTAATACAGCTGTCTATTATATCATTTAAAATCTATTAACTAAAGATATATAACATATTTATTTAACTCATAATGCAACTTATTATTTAATTATTGTAAAGAGGGACCTTTACCAATCACAAATATATCCATTATAGGATATCCGATTGAATAGGACAACCCTTTTGGGGATAACAACCGCTGAGGATACAAAAACCTCTTACTAAAGCTTCCTCCGATTCTCCTAAACTAATAAAATATGTATTTTGATAAACAGCACACCAGTCCCTTTGGTCCCGATGGAAATATTATGACACGTTGTGTAAACATTTGTGTAGGATATATTTAGAGGAGGCGCAGAAAACATTCAGTTTCCGGAATCATTTTTAGGTTAATATGTCTTTTTGGACGTCTTATATGTAAGTAATACAAGAATAATGAATTGAATTATATGTTCGTTCGTAGAAAGAATCTTTTATCGTGTAGTGTATCTTTATGCGAAGAAAAAGGTATTTCGGAAATTCTAAGCGCCATTAAGCTCGGCCATTATGGCCCATGTTAAATTATTTACAACAGAGAACGGAGTCTTAGTAGGTAATATTACCCATACGCCCAGAGAAATAGCTGCAATTGAATCAAATATTTAAGTAAGTATAAATCCAAATTTTATGACAGCTGCTGATAAAAAGCTGATCGCGCGGAACCTTATAACTCTTATTAATAGAGACTGCAAAATATAAGTTTGCATCTGAACAATACTTTGTGGAATACCATGGGCTTTTTTTTGGGACTAGCCCACCACGCAAGCCCATTATTGCAACTCCTGTAAGCCAGGATCTACAATAATAACCAATGAATACCACCGAAACACTTAAGCTCAGTGTGTCCCAGAGAAACGATTGACTGTCTTGGAAACCGCAACGATAGATAGGCCTTAGGCAAAGATAAAATGATAAGACAACTGAGTTAGGCCCAGTTGCCAAGTACCACGGATAAATACCTTGGGCATATGATAGATTGAATCAAATCATAGCAACGTTTGATATACGGAATGATGTGGTGTTTGTTATTCGTTGGCTTCCTGCTTCCATTGACCCCAGACAATGCGAAAAAATAAAAACGCTATTTGCTCTATAAAAACAATACAGATCTATTCTTTGCTTGTAATTACTGTTAATTGGAAGGATAGTGATGGTTCTGTTCGAGAAACATCTTTTACTAAAGATAGCCGTAGCTACGGTCACCTATTCTGGGGAGGGATCAGAACGGTCATTTTGTATTTCTAAAAATAATACAACCTTTATCAAACCTTTGTACTTTTATAAGGATCAGTGCCCTTTCTATTCAGTTTAATTTTAATTCTAATAAAATGCCAAATCTAAGAATTGTTTCTTCACTTTACTTTAAAATTCATGACTACCTCGTTGGTGTAGTCAATAGACCGCGGTCTACAGCTCGGGAGTCAGGAAGACAGGCGGTGTTACACTCTCGTGCCTCAGAAAGCACGTAAAGCCGTTAGTTCGCCTGATCTTTCTCCTCGGATCGGACTATGAGAGTAAAGGAATAGATAGTAAACCTGTGTTCGCGCACACACTGATGGCTAATCTCTGTTGAGAGAAGCAGCCGTGACCGAAATTTGGTCATGAGGACATAATTTTTGAAGAAAGCGTCTTAGAAAAAGCTACATTCTTTTTCTAAGATGTGATTTTATTAAAACACGACACACTGCATTAAGTATTACAGTTCAAATAAGGCCATAGGTTGCCACGGAACTTATAGCGAATATTAAACTTACAATTGACCGATTTTATAACGAAGAATGACGCCTCTAGGTCGTAGATATATCAGTACACAGTGGAACTTATGTTGATCCATTTCGAAGGGAGGTACCTACTCAATAATTTGTATAACCTCTTATTTCTATTTAAGGAAAGATCAATAGGTTTCGAGGTTAACAAAAGCCATACGAAATATATGCTTTATGAAGTATTTTTATATGTTGACGACTTTATTTTTGGATATCGTGCGTTAATATTTGTTTATTATTTTAACTCTACCTAGTCCTGTAGTGAAGAGACGTGCTATATCCTAACCTGTAGCAAGCTAGAATCATGATTACCACTTACAATGGTACCACTGTACCACGTACGTACATCACTTATTGATACAAGTGGGCAAATTGTCGACACATTATTTGCTAGACTTGTTATTATCAATCGTTCTGGTTATATTATACTTGCAAGTAATATTTAGCAGCTACTTTGAATTATTTATGGTCGAATACTGAAATTTCAATCAGTTTTAAGTCGCCGTTAAATCTCGTGCTATCTCTGTCACTTTAAGGTGTAAAGTAGCAACAGATTAGGGGGTTAGTGTAGTATTTACATGGTTTAGCATTTTGATACTTGGTCCGACATAAAAACATAACCCAAATACTTTTATGCAAAGATCTGTTTCATACAGATACTAAAATACGACAAAGCCTTTTATAATTAGCATTCCGTATTTTATTAATAACTAGCTGTTGCTCGCGGCTCGGCCCGCATGGGTGTTGGCTATCGCGGCATAAAGCTTATAGCTTAGCTTATAGCCAAGCTTACCCTATAACAAGTTTTATCAAAATCGGTTAAGTGATTTAAGCGTCAAAGCGTAACAGACAGAAAAACAGAGAGACAAAGTTACTTTCGCATTTATAAAATTAGTTTGGGGAACTCTATTTATCCGTGTTTTTTAAATGAACCATTAAGTTAAATTAAGCATTACTGTCTAAACAATAACACTACCCCATGAATGGCGGAACAGGTTAAACTGTTTCTACATTGCGTAACTTGATATCTGAATTGAGTTACTCGCTTCAATCAATTATTGACTTTACAATGATCGATAAGAAGCTAGAGGTAATCCATTACTATTCCGTGAAATAATAGGGATGTTAACTATTTTTTTTAATGTCTGTAAGGTAGATTAGTAAAAAATATTACACGTTTCTTTTTCTTTTTTTGCGTAAATATAAACTTGTCGACGTTGCGATGTCGTAAGTTTTCTGTTACATCGTTGACGTGATTAGCCCCCACTATCCTTAGTTTTTAGTTATTTTGAAAAAGTAAAATAAGTCATTGTTTAAAGGAAAAACTGCTATAACAACGAAGACTTACAAAAAGGCTTAGCCGCAGAAAACAAGGAGATTTAAGACAAAAAAACTAAATTATAACTAAATAACTCTTGCGTCCACTGAGAATTAGGTATATATCTGTCACACAATCAGTGTTTGCTAAAAGCCCAATATATGACCCCTGAGTTAATTTTGACATTGTCAATTTGACGGGCCTGTTGGTCTAGTGGTTAGTGACCCTGACTGCTAAACCGGAAGTCGTGGGTTCGATTCCCACCCAGGACGAATCTTTGTGTGATGAGCACGATCATTTGTTCTGTGTCTGGGTGTAATTTATCTATAATATGTATGTATTTAGAAATATATAAGTATGTTTATCAGTTGTCTGGTTGCCGTAGCACAGGCTCTGCCTAGTTTGGGATCAGATGACCGTGTGTGAGATGTCCCAAGATATTATTAAAAAAAAAACATTTCTTCTAAGGGTAGTTAGTCAGTTAGAAAAAGTCAACTCCAGCGAGCTCCAAAAAAAATACGCTTAAAAGTGATCGTATATTATCCTAATAGCATAATAAACAATTTCAATTTTAAGATAACGAGATCAATATACCAACTAACAAGAGAATACCGACTGATATCACATAATTGTACAGTTATACCCGTAAAGTTAAGCACCCATAGTTTCACCAGGTTTATTCACGCCATGGAAGAAAACGTACGTGTAAATTTAATTAGTACTATTCTAATGGGTCTGATGAATTCAGACGATAACCTCTATGATACGGAGTCACTGTCACACAGCAATTACACGCGGCTGTCAGTGAACGTATCGTGGGAATTAAGCTTTATATTAAAGCCACATTCATAGAAACGGTGGAAAACTTTCGCGAAGGCTTTAATTATACATTTAACGTGTAATTGTCAACATTGAATGACTTGATTACGGTCTACAGTGGATCATAATAATATGACAGTGGCAGCATCGTCATCGTTAACGAACACCGATAATTTTACAATAGAAACGCTGTCATTGATCTGTCTGATTTGCGGTCCACTGAAATATTATCAAAAAATTTTGAGTACCTACTGAAATTACTTACTAAAATGCAACTTATCTTTAAGACGTACTTAAATATCTATCTGTCACTACATTACACCTTAAAGAGACAGAGACAGCATGAGAGTTAACGGCGACTTAAAACTGATTGCCGGTTTAGTATTCGGCCATTAGAATCCGGATATTTAAAATATTATAAATCAAAAGTGTTTAGACCTACCCCCCAGTAAACTTGCGATAGTTCATGCATACATTACACCTTTTTATAATACACTAGCTGTCCCCCGCGACTTAGTTCGCGTGTTTTAGTTTCAACGGTTTTTCATTTTTGCAACATTTTTCATTTTTGCTCCGCTCCTATTGATCGTAGCGTGATGTTATATAGCCTATAGCCTTCCTCAATAAACAAAAGAGATTTTTTCAATTCGAACCAGTAGTTCCTGAGATTAGCGCGTTCAAACAAACAAACAAACTCTTCAGCTTTATAATATATGTATAGATTCGTGGTTGCCTACAAGGAATTTTCCATTAGAATTAAGAAGTTTATTCAATCTGCGGTCCGTACTCGAACCCCTATCAAAACACTTCACGCTGGACTGGCACTTGCTAATAGACGAACGAGCCGCTTATTCAATTGACGAGATGGGCGCTCGGCTTCAGCGATTGGCATTCTGCATTTAAGGGAGATTTTAAACGAATATTTGTACGATATAGATACCAACAGATGGCAACAGGGCATCTGTTTTGGTAATACTTACTAATATTATAAATGCAAAAGTAACTCTGTCTGTCTGATACGGTTTTCCGACTAAACCGCTGAATCGATTAAGATGAATTTAATATGAGGTAAGCTTGGATCCTAAAGAAGGACATAGGCTACCTTTTGGCACGATAACCGTAATAACCCTCAAGCGCTCGGAGCCGCGGGAAACAGCTAGTTTATAATAAACCGATGAATTAAGGAGTCACACGAGTGGATGGAGCGGAGTAAGTTATGGGAGAACTTGATTCCGCTGTTAGACGTTATCAAATAATAATATGTTGCACATTAATTGGTAAGTAACATTATTTTCAGACAATTCCACCATAATCCATAAGGTTTTGTTCATGGCGCCTGACGTGTGGTTATTTTTATAAAAGTAGAAGCAGCAAACTTGAAAAAAAATACGTGTGCTGATAACACCTGCTATCTACAAGATACTAATGTAAACATTATGAAAATACAAATACGTATTATGAAAATTTAAAAGGAACCTTACAATGTCTAATAAATTTATTAGGTACTAAAATCATCGATATCGGGCAAAGGAATGCGTTACATACACTTGCCAAAATACTATAAAAGATAAACTACTGTTATTACGTACTTCGCTGCGCTTGCGCCGGTTTTTGTATGGAAAATTAATAGCCGTAGCGTGACGCGTTAAATTAATATTTGATAAGGCTTGAGTTAGGAACGGATAAAAATTGTGTAACAGCAGTGAAAATAATTTCTATCGACTAGTGTATGATTTCGTTCGGTTGATTAAATATAAACAAGTATATATTATGATTAATTCCCGCACCATATTATTATATAATAATGATTTAGAATACCTATAATATATTGTTTATTAATAAGACTTTTGATATCGAACGGAATCTAGCGGTGACCATTCTTAATCAGTACGAGTATATAATTTCAATATACTATTACTCAAAACAGTTACATTACATAAATGATACTCGTAATTAAGAACTGTCTAAATACTCAATAATTAAACATAACAAAACAAATAAAACAGGTAATTCCGCTGACGTACATTTCAGAAACGCGTAAACATACTCTTTTTTTTACTTGGCAACACTGCAACTGAATGAGTGCTAGTGACGTCAATGGTTATTTTTATTTTGTGCCGAGATGTCGTGGCGAACGTTACGTATTGCCGCGCCTCTCAGCTGTCATAGTATTACCGCATGCGCATCACCGTGATTAATTACCTTATAAAGCGTAGAAGTTAAGCGAATGGCAACTGATTGAAATTGAGAAGATACCTGATTTTCATAGTGTCCTTGTCTGAGGTTGGTTCTAACAAACACTACATACTTATAACGAAATCAAAGATTTCGATTTTTTAATGTTGTAAGAAAACTTACTATCGCCCAAGTCAAGGAACTTTCAACACGTTACCCAACAATAATTTGGGGATACATTAGATAGATCTATCAAAACTTAACCAATTTGCCCAATTACGAAATTAAAACCCACTAACACTGCTTTTAAAGTCACAGAGACTTCAGAAATATTTATAAAACACGAATAAAATCGTTCTGCAAATAAAACACTTTCAATTTCGATAGGTATCCCATTTTTGGAGCTGATAAATGTCACGACCTTCATTAAATCGGCAAGAAATTAAATGATTCACATCTATCAGTAACGAGTTCACGGTCAATACTGATCGTCGCCCTGGATCTAGATATTGGGAAGCACTCGATCATTTGCTTCGTTAGTGTATCGAGGTCACTTAAATTGGGACTTTTTATGTTACACCTACATGGAACTCACATTGGAAGCGTAATTAAGTTAAAAAGTTACAATTAACTCGACTTACACACTTACAGCGGATCCTAAGATCGACGTGAAATGACGAGCAAAGATAAATAGAAGATTGTAGAAGATGAAAGGTCGAACGTGCCTTTAAATTTTTTGTTCCTATCAGTAGTTCAGCAGCAGTAATCTGAGAAACCCAAGATTGAAATTGCTGAACACATGCAAGTTGATCTAAAATGAATGATAGAACTAAAAGGAAGATAAGAAAAAGAAAGGGAAAGACCATCCGCAGATTATAAAAAGGTACAAAATACGTTTGAAATTGATCTTACGAAGGACAGGACTAATAAATATTCTAGCTATTATAGCTAAAACGTGACTCATTCATAAATACTAGGTTTTATTCACAAAGTACACACAGTTGGTTTACGTGGGAACACAGCGGTACGCATACATACATAAATTACAGTGACAAACAATCAGACAATACAGGCGTTAACATCTATACAAGTTATTACAAACTTTTGAGAAAATTATTACCTTGAAAACAGATATCCTTGATAAGATAACTTTTAAATTCATGAAAAAACATAACGTTTTGAAGTGATAACTTCTTTAAGCGCATTGGGCATTGTTTGAGATGGAAAAAAAAGTTTTCACTTCAATCGGCTCTCTCGGAGTGCCACTGCTTTTACACATATTTAGAATTTTAACTACATAGGATAGTAGCAGTAGTAATATTTCCCGGGACACCCAAAAAAGGCCAAACGTTTGTCAGGTAGGAAAATGGCTATTGCTATTTTACTTTCAGCACATTCTCAATAGCTTTGAAAGGTAATAGCCGTGCATAAAAAAATCCAAGTGATTAATGACATGGATTTCTGACAAACGGGGATATAAAATTGTGTGCAGAAAAGCTATGCCACAAACAAAGGCCAAATAGAAATTCAGGACATTATTCATTCATAAAATCCATTCACTGCGTTCATGAATAGTCGAGAGTTCAAGACGCAATTTGGCATTGAGATAGGCTATTAAAATTGTCATACTGGATGAAAAAAACATGAAAACCCAGTCAAATATCACATTTTCTTATAATAAAATGATCATTACATTTTTTTCACTGGCTTTCTCCAATATTTAGGGTAGCTCGGTATTGGTATCTTGTATACGAATACTATTAGTGGGGAGGTCACTTAGGATAAATCTTTTACTAATTCCAACTGCATTTTGGGGATCCTTAGAATGCATATTGTACCTATACTATATGTGCCATATAAAATATTTGTTGTGGCCGTGACCTGTTTGAACCTCAGAGCCTAGCGGAAATCTAAACGCCCACATATAGTAACAGCGGATCTATATGGAACAAATATTGAGTTATTATTCTATATATATATATATTTATGTACAAAATCTGATGCAAATCAGACAATGTTAAAAAATAACTGTTTATTATAACAATTTTTGATTTGCGTATGATTTCCCTGTTTGTGCCTGCATCAAGAGCAAACACTCTATGTAACTTAAATCGGGTTTATAAATTGGTGTACAGATTACAAAGTCTAACAAGTAAACAATTTTCAATATATGTATTAAAAACAATCAAATACCTTTTTATAAGATATTTTCATATTCAAAAATCCAACAACATGCCTAAGAAAAAAACTCCACATCATATACACAACACGTACCTACATAAAAATGTATCAAATAGGTACGCTAGTACGCTACTCTTAATATTTTTGTGTCATAAAAATAATTCGGGCGCATTAAAGATAGCCATTAAGAACAGCAAAGGTATTTGATGTTCGGAGAACAACGACGCGTGTTGATGCTATAAAGAACGCATAAACATTTTAGTAGTGAGCAGCAGAGTTCATCACAATACTGATGTCGAATACCCTAGTATGTTTGTTTTTCGGATGTAAGAGTTATGCTGCATTCAGACTTATATATAAAATCCTCTATCAGACGAGCGGAACCAAAAGTTTATCCGTCTTTTCATAAAGAAGGTGGTGGAAATTGACAAACGGACCACATGCAAGACTAGCGAACCTAGCAGCTTTTTAAATCGCGAACACCCTCATTAAATTAACTTGAGATGCGTTACTACAAATTGCTGTTGGCAAGAAACATATGTATCAAAAAAAGAGCGAAAAATATAACAGTCAATTCTTTAGCTTCCGCTGTCTCGGTCTTGGAGTATAATCACTGAAATTTGAACAGACGTGCATAATGCATAGGGTTTTTCCTTTTACAACAATAATCAAAACACCGACGGAAGTTGAGTCATTAGAGGGTTAAAACCTAGTCCCCTTTGGAAAGGACTACAAACATTTTATCAGACATGGGGTATAAAAGTACCTAGTTTATCACCCCTTTGAGAATTTTAATTTCAATCGTACTTTTTTGTAGAAAACAAAAATATTGATTACTAGCTGTCCCCCGCGACTTTGCTCGCGTGGTTTAGTTTATTTTTCCATTTATGTTCCGCTCCTTTTGGTCGCAGCGTAATGTTATATAGCTTATAGCTTTCCTCAATAAATCTATCTATCTAATACTCAAAGGCTCAATACTAAAAGATTTTTTCAAATCGTACTAGTAGTTCCTGAGATTAGCGCGTTCAAACAAACAAACTCTTCAGCTCTATATATTAGTAAATATTTAGATTAATTATTTAAAACAAAACGGTTTACTCACGTATATTCTCGGGATCGCCAGTTCGACTCGCGACACCACCGCCGCCGCGTCAGCTCATGATTAGGGACTCCTATTGAGTCTGAAACTAGTCGGGCGATCCCGAGAATATACGTGAGTAAACCGTTTTGTTTTAAATAATTATGAATACTCCTCACGATAGTTATTATACAAATATTTAGATTCCTTACCTCATTCCCATATGCTAATAGATGGTGTACGGTTATTAGAGCTTTGTACACTACCACCCAATTGGTGTTCTGTGTACGCTCGACCAACAAGTTGGCCAGCTGTGGTATCGACACGTTGGGCTCGTTTGTGCAGTGGACTAGATCTGAAAAGAAAAAGAACAAATGTTAGGTATGTTCAGAAAATAAATATCAAGAAACGATTCTGCAAGAACATTCAAGATTAACACATGTCAAAAACCCGATGGACATCCTTAAAAAATTATCGAGGTACCTAGTTCTTCTTAGCGTGTCGATCAATTTCAACAGTATTAAATATTTCCGAACCAGTGCTCAGCTACACGTCGCGTCGCTGTCGCGTGACAGGTGGTAGGACACGCTGGTGTGCAGTGTGCAGGACATCAAGTGAGCCATGGTTTCGGAAGACAACAGAACAGGAGCCTTGCGAGTGTGCTATAACCCCACTGATAAATATTTTCTTTACACCGTCCGACTTGGGTCTAAAGTCTATTTCTAGACTTCCACGTCGGCCATGGTAAGCTGCTACAGGGACGAAGTTTTGGTAGTTGAAAAGGTAACATGATTGGGTCTGGATCAATTTGTATCGAATTTGCAATCACAAGTCTATAAGTAATAATAATAATAATAATAATAAACGTTTATTTTCTCACCACATTATGTACACATTATTTACATTTCAGCGTCTCATTAAAACAAGTATATTGTGGGAGACTGGTGCCTAAGCTAGGCTTTATGGGCCTGTATTTCAGGTCACCAGGTCTCCACCCTTTAGCCAGCATTGCTTTTTTTTAAATTATGTGCTATTTAACAAGTATTGCGGTAAGTAATGGTAACTAACAAATTTTACTTACTTAGTTAAGTTAATAAAACAAATAAAGAGAAAAAAAGTGTGTGTATGTGTGTGTGAGTGAGTGAGTGTGTGAGCGTGTGTGTGTGCGTGCGTGCGTGCGTGTGTGTGTGTGTGTGCGTGTGTGTGTGTGTGCGTGTGTGTGTGTGAGAGAGTGTAGAGTTGTGTGTAGAAAATTTAACTTAGTGTATTACATACTGATTACACTACTTGTACACAGTATAGATGGAATTAGACTAAAATGCTAAGCAATTTTTCGGTTTCCGCATAATTTAATTGGAGAAGCCATGAATTTAGTTTTTTTTTACACAATTTGGTATTTAGATTGTAGATGGTGTGAAGCCTATTTATTTTATTATATAGGAATCCACCAATAAGTGTCTATAGTCTTCTCATAAAAAGCAAAGTTTTTGCTTTTAATGCTTCGACAGTCAATATATCCAGGTTTCTTGATACCTGGCACCGAAAATGCTCTCCTTTATTTTATATACCGTTTAAAGTACTATTGAGTTCTAAGCTGTAAACACGCAAGCTTAAGGCGTTGATCATTGTGTAAGGCGTAAACTCTGAGACATTGCAACGTTTATGACCACTATAAATTTAATTAACTTTTAATTAATGTCATATTTCTAGGTTTAACGATGACGGGTCACTGCGCATGTGCAACAAGTTACGGGATTGATTTGATCATTAAAGGCGACATTTAGCAACATTTTCGAAAGTGATAACTGAAGAAACCTTTTACTTTTAATAGAAATTAGAAAGAATGTAATTAACTATTAAAGGACTCCAAGATATAGGAACATTTTATCCTACATAAATAAGTATTTAAAAATATAATGCATAAATTAATACACTTAATAATATATTTTATTTATTACGTTATTAATGTACATAACAAAATAAAAGGAACGCCCCAATAATCACTAGATATCTGAGCACCACTTGGAAATACCCGCGAGCCGTTAAAGCTTCATTTTAAGTTGAATTCAGAGCTACTATTACATTTATGATCTTCTTATCAAATATTTTTAAGTCATGGTTCGGTAATACATACTATAAACAAAGCAGATGTATGTACAAAATATATTTGTTAATACACAACTATCGGCGAGAGATAAATAAAACAGATGTTATTGATACGTAATATGACCCGAATGGCAATTCCAGACACAATTTGGACATGTCACGTAATTACTGATAACCTAGTTAATACCTAAAATGTTTACTTTCATTATATTCACGTATAATTTACTTCAATTTTGCAGTATATGTTTGCAATTTGCACTAAGATCTAAATACTTTAACCCCTATTAAATATTTGATTCAAAACTTATTTTATTTATTTTTCCCTAGTGTGTTTTCAAAAGTTTATTAAAAAAAATCTTCTCTAAATTATCTAATCTTAATAATAATTAATATCTAATATTTGTCTAAATATATGTATGCAAAAATTGTTCAACCTAATAAAAATTAAACGTAAAGCTTCGTAAGTTTTAAATCTATACTAATATTATAAACGCGCTAATCTCAGGAACTACTGGTTCGAATTGAAAAATTATTATTGTATTGGATAGTCCGTTTATTGAGGAAGGCTAAAGGCTATATATAACATCACGCTACGACCAATAGGAGCGGACCATAAATGAAAAATGAAAAACCGTTGAAACTGAAAAACGCGAACAAAGTCGCGGGGGACTGCTATATAAAATACACACCTAAAATAATTCAAACCGACGGATAAGAGGATTTCGATAAAACAATTGCAAGGTCAAGGGCAAAATTTAATTTAAATCTTCAAGGAAACCGACAGATTGAAGACACCTGTTTTCAAATAACAATTAATAAATAGGATAATGAAACCAAGTAGTTTTGGGAATATTCAAAGAGGAGCTTTCGTAAAACTAAAGCTCAGAATTTCATTTTCGTCTAATCTCATTTATGTCTTAGTTTCGTAGAACAAAACAAATTAATCTTGAATAAATAAATTCGTTGCACAACCACTATTGTATCTATTAACTGGAGTTGGATTGTCTCTAATTGGTTTAATAATAGCCAAAGATTATACATTCAAATTAGACGGGTATAAATAAGACTGTATTCATATCATTGCCATAAAATCTTCCAAAAATTCACTACGCAGGTACTGTTGTTTGAATACAAGTTCTGTTAAACCTTTTAAGATGGCAAATGGAAGAGAAATCCCTTAGCAACACGTAGTTGTCTATCACAATAAGAAAATAAATGAATATTGATGTGAACTTCTATTTTTTTTTATCACTACAGAGACACAAATGTTTATTAATGTTTATTGGAACAAAATATCTTATTTACATTACAACTGATAAAATACTCAAGACAAGTAATAAGGTGTTAAAAATTATTAAAAGCGAATGTCTAACATTATAATTGACAACAATTCGTCAAATTCGGTCAAATTGATGTTGCCATTGCTTGTCTCGATCCATTCACTTTATACATATTGCAACACTAATAGGAAATAAACGATACGATTCAAAGCTCGGACCATTACCCAATTCAGGTTTTGCCAAACCTATTTATAAAGTCAAGTAAAAAAACTCTATTACATCACTTAGAGACAACAAAGATGATATAACAAGTTGTGAAGGAAAAAAAAAGTTTAAAGCTACAAATTAGCAAGGAGTTGGTATTTGCTGTGTGACCTTTGGCTCGGCCTAGACAACCCATCCTTTTGTGTAATAGGTATACAAATTATCTAAGTAACATGATCTTCAGAGGGAACTCGACCGATATACTTAATTTAATCCGTGGCTTGGGGCCGTTGGCCTATCCCCGGATGACGTCCTTAGTTTCTTTGACAATTTCAACTAGGGGAATCTTGAAAATTACATAAGTGTTTCGAAAACGCATACGTTTTGTTTACAACTTAAAATTCCCTTGATATTTCTCCACTGCTTCTTGAAAATATAAAGTATATTTGAATCATAAATTTAAGACAGAAGTGTATTAATAAAATATTTTATGAATAAAATTTGTCATTAAAGATTAAATTCGGCATAAATTATTTTATGCTTTCAAACCACAAAATAAATGAGTTTTTATTCGATCAAATTCTTATGAAGTTGCGCGACGTTAGTTTTAACATCAATCGATTAGCACAGTCGCCGAATGCTTGACCTTGTGCGCAAAGGGTCGGGGATGCTATTTCCGGATGGGGTGAGTTATCAGCAGGTAGATTCCGTAGGAGTTTCGGGTGAAAACCTTATTCTCGTAGGTCACAGAATAATAAAAGTATACTGTTATAGTTTTATTATACCAATTAATGGTGCATTTTAGTATTTTATAATACAACTTCATAAATATTATAACGTCAAAATGAACCATACATTTTTGCGTAGAAACAAACAGTCGGAAACACAAAATATAAATATTCATGTTTCTATGGGCAAACAAGTGACCGTTAAATATTTCCATAAACATACTTTGGTTTTTACTCACGCTAATTATATGTAAAGTTTTTGACCTTAGTTATTTTTTGTGTTAGTTGTGATTTGATGTATAAATAGTATTTGTTTCTTAACATTTAGATAGTAGACCTCTTGATTATGTAGTCGGTATAGAAAAAGGCATAATAGAAGAATTGATTTCTAATTCAGGAGCAGTTCTATAGACTAAATCCACGTTTGATATTGTATAATTTTTATTACACTTTAATAACGACACAACAAACAACAAATATTGTCATGAAGAACGTCATCGGAGCATTGACATTTTCATAGCTAAGGGGGCTACAACTCATGCTGTCATTCATTACTAGAAAGCGAACTGTTCAGCGATATTGACGCATCGCAAAACCGTGCTAAATTTAACTTGTAATGATGCACTTGTGAATTATTAGACATTGAACGTGAACCAGTAAACGTAATTCAAGGGCGCTTGAAATTCGTTAAACAAAATGTTTAAATTATTGATGAATCTTGAAGAATTGGAGATCTTGTAGAATTCGCATCAATGCGGCAATCATTAATATGGGGTTAGTCAATAAATCTTACAAGAAAGAAATAGCGAAAATGTCGATACAAAGTAATACAAGCCAGAACGGTGATTCTTCATCCATTAACAAATGTACGGACGAAAGAAAAATAAAGCTATTCAGACAGTTGGAAGAAAACGATGGCCTTACATTTTACTATCCTTGCGATTTGCGTAAACGGGGAAAGCGTATTCCTCCTTTCAGTTTTTATACGATACGTTAATTTAAGTGTCCTTGAGAACACATTTAATCTGCCTCTGAATTAAGAATACAATTTATCAGACAGGAAAACTGCGTTAAATATTTATTTCAATTACTATACGAAAAAGAAAAGATAAGATTCTATTTAAAAAATACGTTTTGGGTATGCTCAGGACTGAGAACATTATTAAGTATCAATCAATCAAATTCATCGACTTTTATTTTAAAAACAAAAGGTTGAGAAATTACATTTTCTTTTTACTTAACCCTCCTTTAAAATATATTACTGACTACATTGGTAACGAAAATTATTTAATATGGTGTCACATAGTTGGTGACCTTGAAATTGGTCCAAGGCTATGAACTGACCATGCCATTGTTAGTAATATTTTCCATTACCTCGTGCGTGATGAGACTCACAGCACCACTTTCCCATTTCAGAGGTAACAAATACTAACATAAAAGAACAATAATTACGGCACATAGGCATGGAGGTCAGACCGGGTAGCGTAACAAAATCGTTATTATTTACCGAACTTGACCTGAAAATGATATTGTTACGAAAGTTGCCAACGAAAAATTTTAATCGAATATGTCACACAGTTTACGACATTTCAGCATGAAAAATTACGTGTTTTGACGTCAAAGTCAGAATTAAAATAAAACCCGAAAAAAATGGGTTTGTCAGTCATTAGTGGTCAAAGACTTAAGACTGAACTGCATTACGTAAAGTATAAATTTAACAAGTAGGTACCAAGTTGGCCTATACACAACAATATACTTAATATTTTCCTTAAATAGTATGTTTATTAGAAGCTAATGACACACCTTTAACATTCATTTTCTCCCGCTATTTAAGTGTGGAAACACAAATCTGTTTATGTAAATTGTTACTCAAAGTTAAGTAATAGATATTAGTCATTACATTTAAGGCCACAAAGCTGTGTATTTGGTAACAAAACACGAAATAAAATTGAAGGCTCGATCATAAATATGAGAAATAACCAAAAATAATATATTTTAGAAGGAATGCAGACATCCAGACGTGCTTAATGCAGTTTCACCCTAAAAGAGGAAATAAAAACGAAGAGATTTCAAAGAAATAAAAACGTAAATGTTAGTTACTAAGGCTGAAAATAAAACGGACAGACGGCTCCATAGGAGGCGCCATCATGCCAAACTAACATGACGTCATAGGCATAAATATATTGAGCACAGCCTGGCTTCAACCGTCGTCTAGCCCATTGTTAATTGTCATCTCTAAAACGTTCAGACATAGGGGAGGAAATCCGTAGGTTTTACATTAGTAGTTCAATACCCTCGTCATGTAGATATACAGATACTCGACATTGAAAGTACTATCGTTGTAACTTACCAAAACATGAACTTTGGACAGTGATAAATCTCTTCCCGCTCCATCATTTATTTTTAAACTTGAACATGAAAACGACTGACTTTCTGAAAAAGGTCAAAGGTAACATTTCGTTGCGGGGAACTACGACCATGTTTGCATGGGGACTAAGTCGTAGACAGGAGGCAAATATTTGAAAGGGAACTGAATCACGTCTGGAAGCTAGTATTTTTTAAGTACCGGCAGAGAGTATTACTTTACTAAGCCTTCTCCAGTTTACTATCCAGATTTCCACATAGCGCTCTAAGGAATATTAGAAAAAGGACCAGTAAGGACCAAAAGTTTTCATAAAAAGACTTCCCCATAAATGTCTAGAAAATTTAATGTGATGGCGCCAAATTAAACCTCCGTCTATAATAAAAACGACACGCAACCCACAAAACTTAACTAGATATGACCAACATCACATAAGTTCCAGACAGTCTAAATTAGTTTTTGTTCGTTCCAGATTAGATTGAATGGAAAAACTAATGTTTGGAACAAAAAGGAGAAGGCTGGCTACAAAAACTCTTGTTATTTAAAACTTCCTTTTACACTGTAATCTTATTCCGTGACGGTGGAAAAAAAAACACACAAGCATGTTTACCTACATGTCAATTAGGGTAATAATGTTCGATAATATGACTTTATTGATATTAATGCGAAATTCAGCTGTTTTTTTTTACATTATGTTTTAAAGTAAGTCGTTCTAAAGGCTTCATGGCCCGATTGAATCACGAACAAACGGCATTAATTGTCTTTAATTGCTTTAAGTGGAGTAATGTGTTACAGTTTCACAGAATTCCACAGCATGCATCCCAATTTATGACGCATACATGACACTAAGATTTCGGGGTACTAATTAATATGTACGGCCACAGAGCTTTTGGACAAACCATAGTGCTGTACAAGAATAGAACAATTACCATTTGCGTCATGTCTAAGGCATTGGGTAAAGGATAAACAATATTGTAGTTCATTATGGTGTCTAAACAAAATAAAAGCAAATTCAAACAGACATACTTTCCGATTCGTCAACCAAGTAAAGCACACGCGGCTAAATGATTGATTCCAAACATTCGAGACCAGTGAATAGTTAGTTAATCAGCTAATTCGCAAACCGATACCTACTGACATTAACAGATAGCCACCAGGCCTAATTTCATGGAAATTCAGCTCCTGGATTCATTTAGCAATGGATTAGAAAAGGACCAGACTTGGCCGAATGAAAACTTACGTTTGTGCAAACTTTGATAGATAATTTCGTTTAATGTATTCAAGGCAAACCACACCAAAATATCGTCTTGCTATTTTAAACTTCAATTAAATAGTGTCTGAGTGTTACATCAGTTGCAACGTTGCTAATGATGCATAAAAGTGTGATGGCATCATCATCATTAAGTTCTTCTTCAAGACCTTCGTTCTCTTGAACTCTCTACATAAAGAGGACTAATTATAACGAAAGGTTTTTTTTTAAACATGAGCTTATTCAGAAGTAGCGAGTAGTATTTAATTTGTTTTTTTTTTACTTAAAGATAATTTTCATTTACTTAATGGATTGCCTGAGTCTCAAGGACACAAGTCTTTCAAAGTAAAGTCCGTGTTCGTAGTCAGTTTAGGATTAAATAAAATGCATTTAATACAACAAATATTCTTCCAATTTCGAAGCTTCCAGAGCAATACGGCGACAATTTGATATGATAGCTGGGCAGGAAACGGGCCTGTCCTGTTTATCGTATTTCACTCCAATCACACCAATTAACGTCCCGAGCAGATATACTACATTGTTGTTGTATCCAGTTGTGATAGAGAGATAGAATATTAGTAATACGAACACGATAATTTCTATTCACTATATTTCGTTACAATATTGATTTAACAATTTAAATTAAATGTTATCAGTACTGTTTTTCTAGCGCAGCCCGAAATGTAGGTGCAAGCTTGCAAGAGCAGTAGCTAGTCTCATTTTAATACCCTGGTTGCTCTTTTCAAATGTCATGGACACGAAACGCCACACTTACGCTGTTTTAAACAAATTTTATAATATTTCTCGTAGGTATAATAATAATGGGAGAAACATGAATTTGTAATCAAACTCGTCGTCAAAAATTTATTACTTTTCACGAGACCCCATTTCAGAAAGATACTGAAAAATGAATTTCAAATGTAACAGGTTTTTCATTCAAATTATGACGGTCCAATTTTTTTGGGTCGTATTTAATAAATGAAACAGCTTTCGTTCGTTACCACGTGGTCTCTTTTGGCTGTTCCTATATTCAAAAAAACGATTCGTGTTCCTTACGGACGGTACATTTTTTTTTATAATATTTTTTTATTTAGCACAATAAACAGAACAACAAATTAAACGACACAATGTTTTTATAAGACAATGTGCTACTAAGTATACAATTTTCTTTGTTTTGCCTGGAAAATTTTACCGTCCAGTTAGCAAAACGAACCTTTTTATATAGGAATCAGGCATTAAACAAGACAGCGACTAGCTTTCGTAGAACAGATAAATGTCAAATTATTTCGTGTGTGCAATGATGTCAGACTGGTATTTGCCCATTCTGCATACAACTATATCTTAATTTTAATATAAATGTAAGGATTAATTCTGATTGAAATAAAAGATTTAGGAATTCTTAGGTGGTTTTAACAAAGCTATGGAGTTGTTTAACCAGATTGCATTACCATCCGAAATTTATCCATGATTAAAAAGTAGAATCTTGGGTTACAGTGGGCACATCTATACTAATATTATAAAGCTGAAGAGTTTGTTTGTTTGTTTGAACGCGCTAATCTCAGGAACTACTGGTTCGAATTGAAAAAATCTTTTTGTATTGGATAGTCCGTTTATTGAGGAAGGCTATAGGCTATATAACATCACGCTACGACGAAAAGGAGCGGAGCATAAATGAAAAATGTTGCAAAAATGAAAAACTGTTGAAACTAAAACACGCGAACAAAGTCGCGGGGGACAGCTAGTCTTAGATAAAAAAGATGTCACTAAGTTTATTTCTGTCAGCATGGATCACGAAGTTAGACTATGATTGTATTTCTTTGGCTGGTACAGGTACCTATTTTTTTTAATCAATTTACTCTTCTTATTGAAGGACATTGTCTTTAAATTTACAATAAAAAAAACAATGGAAGCCAGCAGTCGATATACCTGACTACCTATTAGTATCTATCAATACTAACATATTTATAAAGCCTATTCTTAGGCGAGACACCGACGGGTCACAATACGAGCTCTATCTATGTAGATATTATAGATCGAGACACAAAGTAATCCTTTCACTGACCCGCATATTGTTATTACTTTTTAGACATAACTGGTCTTCCATTCATAAAGAATCGAGATCGGGAAAAAACTGTGGGTAGAGTAGTAGGTAGGTATTACATGTACGTTTACCTCATAGCGTTCGGAAGTCACGCGAGTTAAAGGAAATATTCCCTTCATAAATACGTATAATAATTTGCTTAATGTAGTTATAAATTTATTATTAAATTTAATGTATACATACAGCTGTTTTTAATTAGTTTGGGTACCTACACTTTTATCTAAATAAATCTGCTAGCTTTGTATACTATAATTGTATTTTTTGTACCGAGTCAATAAAATGTCAACCAGGAAAATGTAATACAAGCTATTATATCATTTAAATAATATTAATTGAAGTTATTAATTGTATTCATATTATAGTAGATAGTAATATTTATAGGTTTTTCAGGAAAAAAGGGGTTTTCAAGAAGACACCTTAATAAAAGTTTATGCGTATGTGAGTGATCGCGGCCAAACGTCTTTTTCCTACTCCAAAGTAATCTTCATAACAGTACCCTACTGTCATATCCACAATATTAGAGAAAACAGTTTTTATACTTTCAAAGGCTAAACCTTAGAGAAAATCAAGTAAATTTTAGAGCGCCCATATGGAGTATAAATAGGGATGTTGACTGTGTATGAAAAGTTAAAATCTATTTCGTCCGTCAGTTAGATAATAAAAATATTAGACACGTATTTTTTCTTTTATCAAAACAATAAAAAAATACAAAGATACAGCGCTTTAAAGTTTCGGAGTGGGGGCTTATGGCACCTCGCCTGGGTAAAAATTGTAGCGAGGAGTGACGTCACGCGAAACTTCCGTTCTCTGTATTATGATCATTTTTTTGTTTGCAGGAAAAAATAAAAAATACGTGTCCAATAAAATTTATTAATCTACCAGGCGGACATTAAAAAAAAATTAGGAAACATGCCTATTTTCGGCGCTAGTATGAACAAGTAAAATCGTAAAATTGGTGTCAAAACCGAGCGCGCCCTTTTATTAAAACCACCACAAAAACTAATAGTACCCTAATAATATCGGAACCGTCGATATTTTCGCATAGAAGTCTGTCGTCGCACGGGAAAACTTAAACGAGTACCTAGTATATTTAGCTAAAAATATGCTTACGGTCGGCACAAGGGGCTACTAGCGATGCGCGCGCTCTATGCTTGTCTGGTTCCTCTAAGGCTGAATCACACCTGGCGAAACGTACGTACCTAATATTTTAACGCGGTCGCCATCGAGTCTAAGATGACTTTTATACCAGCGTTGTACATCTATAGATGAGAGAATCATAATTTTGTCGAAATATTCTGTGATATCGCCATAAGTAACGCACTTTAAAATCTGGGTATCGTCATTCGAAGTGTGGCAGGACTTACGTAATTTACTTTAATTTAAACTAGGTAATTTTAAGTAACAATATTCCCTTATTTTAATATTATATATAATATGTGTAAAAGTGAAGTGCACTTACTTTGAGTCATCAAATAGGCACCTAATCACTTATATGATACGTAACACATTCGTAGTTAAGATTAGATTATTTTGTAGATTAAATAATCATTTTCATTTATTTCTGTTGAATATTTTACATTTTAGACATACTTAGTAACATTTTTTTATCCGCAATCAGGACAATAACTCCAAGATGAGGTAAAAGTAATCACCTAATGTTAGCGGTATTTTTTTAGGAATAAAAATTATTGGTTTTAATACTTGTGGATTATGTTTACATGTATATTGAATTAGATTTTTTTCCAATAACTCGAGAAAATGATATAGGTCAAGTGGCCGCCGTCAGAATTGATGACCATATACTCGTTTTATGACATTCTCCATCACTTATGTCGTAATTTCTGTCGGATATTCTCTTTAAAGGGTCTACAGTCCGAGGCTTGTTCACATAAACCAGGGACTTCAAATAACCTCACAAAGAAGTCCGTTGCGGTCTTATTGGGTGTTTCCAGGGCCGGCCAGTACAGATCGAAAAAGCGAGAGATTAGAACGGAAATGCTTGTTTCAAATATTAGTTGTGGCTCCTGCAGTGGCTGCAGTGTCGCCGTTTTTCCATCCCATTGGAATCATATGTGTATTCTGCATCTATTTACTTTAAAACCATCAAAAGAGTGGGCATTTGCCACCATTTGCAAATTTTATAGTGTCTTCTAATATCGTGATTACTTCTGCCCCACAATGTATAAGGAGATAGTTTGAGTGATTGTGTAAAGTCGCGTGTGCATTTCAGTGAAGACATCTACTTAGGAATATTTATTTCATTTAGATTTTAGATGATTCTTTAGCTGAGCTTGCTATCTTTATTAGATTATTATTATTTAGATTTTGATAATTTCTTTGTTTGTGATATTGGTGTGTGTGACAGTCATGGTGCTTGTGATATTGATAGAAGGATAATATTCTGCATCCTTTACAATATTAAGATGTTAGAGTTGCTAACATCTCGATATTGCAAAGCACCCAAAGCTGTTATCTGTTTCCCATCCAGATGGGTTTGAGAATAATTTTATAAATCATTTCCATATTTTAAGCTCATATTTCTTTTTTTTTGTGCTGTTCCCATGTCAATTGTAAGCAATTGCAATTGACGAAAAAATTGGTTTACTTTACAATCAAATTACTTTTAAATTTTTTAACACATATCAGTTCATGATCATTCATAGATCTTTCATGCCCTGGCTGATTACTCAAAAAGACAGAAATCTGTATATTTCTACTTTTATATTTAACTTAAGCAGGAATTTACACTTCAGTAATAATGGTCATTTACACTTTAGAGAATTACGTAGCAGATCCCTGTGTAGGTACATAAAGAACTCCAAGGCTTGAAAGACACATTTGTGGATCACACAAATGTTCACCCTATGCGGAGGTATTGATCAGTCTGCCAGTTGCCATAGTAGCTGCTATTAGTTATACATTAGGATGAAAATACTAATAATGTAAGTAAACAATAATTCCAGGAAAGTAGTATTGTCAATAAAAATACCAGAATCTTATGAGAACTGCTTTTGACACATTAAAAAAGGGGAAATTTTTTTTTTTTAGGTTGACCATATTTCTTAATATATAGTAGGTACCTACTTAATAAATAAAATAATTAAATCATTTGAGGGTAAAAACATGTATAACCTCTACAAAGTTCAAATAGCCATCTAATGCTAAAACATAGATAATTTTACCTAGGTATGGTTTTAAACTGATTGAATGCCTTTTCTATAACTTATGGTTTATACTATAAGAAAGACTATGTTATGTATCAGTAACTACATAATTGATGGAATACATTTTCATAAGCAATATTTTTTTAAAATTTTAACTTAAAAAATGTACCTACTTATACAAAAAAGTGAGTAAGAATCTAAGCTGAATTGCTATTAACTAGTGACCTTCAAATCCTTCAATTATTAAAACTCTTTTTTAGACATTATGGTATCTACTTTCATTCAGAAATCACTTCTAATTATTCCTCAAAGTGATGAATTCTGTGACCAATGTCTTAGTTCAAATGTTTTACACTATTTGCCGAAAATGATTGTCTTGAAAAATACGAGTGTTTATTAGACTATTCAATTACACAGCAATTTTAAATAATCTGAAGTAGACACTTGCTAGTTAGGTTCTTACATAAAATCGATAAGTGGGTACATAGTAAGTTTTTTTTCTTTAACAAGCATGTATCCAGCCTGTATTATAACATGACATAACTTAAGTTATGTGTGTCAAGCTACACAATCGTGAGAACACAACATTATGTAAAATATTTCGACACTTAGCATGCGAATTAAATATCTACTATCTTAATATTGTTACAGTGTCAAATAATACGTGTTCTATGAACTTGAATGCGGTCGCCACGGATTATATTCAATATCATAGAAATGTTATCGACCATTGGTCGAGTCGCTGTGGCGACGTCGTCATGATTATTGAGCGAAAAAAAAGATGTGTGTATTGAAAATGACGCTCTAACGGATACGTTTTACCAAAACAGTACTTACAATCTAAATGTTTCTTTTTGGGTGCTATCATTTCTTCGGTAGTAGCTTTGCAAACGGATTTGGCTAAACCCTGCCCGGCGATGCTGTGTCGGGCGGCTAAGAGCCTATCGTTTATAGTCTGACCCGCCATCCTCACGTTCAGTCCTGACATAAACTATTTACACGATGTAACGACACTTATTTTCGCGTTTTTCCAACAAATTCACAAAATTACGACGATGACGGGTAAAAATATGTCACCGCCCCCCCGACTGGCACAATACTAATTTCAAGATGGCGGATTTGGTTGGTAAAATAATTGCCATATACGAAATAAATCTTTAGGCAAATTTTTCCCACAGATAACTAATATAGAAAGGTTAAATTATTAAAGGATATTTTTTCAAGAATCTAATACTTTTAAATATAAATAATAGTAAGTCGTTGGTTGGGTAAGACGATGATCTGATTGTTCTTTGTCTTCTATAGCATGACATAAAATACTTTTACTTTTAGATTTAGTAGGTAGATAGTTTGATACAACAAAAGGGACAAAATTATTATATATAGCTGTATTTTTTATATTAAACAGGTATATAATTAAAGACACAGTACACAGTAAAACAGATTAAAATAATAACTAAAGAACTTCTGACCTTCATAGCGGATTTCAGCATTCAAATGTAGTGTAGGTCTACGATCTTAAATGAATAAAACTTAGTAAAAGTGCTGTCAAAGTAATAATATCATTGGTTAATGAAACATAAAGCACAAACTGTACATCTTTCTTAATTAATTCAACAGAAATCTCCTTATTTCTTGAAAAATTGTGTGATTAAGTCAAGTATAATAATGTCGACATCGACCAAAATTCGACACACGAGTTTGAGAAGATCTACGAAATTAGTACAACCAATGATATAGTACAGTACAACAAATTATTTAACGACATTTGCATTATCAGCTTAATTCATAGTGTAAGGTCATAATATAGAGTAATTGTGACAAAATAGTCTAAATGTCATAAACTTCTTCAAATTGCTGCAATTGTTTATTTACTTATAGTCTATGGTTTTATTTGTGTGTTAATGACATTACGTTCAGCCAGCCATGTTGTGTTCAAAAGTCGTTCTTTTCTTGTAATGGTACTATTATTATTGGATTTGCCGCTGGAATAGTTACAAATCCGTATTTTATGAAATACATTTACTGTATAGTAAGTTCTGAACAAAGAGTGTCAGGGTCACTATCTATACATCAACAAACGACATTGGTGTTCTTGTAAGAGAAATTTTGTGAAACAAAATGGCCAAAAAAAAGTCTAAGGCAAAGGCAAAACAACCTGCCGCTCCTTCGATATCTGAGACTATAACTTCTGAAGTTATAGCAGAGGCGTACAGTTCCAAGGCACAACCAGTATTCATGAAAGTATGTCGCTTATGTGAAAGCAAAGATGGCCCTTTTCTTAACATTTTCGACGCTGACAAAGTTACAGCGAAAAAGATCGACGAACTTATGCCTTTTGGGGTAAGATGTAATGTTAAATTATTTTACGTATTATGTTTAACTCATTATTTAAACATAACCCTATTTAGGACAGTTCTGTATTGACTACGGTCTATAACTGGTCATAATGAGAAAGCCAATCAATCAGCTGATTGTTTTGTCAAATTTAAACTTTATATTACTGTTTATTACAACTAACTTATTCTTGAAGTATGTTAAACAAACAACATATGTTACAAATGAATAGACATTCAGAAATGACTGCAGTTTGCAGCTTTGCATACATTCTTACAGGTCAAGATAAATACAAACAAGTTTTATTAGTAAATAACATAAAAAACTTGACCACCCTGGAAACATTAAGAACTGCTGAGGCAGGGCTTATTTTAGTAATTATCAGTTTTAGTATGTATGTATCATTTCAAATTATATTTAAACATACAAGTTGCATATATTTTGTAAACCATCTATAACACCCTTTAATTTGATACATTACTTGATAGGTTTGGTTAAAAAACATATTATTAACTCACAATTATTGTTATATATCACTTAAAACAGCCAGTTTTAGTGTATTTTTTCAAATCTGTCTAACCTAGACAGATCTAACAATACCTTAACTGGCGAAATCCATACAGCCATTTAGCAAAACAAGGTAATAAAGAAATTTACAAACAGAAATACACACATAACCCTTCCTTGGCAGTCGGGTAAAACACTTGCATCTAAAGTTAAACTAACCAAACTTTAATATAGGATACTGATATTCTCCTTGAACCAGTTTGTGTGGGTATAAAAATAGACTTTTTATGTAGGTTGTCTTTAAAAACACACAAAAATTTGTTATTTTGTTATACAATTGAGATTAAACATGTCAATTGTCTCAAGGAATTCTCTTCCTAGCATCTTTTCAAATGTTGGCTTGACAGCTTATTAGCGGATTTATCTACAATTATTAGTATTTGAGATTGAATCTCATCTGCCTACCTAACCTTGAACTCTCTCATTTTTGTGTAATACAGTATCCTTTGGAAAGACCTAAACCTGATCAAAGCTATATTGTGTAGTCACTCAAACACAGACCACGTGAGGCTTACAATATTAAAAGTAATGTCAAAACCATCATTGTAGACTTGTTTAGTGGTTGCTGTGTGAATGTTTTTTATAATTAACCCAAATCCATGTAGGCATAACTACGTAGCATATTAACTTGGCACATCTGTGGTAGTTTCGGCAAGATGCACATTTACCTAAACTATGGCTGAAAAAAAGACTGATAAACTTCTAGGTTTTTCTAGATTTGCCAAGGGACACTGTCTTTACTAAGCAGTGTTAATGTTAAATTTAGCATGACCATTTACAAAAGTACCAAGGTTTCATTGCTTTAGAGTGCAAGCAACATTAATATGCAAATTTGCAACAAATTTTGGCTCACTGCTCATCTCATAAAAAAAAAATTTTTTTTGGATTTTACTTGAAAACGCGTTATGTGAAACATTGCTTTATTTCTTGTTAAATGGATTTAACTATTATTCTGGTCATCCATAAAGTTAATTTCTGCCCTGCAATTGCAGTTTATTAATTAAATGTCAAGTCTAATTTATAACTAGTGTGACTAAATTAATGTATATATCCCTTTCAGATTACCGAAAATGATGATTTACCTCATAAAATCTGCTTTCGATGTTCGGCTAAACTGGAAGAACTCTATGAGTTTATTCAGAAATGTATCAGAACACAAGAAAATTTACAGAAGGCTCTTGGTAAATCTGGCTCATTTGTCACAAAAACCAAGACTAGGACCGTTTGGGAAGAAAAGTTAAATAAAACTAACATGTCGAATGATGATATATGTGATGCATTAATAAAAAAAGCCATGGAGGGAATTAAAGATATGCCATTAAAAGCATTACCTAAAGAAGAATCACCACCACCGACTAAACGGGTTACAAGACGAAATTATCCAGTAAAGAAAGAATCAACATCTGATGACAATGATGATATGGAACCTAATCTTAAACAAGTTAAGCTGTCTCTCGAAAAATTTGATGATAAAACCCCTAACATTAAACCACAAGCTAGCACCACACCTAAATCTAACAATGCAGAACCTTTAAAGTCCACTAGTAATAAAAGTATTCAAAATGAAAAGAAACCCTCTGGGAATAAACCAAGAAGTAGTGTTAATGTTAATAGTTTAAGTTTTGATTATAAAGAAGATAGCAGTGCTAGTAATAGTAACGATGAGGTTGAGAAGGTTGAAGAAAAGCCTTTTAATATTATGGATTATATAAGCATGATCAAAGTAAATGGAGTTGGAGTGCTGTTCCAATGTAAACTATGTAATAGAAATTTCCTAAAAAAAGAAGTTGTTGAATCTCACAATTGTGCTAAAAATGGAGTTCCCAAGGTTGAGGCTCCTAAAGTAGTGCATGTTCCAGAACCTCCTAAAGTTCCCACAGTAAAATACATTAAAATTGAAGATAATTCGAAAACATGGAAATCTAATAAAAATGACAAAGATTCTAGGACAGACAGTAAAAATTATAGCCAGAGAGAAATTAGCGAAAAGCAAGAAAACAGTGTTCAATCTGTTCCTAAAGTAAAACCTAAACCTAGAGCTGGACCGGCTAGTAAGACAAGGCGAACTGTTGACACAGAATCAGTAAATCCAGAAACACCGCAAAATAAAGTAGCCCAAGATTCTTCAATAGAAAATACTCAAAAGCCCTCAGTTCAGTTGCCTTCTCTACCAAAACTGAATGGCCGTTATAAATTAGTTCCAGGCCCTAATAACATATTCACATTAGTTGAAGATGCTTTAGTGGAAAACACTGTTTCTGATGTTCAAACCCCTAACATGGGTAAGAAAAGAAAATCTAACGATGTCATAGAAAATGTAGAATCGAACATACAAGGACGAAAAGTACAGCCTGTAACTGTAGCAGAACCTTCACCGGTGATAGCAAATGAACAGCAAGCAAAACCATACCCAGTGGGTTTATTCCAAACCGTAGGTCATTCTTCTAGACTCTATGAGCGGCCCATCGCTCCTGCTCCCCCGCCATTTACTACTCCTGCAATGAAAAAGCAATCTTACACTATAGTCCAAACTGGAAATCCTAGCAAATTATTAATATCAACTAAAGCATTAGCTGATCCTGAAGTGCCTAAAAAACGCCAAAGAAAATCTAAACTTGAAGCAAGAGAGGACACTGAGCCTCAAGCGCCCTATAAGGTGACTCTGGAAGACGTTGCTCCAGCAAAAGATACAGGTTTCTTCACATTTATTAATGTAGATCCATTATTACAACCCTCATATGTTTTGCCTACTGATAATATTATACAAGAATCCCAAATTTCGACGTCGACATCGGTAAGTAATACTCCACAAAGCAGTAAGGATAAAGATAAGTATGGGTGTAACATGTGCGGCGAGTCTTTCTCTAGGGAAAAGAAGTTGTTGACTCACATACAATCGCATTACAAAAAAATGGACGAGGAAGACGAATTAAGAACGGGGAAGACTTACAAAAGAAAAACAAAGAAATAGTGACGACTTAAATGAAGTTACAGTCATTTTATAACATTGAGATGACAGAGTTATGTCTTTTATCACGGTTGTAAGAGGATTCTATCGAACAGGACTCGGAAATGTCGTTAGTTGGGCAATAAATCAGGGAAATGATGATAAATACCTACAATGATGATTGCCAAGTCTGGAGCAACCTGTGCAAACAAACAGTCTATCAGGTATTGCCTGATAGACTGTTTATAGACTTTAGACGGAAGGTCTAAAAGATCGTTCAGTTAAGAATTGACATGTGCTGATTTTTCAACGAAATAATGTTCTCCTGAACAGTTTTCAAGAACATCGTTACTATATTGCATTTGATAATGTTCTCAAAAGTAATTAAGCGTAAAATTTCGAAGTTATGTGTAATGTTGTTTAATTGTCATTAACTAACAATTAGGGTCAGTCGCGAGCATAAGTATCTAACTAAAACCTTATTTGATTACATATATTATTTATTTATGTACTTATGCTCACGGCTGTACTTATAGTTTCTGTAAATAGTAATTATTTTAAGTATTGTTATGAATTCCTTATTGTTTATGTTAAGAAGACATAGTTTTTAATTAATCGTTGCATAATTTAAATGTAAATGTTGCATTTCGATTTTAATAAAGTTCAGGCCTAGTGTTGCCATTTGTAAAAAGTATAAATTTTATGGTTTATAAAATAGTTTTTCGAAGTGATAACCTGCTTTATGCAGCAGGCGGTTGTTAATTTGAGTCCTTACTGTGCACTTATAATATGTACGTTAGACTGCACTTCAGTGGTAATAACACTTATAATCCACAAATGGTTCTAGGGAATAATACTGCAATGTTTTGGCACCAGAGTGCAACAATAGCAAAATCAGTAAAGTTTTGTTACAAGTCATTTAGAGATGAAAATTGTAAAATTCTACCTTAATTGAGTTTAAAATTAGGTTATTTATACAGTTATGCATCAGTACTGCTTAGGAGGATGTAGGAATTAAGGGTACCATTGATTTCTAAAATAAAACATTAGAATTTCTTAAAAAAAAAAAAAAATAGATTTCGACATCTATAGCAACACGATTATGAAGACTTGGGCTGAAAACACTAAAATATGTTCAGCACATTTTAAATCCAAACATTTAATTGCAACCGTGTTGTTATCAGGATGTATATGCTAGTGGCGCCCTCTGTGCCGAGCTTTGCGTAATGATTCCTATTAATTTTACCACTGACTGACTGAACTCTGGCAACACTAGCTTTGGACTCATGTTTGCATCGCATTACATATATTTGTTAAATGGATATTGTAAAACCTAATTATTAAGTTGCCATTTGTGAGGTCTCATTGCCTTTTCAATGTGCAATTTATCTCAGATGTAGTCCATTCCTTTGGAGATAACAACAGTAGTTATATGTTAAACTTAGTAAATAGTTACTAAATTTATATTACTTTTGATAAAATTCTTAAGTTAATTCCATAAAACTTGACGGTTTCCACCAGAGCTAGAAGCATAGAAATTAATGCTGAAGACACCAATTCTCAGTCATTCACGCCAACATCCAAAATTTTGTTTTAAATTAAACTTGTTCTTGCTTCAATGAAAAGGGTTGAAATGCCCTTGTGTATTGTCAGTTCACACAACTAGTGGCTACTGGGAAAATATTTCCACCTTTTCTCAGAATTGATGTATTAGTTGTTGCCTCAGATTTATTACCATTGGGTACAAATCCAGCTATTCCCCTAGTCAGGTAGTTCAGGACTTTCTGTGATCAACTATGGGATCTACCAAAAGATATTTCGTCAATCGAATTGTGACATTTAATCCCAGGAAACATTTTGATTTTTTGTTGCTTTCTACCTACGTCTGTAAATGAACCCAATCTTCCAAATACGTGCCAATCATTTGCATGCAGTGTTAGCACACATTCTGCAGTTTTATTAAATCTAAATATTCACCTTCTTTTTTTGGACCCAAATGAAAATCCACACCTTCGCTCTGGAAAGGCATCTAACCAAAGGGTACCAGGTGGGCATGCACTTCTATCTTCTGTGGCACCCTCAGGGAGAGGTTGTCTTTTTGGAAGCCGGGATCTTAGGCCCGAATACTTTCCAAGTCTGCGGTTCAAAGCCGTTGATGGCAGAGAACATATTTGACTTAGAGAGTACTTAAAAATTGTTTTAAAAAATATAGTTTTCTAAAATAATATCTGAGTTAAATATGTTGTAAAATGGCAAGACATAGTACAAACAAACTTTTATAAAACGTGTCCTCATTTTGTCCTCATAAGATTTGGGTGAACTAATCAAAATTAGGTGAATTTGTCACCATGGTATGAGCGGGCAATTTTTAGTTCCAAAAATAATTACATTGCCTAATGATTTTATTAATTATTAGCTTACTTTGTCGTGATACTGAATAATTAGTCGTTATTTTTACATAGAGCAACAAAACGCCACCCAACATATTTAGACACTTCAATGTAGAAAATAATGATTGATTGATTTTGTTGAACTTATTATTCTTTATTTTTCAGAAATTAATATTACAATATTATGTGTTTATGTTAAGAAGTCGTTTATTTCTTTAGTTATGTATAAGTGTAAAACTTAGAAACATATTACAGATACACAATTATTACTAAACTATTAGTAAGTATATATTTTGTTTTATTTTAGTTTCTAAACAGTAGGTGTTATTACCTACCTACGTTTAATTAAATCCTTAACTCGTATCACTATTAGCAATAGTTAAAAATGAAATATACTCATACGTAGGATATTTTCTGTTAATCTAAATAAAAAATCTAATATATTGTATTCTATTACTACCCTTAAAAAAAAAACTAGAATATTTTTTAAGACTATTGCCATATTTAATATTTAGCAATAATATTTAACAATTAAAATGTATTACAGCGGCACTGCAGTGGAGAGGTGCGGCGCGGCGCGACAGAGTTGCCTACCGGAGAATATTTGACCGTGCCGCGTCGCGCAGCGCCTTTCCGCTGCTGTGACACTAGTCCGGTTTGACCTTGAAGTTGTGTAATTAAATAGGTACTGTTCGATCTACATTAAAAAAGTCGAATCTACATAGGTACGTTAATCTCATAAAACTTCTTGTCTACAATCTTAATAATATACAAAAATAAAACAAGAGATCTAAGCTCTCACAGTTATTTCAGTTTATTGTACAAATAAATTAGGTATATAGGTAAGTAGCTCAGTATATATACCTAGATAAAGCAAGAGCCCAATACACACCAATGCCCAGTGCACGCGCAGTACATGCACTGCGCGTGCACGGCTTAAGCATAATGTGCTTAACGTAGCAACCTGCAACTCATTAAAGCCGATGCCTCTGTCGCTGATCGTCACCCGCCGGGGCTCTGAGCTACCGGAGCTCTCGCCTGGCGGGACCTGACCGCCGAGGCGCCGTAAAGAAGCGGTCTCGAAAGGACCGGCGACTGCGGCACGCCTACTGAAAACAACATAGCAATATACCCACATTTTATTGCCGCACTAGTCCGCCTAGGGCAGAGATTTTGCGGGCTTCTCTTGCGCAGGAGGCCATGCTTCATATCGCGATGCACCGGCACCTGACTATCGTGGCAACTATTGGGTTGCACTAATCGGTACCGAGCATTATTTAACATTACGATCTGCTAAGGCAGATGATTTTATTATAAACACATTATTACACAGAGATTTTATTATAATTATTTATTTTAGCTTTTCACATTTCAAAATACATTTAAAGATACAAGTTGCATATACTTTGTAAACCATTTAGGTAAGTATAAAACCCTTTATTTTGATGAGTAGTAAAATTTGTGAATAGAAATGTAGGGCGTGAAATAGAGAATTGTGGTTTTTTTGTTTCAAGGTTACCTACCTTGGCGCTGATTCCACTGTTCGCTAGCTAACTCAAAATTAAACCATTGCTATCTTTTATTAACATACAGCGTGAGAAAAGGACGGCTACAGATAAAAACTAAATTAGGAATGTCAAACCAGTTTTCTCCTTGAACATTACTGTTTTAGTGCACACATTTCTACTTGTCGGTAGATTTGTATGAGAATTTTAGTCGAAACAAAATTTGACAGCTCTAATTTTCGTCTTTTCTAATAGTGTATACAAGGTGTAATAATACCCTATAACTAATTGAAAAATTGTTATCGATGGCCTAAAATAAGTTTAGTGTCGGTCTAACAGAATCGGGGTGATTGTATACCTAAGAGCAGGCCTTCGTCACTCGCCTATACCTACGCGATAAGCACCTACAGCGCGTGACAACTGGAAGTTGCAAATCAGTCGGGGCTGCCCCACGCTTATAAGTACACGCGTGCCTTTACGAACGGTCCGCAAATCATCGTCTCGACGCAGTGTTATTGTGTTGTATACTTCTTAAATAATGGAGAATCGTAATTCAAATAATTGCTGCGTGGACGGCTGTCGCAATAGACAGAAGGATTCGAAGTTTTCGTTTTTTGTTTTACCGAAAGATTCTGAGAGGTTAGAAATATTAGTATTTTGTTTATTTTACTTTAATTATTTAATTTTGGTAAGTTAGTTCAATTACTTAGGTAGTAGGAAGGTGTGTAGTTATACTCATATCCAGACGCGAGTTATATCATAACTATTTTTTCTTGATAATTTCCTTTTTCTTGTCCATTCTTTTTTTGAGCGAATTACTTACATCTATGTACCTATTATCTACATTCCGGAATTTAAGGATTGCATAGATTTATCATGCTCCAGTATTGTTACTTGATATGCGCCACAAATTAAAGTTTATTACAAACCTACTATTTTACGTAAGATGAGCGGCAACAACGCATCGGTGAGTTGCGGCGGCGCGCGTGGCGGCGCGCAGCGGCGGCCGTTCGCCGGTGCCCTGATTATGACGTTTTTATTTTAGTTTCACTTTCACCTATCCCGATGTTTGTTTGTAACCAAATCTTTGAAGATAAATTTGATTCACTTTCCGGTTACCGATTGATCTGAAATTTTACATAAACGTGTAAGTTGGATTATGGGATCATCATATCAGCCAATTGCCGTCCACTGCTGAACTTAAGCCGGGAAGGCTTAAGTTTAAAGAACGCCAACCATCCCGGTCCTGAGCAGTCCGCATCCATCCGTTGCCAGTCACCTTCTTCAAATCATCGGATTATGGGATGTTAATGCAATATTGTGGGGTTAGTAAGCTTATCTGTTGATGGAGCCGGAAGATGGTCTCTGGAACTCTATAAAGGCACAACGTAATCCTATCGAGTTTGGGCTTTTTAGGGTTCCAAATCTCCGATGAAAAAACTTAACTCTTAGGTATAATATCACTCTGGTGGTATCTGTCACACCCGATTAAATTAGCAACTACTAATGCTATTGACTTGGAATAAATAATAATAAATAATAAAATTTATTCAAAAATAATGTTTACAAAAAATTAACAATATCCAGCAGAAAAAAGGTTTCCTATTACAATAACGATACAATTACAGTGCTTAAAATTAAAAAATATACAAGAACTATTAATAACGGCATAATTAACAGTGATTCGGAAATTGCATTATTTGATAGTGGACCGCCCGAACTAGGTTTAATTTAAACCTGTGTTTCAGGTCATCACTTTACAGTCCAGTTTCATTACGGCAGTGAGTTTAAACTATTATAAAATAAAAATATATTCTATTATAATACATAACTACGACAACTAAGCTTATCATACAATAGTACGACTATATCTATGGAATAATACAAAAATAAACATTAACAAGTAGATCAGATAATTATTATGACAAAATTTCTAGAAGTTGTTCTGTGTCTGTGTAATTGAGTGTCACTAGGTATTCTGACAACATCTTGCTACATTTTTTAGACCTTACACTATAGAAACTTAGTACTTTGTTAAGCCTATTATATAGAAAAGGTCCTAAGAACACGTAAAACCGCTTAGTAAAGGCATGTCTGGTTTGAGGCTTTATGCAAACTAAGTCCTTCCTTCTCTTGTCCGAAGGTAGAGGGTCAAAAGGAAGTGCAGTATGCTGGTGTAGCACTATGTTTAAAATAAATAATTGCCGCACTGTAAGCACATCGCATGCTGTGTAGAGCTGGTGCGTAGGAAATCGAAAAGGACGGAAGGTAGCAACCTTAAGAATTGCTCTTTGAGCACGTTCTAACGGGAGTAAAATTGTTTTAGCTGCACCACCCCAAGTAGTAATGCAGTATGTAAGAATAGATTGACACAATGCTAAATAAACCTGTTTTATTAATTTATAGTCGGCTATATTACGTAATTTTTTAAAAACATATATTAATTTGCGTACTCTCGTACACAGTAACTCGATATGTTTACGGAAATTCAGATTTGAGTCAATCGTAACACCTAGATATTTTACTTGGTCAGCTTTGGCTAAAGTGGGGCAAGAGCATGCATTGTCAGCATACGTGCAGTTAATATGAGCGTGAATGTTTAGATTACTAAGTGGTATGTTATTATTTCTCATTGTAAATAAAATGTAATTGGTTTTATCTGCGTTTAATGTTAGGAGATTTTTCTGGAGCCACTTAGACACAATGTCAAAACCATTTTGAGCAATTTCATACACCTCAACTCTTGACTTACCTGAAAACAATAGGGCAGTGTCATCCGCATATGACATTATAACTCCATTTTGGAGCGACAGGTTGCAAAGCTCATTTATATAGATTAAGAATAATGTGGGCCCCAAAATACTACCTTGTGGAATGCCAAAACAGCTATTTTTAAGATCAGAACTGGTGTACTGACCTATTTTTACACATTGATAACGATTGCTGAGATAGTCAGAAAATAGTAGGAGTTGTTTACCTCTTATCCCAAGTGATTCAAGCTTGTGTAAAAGTAATGAACAAGAAATAGTGTCGAAGGCCTTGGCAAGGTCTAGAAAGATTCCTATTGTGTGCATACCATTATCTAGGTTAGTAGTGATATAGTTACTCAAATTGTGGACCGCTTGGCTGGTTGATTTTTTAGCCCTAAAACCAAATTGACTATCTGATAATAGTCTGTTTTCTTCTAAATATTTTATTAATCTACTATTAATAATTTTTTCTAAAATTTTTGAGAGGCCTGTTAACACTGAGATGGGTCTGTAGTTATTCACACTTGTTTTATCTCCAGATTTGAATACAGGTGTGACCACAGCTTTTTTAAGTAATTTTGGGAATATACCTTTAGATAAACAAAGTTGGAAGATGTGGGTTAGAGGAGGGGCAAGTAGGTGTTTAAATGTTTTAAGGATATTATTAGGTATGCCATCCCACCCAGTGGCACAAGCATCCTTAAGCCCGCCTAGAATAGATAGAATAGTAATGTGAAATGGGAGGCGCTGGTGTCCGAATTGAAATAATTGTTGAAATTTTAAACTGAAGTCACCAAGTCAAGTGGGGTATCATATGAAAGGGTTTTGTTTGTAGATTCTAAAACAATTCTTTATTATTTTCTATGTGGCATGGTTTTTGACTTAGCGTCAAAAATGTGTGCAAAATTACCATAGCTATTAGCATAGATAAGCAGTCGGGGCCTACATGATGGGTTTTAAAAGCTAGATATTTTTTTTACTTACACTTGTTTGCGAATAATTTGCTGCTGCGCCGTCGCTGTCGGATTGAACGATTGCGAAACATAAAACAAAAAAACCGTATTACGTATACCGGTTGCTCGGCTGTCGCTCCGCTGTCTATAACCTGTCACGCATGTTGTTAACTTGTTACTGATATTACATGTTTATCTTACAGGAGGAATGAATGGTTAAAGAACATTGGGAGATCTGACTTATTAAACAAACCTGATCTAAAGCCAACCAGTTATAAAGTATGCTCCATACATTTCGAAAGTTCAGTGATGTCTGAAGTACTTACACGGAAACTACTGCCAAGTGCCGTACCCACTAGATTTCTTCCGAACCAACCCCAGCCGAGCACTTCACAATGTGAAAACGAACCACGTAAAATTTCCGACGTGTCAACACAAACCGAAGTATCATATATAAATATACCATCCTTAGTTAAAGTTAAAAAAGTTTCTATGAAAAACATTGATACAAAAACTTTTAAATCAGATAAAGAGCACGAAGTACAAACGGCACAAGCTCTTTCATCAGGTACGCCAAGAAAAAGGAAACTTCCTACCAAATTACAGACATCTGAACAGAAAAGCAGAAGGCTAGAATATGAGCTAGCCAAATTTCCAACCTCAGGTTTCTCCGAAGAAATTACTGAAAGGTTTAATAAACTAATACAATGGCAGAACAGCTTAAAGGACAAATATAAGGGTAATCGCTACAATCTGGAATTCAAATTTTTTGCTCTTAATTTACATTTTTCAAGTCCGCAGTGTTACCGAAGCTTACAATCGTTGTTAAAACTACCGAGTGAAAGCACATTATCAAGATTCAAGTTAAATGTTAGACCTGAACTAGATGACCGAATTTTAAATACAATTTCTAAAAAAATACAGTCTTTACCAAATGCTGCTAAATATTGTACAGTATGTGTTGGTGAAATGGTTTTAAAACGACATTTATATTATGATATGAGAAAAGATGAGATAATAGGACTTCATAATATTAATGGGCATGTAACTAATGAAATAGCTTCAAATGCTTATGTAATACTGCTGCGAGGAATTTTCGTTGATTGGAAGCAACCTATTGGATACGCCTTACTAGCAAGTACCAAACATTACCAAGAGCTAGACGACTGGATGAACGAGATTTTGACCAAACTTTTTACATTTGGTATAAAAGTAAAAGCTATAGTATCGGATCAGGGCTCGAATTTTGACAAATATGCAAAGGAAGTTAAGCAAATCACTGCCGAAAAGCCTTACTTTATACTAAATGGAAACAAAATTTACTATATTTTTGACGTTCCACACATGCTTAAATGCATAAGAAACAATCTCCTAACTAATGACTTTTATATTGACAATAATAAAATTACATGGGAGCATATACAAACATTATATTCTCATCAACAAGAACAAGACTTACAACTAATACCAAAGATAACAGATGCCCACATCGAGCCCAACAACTTTCAAAAGATACGCGTAAAATACGCCGCACAAATTTTTAGCCAAAGTGTGCATGGTGCGCTTAATACACTTATTCATGCCAAATTTCTGCCAGAAGAAGCAAGAGCTACTGCAGAATTTGTGAAATCTATTAATGATTTATTTGACGTATTAAACTCAAAAAGTGTTAATAGTAATAATAAATATCACCGAGCATTAACATTAAATACAGATCAAATTAATTTATTGGACTCAACACAAAAAATGTTTAGAAAAATCACAGCTATAAATCGAAAAACTGGCAATAACAATACAAACAAAGTAAAAACATTTACAAACCTTGAAATTACTATCGAGGCGATAAAAATGTTGAGCAAAGATCTAATGGACGAAGGGTTTAAGTTTGTATTAACTAGCATGCTTAATCAAGACCCCTTTGAGATTTTTTTCAGGACAATTCGTCTACAGGGAGGAAATCACCGAGAACCTACTCCTATTCAATTTATGAGAGCTTTCTCTAAATTATTTCTGTGTAATATGTTAAAAAGCTCTCCATCCAGTAACTGCCAAGAAGATTTGTGCGATTTATTATTAGAAGGAGAGAATGCGCTTCATAAAGCAACCCTATCAATTGAAAAAACTTCAAGCACACCAGAGAGCTCGATAGTGGTATCACTAGATGGCGAAGTTGACTATAAGTTTGACCTCCCTACAGAAAATGCTCTCACATACGTCTCGGGATATTTTTTGTTCAAATGTTTACAAAGGCATCAGTGTCCTGCATTCACTAAATATTTAAAAAATACCCCGCTCTTGCATGTTATGTTTGCCCATTTCAAAGCCTTTAACAAGAAATCTTCTTTTTATGGAAGCCTTAAAGTTCCGCCAGAAAATTTCACGAACTACATCAAGAAACTGGAAACCATATTTTTGAATAATTTTGAAGGGTTTATGATAAAAACTCTAGGAAATAGATTACTTTCGCTGCTAAAAAACATTAAGTTTACTGCACCATGTCCATGTTTTCCGACACTGTACCTTTTAAAATTATTTGTTCGATTTTGAATTTTCACAACATTGAAATTTAATAATAGGTACATTAGAGACGGTAATAACTACATTAAGGTTAAACAATTGTAAATACAATAAATAATTCTTAAAATTATGTTGTTATTTATTTTAGTTTGCTTGTGTGCAACCTTGAGGCTGGAGCTGTAGTGTAGGTAAATTCTTAACACAAAGGAATTGCGTACTTGTGAGCGTACACAAATGCACCAAGTGCGTTGGAAATTTTGTAAACTATTATAATGGCGGTTTTCTTCGAGATCAAAACAGTGCAACTTCTGTCCGTCAGTACTATTATATATTCTGTGCTAAGGACTCTAAACTATAAAAAATTAAGAAAGCTGTTTTTATGTTAAATTATAGGCATGCATGTGACACAATAAATGGTAGGATATGTATATGTTTGTTATCCTCTGAATCTTATTTATTCACCCCATTTTTTATTCCCGAATGTATAAACCTGCCTAATAGACGTGAATGTTAGAAACTAAACAGTAACGATTTCATAAAACTTTACCTTACCGAGAGCCATAGTACCACGTAGATATGAACAATTAAACATGTTAACTTTTAGTGCTATTTAAATGATGAAAATTATTATTGTTAAAATACTTATTACTAGCTTTTGCCAGCGACTTCGTCCGCGTTTCCGTCGTTTTTCGTAAAAAAGTAGCATATGTCCTTCCTCACTGTTCTGTGGTTTTGATGTAACAGACAGATTAACTTTCGTATTTTAGTAGGGAAATATAATATATCACGTTACACAAAAATAATCCTTATAGCATGATTCAGTATTCACGCGCGACGGCGCGATGGCTTATTATCGTATTTCATGTATAAGTTTGGTGTTTCTATACCGATTTCTATGATTCTTTTTTTATTGAATAGGTAATAATGTAAACTTTTTTTAATTAGGGATGAGTGAGAGTATTATAAACGTAAGAGTAAACAAATATAATCAGAAATCTCCGAACTGCTAAGCTATCGGGAGTTATACGTGTTATTGTGAGTCAACCATAAAAGATAGACATATGCTGTTGTAGAATATTTTTTAGATAATTTTATGTAGAACATTTCCGTCATACATGATTTCTATGTAGCTTTAACCATTAAGGCTACATACGCGACGGAAGCTTAAAAAATACCGTTTTCCCAACATTTCCCTTCACTGCTCTGCTCCTATTGATTGTAGCGTGATGAAAAGTATACTATAACCTGCCCAGGAGTATGAAGAATAAATATACCAAGTTTCGTTAAAATCCGTCGAGTAGTTTTCGTTTCTATAAGGAACATACAGACAGACAGACAGACAGACAGACAGACAGACAGACAGACAAAAATTTTACTGATTGCATTTTTGGCATCAGTATCGATCACTAATCACCCCCTGATAGTTATTTTGCAAATATATTTGATGTACAGAATTGACCTCTCTACAGATTTATTATAAGTATAGATTATAAACATACAATCGCCACATTAAATAAGTTTAAGTAGGCACCTACATATTTATGTTATATTAATACATATTTAATTAAGTTTATATAGTAAGTACTTAATATTTTAAAATACAATATTGAGTAAAATTCGTGTACCTTTATTTGAATGTATTCTTGAAACCTAAAACAAAGAGAAGTTATAACCTACTTTAAACACCATCAATCAAACTATTTCGACATCTGTACGTACCTACCTCTATTGAAAATTATATTCGTTCACAAAGCAATGTAGTTCTTTTTGTAGTCCTTTTGGTTAAAACACAGATTACCTTATAGTACCTATGTTAAAAGTTAACATCTAGTTCAGTATTGCCATATTTGACGTAAAAATGTCTACCATCTAAAGGTAGGTACTATCTACGGTAAATAAAACTCGAATTTAAGATGATTCATTTATTGGGTTGTTATTTAAGAACAATAAGCCATTTATACTTACTTCAAAACACATAATATCCTCTAACAGAGCTTAAAGATCGCCATTTTGTTGATTATAAGTAGAAATCCGACGCAAGTTATAATTAATAACCTAAGTATATTTCTAAAACCATTGATATGCATAAAATTTCCTTATCCTAACTACGTGTAGTTAAAATAGGTAATATAGATAACTTTAGATCTAACGGAGAGAGAATATATTTGCTACTGAGAGGTACACACTGAAACATTGTGATTGAGACTAAGATTTGGCGATTGAAAATTCTAGAAGATCTATTGTGGTTAATAAACTTCTGACAAATACAGGCCGTGCATCTGAAAATAAATTATTTTTTCGTTTGGCAACATTATGTAGGTATCACTTTTTTTTAATTTTAGCAATGACACTCATGTTAAAGTGTTTGTAATTCCAATTTAATTATTTAATTAAGCGTTGAATTTGATTTAATAATGTTATTATGTTCGTATGTCGTTAATCTCTCAATATTACATCATGTACCTTACTCTCCTCATTCAATGAGACATTATTATTAATTCGTTGTCTTATTAGCCCGCATTTGACAAAAGTTCCGATAATACTACACAAATTTAGATTTAAGATGTTAAAATGAGTGACGATAGAATTTGGAATCTAATGGGTTCGAATTTTTTATCTACGATGTTAATTCATTTCTACGTCTTACTCTAGAATAAGTAACATACAATAAATCTAACATTTAGTAATCACATTAATTTTGATATGTGTCTGGATTCAAGTGCAGCACCGTTTAAACTATGCTTTTATTTTGTAATATAGTTATATATTTTCAATGACAAAAAAGTACCTTCTAATAGGGTCTATAAAATGTACACTACAATACCGATCATATTAAAATAATTGTACTTTATTCGCTACAGATTATAATCTATGATATGTATTTTTTACCTACTTCTAAGTTACATAAAGATATGTTCCGTGGTCCTATTCTGGATTTTTCCAAAAGCCAGATATAAAGCGTATGCATTCTTTCAACGATTCTTACATTTTTTTATTAATCTAAGGACATTTTCATATCAACCGACTTTTAGCTTTATATCTCGCTTAGAATGGACGCTTGACGTTTCAATGGAGTCGCCTCTGATATAAGTCCAAGGTAGAAGGATTAGTTTTAGGGCGACATTCACAAACCACAAACATTCAGTGATGGTTATCAGGGTCATCATGAAGTGAGATGCGATAATCAGCCTAACCATGACTAGTTAACACTAACTTCACAGTCTTAGCCTCATTTCATTTCACACTAAATGATTTATAGACGCGAGTTTTCGGCCCTGATAACATCTATAAAATTTAACCTAAAAAATTATCTTGGTTTATAACCTAACGAAGCGTATGTTTACAAAAATATACCTATCCTATTCGAAAAGTAATACCCTCTTTCTCTATCTAAAGTTTTCACTGTAAGCCAAGTGTGTGACGAAAAAGAAATGACTTTTGAAGTCAGAAAATTCTACGTGGCCGGTTGTAGAAGTAGATTCTGATATCCAAAATCATTTCTTGAAGGTTTAAATTTCAGATTTCCAAACATTCCAACAATCTCACAGGATAAAGGTGAACAGGTAAGATTTACTTTCTCCTATATTTAATGGAGTCGTAAGGAAGGTAGCTATAGAAGGAGGAGCTTATCGGGGCAAATTGGACGACGTGATAGTAATCAGAGGCAGACTCCGGTCCTATTCAGTCCAGGAATCCCGTGTTAACCAGCTTCTCGAGGAAGAACTTGACGTCGCCGAGCTCCGAGTCCTTGATGCCGAGAGACTTCAGCATGCCGAGGTCTCCGTTCTCCACAGCCATGAATACCGAGCGCAGGTGTTCCAGGTCCGACCTCATCAGGTGAAGCGCAGCTCCGAAGTCTTCAATAGTTTGAGATTCTGGAAAATAAAAGTAATATCGAGCTTTGAAACACTTACTTAAATAAAGTATTTACGAGGATCTGTTGCTTTTTATTGGTGCCGAAATAAAAATAAAAAGCCCCTGTTGGGGCACAAATAAAATTTATAAATTGCGAACGACATTTCACATAATAAGATGAAATGGACGGCAATCATTCACATCCTTTTAGATGGAGCAACAAAATATCAATATCCAAAGCATTTTAGGGAGAAATAAAAATACTTGGAAGAGACTCAACTTCGCTGGGGTGGTCGACAAAAAGAAAGAACATCAAAATATACATTATTAATTACCTGATAGAGCAATGGCGACTTTCTCGACGCCACCGAGCGGTTCAAGAGCATCCCTTGCCTTGCTACCAAACAGCTTCTCGAGGTAGTTGGGCCCATGGGAAGCAAGTAGCGATTGGAGGAAGGATGCCGTTTCTTCAACAGGTGGCCTCTTAGCTGTGTAATAAATAAAAACATTTTTATTGATACGAAATTGAACATTTATTGCCTTAATATGGACTGCAAACTGTTTCAATCAATCAACTCAACCTATATCGTTCCAGTATTTAATTTGTTTAACAAAATTACATAATTTTTGATGACCTCCGTGGTCGAGTGGCATACACACCGGTTTTCAAGGTGTGTCTAGCTCTGAGGTCCCGGGTTCGATACCTGCACGGGTCAATGTTGTAAACAACTTTTCTATATTGTCTCGGGTCTGGGTGTTTGTGGTACCTTCGTTTTCTCTAATTCCATAACATAAGTGCTATAGCTTTACTTTGGACTCAGAGCAGTACATGTGTTGTTGTCCACATTTATTTATTTTTTAGACTGCCTATCCACTGACCGAGGCAGCGGAACGGAATTTTTTGCATTCCTATTGGTTAATATTTCTCCGTTTCTCCCCTCCGCAGCCTCGCTCCGCTTCATGGGACAGGCTTGACTTAAGTAGGTTACACAGTACAATAAAAAGTTCCATGTCATTAAAATATTGCTACTCTATTATCGATATTAGACATGGCCACTACACGAACTAAATTACGTCATAGCAACATGTCTCGTTAACAAATCGATAGTTTTATTACATCAGCTTCACCTAAACTGATAGTTAATTATAAGTCAAACATCCCTAAAATCTACTAATCTTGACGGGCCTTTTGGTCTAGTGGTTAGTCACCCTGACTGCTAAACTGGAGGTCGTGGGTTCGATTCCCACCCAGGACAAATCTTTGTTTGATGAGCACGATCATTTGTTCTGTACCTGGGTGTAATTTATCTATAATATGTATGTATTTAGAAATATATAAGTATGTTTATCAACTAATAAACATACTTATATATTTCTAAATACATAACCAGAGAACTGTCTGGTTGCCATAATACAGGCTCTGCCTAGTTTGGGATCAAATGGCCGTGTGTGAGTTGTCCTAAGATATTATTATTATATTATTATAGTTAAGTGTCTTGATACTTCGGTTCCAAGTGTTTTATTTCTAGCAAGTTTTATTTTCCTTTTACTGCGTTACCCTTCATTCGTTTGTCTCTATCTTCTTACTTATTATACCTAGATTAAAAAGGACTCCGCTTTATTCGATTGTGAGTACAATGTCAGGTTCAAGTTAGAATGTAATCCAAGAGACGTGTCTTTGAAATTGAATGTTAATTCCTCTAAATTAGATTTATCACAAAATTCAATCAACTGAGAAATAATAAAACAATTCCGATCATTGATTGCGTTTTTAAAATCCATTAGTAGGTATTTGATAAAATCACGAGAATAGCCATTTCGGATTCTCGGTAGCTCTCAGCAGAACAATAGTTCATTTAATTTTCCTTTCGTCTTTGTTACCTTGCAATTTGTTAGGACTTTGCAAATATTAATTATTTCCATTCTTCTCAAAGCCTTTGAGTTCCGCAGTTTTGTATAGCTGAACGTAACAAAGGGATACATACGGTTGTATTGGAAAAATAGAGCTGTCCGTAATATTGTAGAATTCTGTTTTGAGCTCGATTAAGAATCGGGAAAATGTCCTGTAAAATTTATTTCATGCTATTCTTTATAACTACTAAAGGTGTTTTTTTAAAGCATGTCTTGCGTTCAATCACGGCAGCGAAAACCGAATTCATATTTTAATGATTTAGTTCCTTTCATCTGGATACGAAATCACATCATAAGACTAAGTAATTCCCAAGAGATACTTAGATACCTAATACCAATTAGTTAAACAACGGTTTCACAATTCTATTTTTCTTAAATAAACAACATACAAACTGCAGTCTACCTTTGCAGCATTCTAGAAAAATATGAATCGTTCGCAGATGTTTTCAAATGAAGCTTTTGAAAAAGCTACACAAATTTAAAGCGAGTTTCAGAGAGGAATGTAGGGCACACATGTTCGTAGCGAACTTGGACTACTAATGTTATTAAATTCTAATAACCTGGGGCTTGACGTCAAAGCAACTGAGTTAATGTAAACGACGTAAGTATATGTTCCATGATAAGGTGTACCTACACATTATATTAAGACCTAATTGACGTACCTAAACCTATGTCATGTTTGAAGTAAGTTCTATATTTTCATCCGTAGATAAATGTAGGTATTGAGGTTTCCTTGTGTTCTTCGGAAGGAAAGTAAGTAGGAAAGGAGTGGCTAGTGGTAAAAAGCTTTACAGATAAGGACTAAGCTCCGAAAGATGTGAAGAAATGCTTAGAAAATTACTTAAATGATGCAAGAGGTTACTAAAATTTGAAACGTATCGAATCCATACTAGTTAAGATTATAAATGCGAAAGTAACGCTGTCTTTCAGCTTGTTACGCTTTCACGGCTAAACCGCTGAACCGATTTTGATGAAACTTGTTATTGCTATAGCTTGGATCACGAGACAGGACATAGGCTAACTTTTGATGCGAAAACCGACACTGCGTGCGAGCTGCGTGCAAAAGCTTGTCATTTATAAATTTCGAATGTAAAGCACACAATATTGATAATTTGACACTCTTCGAAAGCATTATTCGTCTAAGAAAAAATAATATAATACCGTATTATTTATGTAGCTTTACTTTAAAGGGAAAATAAGAAATTCTTGTTATTTCTAGCTTCACTCATGGGAAATATACCAACAGGCTACTTAATTCTATAGCAAACGAACTAGGGATTTAGTTTTCTTGCTTTTTTTAGTACCATTTTCTATTCAAATTCAAAGATTTACGACATAGTTACGGTCTCAATTCTTTGATGGAAAACTCACTGCTACATTTTTCTATGTAAGTAATATCCTTATGCATATTTCATGAATACTCGTAAATTTTACGTGGGAACTCGTTTCCAATGTGGCTAGGTAACCACTTTTTGTTTAAAAGGTCTCATTTAATAAGGTTTTTGTAAAGAGGGTAGGTATGAAAATAGACCTTTACTGGCTTGTGTATGATTTTAGCACAAAAGCGACCCTGAATATGATATTGCAAATTCTAACTGACCTTTATGCCCGTGACCGGATTTTGGGCCCTACCTTAATAACAATGATTCTTTGTGTAAATGGATTTTACTTATGAAGGATATGTGACAGATAAACAAATGAGTTCCAAAAGGATTATGAAAACCGACAATGGGTCGTACTTACAGTAAAAACAAGTAAACTATAAAGTGCTCCTAACAGAGTACGAACTTTGAGCACCAGTACGAAAAAGTAAAATCGTAAAATTAGTGCCAAAACAGAGCGCGTTTTATTAAAACTATCTCAAAACCTAATATTACTCAAATAATATCGGAACCATCGATATTTTCGCATAAACTTCTGTCGTCTCACGGAAAATCACTTAAATCAGTAAACGAGCGAAGTAAGTACTTTTAGCAAAAAATTTGCTTACGCTCGGCAAAATAATACTAGGATCAGTTTGATCCCTACATTTTTACTACTGATTTTAGGGTTAGCTTCTAATACTTTGGGCGTCGTAAAAAGCCGAGAATAAACTTGGATAGATAATCAATAACTTTTGCGAGTAAGAAATTCACTTTTATGTAATAAATTGCTGCTTATTAGTGCCATAGGTATTAATTTAATCCCAAGAAATGTATTTGTCACTTTTTGTATCCTATATTTTAACTAAACATCAAAATAATTACGTATAAAAAAAAAGTGGAGAACAACACATACATTACTCTGAACCCAAAGTAAGTAGCTAAAGCACGTGTGTTATGGAATCAGAGACAACGAAGGTACCACAATCACCCAGACCCGACAATGTAGAAAAATGGAGTTTTACAATGACCCGATCGGGGTCGAACCCGGGACCTCATCTCTTGAAAACCGGTGTGTGTGCGCCACTCGACCACGGAGGTCCTCATATTGTATGTATATTTTGGGTTGCAATTTCTATCTATATTCACATTTAAAATAAATTAAAATATATAAATACACAAGAGAATTACAAACCAAGTACAACAAATAATAAAAAATGTAGCCTGTAGTAATAATAAAAGTGACAACAGCAATTTCAAAAAGCTTTTACGCAAAAACGTGTTCCAAATAATTAGTTTTCCTATCCATTAGTTGAAGGACTTATTCTGAGAGTTTTTAGTTCACTGAGTTCCGTACAGCACACAAGGGATCAGTACACGTTGAAAATTTAACAACCTAAGCTAACGCGATCGAGGGAATCATTATCGATAATATTATCGATAATGTTATTAGGTAGCTCTAAAAATAACGCTTAATACGTTTTCTTGAGAAGTTTTTCTTTAATCGAATTTTAATCTCGAAATATTGGTCAAACGTTGTCAAACTTATGTACTTGTCTACGTATGTAAGAATATTATGTCTCTCATTTAGAAGTGGCAAGATATTTTAATATAAATTGAAATACTTTTTTTTTGTAAATTTCTTTTTACTGGTATTGTATGTATATTCTATGTCCAGGTTGTTAAGCTAACTTTAGTGGCTGTATTATTCAGTGTAGGTATCGTAACTACCAAATAAGTTTTAAGGTACTCTGTGAGGAGGAATATTATCAGCCATTTTAGTAAGAGTGTTTATGACTTCTAGACAAATTTTAGTGGTGTTAAATACCACTATCTACTGTTTTATTAAATCTAAAATAAAACCCTATATCCAAATAAAACGTAAAAGTCTAACTTCCGAATACTGACCCTTTTCAACTTTAAGACGCACTTAAATATCAATTTGTCGCTACTTTACACCTTAAACTGACGAATACAACAAGATAGTTAACGGCGACTTAAAACTGAGTGACGTTTAAGTATTCGGCCATAAGTCTATATATTGCTACAATCAATTTCAAAGTGACAAAGTCTTAACGGTGATAAAGCTTTAAAATCTTTGGTTAAATATGCTGCTTACCAGCAGTGCAGAGCTTGGAATCCTCATCGTACCCATCGATGCAATCCGGGGCTCCGTCGCACAGGTACTGGATGGAGATGCAGTTCCCATCCACCGGACATTTGAACGGCTCGTACGGGTGACAGTACTCTGAAAAGAAAATAAGAAAACATAAGTTTTTTTAGTAAGCTATCGAAGTCTGTGCTGAAAATATTCTAACTGAAATTACTAGCGATGAATTGAATTTGATTTAATAAAGAGATAGGAAAAAAGAGTATAATCTCTATTATACTCGTTTTCTATTGGATTGATAGACCTTCTCGGTAACAACCTGAATAAGCATTAAAACAAACAGCAATAAATCTAAGAAAATATGAATATTAAAATCTTATGAATAATTTCTTTATTTTTTCAATTTGATTCAACAAAAAAATAAAGAAATTATATTATTCTTTTATAACAGCTTAGCTTTTCTCCCAAAGAAATCGCTTTAACAATTACACAAAAGTTTTCATTTTCCAAGACTTACGACTAATTCGAGACCCCGAGACTAATCTTTATTGACGTTGCCTGAGTAAACTTTTTGGTTGCCCACCTAAAATCCTAATACCCTCACTGAAATCAAATTCAATTGGAATTGCCAGCAATTAAACAAGCCTGAACTTTACATTTCCACATTTGAACAAAATGAAGGCTTGAGACCGTTTTGGCCAGTTTATTTGTAAAGGCAACACAAGCGAATAACGGTTAATGGGTTCTTCAAAACGCGTTCGAAATGTAATTACTACTTTATCTGTTTTCGTACATTAGTGGCTGTTGTTGTGATTAGGACGTGGACCCTAAGTATGGCCCGAGTTTCCATACAGTGTGTTAACAGTGTAATATTTAAATTACACTGTTAACAAACATTTAGAATGTTCAATGATTTAAGTTTTTTTTTCACTGACTATTAAATTTAGTAATTTAAGACATTTTTTATTTTTATTAAATTTCAGTTTTTAGTAATCCTTCAAAAAATTCTTATACAACAACAAAATTGTCACACATTTAACGTCATCTTTTCCACGAAACAATCCAAATGTTGTGATAATATCATTAAAACAAGCCAAAAATATTAAAAGAAAGGAATCCATATTAATATTATAAATGCGAAAGTAACTCGTCTTTTACGCTGTCACGGCTAAACCAATTAACCGATTTTGATTAAACTTTGTATTATTGGGGAAAGTTTAGATCCCAAGAGAGGACATAGGCTACTTTTTACCACAATAGCCGACACCAACGCGGGCGGAAACGCGAGCAACAGCCAGACGGTGGTAAATCGCAAGATTAAAAAGAAAAAAGGACACAAAGGACATGAGAATACGAAACACAATTATAATAACTAAGACATTACCAAAGTACGAGCACTAATGATATCTTTAATTGGTTGTCGTTCGGATTCTTGTTAACGAGTAATTGCGTCTCGTAATGATTAGTTCGAAGTCCGTTCACTTAATCTGGTCCTTTCCGTACTTCGGTCCTTTTGATCTAGGAACTAGTTATGTAATGCTCGTTAGTGGGAATCCGCCTGTAATTTCACTAATTGTAGACGATCTTATTTCTATGAAGATTAGGGCTGTCATTGTTCTTGATATTTTGTAGTTATGAAAAATCTAAAAAGATTTTGTATTCAAAATATTGGCAAGAAGAAGCGAGGGACCGGGATCGCTGGAAAGAATGGAGGACAGCCTTTGCCCAGCTGTGGGACAATACAGGCTAGATATAATATAATAACTTAATTTAATAACAATAAAAAATAGTAGCTGAATCTATGATCTCAATCCTTACTAATATTGTAAATGCAAAAGTAACGCTGTCTGTCGCGCTTTCACACAAAAACTACTGAACCAATTTACATGAAATTTGGTACACAGATAGTCTAGAGCTTGTGAAAGGACATAGGCTAGTTTTTGCCGCGGTAATCGAAATCCACGCGGGCGGAGCCGCGGGAAACAGCTACTTAAAATATAATTATTTTTGTAATTTAAGATGAGTCACAAAGAACATCTCTCTTCAATTGTTTAATTATTCATACTGTACATAAAACCTCCATAAAGAACGAGCTCTCGTTTAATCAGGTTTAATGAGCAATAAAATAATAATATGAAAACAAATTCTATATTGCAGAGAATAGGTATGGCACGTAATTTACTATGTCGTAAATAAAAGAGCAGAAATCTCGTTAAAATGTATGAAAACCCGTAACATTTATGATTCGGCAGAACGCGGAGATATATTGCGTTATATTTTACATTATATGCCTACGCAATTGTTTCAGAAACAAACATAGTAACAACTTTAACCTAACGGGCGAGGAAGATTGAACGATTTTCGGTTCAAATTCTGATATCCAATTAAATACTATCTTCTTTTTCTTAGCATGTCGATCAATGGCAGTTAAATTTTCTCAGACCTGTTCTCGGTCACGCAAACAGCATTGTGTGTTTAGATGATCGGTCAGTCAGTCAGTGAGTATTTGACCAAATTAAGAAATTTTGACTAGTTATAATTCTCAGATTGAATGAAATTTAAAAAATACAATACAAAGCCTGGTTGGTTACTGAAAATTCAGGCTTCTAGTTTTATCCACAAAGAAGTTATAGGGGATCGAAAATGGCCTGAACTGCTTCGAGAAAAGGATAATACGGCCGAGCCGCTTTTATAGTAGAATTGAAAATACAATTAGGTATAATAGAAAAAAATTGTCAAGTTGTACTAATGAATAGTACAAAAGATAGGATAAGCGAACAACGATAGCTAACACTGCCTAATTAGGAGGTTTTCAAGTGCTCTAAATGCTAACAACATATCTGCCTCATCTCTATATATATAAAATTCTCGTGTCACGGTGTTCGAACTTGAACTCCTCCGAAACGGCTTGACCGATTTTGATGAAATTTTTTGTGCTTATCCGGTATCTATGAGAATCGACCAACATCTATTTTTCATCCCCCTAAATGTTAAGGGTAGTCCACCCCTAAATTTTATTTTTTATTTTTTAGGCAAATTTTTTTGTTTTTATTTTTTTATGACACAGCATACAAAAATACATACAACCCTAAATTTTCATCCCTCTACGATCAACCCTTATATTTTATTTGTTAATTAAAAACTTTAATTTTTTTTGGTAAAATTTATTTTTTATTTTTTGATGACTTACAATAAAAAATAGGGTAGGGTAGGTAGGGTAGGGTAGGTAGGGTAGGGTAGGGTAGGGTAGGGTAGGGTAGGTAGGGTAGGGTAGGTAGGGTAGGGTAGGTAGGGTAGGGTAGGTAGGGTAGGGTAGGTAGGGTAGGTAGGGTAGGGTAGGTAGGGTAGGGTAGGTAGGGTAGGGTAGGTAGGGTAGGGTAGGTAGGGTAGGGTAGGTAGGGTAGGGTAGGTAGGGTAGGGTAGGTAGGGTAGGGTAGGTAGGGTAGGGTAGGTAGGGTAGGGTAGGTAGGGTAGGGTAGGTAGGGTAGGGTAGGTAGGGTAGGGTAGGTAGGGTAGGGTAGGTAGGGTAGGGTAGGTAGGGTAGGGTAGGTAGGGTAGGGTAGGTAGGGTAGGGTAGGTAGGGTAGGGTAGGTAGGGTAGGGTAGGTAGGGTAGGGTAGGTAGGGTAGGGTAGGTAGGGTAGGGTAGGTATTTTTAATTTATAGGGCAAAACAACGTTTGCCGGGACAGCTAGTTTTTATATATAATATCATTGTTCCGTATCTATTTCATCTCTTGTAAGAAACTACTGAATCCCAGACGAGGTTAAGCCGGCAAAGTAATAAAAAGTAATAACAATACCACAAGTTTCTCCCTGAAGATATAAATGGGGCTAATTCGTTCAGAAGCTGTCACAAAGGATATAGATACCTTTGTACAGTGCGACACAAATCAGAGGCTACCTAGAGTGCGCCTAACAGAGTATGAACTGTGAGCACCAGTATGAACAAGCGTCGTCGTAAAATTAGTGTCAAAACAGAGCGCGCCATTTTATTATTGTTATCTCAAAACTGAATGTTACCCTAATAATATCAGAACCACTGATCTTTCGCATAAAGGTCTGTCGTCGTACGGAAAATCACTAAAATCAGTAAGCGAGCGTAGTACTTAAGCTAAAATTTTGACAACGATCGTGCGCTCTATGCTTGCTTATGCATACTTCAAGGATGCTACTAATCCTAGCACAGATGCATCAATCCTTCGAACAAAAATTGTAATTGTGTTAAAAAAAATATACAGTGCTTTTTTTTCAATTATTTTAAGTCAAGTAGACCCTTTTTTTAAAGTAGGCTTTCGAAACTTAAAATTACTCTAGTTGCGCTTGTTTATGCGCTGGCTTAGGTGGAACGTAAGTTAAGCGTATTTAAAGTTGTTAGCTTAAATAAATAAAAAATAAATGTGGACAACATCATATACATTGCTCTGAACTTATGGAATCAGAAAAAAAAAAGTGCAACAAACACCCAGACCCAAGAGAATGTAGAAAAGTGTTTTTTTAACATTGACCCGTGCAGTGATCGACACACCTTGAAAACCGGTGTATACACCACTCGACCAAACGCAGACATAAGAATAACAAATTAACAACGGTAAAATTAATTATTCGATCATATCCAGGTAACATTATGTAACCTCTGTCTTGTATCGTATTGAAACAGACACCGGTCTGAGAAATGTCGAGATGAAATATTGATAGCAATAACATAATAGATTCTGGCTTTGTTGCTGTGTGGAATTGCTAACGAGATACTCCTGATGTAATAGATGTATTCACTATCCTGAGATGAAATTGAATTGTTACTAATCTCGTATTGGATATTATACCACACTCATCGAAACTTTAGGCAAGAGTGTGTCGAGAGAAAAGCTTTTATGATTTCGTTAAAAGAATTATAAGGATTGCAATTATAGGTAGGTTTAATTACTTAGGTCTTGCTAAAAATATATCTAGTAGGCGTTTAGTAAAAAAACCGGTCAAGTACGAGTTGAACTCTCAGACGAATGGTTCCGTATCATCGTACAAGATAAATATATAACAGCAGGTATGTTTTTTTAAAATACAGAATACACAATCTGTGAATAAAATTGCATCTGTCAACCAATTACGGTTCATAAGATAGATATAGGATATAGGTATAGATACATAGTTCAGGCAGACGGACGGATGGAAATTAGACGGACAGACGGACAGTGGAGACTTAGTAATAGGGTCCCCTTTTCACACTTTGGGTACGGTACCCTAAAAATACCAATTCCCTATACCTCCATCTTAAAGAAAAAATCTTAAAGGATGCTTTCCAGAAAAAAGATTTCTATTAAACACAACATTTCTACCCATATTCCCAGTGGAAGCAGCTTACTTTTTAATAATTCTAAAACGTTATTAACCCTTACATGCGAGTACACGAAAAGTCATTGTATATACGTTGGTGTTCATAAAGTAAGGGTTGAGTGTCTTTTGCCGGCTTTAATAGCCCACCCTACCGTGCGTCGGGTCGTTAAGCTTCCAAAAATATGGTTCAGTTACACAATTACTAATGCATAACTGTATGTCTGGCCTGTACAAATTGCTTCAGTACTTATCTTACAAAGGCTATTCCACTCTATTATACCTACTTATGTACCTAACCTCCACTAAGTATTTTTTTGGCCTTAATGACATTAGGAACGGTAGAATTTCTGTCTGCCCTTTTCTTGGTTTACATTTGTGATTCATAAAGTATAGACAATACTATTACTAGTCATGAATAGGGGAGCGGACTATTTTTTTTATTTACGCGTCACATTTATTATTTTTTCTTTTTTTTTATTAAACAAACAATGTGGAAGATACAATGAATAGAAATGTCGCGTGACGGCAGTTGTAGCTACAATTTTTACCCACAAGTGACGTCACAAGCCCCGTCTCCTGAACTTTAAAGCGCTTTAACTTTGACATTTTTTATTGATTTGATATATATTTTTTTAATTATTTGTCTGGCGGACTAAATGGAAATTTCCTTTTCATACCCAGTCGGCACCCCCATTGTCTAATCTAATCTAATAAGCCCATCTTGTCTCACTGCAGGGCAAAGGGTCCCCTCTCCATCTTTCACGCACTTCTGTCCTGAGCTAGGGCCAGTTGTTTCGGTAGGAGTCAAGTTCGTCTCTCCAACTTCTTCTAAGACTACCGCGATGAATTGTATGTTTGTTTAATCAACTAACACATAAATAAATGATTTCTATTCAATAGTTTAAAAAATGCAATCCTAAAACGATAAAAACAAAAATGAATATAATATTATTATATGCCGTCGATTTGCCATCACTTAAAGTCAAACTAATTCCTTGTACAGACACCTAACAAATATCAGTTTATAACATAGAGCAACAAATATGAGGCCCTCATATAAGCCCATGTTCTAGCTATTACGATACAATTTCCACCGACGGCCATAAAATTGTTCGCATTACGCCCATTATGCGCCAACACTGTAGTGAAACTAATTCCGAGTCTCCCCGTCTTGGTAATTACGTATACTACAAGGATTTTACCGGGTCAAGTGGAAAATAGACAGTGGGGTCAACAGCGTAAAAAATTTCGGAACTTTAGGATTATAAATGGTGGAGTTTTGAGGAAAAATGGAGGTAATTCCTCTCGGTATTTGAGAAGTTTGAAGATTTTTCTTGGCGCTTAAACGTCGCTTTGAAGTTCTTCACTTTAAGTGTTTTGTTTAAGAGTTTTGTCTTATTGATCTGACTTTTGAGTTGGTGTCGGGGATCTTCAAAGGGAACTGAGAACTAAGTCGTTTAGACGGTTCGAGTGAAGCCTCCGTAACTTGTGAATGTGAATTATCTATTTCTATTCATATTGCCTGTGAGATAATATTTTGTCTATAATTTTATTAGCTAGGTACTAAATCTCTAAACAAAAACGCGTTTTAAACAATTCACATTTCAAGAAGATCTTTTATTTTTAATTAGTTTGCAAGAGCAAAGTGTTTGTTGCGTTTACAGCGATGACAATAATACCACCTTGGTCCGTAAACTCGAGTTACCTACACGTTATTGTCCAAGGCAACACGATCATACACTTCTTGGTTTTAATAAACCTTTAAAACCTTTACGACGAGGTAAAATGACCCAGAATTTTCGTAAATGTCATCCAAAAATACGGCGACATTTAAGAGCTGGTATTTTAAAACGTTTTTGAAGCGTCAAGAGGTACTGTAGGTAAAAGAATTGAGAGTGTCTCTTCCAAGTATTTGAGTAATGAGGTCTAAAGGTTTTCCAATAAAGGAATCAATTTTTAACGAGAAGTAAATTTATTAGTAGATACCTACCGTACTTCAGATTTTGGTTGAAATAAAAAATGGTGGCGCTTTAATTCAGGTGCCAGTGTTACTCGATATGCAAAACGTCACATTACAAAAAGAGTTATGAATATGGAAGTGGATAGATATACGGGCACAGGAAGACCGAAAAAGAGATGGATAGATTGTGTAAAAGATGATAAGAGAAAAAAGGAGTGGATGCAGATCTCTACATCCACTCCTTTTTTCTCTTAATCTGAGTTAAACGAGTAATAGGGATAAATGAAAGAAAACACATATTGCACCGACTACAAATCATTGTAATGGACAGGACAGGGAGAAGAATAATATAATATATTGGATCCACTCACGCACTGCCATCTGATCCAAAACTAGGCAAAACCTGTATTATGGCAACCAGACAACTGATAAACATATTTATATGTTTCTAAATACACATATAATAGGGATGTTTCCTGGGTATGAAAAGTTAAAATCTATTTAGTCCGTCAGTTAGATAATAAAAAAATATTAGACACGTATTTTTTCTTTTATCAAAACGATAAAAAATTACAAAGATACAGCGCTTTAAAGTTTCGGAGTGGGGGCTTATGACGCTACGCCTCGCTAAAAATCGTAGCGAGGAGTGACGTCACGCGTAACTTTAGTTCTCTGTATTTTGATCATTTTTTGTTTGCAGGAAAAAAGAAAAAATACGTGTCCAATAAAATTCATTAATCTACAAGACGGACATTAAAAAAAAAATAGGAAACAGGCCCATTAATAAATTACACCTAGACACAGAACTAATGATCGTGCTCATCACACAAAGATTTGTACTGAGTGGGAATCGAACCCACGACCTCCGGTTTAGCAGTCAGGGTCACTAACCACTAGACCAACAGGCCCGTTAAAAGAAGAACACTCGATATGCAAAACGCTAAAGATACGGACGGATAATAGTTTATTGGTTATTCTAAAACACTAATACATAATGTAAGTAAGCCATGAAAAACGATAGGTCCTTTGCTATTCCACGGATATATGTAGCAGAAGCTACTACCTACGACTTCTAAGATACCATGTGGCACCTAATATAGGTAAAGATATCAACAGTGTCTTATCCTAATTTTTAATGCCTGCTTCGTATATTAAAAAAAAAGATTTGTTTTGCTCAATCCTACCGTCCGTAAGCGAAACGAATCGTTTTTTGAATATAAGAACTGGCCATAAGCAAACATTTCAAGGAACAAAACAACAGCGTCGGAAGAATAAAGTGTGCCGTCATTACAGTAGATTATCCCTAACGAGCATAGGACACCATGAAATATGAACAGAGGGTTAATGCGATACAACGGACTGTAATGGCTTCTGTGACTTCAGGTTATACTACACCTGGGTTTATATTTATTTTTAGTTTTACATCATAAAGTAGAGCTAATCTATCATTTTTTGTTTGCCCTTTCAGAAGACTTATTTCCGCACGAGGCAATTAAATCGTGGGCAAGTATACTACGTGGTAATGTATTTTAATATAACAATATGTAACAGAAACCCTGTCCGTATTCCTGGTTTATATTCGTACTAGAAAAAAATGTCTCGCTCAGGCGGCTTCTTTGATACAAAACTGTTACAGTACAGGTGAACTTTGAAGCAATTAGTGTTGCCTTTGATCAGTTTTATTTTAATTTAATTATATTCACCGGGGATAAATAATAGTCTCAAATCCATTCAATAGTTACGTATAATGTGTACGCAGTACGATGCCGAATGATACTCATAAGGATCGGACAGAGATTTTTTTTGCATGCTGTATGTAGTTTTGGTTGACCACAAATAAATGAAAATATACAGATACTTTTTAGTATATTTGAAGCAAAAGAATGTATATCTCAAACCCATATATCTAAGACCAACATAAAATTTCAGTTGCATCACATTTTTGTCAATATTTTATTTGAAGTTCCAACCCAATAACTTTGAGAAACCGAGTTTTATATTTCCGCATTTCAATGTATGACGAAACCTATAATAATATATGTAGGTAGCTACTATAAAGTATATACATATATGGAATGTGGTATATAATATATTTGAGTGAAGATATTTCGTGGTATGAAGTTATTCCAACAATTTCTGAAAGTTATTTTACGTTTTCTATTTCCTAGATAGTCTTTCTGAATAATATGTTGAGTTTGTAATAATATATAATATGGATTAAAATTTCTTACCTACATTCTGTCATCTAAAGCCGGCTTCCCACGGGTTACGATATCAAGGATCACCCCGCGCAGCCGACGACCACAGACAGCCACGCACCGCAGTGAGTGTTGAGAATCAAACCCAATTTTAACCGCCTTAGAGAATACTTTGACTCGCGACGGATTGCGACAGACCGGGGAAGACGCGTCTGCTCTATCACGATCGAGCTCTCTCACACGGTCGGCGGTGCGGGGTGATCCTCGATATCGGGCACCGTGGGAAACCGGCTTTAGATGACAGAATGTAGGTAAGAAATTTTAATCAAATTTTAAATAATAAACGTTGATAAAAATGTTTACTTGCACATTTTTAGAAAGTGATTAGACTAATGTTGCGCGTTATGGTACTTTGTCCACATTACATTTGTTATGACCAGATTTTAAATAATTCAAAATATTGGACGAAGTGCAATAAAAGTTCTAAATTCACGTATACCTCGGGAATAATATAGGTATTTATATTCTTCTTGTGCCGTTGCATTGCCGTACACTGTATAGGCTCTGCCTAGTTTGGGATCAGATAGTCGTGTGTCCATGATATTATACTATTTCATACTTGCTTTTCTATTTCGGACTCTTTTTCCGGCCATTTAAAGTCTAGTTTATTTAATTAAATATAAATAGTCTTTATGTCTATTTTAAATAAAAATAACAAAAAACAATAATTCAAATATATTATACTTTGCAAAGTTACTTTCATCAGAGTACAAAAACATTAATTTTAAAACAAAAAGTAAGTCAACTGACAAGGGATCCTTTTATTAAGGTGGACAGCAAAGTAAAAATGTTTTTGCTTAACAAATTTCCCTTTCAGCAGAAACAGCCACTTCACATTTACTTAAAATATAACCCTAATTTAATTAAAACAAAAAACGGAACAAATTTCAGTGAATTGCGTCGTTTTAATTATAAAATTTATTTTAACTTCTTATTGTTAATTGCTGCTTTTGATTCAACGTTTTCTTTGTTGTTAAGTACCTATTTTTATTTTGATAAAAAAAAACATCTATTTTCACCCGTAGAGTTAACATAGATAAGCATAGAGCGTGCGCATCGCAAGTAGCTTTTATGTCAAGCGTAAGCAAATTTGTATCTTAATGTGCTACGCTCGTTTACCGATTTATATGATTTTCCGTACGACGATAGACGTTTATGCAAAAATATCGACGGTTCCGATATTATTAGGGTCATTAGCTTTTAAGATAGTTTTAATAAAACGGTGCGCTCTGAATTGATCGTAATTTTACGATTTTACATGTACATACTGGTACCAACAGTTCATCTATACTAATATTATAAAGCTGAAAAGTTTGTTTGTTTGTTTGTTTGTTTGTTTATTTGTTTGTTTGAACGCGCTAATCTCAGGAACTACTGGTTCGAATTGAAAAATTCTTTTTGTATTGGATAGTCCGTTTATTGAGGAAGGCTGTAGGCTATATAACATCACGCTACGACCAATAGGAGCGGAGCATAAATTAAAAATGTTGCAAAAATGAAAAACCGTTGAAACTAAAACACGCGAACAAAGTCGCGGGGGACAGCTAGTACTTGATATGCGCACACTTTAGTTTACTTATTTATTCCTCTAAGTACTTGATGAATAGTAGGTACAGCAATTTTTCTAGACAAAATATTTTTGTCTATAGTCTTATAACTTGTACTACCTTAAAAGAGATTATTCCAGATACTGTTAGTGAGATAATGAGTACTGCCCCTTGAGAAACAGTAATGAGAGGCGGGTTTCTTTAGTTTTTTTTCGTCTATTATAGACTCTATTCCCTTGAGATAAGGGCGTGATATTAGCCAGGAAGCTCGTTTGGGAGAAAGGGACGTAACTAAGATGTTCTTGATTTTTCTTCGGCTAAAAGAACCCAAGTTCCGTGTAATTGCGTTTGTTCGTCGAACGTAAGTGTGCCATTTAGAGATACTCTAGGTTTGATTCCTGATTAGTTAGAAAAGGGTTTTTTATTTTATTTTCTTCTTCAAATTTTTTATTAGTTCTTTCTTTCTTTCAACTTTAAGTAAGTATATAACCTTCTTAAACTGTATTGTTTTACGTGAAATCCGAAAAATGATAAAAATAAATTGTAGAAGTACTCAAGTAAACAGTTTCTTTTAGTTAATACTTGATCAAATTAACTGTTAGATACCTTTCAAACTTCTATATTATATTACACTTAACCGCAGGTTGAACTAAACTTTAAGTTAAGTATGTTAACTTGGTTAAGAGTTGAGAGTACGTTGAAGTATACTTAATCAAATTAGAAAGAATGAACAATAGGTAGCTCCTAAAATATGCAAACAAAGTTCAACGAATTTCTGCACAAACAGTGATTACAAGAAATATAATAATTATGTTGAACGTCTTATTGGCTTTTTTGAGAAAACGCTAACCTAAACTTTTAAAACAACTTTCTTCTAAAATATTCATGTTGGAAAGATGAAATCGATAAATTCAGTTATATAAAACTAGCTTTTGCCCGCGGCTCCACCTGCGTGAGTGTCGGTTATTGCGGCAAAAAGTAGCCTACGTCCCGTCTTGGGATCCAAGCTTGCCCAATACCAAGTTTCATCGAAATCGGTTCAGCGGTTGTGCCGTGATAGCGTAACAGACAGAAAGATAGATAAACACAGTTACTTTCACATTTATAATATTAGTATAGATATGGATTAATATCTTAAAGAAACAGGGATTATAAAATCCCGTCCAAGGAGTTACAATTAAAACTTTAGAAATATTAAAAAAAAGATTCCAAAGGAGTTCATTAATTATTTACTCGCTAACCCTCTCTCCCAATTTGAATGAGAATCATCCATCTTCGTTTCCGAAGCGAAGTATTTTGTTTGTTTACTGTTCCGAAAGAAATTGTTCATAGTTTGTTTATATCTTCATTAAAGAGAGAACCATTAATTATCTAAACAATATTTGTATAATAACTTTCGTGAGAAGTATTCTTAATTATTTAAAACAAAACGGTTTACTCACGCATATACTCGGGATCGCCCGACTAGTTTCAGACTCAATAAGACCGCATGATTAGGGACTCCTGTTGAGTCTGAAACTAGTCGGGCGATCCTGAGAATATATTATGCGTGAGTAAACCGTTTTGTTCTAAATAATCATCTATAACAAATTTTAAATGTAAGTACTTGCCTATATCTAAATCAAATAATAATTTCGTCATTAATTATTGCCCCTCCTAAAGCCGTTTTCAAAATCAAATCAAATTTATTTGTTAAACATAGGTAGGTGTTGCGGTAACAATGATGGTCTTAAATTTAATCTTAAGTTTTATTAGTACTTATTGTATTCATGTTATATTAAATTGTATTGTGCGCTATTATCTAAATTGAGGTTTTACATGTATCCGGATATTATTTGGATAGGTATAATCAATATTTTATATTAACTGTTGCCCGCGACTCCGTCCGCGTGGGTTTCGGTTGTCTTTCAAGTAGGTAAACATAAAAAATGGGCAGGTACCACAATTCAAGAGAAAATGGTCATAAACAAACACATAAAATTCCGCTTTTCTTTTCATGCGTTTTTTCATATCTAAAAGCAAATGATCATCACCATTCTGGCTGAGAATACGAGTTTGTTGACGTGTCATATTTGTTGGCGCGTCACGATAAAAAGTAGGTATATGAAAAAAATACGTTTTCCCTATGTTTTTTCTAACCCTACATTAGATCCTGCTGAGAAATATGACCACTTTCACTATGTAATATAGAAAGAAAAAAAATGTATGTAAATTTTTATGTAGGTACTAGGAGCAAAGTAGGTACAATATAAGCCTCAAACTCTTAGCTTCAGAAAACTTCAGTGTTGTTATAATAGAGTAAATGTGTCTTCAACGTAGACTCATCTGAATGAGGTTCCTTATTAAATATTCTGAATATATTACGACATCACCAACTGGTTTGAGTCTCATTTGCAAATTAGAACTCAGTTTCAGTCTATTTAAGGATTCTCGAATAATCTCGAATCTTAAAGTTTCATATTTTTTTTGTTTATTTATAAAATAATAGAAAATAATACTTAGTACAAAAAGACGCATGGTTATTTCGTGTCTTAGGTCAAGAATAAAAAAAAATAATATTATTTTCACCCGACTACAGCAAAGCAAAAAGGAGGAGTTATGATTTTAACCGGTATTTTTGTTTCTAACTTTATGATTTAAAGCTGTTTTCAATTTTCTACTCCTAACAGGTTCCAGGTTGAAAGACCAAAAAGCAAAAACCACACATATTTTATATAATAATGTTTTTCCATTGTAACGAGACTCGACGTTTTGACGTAGCCTGCAAGGTTATTAAGGCATAGTGTAATGTATGGCATGACTACAACGGGTCCATCTAGATACCGAGAATTAATTGCTTGTAAATATAACCTTTTTTTTTTTTTTTTTTTTTTTTTTTTTTTTTTTTTTTTTTTTATCGGGGTGAAACTCTAATGATTTCAACCCACACCGAGGGCACGGCGTAGGGATATGTCGGACTTACACCGACTAAAAACACCCCGGTCCCGTCCTTGCCTTTGCCGGAGCCGCGGGATCGCTTACGCAAGCTCTGCGCGGCCTCGGCAGTTGTAAATATAACCTGCCTTAGGTTATATGAGATAGATACAAAAACTATATAGTCGTGGTGGCCTAGCGGTTCTATTACCGGATCTGTTTGCATAAGGTTGCAGGTTTGATTCGAAGCAAGTACCATTGTAATTTTTCAAAGGTTATTTATTTTTTTAGTTATGCTCAGATACCACTGACAAAAAATTAAGGAAAACCGCAAGAAGAAACCAGGTCGTTTACTCTTGAATGAATTCCAATTCTAATATAATGACAATGCCTAATTATTATTCGTAAAGCAGGCACACAAACAACACAGTACAAAAAAAAATTCTCAATGTTTAGATTCCAGTTAGTTCCTTCCATTGACAGTAAAAGTATTTTTTTTTTCTGAATGACGTGTCCGCTAAACTAAAATCTATCTAAATGACATTGTTTTACAATTCAAATTAATTGCAGAGTAAGGGCACTGGATCCCAAAATTTTGTCTCTAATCGTCCACCCAATTCAGATATGAAGTGGTCTTTGCCCAACAGTGAGTAGTTTCAGACCGGTATTATTTTACCTTAGCACAAACTAACGAACCAACTCTTATGTACTTATGAATAAATAACTGAAAACTGCATGGCCACGTCTTCTCAAAAGCCATCTCAAATGTATCAAAATGGCTTCCTGCTAGGAAACTCGTGTAGCAGATTGTAGTTATATAATTTACATGCAGACGTCGTACTTGGTCCGTTTTAGTTTGGATTCAGACTTGCTAGCTCAGAGTATTCAAATCGAGTATTTATAGAGAGCTAACTGTGTTATGTAAGATGATATATTGAGGCAATATAGTAGATACTTTGAATGATTTAATAACGAATTAATAAATATAATAATAAATGTGTACAAAATCACATACATTGCTCTGAACCCAATGTAAGTAGCTAAAGCTCTTGTGTTATGGAATTGCCAACACGACGAAGGTACCACAAACACCCAGACCCGAGATAATGTAGAAAAGTTGTTTTTTACATTGACCGGTCCGGGGATCGAACCTAGGACCTTAGAGCTAGCGACACCTTGAACGGTGTGTTGTGTACGCTACTCGATCACGACTATATAGATGGATTTTACCTAAAGGCCGTGCAGGGATTAAAATCAAGTCTCTCCAGTGCGGTGAAAACACTAGATAAATTTATTTCATTGATAAATAATGTTAAATTACTCTGTGATTATATTTTTCATATGTTATTGACAGTTCATAGATTGATGAATAATGACATAAATATTGGAAAATTTATTTGATGAAAGCTCCAACAGTGTTACATGTTTCTTTGATCTTCATAATTGAATTTTCTATTTATACTAAGCATGTAAAGTGGAAATTAAGGACCTGTCGATCAAGAACATGAATTAGAAGTTGAAGACAGACGAGAAATGAAATACAAAATGGAAGAGAACAATAAGCTTTTCTCCAATAAAAGTACTTAAATAATCCACATATTTATTTCAAACGAGCTTCCCCGTCAATCGGTGTTTTATGTTTTGTCAATTTTCGACATTTCGTGTGGATTTATCGACATTTCGACATTTTCGACATTTCGCAAATTTTTGTTCATACAAACCTTGTCCTGACTATTAAGTACAAGAGCAACAAAAAAACAGCCAAATCGGTCGAGCCGTTCTTAAGTCGTGCTCCGTCATATATAACAAAAAATATCAAACACAACTAATTTCATTACGCTTAAAAATGGCTAAAGCTTCGTTAATCCAAATATTATTCCTATGAAGAAAAACCAGCAAGAAAGGTGCTACTTATTTGTCCACCATTCATTTAAAAATACGTTTTCAATTCAACAAAGCTATAGTTTTACTTCCATGAAATTCGTAATAAAGTGGAAAGCGAAAATTTCGTGTTTCGCTAAACAAATAGCAACTCGATCCACACCGATCGTATCGATCCCCGTGATAGCCAATCACGATGTTGTTTCGAATGAGCGAGTGCATTTCACAGAAATCCGACGAAATAACAAGCTCCATGTATTCAAAAGCTCCTATATTTGTTAAGTGGTACAAAAGGAAAATAAACGGGTTGTATCCTGTTAAGAATTTATGGTTGGACATTGGTGTTGCTTGTTTTAACATCTAATATTTTGTTTTTCTTATAGCAGTATGGGCATGGAGAAGGCCCACTCTTTAACTTAATACTAACTTTAAGTAGCCACTTTGCTGCGTTTCTTTCGAGTTTCTGGAGGATATGAAGGTCCAAACCAATTTAGATAGGTGGCAATACGTCTTAAAGACCTAGTCTATCTTAAAGCCTTAATAGATACACTAGGTTTTGAACATTTTTATATACCTTAATTATAGATGTATGTTAGTCTTGTAAAAACTCGAGAAAGGCTGGACCGATTTGAATAATTCGTTTTTTATTTGGTTCGCCAGAATACAGTGACAGTTAAAAAACCAAAAAAAATGTAGTAACTAGTAGTAGTAGGGTAGGTAGGCCGTTGACGGTTGCGTTCACCGATAATAGATTTATAAAAATACGTGAGTTATACAGAACAAAAGTTAAATCAACATGCACTCAAACATCAGAACAATTCAATTACATTCTATGCAAAAGGCAGTTCAATTAACAAATCAAACAAGTGAATGATTGGAAAGGTTAACAATGGGCCTGTCTCCACTCCTTTTTCACAGTTTATTCAGAAATTTAATAAAATTGACGAATTTGCTTTTTGTATGAAACGTGGACTCATTAAAATATAATTGATGGGTATGTAATAAAGAGGTAAACTGCTGGCAGTAAATTATATAAATTTCATCGATTTTTCTGTAAAATTGCACGTCATTTTTTATAGTAAAAAAAAGTGTAGGTACTTTTTTACTTTTGAAATAATTCTACATAGAAATATCACGTAACTAACAAAGCATTAACATAAACATTAATTCCTAATTGTAAGGGCTATATTTGCTCAATGATTGCCACTAAATTAGTTAAACCATCGTTGGATTTGGTGGTTTAATATGTATGGGTGTAAAAATATACATATAAAAGATTTTTAAGTTATTGATTTTTCGCAATAATTGATGAGCATTACAACCTTCATTCTAATATGAAACCAGACCCAGTGCCAATAGAATCGTGAAAGATTCCTAATGGCCCGAAGACGTTTATTTGTTGATTGATGGACATTAAAATTGTTACCATCAAAGCATCTTAAAAATTACATATTTTCTCCGGTAATATTAAAATAACTGAATTTCAATCAGCTTTATATGCCGTAATTTGTTTGAGACTTACCGGAGCGCTTGGTGTTGTGGCCATAGAGCCTGTTAAGGTCCAGAGCCAGCACGGTGTGCGGCAGCGCGCAGCTCACCGCAGCCAGCGCCGCCACGCAGGCCGCTACACGGCACGACGACATCGTTCTACAACAAATATATAAATAGGTATAAGAGTGGAAGTAAGTAATATATTATAAAACAAAAAGCGGTGCCCGACGTTTTCACAACAGAGCAGAGGGGCAGAGATATCCACTACTCAACGTTCCTCTGGGAAAAATAACGCTCCTGTCGGGGATCTTGGTAGTTTTCAACGCGTTCCCGCATGGTCTTCGGTAGACGGAAACCGAAAAACTCCGTCGGTTTTAGCACGGCATACCCCTGACTTTACCGGGTTCAAAAAAAAAGGAAGCAGCAAGTTATGAAAAAGGTTTAAAGGGCCATAAAGCTTCCCATTTTCGCATCTCTCAATAAGTTAGAGAACGGTCAATAAAATGAAGGTATTTAGTATCAAATAAAAAAAAACTCAAGGCTTGTTTGTAATTTATAGAACGGTATTGTCGCCAACCAACAAAGTTTTAATATTATTATTAAATAAAAATAAACAAAGATTTTTATTAAGTTTTGAATTTTCTAACCGTGGCATCATACGTATTTCATACTTAATTGGTTTTAAACTTGCGAAATATAAACACTGAAATCTTATTTCCAACTTTGTTCAAAACTAATAAAATTTCAATTACTTCATGGAAATTCTTGTGTATGTAAAAACATGCCACATATTCTATTATAAGATAATATTACAAATTCAACGCCCGTCAGTAGTTCACCTGGTTTCAACGTGAATGTCTGTTTTAGCTTCACAAAGGATAACTTGTAAAATAACTCGATACTCTCTAAGTATCAAGTGGAAACCTCTCAACCTGCGAACTTCTTGGCAACAGATATCTTTACCGAAGAAACTTAAAGTTATTAGAGACTTTATAGTTAACTAGTTTTAGCCCGCGGCTCGGTCCGCGTGGGTTTCGGGTATCGTGGCAAAAAGTAGGCTATATCCTTTCTTAGGCTCCAAGATTATTCCGTACTAAGTAACATCTAAATCGGTTTAGCGTCTTAGCCATGAAAGCGTAACAGACAGACAGACAGAGTTACTTTTGCATTCATAATATAAGTATGGCTTAATTACGTTTGATTCCGATCAAATTGCTTAAATCTTGTTGTTTTGTCTTAAGTCTTGTGTTTGAGTCGGGAATGCAATTTTGACGTCAAAGTAAGGTTTGGTCGATTTAAATGCTATTACGGAAACTGCGCCGAGCTTACAAATCGAATTCTATTGCAAGAGATTGACAAAAGTCAGTAAAGATATCATATCATATATAATGTATAAAATATCATATATAAAGATGTCAGTAATAATATGAATTGTTTAAATTAATTAGACGAGCTCCGTGGTCGAGTGGCGTACACACTGGTCTTTAAAGTGTCGCGAGGTGCGACGCGCGCTTCGATTTTCTAATCAGAAATGTTAAAAGGAAAAGAATAACCTATTACTTCAGCTTGAATAATGACGAGCAATAAAACTGTATTTTTTTTGTTGCTCTTTAAATAAATGCGCTACCTACGCCCATACTTGGCCAAGTTACTTGCCGGAAAATGCCTTCGTTTTCTCTGATTCACTACACAAGTGCTTTTGCTACTTACTTTGGGTCCAGAGGAATTTTTGGGTAATCATAATTTATTATTTTAAGTAAATTTTAATAAGGTTGTAATTTTATTTAAATGACTGGTTCAATGTATGTACCTACCTTAATCGAAAAGACTATAATAAAATATTATAGTGATCTAGTATTCATGTATTCACCGATTATCTATACTAATACTAATCTATACTAATATTATAAAGCTGAAGAGTTTGTTTGTTTGTTTGTTTGTTTGTTTGTTTGTTTATTTGTTTGTTTGAACGCGCTAATCTCAGGAACTACTGGTTCGAATTGAAAAATTCTTTTTGTATTGGATAGTCCGTTTATTGAGGAAGGCTATAGGCTATATAACATCACGCTACGACCAATAGGAGCGGAGCATAAATGACATGCTGCAAAAATTAAAAACTGTTGAAACTAAACCACGCGGACAAAGTCGCGGGGGACAGCTAGTAATATTATAAAGCTGAAGAGTTTGTTTGTTTGTTTGTTTGAACGCGCTAATCTCAGGAACTACTGGTTCGAATTGAAAAATTCTTTTTGTATTGGATAGTCTGTTTATTGAGGAAGGCTATAGGCTATATAACATCACGCAACGACCAATAGGAGCGGAGCAAAAATGAAAAATGTTGCAAAAATGAAAAACCATTGAAACTAAAACACGCGAACAAAGTCGCGGGGGACAGCTAGTTTTATATATTTGCATATAATTTGCCTTTTCTTCTTATCTTATTACACGAGCGGGGAACAAGCTTATTCAAATTAGCAGCTAATTAAGGATTACATTCAGTCGAAATGATAAAAACGTTTGTTCAAAATTTATTTGAGGCTAGGTTTACATAATATTCTTCATTTATTTTTTGTTCTTTTCAGGACTTTGTAAATGTTGTTTTAAATCGAAGAGCTATTTTTCTTTCTGTCGAAAATTAAAACTGTTGAGATAATACAGACCCTAATATAGTTAAATAAGATGTTTTACCTACTTGGTAACATAACATTTACAGTTGTTAACAAAAATATATAAAAACCTTTAAACATCGTTTCACTATTATTCTGTAACCCTGCCCCGGCTTTACACAGTTAGACCAAACTTTTGTGAATTATACAAAGAAACCTTCCTCTGGAATCAGTTTCCATTGGTGAGAACCATATGAAAATCCGTTCGGTAATTTTTGTGTTTATTGCGTTCATACAGACAGACAGACAGTCGTAGCGGGGGACTTGTTTTATATTATTTCAACGTACGGGGTACAATAAAATATGTGTCTATCTTTGGTTCTATATAAGTAAATGCTGTGATTTCGCACAACTCAAATGTAAACTTTACTTTTCCATCTATAAATATTATGATAGTCTGGATGTGACCATCACTATCTACCCTAAATTTTGGCAAATAATCCGATCATCATCATTATACAATGTACCTATATGCATTTCAATTATACTTATAATATTGTAAAAGACACCGAAACGTGCAAAAGGTTGCTATGATACCTTTGTAAGTAAACGTTCAGCTACAAGGCTGCTGCATAATAGGAATTTGAATAATTTTCCAGTACCTACACGCCATCGCGCCACAAAACCTAAATGTTTATTGTCGTTGCAACTTCAATGCTAGCAAGGTAATAAATACAGCGGAAAATTTTAATTAAAACTGCTTATTACAATAAATTTTTAGGATTATCGTTTTAAAGATTTTAATTCTCGATTTTATTGTATTTTAAAGATATATTAAAAAAGGATTTATTTAGATTTTGGTTTTCGACGTTTCAATCTGTGAACTACTTTTTAAATGGAAAATCCATTTAAAAAGTAGTTTTATTTCAATGTTATACATTCGCGTCAACCTCGGAAAGCATTATTTAATAACGACTTAAAGTTAAGTAGCGTTTGAGTATTTGGGGGATATACATAAAAATATAGAGAAATATAATAAAGAATTTTCTATAAGCCTAGTTAAGTGCGAATGACATTGACTGACATTTCTGATAAATAACAATTGCTAGCTACTGACGTTTCCATTATATACAAATTGAAGATTGAAGATCATCACAAATTGCAGCCTTGAGGGGATTCAGAAACTGCGAAAGAAATTTTATCGGATCCGAATTATTATGTTATTAAGAAAAATTCATTCAACATTTGTCGTTTGTAAGATTAATTGGATATTTACCGTAAAATCATTACTTTAATGTGTGATTATTTTAAGGTGTTTGTATTTGTGTGTTATTTAAAATAAGTAAGGTTAGTTTTACCTTCCATATTTATTGTATAACTTATATAGAGCGGGTCCTCCTAGCACAGGTATTGCTTTTACTTAAAAGATTTAATGTAAAAATTTAACGTTTCTGTAACAAAACTTTTTTTATTTTTTTATTGATTTATATCTAAAACTTAGGCCCACTTACACAAGCCCGGGTTATCTTTTTAACTCAGAGTTAAATGCTATCACTAAGTTAAATTGACAGTTTGTTGTACAATATTGTCAATTTAACCTCGCTTAGCAACTAACTCTGTGTTAGGTTTTTCGTGCAAGTGTGCCTAAGTATGTCTAACACTTATGTTAGAAATAACATGTCCAAGACTCGGCTAATCCAGACTGTAATAAAGAATTCAAATCCAAACGTCTAACAATACGAGACGTAACTAATCCAGTTTCCAAGCCATTCATTATAGCTGTCTTTGAAGAAACTAATTAAAACTTCTTGCAATATGTTGTTAGTCCTTTAAAGACCTCTTGGGACGAGCTGATGGGGCGAAGTACTTCAGTACTTAGTATTTTGAAGTGAAAATGTTTGACGTTTACGAGTTGAATGCTCAGCAGTTTACTGATGAATGAATTATGTCGAAGAGTTTATGTTGACTGTCTCGTGTTTCATATAAATCTCGGTGTTAAAAGGAAAAGCGTATGATTAACGACTTTGGAGATTGAATAAGGAAAAGATAATGGAAGGTAGCGGAAAAAAAAACAATTTAAGAACTTTTTTAAGAAGATATTTGAAAAAATGTTTTTACATTTACAGTCTGAGGGTTAAATGTTAAAATCAAAATCCTTTTATTTGAATTCTTATTGAAGATGACTTATAATTGATTCAAGGTGTTTATAAACTTTATACTATAGACGGGTTAGTAAATAAGTAAACCCTTTAAATATTTACATGATTGAAATTGCCGTTCCAAAATGTATACTTAAATAACTTGTTGTAAATTTGTAGGTGCTGTTGACATGTATTTTAGCTAGGAAATCGAAGTAGCAGGATCCAATTTTAGGAATTTCTCGCCACAAATTGAACTAGGTTGTAGGTATGTACTTTAAATCGAATTGCCGCAAGTTCTTGATGTAAACTTGGATGCAGTGCAAACTGCAAATCGATCGGAGGTCTGTAATTTAGATCTTGTTAGCGTTCACCGAAGATTTCTTTTGAGTTAAAACGTTTTAATGGTTCGTTAAATTGTTGGTGTGGGTTTCTTGGTTAAAAGCTTTGGTTTACTTTCTTATAAGGATAGTATTAACTCGAACATTTGTGTGATCCACAAATACAAGTCTGGGTGTTCTTTGGGCATGTGATTTGAATGTTTGTGAAACCTCCTGCGACATAAGATAAATACTATACTGAGGGAGTCGCATTAAAAAAAAAAAACAAGATATCTTAGAGCGAAAATATATTTTTTAAAAATAAATAAAAAAAAGGAAAAAAAATCTTTTTCTTGAGTACGTATTAGAAAAAATGGGTTAATCTTTAATATGTCGTAATTTTCGGTTTATAAATAATATGGGCCAAGTTTGTACACAAATATTTGTTATTAAAAAGGAAATACAACTGTTAACATTTAAAAATACGCTTGTAGAAACCATAGGAGGTGGCATACACAGTGTTGCCAGTGTTCTATACCTGTCTATCGTCACACATCGTGTGTATACTTTTACATCAACATGGAGTGTACAACTTGATTTATAACAGTTGACACTACCTAGCTCTTCCTGTTATCTACCTTATAGCTTTAATATATCAGAGGCAACGTTTACGCTTTTTCATTCAGGTAAGTATTCGTATTTTTCATTGTATAAAATAGAGTTCGAAATTGAGGCCTATATCTCAAAATCATATACATACTTCAATATAATTCAATTCATATAATTTATATTTAAATATGAAAATAACTCTCTTATAAAGTCCAAAATATGACAAACATAAATATATATATGTTTTAATTAGTTTAATTAATAACCTGAGGATAAAGACGTGATTCCAGTTAATTAATTAATTAGCTACATGACATGTTCTGTTAATGTTCTCGTATGAAACTATGATATTTCTCTCGTGTTTCTATTACGTAATAATGAATAATCAAACATTAGTTATAGCAGTAGATATATTAAAACACTCTTCTTAATTATAAATATAGATAATATTCATGGACTCACATGTTAGCTTAATAATGTAATCAGAAAAGGTTTGCTGGCATAAAAAGTTATCTTACCATCGTCGGAAACTTTGGTCCGAATCTAGGTTTTCCAATTCCGATTCTTGTTCTTGTGTTTCTTCCGATTTATGTTTCTAAAATGTCTGTACAAAAAAATCCTGCAGTAAAATGTTGCGTGCTAAAATAGTAGCGCTAACCCTAATTTGTTTGGATCAGGTTATGAAAGTAGGTAAGGTAGAACGTCCTAGCCTGATGAACTACGATCTAAAGTTACCTGGGTCAGACTGGATGCGGAAAGTGTAGGACCAAGAGTTGTGCCTTGAGAAAGACCTATGTCTAGCAGTGGACCGATATAGCCAAAGTAATAAAGTTTAGTTTGCATGGAATAAATAAACTATCATGTATAGAATCGACTGTTCTGTTGGTCTAGTGGTTAGTGATCCTGACTGCTAAATCGAAGGGCGTGGGTTCGTTTCCCACCAAGGACAAATCTTTGTGTAATGAGCATGATCATTTGTTCTGTATCTGGGTGTAATTTATCTATAATATGTATTTATTTAAAAATATATATGTAGGTATGATTATATATTAGTTGTCTGGTTTCCATGATATAGGCTCTGCCTAGTTTGGGTTCAGATGGCCTTGTGTGAGTTATCTTAAGCTATTATTATTATATAATTAATCAAGAGAATACAATAACTCGACTCTACGACTCCTGACATGATTCTAACTAAGAAATACATGTTGTATGTATCTGCTTTCAATAGCCATTACATGTTTTTAGATGATAAGTAACTATTCTAAAATTACAGTGCTCTACGATTTATATTTTTTTAAATTCATTGTTGAGTCCGCAAGAGTGAAAGGCAATATATCTTCAGACACTCGACAAGCGTATTCTACAATATTTTTCGAACATATTTCTTTGTAAAATATACGAAAGAATTCTACAACCACTTAGATAAATTGCAGCCTTAAATATTAGATGGCAATGCCAAATAGTTTTTTTTTTAATTTGTTGTAAGTAGATTAAAATAATAAAATTTGAATAAAAAAATTTGATAGCTACACATTAGAGTTTTCGATACATATGTACCGTATAATAAAGGCAAAACTTTAAAGATTAATTGTGACCTGCCTCTTTGTAACATGCTGCGGGTTCAATTCCATTTATGATTTGAAATAAAACTACTTTTGAACGGATTCTATCGCGGTTTGTATTTAGATTTTACTTCCTGACGTTTCGACGCCTTTGCAGGTGTCATGGTCACGGGCAGACTGAGGTGGTATTCGTCTTGACAGTAGATGTTACTCGTTCTACCGTCTTCTTTTTTTTTCCATATTATGTAGCTGTATTTTTGTATATCTACACTTTTGTGTCGGTGGTTGTGGTTACAGACATACAAATCAATTGCACGAAGAACACCATGAGTTAGAACAATATTGTGGTCAAACAAACGCTTTCCTGTGAAGAGATAGAACCCTCAGCACGTCACGCACAGTGGTAATTGGCGTCGTGACCTATAGTTAGGTCTCATATCAATCGAAAGATGAGGAAAAATAGTTAAAACCATAAATTTATTCTTACTATCTACAGTTAACAAACAACGATAACGCTTACATAACTTATCCTCCTTTTTTAATGGTAGTATACGAACTACTTTGACATTTAGTGACCTTAGTAATAACCTCGACCATATTACACTGAGTGACGCACCTTTTTGCGTCGGCTTTGAATAACAAATTGGTGACATCTATTCATCTAGGTGACGCTAAATAATGGCGCTCCATTTTTTATACCTATATATAAAATTATTTCAGCAGTTCATTTGTTTAAAAAAAATGTTAAATACGACTGAATATTTCCTATGAATATTAGACGACCTTCGTGGTCGAGTGGTGTACACACCGGTTTTCAAGGTTTCGCCGGGTCTGAGTGTTTTAAAAAAAAAGTTTAAAAAAAAGTAGTAAAAGGTACCACACCTTTGTTGTCTATGAATTCCATAACACGAATGCCTTTAGCTACTTACTTTGGGTTCAGAGCAATATATGTGATGTTGTCCACATTTATTTATTTATTATTATTTAGTGCTATCTGTAGCTTTAGTCTGGTAACGGGCGAAGTTAATAACCTATTCTTCTATGGTTTCTAACCAATTTTCAAAGGAGGAGGTTCTAAATTTATCGTATTATTTATTTTATATGTTTGCTACGCCATTTCTCCGACAATTGTTAAACGTTTAAAAAGAAAGCTGTTTTGCTATGTTAGGTATGTCTGGTTCGAAGGGAATCTTGGACTGGGACCGCGGTCCCAGACGCCAGTCCAGGCCCCAGTCCCGGTTTCTCTTTTGAATTTATTATTTAATTTTGAGTGAAACAGAAGAGATTTCTGTGAAAAATGCTATCGCTCTACGTAATTATACAGTATTCAGCTGAATCCGGTAAGACTGGAAGCCGACCCCAACATAGCTTGGGAAAAGGCTAGCCAAAAGAATATGCTCAGTCATCATTAATGACAAAACTATATTTGCAGGTCACACTATCCCACGGAAAAAATAGTTGTCTATTATCCATTTACCTTTAAAGAAATATCACTTAGCTAATGTCGGGTCACCCGTCATCAATTTCAATAATATCTTTTCAGCCTGTCAGTGTAGTTTTAGGTTAGGTAGACCTATTTGGTCTGGTCCTATAGTTTAAATTTTATTTTAGTCCTTATTTAATAGAATTATTTTAATTTATTATAAGGAAGGTGTTCAAAGGGATTTTTTTCCTTTATAATTTTTAGTTTTGTTGTTAAATTTTATTTTCCGCGGTAAACACTTGTTTTCCCAACTTTGACATTGGAAATATCGTTGTCCTCCCGACGACGGAGCCATACAAAACAAGAACTGAACTAGATATAATCATTAATTTTAATTAAATAATACATTCTTCTAATTAAAGCAAAGTAAAGTATAAGACAATATAGCTTAAAAAAATGGTAAAGGGCGAGTCGAACTCGCGCATAAAGGGTTCCGTACCAATTTATGGAGCCCCATTGTTTTTAATTTATATTTATTACTGGCTATTTCCCGCGGTTCCGCCCACGCCTATATCCTTTCTCAGGCTCTAGACTATATGTTTACCAAATTTCATTTAAATAGGTTCAGTAGTTTCGGCGTGAAAGCGCGACAGACAGACAGACAAAGTTACTTTCGCATTTATAAAATTAGTAAAGATTTGTTGTTACAGCGGCAACAGAAACACACACTGTGAAAATTTCAACTCTCTAGCTATTACGATTCTTGAGACAGCCCGCTGACAGACAGACCGGCAGGCGGACGGACGGACGGACAGCGGAGGCTTAGTATTAGGGTCCTGTTAGCAGCCTTCGGACACATAACCTTAAAAAAGTAGAGAGTAGGTATAGTATTGTTACATCTTTTTTAAAGTGAATGTATAAGAGAATAGGAAGAAAGAGTATATGAAGAGTTTTTTTTTACGAGGTATGAAGAGTTTTTTAATAAAAGAGGTTAACTACCACCTAAATATAATATAAAAGATTACTATAAAACAATACATCTTTTCCTTTGCAATAAACTACTGTAATAAACTAAAAACAAAGAACCATCCTTTGTTTCTAGTTCAAACCCACACGCTTTATTATTTTCCCAGCCTCACAGATACAGTATCTACAATAAAAATAGTTATATTTTCTGCCAACACAACTGAGCAGGAATTTATGTTTTTTATTATTTATACTTCAAAAATAACAAGCTGTCAGGTAACGGTGTCTTATAAACAAGTTTACGCTATAAAAGTACTGACTTATACTGTTATTTTTGTTGCGAAGTTCGACTGAAAATATTGGTTCGTTACTTGGATAATAGTAGAGTGATCGCGGTTTTGAGTGTTTTGTAAAGAACTGCAAACGTTTCATATTTGTAATAATAATGTAGGTTTATCGGCTATGGATTTAAGACGCCATTAAGTATAGGTACTGTACACACTGTATAATAATCTGACAATACTTTTGTCCGTCGCAGGTCGGCAAAACCTTTGTGTTTGTAACTTATACCTATGTATTTTTTGTCTATTGTATTTTTATTCTACAATAGTTAAAAGTCGGTACAGGGGTAGATGTCTATTTTTTTTATAATCCGTCATATACATACCTATCACATATTTAATTTTAAAATAAAAAAAAATCTAAATGAAAAGTCAAAACCTAATATTAGTCCGTCAGTTAGATAGTAAAAAAATATGGGTCACGTTGGTTTTTCTTTTTACGTAATCAGAAACTCACGAATATTCTAATTAGTGTGTACTTATCGTACTTGTAATTAGTGTGACGTCACAATTTCTGGCATTTTGTGCACAAGCATGACGTCATCAGCCCCCACTCCTGAACTTTGATTTACTGTATCTACTATTATCATGAAAAAAAATAAAATACGTGTTTAAATTGTAAGTAAATGTATTTGTTATAGAATATATATGTTCCAAATATTAGATTTAAAAAATTTTCTTTAAACTTTTTTGTGTATATTTTCACAATATTTATGTTAAAATTATGAAGTCACGTATTTCATTACTATCTATACTAATATTATAAAGCTGAAGAGTTTGTTTGTTTGTTTGTTTATTTGTTTGTTTGAACGCGCTAATCTCAGGAGCTACTGGTTCGAATTGAAAAATTCTTTTTGTTTTGGATAGTCCGTTTATTGAGGAAGGCTATAGGCTATATAACATTACGCTAGGACCAATAGGAGCGGAGCATTAATGAAAAATGTTGCAAAAATGAAAAACCGTTGAAACTAAAACACGCGAACAAAGTCGCGGGGGACAGCTAGTCTAATATAAAATTGTATGAATGAACAACAAAATATCCGAGCTTTTGAGATTGAAAATAAACACCTTTTATTAAATGTGTTCTTTCTCAAAGTTTTTTACTCAGAAATAAACTTGTTTTTTTGTAATGAATAGTATAAGTCTGATTAAATGGCTGTACATTTTCTTTTTCTTTGAATTTTGTATGTAATGAAACTAGATATCAAATTCTTAAATAATAAGATTGCGTTGTTTACATTTTTTCTTTCGTGATTTGTCTTTTGAGTAAGAAAGTCTGCGCATCAAAAGTATACTTTTTATACCCGGTTCCTATATTCAAGAATCGATTTGTTTTGCTTATGGACGGTAGATTTTATTTGTTTTGCTAAAAAAAATCTACCGCCCGTAACCAATAGGAATCTTTTCCTGATTATAGGAACCGGGCATTAGTCGAATAGACAGACAAAGACTGGGTTTTTAAACTGGGGCTAAATTATTGATAACGATTAAGGTCTTCTTATTAACTAACTAGCTGTGCCCGCGAATTCGTCAGCGTGGAATTCAACAAAAAGTTATTTAGTATTTTTTTTCGTTTTCGAAGCAGCCTAAGTTACTCCTTTTTACATCAGGTATCTGTCCGTGAAGGCCCGTCAAAATCGGTCCAGCCGTCCTAGAGATTAGCAGGAACAAACAGACAGTCAAAAATTGAAAAAAATGGTTATTATGCACATAGTAAAAATTGGTTATTTTAATTTTACGAACAGACACTTCAATTTAATTTATTTAAGTACAGATGTAGAGATGACACACTCGATGTCACTGCACCCTTGGTTGACTGGTAGAGAATGCCTAAATCCGCCATTGTACCTTTTTTGTGAATAAAGTTTAATTAAAAAAATATATTTATTTTGTATATTATTCCAACAAGGAGTACAGGTGTTATAATAAGCATAATGAATCCTCCCTTTTAAAGTCTAATTAGAATCTAAATTTAGGATCCCTTTCTTTTGTTTTACTTCAAACACAGGTACAATACTTACCTAGCCTCGAGTTAATCCTAAATGAAAAGACTAAAGAGTAGGTACACAGTGTGGGTAGCATGTGTTAACGTGGTTTTAATGTATTGTTTCACAATTTTAGTGTTTACCGAGGCTGTACACAGGTGAAATTGCGGCTTAAATTTGCGAGCATTGTTCTACAATAATAGTGTTTGAAAAGGTCTAGAATATTAGATTTTCGCTGAAAGTAAGATTTTCTATTCCTGAAATAAGTTATCATCATGTAGAATTTACCTACGCAGTAATTTAATAATAATATAAATGTCGATTCTATTTATTTTTATTTACGAATGAAACTAAAAAAATATTTTAAAAGATTTTAGGTCTTCGTGTAATATTGATTTGTTCTGAATAAAAATAAAAATATTATTAGGTACATATATACTTCAGCAGAGTTTATTAAAACTCTCGCATCCTAGGCAAACAACAGCTACCGTTTTTATTGACAGGCTCTTCTTTTAAACAATTGGGTATTTGACCAGATTTAAAACAAATATATAACAAACTATGTCGAGTTTTAAAAACGGCAGAATAATTACTTTCATATTGAACTAGTTACAAGCATATTAATATTGTTAATTCGACAGAGAGAGCTATACGATCAGATGACGTCACCTTGGTAATTCTCCATACTGATCTGGGGCTGCCCCGTACATTTCGTCGTTTTGCAAAAAGAAATAGAACATGCGTCATCTACTAACTTTAAAAGCTCATAACTTTTGTATTCATGTATATTTCTTTGATGTTATTTCGCAGTTCTGCTTCAATTTAATACTATTATTCAAAGTATTTGTAATAAATAAATAATTTGACAGTAGTCAAATATCCAATTAACAATTTTATAGGAACCATTTATTCTAGCTAGAAACATTAGTGAGGAAACGATATCTCGTTACAATCAACCTGTAAATTGTAATACAAAATGAAACAGACGTTGAAAGGTTATTTCTTAAATTGAATACTCAAAATCGATAGCTTCTAGGTTACATGGAGCTGTTGAAACATTTCAGAAATTCGATACATTTCTAAATTGGTACCTAAAACGCTATCGATGTTATTCAGAGAAGTGGAACATAAGGCGAGGCCAGACTATGACGAATTTATACTAAAAGTGTGTCACCGACAGAGACAAATGGAGATATACAGACAGGTGGCAAAAGTTTTTCTTTATAACGGAAATATGAGTAACATTACTTAATGCAGCCCTAGGTTTGTTTAGCAAACTTTCTACACACAGTATATGTTTTTGTATACGTAGTCAAATTTGAAACTAACTCTCTTTTTAGCAAGTTGAGGCCTCTTCTTGTCCCTTGCTTAACTCTTAGAGTATCGCTAAATAATCTATACATCTGTACAAATAAATAAAATTGTCTATTTGTAATATTAAAATAACCTTTTACTACATGCATATGAATGCATATACGGTACATATATATATCTTTATATATTAATTGTTATATGTACCTACCTGTTTGTTCCAGCTAATCTCTGGAACGGCTCCGATTTTGACGGGACTTTCACTGGCAGATAGCTTATGTAATAAGGAGTAACTTAGGTATAACTTCGAAAACGAAAAAAAAAACTAGTTAATAACTAATTAACTTTTTTTGGTAAATTCCACACGGACGAAGTCGCGGGCACAGCTAGTAATAAATTAATAATAATAATCGTGAACAACATCACATACGTTGCTCTGAAACCAAAGTAAGTAGCTAAAGATCTCGTGTTATTGAATAAGGGACAACGAAAGTACCACTAACATCGGACCGCTACAGATAGCATTGCCAGTGCCGTTGTTCAGAGCATCGAGGGACGCACTAAGCAACTCAGTAATTTGGCTATAGTTTGGAGCACATACTACACTCGATACAGTAATAAGAAATATTCATAAATCCTCGTCAAAATCAGAGTCGTCTGCTTTTTTAAAGCTGATAGACATGCCCATTCGTTTTTTTATTATTATTCTGTACTAAGTCATGATTATATCTCAAAGTAAATGCGCCTAACGAATGTTATTATACAAATATATTCTGTAAATATATTTAACAATTCCTTTGTATTCTTACATACTGGTTGGGCATAGTTAAAGAGACCCCTCAGACCTCAAATATCGATGTGTGTACGCAGTATTCCAAAATTCTTCGAAGTGGGGTTTCGTGCGGAGCATAAGTTATCCGATCCCTGAAGAACTAACGTCGTTTGCCGGTCCACAGACAAACACAAATTACTTGTGAACCACGGACGAAAGCGTCTGTTTTCTTTTTCCATTTTTTATTGGGTACGAATGTTATATCAACCCAAAGAAAATTCTGGAAAAACTTTATAGGTAGGTAAATGAACAATATTGTTGTATAATAAATGCGAACGCATTTACTATTGAAAATACTAATGGTAGGTACGTAGTAGGTGATTTAGGATCGTAAGTACTAAATACTAATGATCCTAAAGCCATAAATTAGGGGTGTGCCTAGCATGATCCACTGTTTTTATTCGACAAAACATTTAGACGACGCCCTTAATTTATGTTTTCTACGAAATGTTATGTTAGAATTTTCGTCAGCTGCCACGGCTTAACAGAATTTCTAAGACTATTAAAAAATTAATAAGGCAATAGCCTAATGGTTAGGGTGACGGCCTTGTGATCGAGATGTCGCAGGATTCCCACCCATTGCACTATTCACTTGAACCCACTCCAGACACAAGCATATTTAGCTTAGTTGGAGGGGTTAACAAGATTGCTCGTAATGTTAATTCCACCAACATTGCTAGTAACTTCTAAAAAACTTAATTTTATTGGTTATCAACCAGACAAATTAGATTTTGGCATTACAGACCATGAAACCAATGTTAAAGAACGTATGAATGAATGATACAGAGAGTAAATTAGACATAACGGTCTTATATATTTAGATCCTCTGTGGGAATAAAAAGAAAAGAAAGATAAGATTCCTTTGTCCTTTTCTGAGCGGCAAATATTAGTAAAGGTCCGGAAGAAAAATAGATAAGTCTCTTATGTTGATATTGTGTGATGAAAGTCGTTACTGTTTTTATATAATATGAAAAAAGTGATATTGTGAGAAAACGACCATACTATAACGGATCATAATATTTTAACATAATTCTTGATATTTCATGCAATTCAATACATCGTCATGAAGCGTGGAAAACTGTAAATTATAGGTATACATACACGTACACACAAAGAATTATTATAATTTAAACCAAATATTTTTGCGCATTTAATAAATTTGGGAAATAAATAAAAAACATACATTGAAACTCCGGGAGTGCCGACAGAAGTGAAACAGAAGTGTTGCGAGTTCAATTGTTTTCTTCTCATCAAACTGACCAAAAAAATTTCACTTCAAAAAAAAAACATTCTAAAGCTGCGTATAAACTAAGCGCGGCAAACCATCGAACATTGGCGCGCGCGGCGGCCGCGCGCTATGTAGACGGGGTTGCCGCGCGCGGCGACTCGAGCATTGCCGCGCTCGAACGTGCCGCGCGGCGAACCGTTCACTGTCGGTTTTTGAGACCGCATCAAAGGAGCTCCAGTCGTTCGCTCGCGCGCAGTGGGGACGGTGTAGTTTTGGTGATTTGGCTCGCGCGGCAAATACGTAAAAATGGACAACGAAAAGTGCCGTCTACTAATTCAATTGTATGGCGCTAATGACTTGTTGTGGAATAGCAAATCCTCACACTACCACAATAAATCGTTGAGGCATGATGCGTGGGTACAAATAATAAAAAAAATGGATATACCTATTCCTGACTTAAAAAGGAAAATAACTACACTTTTGGCGTCATATAGAAGAGTCCAGAATAGCTAAAAGTTTACAAGTTTTTTTTTTAGTTTACAAGAATGAACTAGTCTGGCTCTCCGCCGCGGGGTGTTCGACCTGGATCGCCTGCCGCGCGCGGCAGCCGCGTTCTACGAAATTTTATTTCTTCATTTTGGCTCGCGCGCCAATAAACGACAACTCTGGTCGAACATTGGCTCGCGCGGCTGCCGCGCTTAATTTATACGCAGCTTAAGATTAATATTCGGACAACGTTCAATAATAAATCCAAAACTTTACTTTCATTTTCTTTGACAATGGAAGCACGCGGGTATCTATACAAGACACAGTTAAAGAGTTTTACTCATGGAGATTTTCCTAACCTAACCCGCTAGCAGGTTAGGTTTTCGGGTCAGATTAGGAATAATCCTTTATTTCCGTCAGGATATTTTGTTATGTGAGTTTGAGAGAGTGTTTGCACAGAATACAGTTAGGTTAAATGATTGACAAATTTTATATTACATCACGATTTTAATAAAACATACGCTATATTAACATTAACTAATTAAAAATGCCATCAGCAATTTATAAGCTCGGCTATAATTAAATTACGTAAAATTAAGAACAGCCTGTTTGTTTAACTCAAATATCATACTGTAGATATAACAATTAAATTAATTTCGCCATTCGGAAATGAAACGTGTTTTACATCGAAATATAAAATTTTAAAACTACATTTGAACATGAAATTGTGAAATTGATATTTTCCATTTAATCAACAAGATTTTTTTTTCTTTTCAGGGTTCCGTACCTCAAAACAAAAAAACGGAACCTTTATATCATGACTTTGTTGTCCGTCCGTCCGTCTGTCTGTATCTGAGGTATATATTTGAAATTGAAACCATATACTCAGGTCTAAAGTCCCTTAAGCTATGAAAAAAAGAAAGTTCTAAGTTAACGTAATGAAAAGATACAGCCGTTTATGCCGCAAAAAACGTATATTTCGACAATCAAAATTTATAGGGTACTTTTAGATCCGTAAATTGTGAATTAGTAGTTTTTTTTAATAAAAAAAACTTTTTTTCAATAAAAATATCATATTATTTACAGTTGGAAAATAAATAGTCTCATACATCCAAGTATGAGAGATCATTTTTAAACAGCATAGTTAAGTTTGTTTTTGAAGAAGAACCGTGAAGATACAGGGAAGTAACTCTAATAACATCTCACGTGGTTCACCCTTTAATAAAAACAGCTTGATGAATTAATTCGCTTCTCTGTGAGACACCCACGCATCTCATTCTCGAAGCAAAATAACATTAATTAATCAACACGACTACGGAACCACGAGAGTCACGGAGTATTAAACACATGGAGCGGTAGGAAATTGGAAAACGTGTGGGTCGAAACGTTGACAGGAATTATATGGTGTCTGTGTGTACGGTATGGATATGCATTTCTAACAGTTGGTAATAACTACACGCGATTTTATTTTTGTTGAGGTACCTATATGAATTTTTTAATCATCCTTACTAATATTATAAATGCGAAAGTAATTCTGTCTATCTGTCGCGCTTTCACGCCAAAACTACTGAACGGATTTAAATGACATTATTGAGAAAAGACATAGGCTACTTTTTGCCGCGAAACCGACATCAACAAAACAATTAATAATATATTAAAATACCGACTTATAAATGTCCCACTGCTTGGCCTGCTTGGCCACAGGCCTCTACTCATGTAGAAAAGGCACGAGCATTGATCACCAAGCTTGCTTACTTGCGGGTTGGCGATTTCAGATTCCAATTTCTTGCATCTTGGCTTACTCACGATGTTTTCCTTCACCGTTTGCCAATGGCGACTTAAAATGATTAAGAATGTACATATAACTTTGGAAAAGTCACATTGGTTGGAACCTGCAACCTTGCGCATACAAATCCGTTCGTTGAACCGCTAGGCCACCACGACATTCCTAATCTTTAGGAACCAGTTTCGCAATAAAATGCACAAACTAGTTATGTTTCTAGTGCATAATACGAAAATACAGAAAAACTTTTTAGCTAAGCTAGCTAAGTTATATAACTATGCTCTTAGCAAATTCATACAGTTCTGAGCGAAAGAGTTGGCACTCCATTTAATTATTATTCCGTGCCGCGTTTCACCACCTAATTAATTTACCCGACGTAACTCTTGAATCGTATTCTCAAAGTTAGCGCCATAAGGTTGTTTTGAAGGTAAAATGAAGTCGATTTAAAGTTTAATGACATGTGCCTGTTAAAAGCATTTGTGTGGTACGCTCGCGAGTTTGTCGCAGGTGCCTGAATCAATTCGGAATCAACCGGAATCCTTAATCAAGAGGTCATTAATATGATGGTGATGAAAAACTGTTTAATTGTATAGTTTCATGCAAAAGGAGTCCTTAATAATAATAATACCAGCCTATAAATGTCCCACTGCTGAGCACAGGCCTCTACTCATATAGAGAAGGAACGAGGATTGATCGCCACGAATGCTTACTTGCGGTGTCGTGTCTTTAATTATTCGTTAAACAGTCGACGTCCAAATGCGCGTAAGTAAACCGTTCATACAGATAAATGGCCCCACAAAAGTTATGATACAAAAATGATTTTGACTATTCTACAGAGGGGCTCGTGGCTAAACGTAAGCCGTACGGTTTGAACGATAATAAAAGTTAAGCTTCGCTCGCCGCGGTTATTACGTAAATGGATGACCAGTTGTAAATAAAGAGACCCCTCCGTGCCTCGGAAAGCACGTTAAACCGTTGGTCCAGACTGTCATATGTTTATCTTTATTTTTCTTACTATGAGATAATGTGTTACCCAGTAAAAAAGGTTGTGGAGGTCCGATAGACAGTTAGGTACTTCAGGTAAAATATGGTATTCAGCTGAATCTGGCAAGACTGGGAGTCGACCCCAATATAGTTTGGAAAAAAGCTAGGCAGAACGAATATTCGACAGAAATAAAGACCACGGGTTGCCAGCTTCGGCAACTGTGGTTTGAGTTAATAAAAAATAGCTTAGATATTAAGTTATACCACCTCTTTAGAGTAACTAATTAAGAAATATTCGCTAGTTATTAAACAAACAAATATAAAACTTTCATATCTGTTTACGAAAGCTATTTGTTAAGTTAATTAAAACAGATATTGTATCAATTTAGTTAAAAGTTCTTTTAAAACATTTCGTTGCTGATTAATTAAAAGCGAACAGCTTTTATGATTAAAGTTTATATTATTTTATTAAATTTTAAACTTTTATTAGCCTTTGTTGAGATGTAAAATAATTAAGATTTAAATTAAGTAAAGTCGTTTGAAAGTAATACAGTTAGATAAATATTTTAACAATTCACTTTTGTTTATAACTTTAATTTATTGTTTATGTGGAACATTAATGAAAAAGGTAAACTTTGTTACTTAAGCAAGTAAACATATTTTGATATAGTTTTTGCAATGTACACACAAAAATTTAATAAGAACAGCCTTTATAGGTTGCTTACATGGAGTAGTAGATTCTACAGAGTGTAACTGTAATGCTTGGTCATATTTGAAATACTGCTGCTGCCTATAGAAATAAGCAACTGTTTTCTAAGAAACCACAGCAGAAGCTATCAATTCGCAAAAAAAAATCACCGTACAAAATTATTATCAGTTGATCAAAATTAGTACGGGAGGTCTAATTATTTTTTTCGGATTTGACTATTACTTTATTGAATAAAGTTTTTCATGTCTATGGGTAGAAGCAGTATTTAAAATATGACCACGCAGTTACACACTGTATAGGTAGTAAACAACATGGAGTGTCATAAAAAAAAACGTAGGGATGCAGTCTATATTCTTCTTAATAATGGGCATGTTTCCTAAACATTTTTTTAATGTCCGCCTGGTAAATTAATGAATTTTATTGGACATGTATTTTTCCTTTTTTTCTGCAAATAAAAAATGAGCAAAATACTGCGAATAGAAAGTTCGCGTGACGTCACTATGTGCGACAATTTATACGACGGTGTGGCGTCATAAGCCCCTACTACTGAACTTTAAATCGCTGTATCTTTATTATTTTGTATTGTTTTGATAAAAGTAAAAATACGTGTCTAATATTTTTTTATTATCTAACTGACAGACTAAATAGATTTTAACTTTTCATACCCAGTCAACATCGCTATTGTATGAAATATCTTTTAAATTGGTTAAATATTGGAGGAGGAAATAGGCGGTATAACGTTTTACGGTCCAATCTGCTTTGGCACACTTGAATAGATAGGCTGAGTATCTTGCGACAGCGATAGTTTCTTCAAATACCTAATCTTCAAAAGTCTTTGTAACCGTCCATCCTCTTTAAGTCTATCGTGCTATCTCTGCCGTAAAACCTTTTTAAGAACACTCAATGAGATCTCAAGTAGGCGTTTATTCATCACGTAATGAAAAACCATTTTATCACTCACTTCAACTCGATTCCGATTTTTAAAGTCCTCTCTCGATTCTCGTTGGTTGCATTTAAACGACCCAATTAAAGGAGAGAGCCGCTTAAGGGTGCTTCATTTCTTGCTTTTTCGTGTACTTTTAGGTTCTAAAGAAGCGATTGTGTCAAACGTTATCTTTAAAGTAGATTGAATGAAGGATAATGACGTGAGATTAGATCTCATACATTTATAGTTAGTATACTTTTTGGTGTATAATTTAATAATTGATTACACATAAACGCAAAAAACCCGACTTCAATAAAAAAAATTACATGGAATAATATGCAATTCCGTTTTGACATTCTTAGTATTTTTTTCTTAATATTTTTATTAAAAACCAAAGTTTGAATCGATTTTGAATAAATTTAAATAACCACTTCTGAGGATATATATATCCTATCGATAACAAATTTTATTAATCGATAAAAAATATTACAATAAAAAATATTTTTTGAAATTGATTTACAATTGCCATGGCAATTGAGATATAAAAAATGCACTCAAAACTTTAAATGTTTGACATAAGATCTCTTGTTTCCTCTTCGAAATAATCAGACGTGAAGTGCTTTTAATCAAATAAAAGTACAATAAACTGCGTCACCGTTTCATATAATTCTCCATTTGGCAGCAAAACTACGAGTAAAACACGTCTGTGTCAACTGCTGTTATTTCCACTTAACAAATTCAACTTTACGCTAGTGGTAATAAAGCTCAGTTTAGTCTGACTAATACTGTTGAAAAAGTCATAAAATATTTGAAGGTGTAGGGCAAAGTGAACCTTACATGTAAGCATTACAGTTGTATTTTCCTGAAACCCGTGTTTGTTTATTTGTTTGGCATATACATTGCGAGCGCACAATAGGTCAACGTCGTTTAAAACTCGAATGAGCTCCAAAGTGGCAAATTAACTGGTCTAATACGAATAGAACTGAGAAAGCTTTATTTAGGTTAAATTAGGTAGAAAATAGTTAAGTATTTTACGTGTTGAACAGTGGTTTAACTTATAGTTAGTTTTACCTTAAGATATAGAGAATTCAAAGTAGTCTGTTAGAATATAGGACTTAATGAGAACTGTGGTATTATAATTGTTTTTGAAGTAGAATATTAAATAGGTATGTGCTCTCAGAATATTTACGTTGTATAAGTCTATATGTAGATAGGTATATCAACATTGATTAATTATACAAGAAAATGTAAAACATTTCAAATTTCTTGAATAATCAAAAACAAAGCTATTACGCTTTATGATTTGAGATATGAGATAACATTGCCTGGGACACAGTAATAATTTGTCTTAGTACATTAATAAAATAAATAATTCATTACATTATTAATATATATATATTGCAAAAGTATTTTTTTCTAGGTTATTTGTTTTTTAATAACGACACCTGCATTATTGAATTTTAATCCTTGTGTCGCCGGAGGTTTAAAAACATTCAAATCACATGCACAAAGAACACGTCCCAGACTTTGAACGAGCGTTTGTGGATCACACAAATGCTTGTCCCATTTGGGGATCGAACCCGCAGCACGTCGTGCACAGTGGTTATTGGCGTGGTGACCTATACCACTCGGCTATCCGTGCAGTCAAATTAAAATAAAACAAACAAACAAAAAAAAACGTTTTTAAGTCAGACACCTACGTCACTACGACGTGCTTTTAAATATTTTAGTCAAACCCTAGATATTTTTAGACCTTTCAAAGTGAAATTCACAGTCACATGTAACCTACATGCCAGTTATCTCGTTTTAAAAGGCTGCTTGTTTATTTATTAAAGCACGAAGGCTTTTAAATCGCTTTTCATTATGTCGTGTACATTGTTAATCGCAAGTAAAATTGTTTTAATTACTTTGTTGTTCATTTTATATTCCCTTTGTGAGCGTTGCTTTTTCATTTGGGGACGGTGAATGTACAGGACAGATCTAAAAGATAATGTATATAGATGTAGAGAGATTGAGGGTGTCGGCACCTCCCTTTGTAAATATTGGTTTTAATTTGTTGGTTAAACATATAATCCTGTATAGGTCAAGAACCATTCTTGTTAAGTAGTCAATCTCTAAATCATGCACTAAGGAATTTAATCTTGTATCGCGGGAGGGTTTTACAAGAATTCGAATCACATACACATTGAACACCCAGAATCAAAGCAAGCATTTGTAGATCACACACATACTTGTCCCATTCGGGGATCGAACCCGCAGCATACCACTTGGTTATCCGTGCAGTCAAAAAACGATGCTAGCGTGCCTTAAAATCAAATATATGTCGTGTTAATATGATTTTCACAAACTTTAGAAAAAAAACAACCAACCAAACTCGGGCAACAGCTAGTTATTAATATATCATGCCAATAATATATGTATATATATATAGTTAAGTTTATCTATACTAATATTATAAAGCTGAAGAGTTTGTTTGTTTGTTTGTTTGTTTGTTTATTTGTTTGTTTGAACGCGCTAATCTCAGGAACTACTGGTTCGATTTTAAAAAATCTTTTTGTATTGGATAGTCCGTTTATTGAGGAAGGCTATAGGCTATATAACATCACGCTACGACCAATAGGAGCGGAGCATAAATGAAAAATGTTGCAAAAATGGAAAACCGTTGAAACTAAAACACGCGAACAAAGTCGCGGGGGACAGCTAGTTTGAAATAAAGTGGATTATAATCATGCCAATAACTTTCATATTTATCTTTGGACTCTTACGCTAATGATCCGTAAAGATTAAACGGTCTAAAGGATAATTTCCATGTTAATTAATATAAAGAAATACGAAAAAAAACAAAACACTTTACGAAAACATTTCCATACAAATTGGTTTTACAGAATTTTCAATTTTTTCGCGTCCATTTGACTTACAAAAGCTTTGTAGGTACTGTACAAGGCAGGATATTTCACTTTGTGTTTCAAATCTACCCTTTACAGCCCTTACGTGGGAGATTTCTTTCAAAATATCAACACGAAGGGATGAAAAGCCAAACAAAATAAGGAAAGAATTGTTTGAAAATGTTTCAGTTTTTGTGAACTATATATCTTGTAGTGAACACTGGTTTGATTTTAGACAGTAGTCATACAGATAGGTATTAAAGACGTGCATGAAAGGTTGGATTGTGACTTATGAAATAATATTTGTAACATAGATTTCTTTAGCTTTATTTTTCATAAAGTATTTACTTATTTAAGAGTCTTATCTTATGGTATTGTTTTGATAATAATATTAGGTTATTCATAAAAGTGTCTGTCTGTCACCATCTTTTACGACTAAACCGGTATGGGGTAAGCTTCGATCCTAAGAACACATAAACTACTTTTATAAGGAAATTCAATAAATAAAATGTATCGACTTTAAATTAGCAAGTGACGATAAGCATTATATGGTAATTATCACAATACTAGCGGTGCTTAGCTGTTTCACCAGCTTAAGTAGTCTCGTAAGTCATGTTTATAGTTACTGTATAAGAATAATATATAAAAAAAAATACTACATAAAAATATAGTAATAAAGAATCCAACAAATCAAAGATCATTAAAATCGGTATACCCGTTCTTGAGTTATCAATGCTGTAACTACCCTGACATTATTTCATTTATGTTCTTTTAATATATGTATTAAATTCGCGTGTCTCAGTGTTTGCTATCGAACTCCTCCTAAACGGCTTGACCGATTTTTATCATGATTTTTTTGTGTATACTTGGTAGGTCTGAGAATAGTTCGTTGGCAATTTTTTAAACCCTTAGGTGATAAGGATGGCCCTTATACAATTTTTACTAATATTCTTTTATTGTTAAGGTTAAGTAATTTTTTGGGCAAAACAATGTTTGCCGGTTCCGTTAGTATATATAGATCTTTCAGTCTGCAATAAACCTCTCACAAACACATTCAGATTGTTTAACCGTCAAAACAAAAATAAATCAAAACCTAACATCGCAGTTTGATGACAAACACTCATTTACTATTCCACAAATTCATAAGATCCCACACTTTATGACATGACATGTTACTCGTGAATGCAAGTGATTGGTATGCCACCCACACGTGCGGGTGTTGAATACTGACATAAAATATTCGTGAACTCTCCGACATTCGCACAAATTCTATTTATTTTGCGTCGAGTCATCTCACGTGACTGGATTGAGAGATGTGTCTATATTAAGAAGACAAATATATTATTTAAAGAAATATGAAGGTATTTCTAGATTTAATAATATTTTTATTTGTTCCTTGATTTATGATTTATTTATGATTGATTTATGTGATTATTATTTAAAAATGGATAATAATATTTTAAAAATAACTATTTTTTCTTCAATAAAATTTTTAGTTTATTTATAATCGTACTTAAGCTATGTAACTGTTGTGTTCCGAGAATATAATAATACGTTATTATATACGTAAATGATTAATATCTGTAACATTAATCGTTGTTGTATTGACTACTATAAAAAGCGTTACGAAAAGTGTGATCGGGCGAGGTGAACGGAAATTGAGAGGGAGATTAAGTTAATGCAGATAGAAAGAAAGAGAGTTACGTTTCGTATATTACTGTAGGGGTAAGAGGTGCGAGCACACATTTATTTTTCTCTTTCTCTCATAGCCAGTTAAATTCGTCAGTTAGTTAGTATTGATAAAGAAGGTTTACTTCAGTCGAGTGGTCTAAAGCACTCTCGTTTTTTTATTATAAATATAACTTATTATATATCACACTATGGTATTTGGTAAGCCCTACAGGTACAGAGAATAATAAAAAAAAATAAAGTCACTTGTAAAATGTTTGAAGAATAATAAATATTTCATACTTGAAAAGTAAATATTGAAATAAAGAATATTTGTGAATATAAACTCTGAAAAGGACTTTGATTCGATAGAATCAATTGATTCGTGCTCCCTAGGTAACAAGACTGCTTCGTTAAACATGATTGCAACTGATTTACGTTTATTTATTAACGCTACAAGTAACATTGAGATAAATTTTACAAGTATCATTTTATAAGATCACAGTTCAATAAGTCTGTATTTCATTAGTAAGCGTAATTTGGTTTGTCATTAGACAGTGGTTATAATTTTATTATACTTGGCATGCAATATTATGATGTAGTACATAGGTAGTCCAATCTAGCAAATTATTAATTGGAGAAAAGCGTCAACCTTAGGTTCATGCAGACCCAAAACAGTGTAAAAAAGTGGTTTTCTACATTGACCCGAACGGGGATGTCAGAGCTAGCGACATCATGAAAACCGGTGTTTACGCCACTCGACCACGGAGGTCGTCCAATACATATTTAAAAATAAACATAAATTACTTAAATTAAACGTTAATCAATTCACAATGTTTTCCAATCCAAGAGGTGATATTCTTCAACCTTTCAATTGGTTTCTAAACCTATTCACACAAAATCACAAACGTCCAAAGTAAAAAGGAAATGAAACCTTCCCGACCTAAGTAAACCTAGCCTGAAACCCATTCAGGCGTCGAGTACCAAAGCACCGCTCCCAGTGGGTCGTGATGAAGTCATTAGTCGTTACAAATGTCCCACCCACAGCCCACAGGTCAACAGCTAATAAACGACACCTTTGACATTTAGTTTGTAAATATAATTTGTAAACTTGGGAAATGTTTTCTAGGAAACACGTTTATGTGTGTGTAGGTTCGTTGCGTCGTCAATTAAATAAGCCACTTAAACTGATTAAGTATGATAATAACAATACAAATAATAACAATAAACTTTGAAGCCTGAACTGCTTAGCAGATTCTAAATTGTTTTTTTCTATAGAGAATTATAATTTAGAATCTATTGATCCGTTGCTAAACACTGACACGATTCTTATTAATAAAGCCATGTAAATGTATGTATAGGTTAAAAATACAATATTTATTGTATTTTTTCACATCGGAAGTCGTGGCCCAGCGGTTCATCGAACGGATTTGTATGATTTCACCAATATGTACCGGGCATTATTGACTAAACCATTCGTACCTACAACATAATTATTTTAAAGTTGATTATAGTTTGAAATCATAACTAAATGGTGCTTGTGGCGTCATACTAGGTACACAACATATGACGAACTCCTTGGTTGAGTGGCGTACATACCGATTTTCTAGATGTTGCCAGCACTGAGGCCACGGGTTCGATCCCCGGCCGAGTCAATGTAGAAAACCACTTCTCTACATTGTCTCGGGTCTGGGTGTTTGTGGTACCTTCTTTGTCTCTGAATTCCATAACACAAGTGCTTTGGCGACTTACTTTGGGTTCAGAGCAATGTATGTGATGTTGTCCATATTAATTATTATTATTACATCGTGATACTTGCGTTATCTAGGTCTACCTATATCTCTGCCTACTCTCAGTTCTTCTCAATACGTCATAGTTAGTTCCAAAAAGCTTTTATTTTCCCATCCCACGCGTAATCAACACAAACAGAACACCCGGTTAGCGTTATGCAACACCTGAAATACCTGGAACACAATTTCCAATGTCCCGAAAGCTCTAATTAAATGCTGTTTGAACTTCAACACCAGCGCTTGATTTGCATCCAAATTGTTTCCCAAATACTCCCACTCGATGTGCTGCGATTTGTAACGTGAAGCTTTGGGAATTGTTATGAAATACGTGTGGGTTCAGTTGAAAAAATATGTTTACGACAATAGTTCGTTTCAGAAAATTCATTGTACTTCCAAAATTGCAGATCATTTTTTCAGGATCCTTTTGGAAGAGTTGGCATAGCATATCATGGGGTCTGGGCTATGTTAATGTTGTATAGGTAGCTTAAAGGCTAAAAAGCCACTCTTTTGAATAGTTCTGAATATCTATTTAAAACAAAACTGTTTACTCACGTATATTCTCGGGATCGCCCGACTAGTTTCCGACTCAATAGGAGTCTCTAATCATGAGCTGACGCGGCGGCGGTGGTGTCGCGAGTGGAACTCTGCCGCGTCAGTTCATGATTAGGGACTCCTATTGAGTCTGAAACTAGTCGGGCGATCCCGAGAATATACGTGAGTAAACAGTTTTGTTTTAAATAAATATGAATACTCCTCACGAAAGTTATTATACAGTTCTGAATATCGAAAAAAGTATCGTCTGTGCCTCTGAATATACGTCGTAGGTCTTGGGCCTGATCTCTCTTTGACGGTGTCTGATTGCCGATTTAAAATATGTTTACATATTTATATCAGACACATTTTTCATCTAAACAAAAGAGGTTATTTAGAAGGCACAAAACTTTTTGGATTTTATTTTGTGTAGTTTTTTTTACAATACTTCGTTTTTACCGTGGGTTTGGAAAAGAGGCTTAACCTTTCTTAGTTCATGCGTTAATATCCACATCACTGGTTTAGTGGTCGCTATTGTGGCTATCGAACCGTGAGGTCATGATTCAATTCGTGGTCAGCGAGGTGTAATTGAGCCGCATTAGGAAATGCTCGGATGTATTGATACTGGTTCAGCCAAGGTTTGTATTATGTACAGATTGTCCTTCACAGAGATTGAACTTGAACATTTATGATATCTTTAGAGGACAAAAAAGGAAATTGTTTTGATAAGAATGTGTCCACACTGTTCTTTTAATCATCTTCTGTCTTTGATTACTTTTTTCTAAAGCAAGTCACAAAAATCAACGTCAATATTTCATAATCTCTATTGTAATTGAAAGTGTGTTTTTCTCGGTATAAAACCTTATTTTAATTTCATAACCGTGAAAGGACTATTATATAATGCAATACGACATCCATTCTAGAGCACTAAATAAAAATAAACAGCGATACAAGTGCGCTACGAGCACGCTACGAGAGTTGTTTGGGCTCTTCGTTTCTCTGCTACGTTGCTACGGCGCTACGACGCTACGCCACTACAAGAATCAATTTACGTTTGCGTTTACTTTTGTAATGGTAGAGAGAAAAGCTTTTGTTTGTTAAGCTATCGTTATTTTATACTCGATATTTATTTTCATTCTAACATACAATATTTTGAACTTGAAACAAAAGACAGAGCTAAGGAAATTAAATAAAAAAAACTATTGTGTAAAACAACTGTATTTAACATACTTGTCTTAAAACAATTTTTCAAATACGAGACGATATTTTATATTCAAAGGAATATGAACAGAACCGTGAGTTTCACCTTGGGCTAATTAATAATGACTAGGCAATTTAGGCAGTAATTAATTTCAAAGAAAATGTAAAAAATATACATTTAATAGACCTAATTAGGGTCGAATCTAATGATACTATAATTATTATAACAAGTTTTTAAATGAACCTGAAATGGTGGTTTTTTTTGTTCATAAATAGATGAGGTAGTGGACGTAGTGTTAAAGTTTAATGATTATAATTTTCTTATTTATGTAGGTAATTAAGAACCTTACGTACTTATTCTAAAACATTCACTCAAGATATTTAGTTTTCTATATTTTAGGGCGAACTCCGTGGTCGAGTGACATAGACACCGGTTTTCAAGGTGTCGCTAGCTCTGAGGTCCCGAGTACAGTCCCTGGACGAGTGTGAAAAACCAGTTTTGTAGATTGTCTCGGGTCCGGGTGTTTATCCTTCGTTGTATCTGATCCCACAACACATGAGCTTTAGCTATTTACGTTGTGTTCAGAGTAATACACGTGATGTTGTCCACAATAAAAAAACGTTAACGTTTAGTTTTATTTATGACTAGCTGTCCCCCGCGACTTTGTCCGCGTGTTTTAGTTTCAAAGGTTTTTCATTTTTGCGACATTTTTCATTTATGCTCCGCTCCTATTGGTCGTAGCGTGATGTTATATAGCCTATAGCCTTCCTCAATAAATGAGCTATCCAACACTGAAAGAATTTTTCAAATCGGACCAGTAGTTCCTGAGATTAGCGCGTTCAAACAAACAAACAAACAAACAAACAAACAAACAAACAAACTCTTCAGCTTTATAATATTAGTATAGATAATAATATATTAATATATTTATGTAAAATTACGTTACAAAAAAATAAACTGAAAAATTTCGTTTAAAAATTACCTTCAAAAGAAACAAAGATCACATAAAGCATTTATAATTAGATTACGGCGGAAATGCCTCAAAACGCCCCAATGCCCAGGAGAGTATGAAACGGATGTTACTTGAGATATGAGATGAAAACTTTTAGAGGGTAGTACACTATTACTGAGCAGCTTTATATGCGAGATAGTTTGTAACTTGTTCGAGCATGTTACGCGCTCATGAATTATGAGATTCCAGGACAATGGATACATGAGGTGAAGGGTTTAGTCAAACAAGTCTTTGCCCATTCGTACCTATACGGCGCTACGTAATTCCCCAATACCTGACGATTTTAGTATCTAAGCAACTACCGCTATAATTCGCACATAGGCATGCGTCATTGGGCTTGTACAGATTTTTTTCGTACAACAAAAAAACGAAGCAGAAATATTACGTTGATTTTAATGAAACTTCGATAGTTTAAAATTTTCTTTCAGAGAATTTATCGAAAAGCAAACGAAATTCTGTAAGCAAGGGAATACTCATTTTTATGTTTTGTATGTAATATAGTATGTAAGTTGTCCATCAAAATTGAAAATTATTTTTCGTCACTTTTTTGGTATCCGACAAAGCTGAAATTTGGCATACTTATATTAATCAGGTGACAATACAATATTATGGTAATTTCTGATGATGGATCCCGAAGATGGCCATAGAACCGTAGTAACGAATTGACGCAATCCCATTGATGATGGGCCTGTTGGTCTAGTGGTTAGTGACCCTGACTGCTAAACCGGAGGTCGTGGGTTCGATTCCCACCCAGGACGAATCTTTGTGTGATGAGCACGATCATTTGTTCTGTGTCTGGGTGTAATTTATCTATAATATGTATGTATTTAGAAATATATAAGTATGTTTATCAGTTGTCTGGTTGCCATAGCACAGGCTCTGCCTAGTTTGGGACCAGATGACCGTGTGTGAGATGTCCCAAGATATTATTATTATTATTATTTGACTTTACTAGTACTATATATGACCTATGTAATTTTTAAGATATTACATAGGTCATTTATTATTTAAAAATACGGAATAAAAGTACTTTTCCTTTGGCTATTTTTTGTAATTGTCTGTAAACTGTCTTGTTTTGAGCCATTTTCCACCGAAACCGAATAAGTATACTAAAATCATCAAAATGTAGTTAATTCTCATACACAAGTGGCCAGGTTCCAAATAGGTGGCAGCTGTCATTAGCAGGCTGGTCTGCAGGCTGCGGCTGAGCGTGTGGCGGGAGTATTTATGTCAAACAGTGGTGGGACCTCTTTGTGAGATGTGGGCTTCAATGACGTCATACACACGTGGATTTAAAATGTGGCGATACAAAAGTCGCTACGCTCAGAATACTATTTTGATGTCTAAATAAACACAAAACGTAATTTAACGGCATCGAACCTTACATCTTTACTTTTTTGTACGGTACGGTAGGCGTATGTGATTCGCAGATATCTCAAAAAATTATAATATTAAAAACATGGAGATATTAATAAATTAATTCGTTCATTAGCACAAATCTTTTTGAAACACAAACAATACATTTAAATATTTATTTGATTAGTCCATTGAAAATCAAACAAATAACCGCCGCAACTAATTACAAATGCAACGAAACCCAATTAATATTAATTTAATGAACACAAACGAAATTCAATTATTAACACAAATAATTATAATTATTCAATTATTTGAATTGGTTGCCTAACAACGTATTTCAATACTAATTAATAATATAGTTAATTGGATTGTATTGTGTTAACTGGTTGCTAATTACACATGGCCGTATTTAAACGTCTCCCTAATTGTTCTTGGTAAGGTTTAAACTCATTAATTAGCTTACGAGACTGTGAGTAAATTAATTATTGCTTAGTTTCTTAAGTTGTATGAGTTTGAGGTCTAAAGTTATGCTTTTTAGGGTTCCGTTATCAAAGGGTGCTTACGGGACCCTATTATTAAGCCTCCGCTGTCCGTCCGTCTGTTTGTCTGTCAGAGGGCTGTATCTCATGAACCGTAATAGTTAATAATAAAATTTTAACAGTGTGTATTTCTGTAGCCGCTATAACAACAAATGATACAAAGTACATACTGTTATAAATTGATCATATTGTAAAATGGTACGAAACCCTCCATTTGCGAATGCGACTCGCACTTGACCGGTTCATTTTATTTTAGTGAACATAGCCGTACAGTGCTGAACGTAGGGTCTCCCCTATTGTTGGCGTATAATAATTTACAGTCGGCTTGCAATATGGGAGTTGTCTATCAGCATTAGGCTCCGCACATTTGGCGATTCTTTTTTCTCCTAATATGACGTCACTAATATAGCAGTCACCGTTTTAGCACTGTTTAGGTTTAAATTTTAAACATTTCGATTTTTAAAGTAAAATAATTTCTATTATTATTATTTTAAGGAAATTAAAATACCAGTTGACTAACGAATTTATACGACCATTTCAAAACACATTGTGGTATAGCCTATTGTACTAATACTGGGCAAAACCTTGCCACACAGAGAAATAAAGAGAATGAATACTCATGAGATCGCTTGCCCATTTGCGGAATCGTTATTTCGCTTTCAATATTCAGGCTTCCTCACGATATTTGCCTTACAGACGAGGATTTTAACGGCCCATTGACATTTCCAAGAAATAAGTGTTATTTGGAGAGACCTAACATTATTAGAGGCAATGAGAAAAAAACAGCAAAATTAACATAGCATTTGATGACTTTAAAGAATTTAAAAAAAAATAAGTAAATAAATAAATGTGGACAGCATCAAATACATTTTTCTGAACCCAAAGTAAGTAGCTTAAGCATTTGTGTCATGGAATCAGAGACAACGAAGATACTGTGGTACCCTCTTGTTTCTTTTGTGGTACTTTCTTTTCTTGGGTGTTCCAGACTGACCTCAGAGCTATCGACATCTTGAAAACGGTGTGGGAAGTACGCCACCCGACCGCGGGCGTCAAAAGTGTATCATGAAAGCGTTTATAATAATAATTTACAAGAACTACCCGTAAACCTGTAAGTAAGCGATTTTCCTTACAATATCAACTTTATAGTCATGTTTCAAGTAGGATTTACATAAGATTATTATATCTACCTTCGTGTTTTGAAGCATATTACTTCCGGAAGCGATTTAAGCAATTTGCTGTAATAATAAACGACTTTGTAACAGTATTATTGTTAGAGGGTAACTTAATATAACTTAGGTATTAAGTTTACTCAAGATAGCAGTTAATGGTTATTAATTTCGTACTAATTCTAACATTGCCTTAGTTAGAATTAACTGTTTCTATTATAAGTCTTATAAGTTTTATGGGTACAAATAAATTCCAAAATCTTTGAAAAATATTAAAAACATATATCTGCGCTGAAGTGGGTATGCAGAGGGTGTCGGCTGTCCATGATTTGCTTTATTGTCTCAAGTGAGCAGACAAGATCACGCCGGACACAGGGTGGGGTGATTCCTGCCAGGGGATAAAGAGTGTTTAGCGGGGTGGGCTTCAGGGATCCCGTGATAAATCAGCAGGTATTGCTGACGGCCACATCCACGTCATTCGGGTGAGTTTACCTACTAAAAATTGAGAGTTAATTAATTAATAATTGTACAAGAACAAGATTCAAAGCGAAAAATCTATAAAATTTAAAAATGAATCTCTATTTCCCTTGGTCATCGCATCACGCGTGAACGGATAGAACAATTTCCTTAATTCTTTTTTTATTGTGTAATTATTGTCCGGAGAATGATTTTATATAAAAAAAATGATTTGTAATTTTTACATCACCTGTGCGAAACCGGGGCGGGAAGCTAGTCTATGTATAAAAATGAATCCCGATTTCCTTTGGACACGCCATAACTTCCGAACGACTGCACCAAATCGGATAATTATTTTTAATTATGTTCCTTTTTGTAAAGATAACATTTTTAAACGAAAATAAAAAAAACGAATGAAAATGTTTTGAAATTCTTATAAAACCCGTGCGGGCAGTTAGTTTCTATAATAATTGATAATATTTTAAATCAAAGAACATTAAAAGAAACACCTATATAAAGTCTCATGTTTAAATACAACCTTATAACACCCGGACCCAAACAGAAACCACTAATATTACCTTTTACACCCACATAGCTCTAGTTAATATAGTATTCAGTTTCACCAGTTTCAAGATTAACGAAGATTATCAGATCTGAAGCAATCCCGTTTGATATTAGTGCGGTTCATTAATATTCCCACTGGGAATTAGCGACGTCATTGGTTTTCCGAACCTTGGGACGTTTCCCTCATATGTGGCAGAGATTGACGTGTATGAATTAAGTTTTATTAATTTCTTGTTGCTTTGCATTATCTGAAACATAATGTTAATTGTTATTACTTTGTAAATATTACTATACTACGTGTCGTTTTCAATTCTCGTCAAATTCAAGGAGGTAACTATGCTAATGATTCTTGACACGAATCAATTATAAAATAAGTAGTAATTTATTTTCAAATTTTCGGAAATCGGCATGTGTGGGACAATCATTTTAAAACGCGGCCCTTGTGATACTGCACTGTAACTGCTCTTTTACATACATCTATAAAGAAACTGCCTACCTTGTATGCAACGGGGCGATTCTGTTCTTTGAAAGTGGTGAATTCTAAAATACTGTCAACTTAAATAACTAAAAAAACAAGTATGTATTAAATATTGAGGAGATATCGTAATTTTATTTGATTAATTATGTTTTTTATAACAGCCTCCTGAAATTCGACGAGAATGCAAAGCGACACGTTGTATATGAACCGCGATACCAGTGATGCAGTAAGCATTGTCATTGACGCCGAAAGAAATAGGAATATGTTTTTGAAATAATGGCCTGTAAACACGTACTAAACCTCACGTATATCACACAATAGATAAAGAGGTTTAAGCCCAACCCTTTCTTAACAACAATGTCTATAAACACTCCAATTGTCTATCAACAATAGCTGCGAATGTATTCGGATTTTGTAACATAACATTTGAAAATAGCTGTACTTGTAGCTGTACTTGTTACTTTGGAGCTTTACATGACTTTATGTATGTTAAGTCATGTAATAAATATGTCTCAGAAATAAATAACATAATTCCTGTCCCTCAAAATAAAAAATATAACGATTATTATTATTTTTTACGCTTTTTAAGTCTATTTAACGCTTTCAACGCGCTTACCATGAAATCCTGAAGCAGGACTGTGGCTGTCGTGTAAGCGAGACGCCGCTATGCGAAGTGTATTGCGTCGTCTCGCTTCCACAGCGACCACAGTACTGGTTTAACAGTTCATGGTACAAGGACAGGTCCCTCGTATACTGATTACCGATTATAATAATATTAATTAAAAAAATACACTTTGAATTTTATTAATATTCGTAATCATACTCAATTCAACTATTCAAATATTCAACGATTTCATTAAAATCTTTTTTGCAGCTTTTCTTTTTATTTCAAACTAACGAAGTCTGCAAAGTTAGCTGAAGCCAGTTCAACAAAGAACTCCCGTTTAAATCTTCTGAACTAAATCCAAAACTAATTGCTGTGGAGCCAGACCGAGCTATTACCATAACTATCTAATCAGGCAATCTCGGTCCAACGATAAATTAAATCGACCTAGGCAGGAACTAGGTAAGTTAATCCACTTTCTAGACTGGGATTAAAGTAATTGTGGGCGGAGGCAAATGAAAAAGTTATTTCGTATTTTTTTGCTAGTTGTTTGCTTTGTATAAGGATTTTAATAAGTAATATCAGCTGGTAATTATCTCATTACAGAACTAACGTACCAAAGTAAATTAAACTTAATAGATAAAATAATTAATTTTCCATAAAAGTACAAAAAAACTAACTTCATTTAAACTTATATGGGACCACCTCTGAGGTACCTATACCTAATCGATGATGAAAAGGGATTTTGAAATCGACCTACTATTGCCGGATATATCGCGTACCAAACATATAAAAAATAAACAAAAAGAAATCCGTCAAATTGAGAACCTCCTGTTTTTGAAGTCTGTTAAAAATAATAATCACTGTAGCTTAACACAAGTAGTTTTTCATTCAGTACATATGCTCAAAGTATTTTTTTAACATAAAAATTGGTAATTATACGGACTGCCGATAAAAGTGAAAACTTTCATGAGCATGTCGGTGACGCGAACCCATAAGATTTTCCCATAGCAAAAAGTGCCCAAAGAAGTTTTGACTTTAATAAATATGTATTCCAACTCTGACTTAGTGTCACTTTGTACTACAGCAGAGTCAAAGCGCATCGAAATGTCAACTTTAAAGTTTATATAGTAAATTTACCTTTCTCATAACTTAATGCTTTTATATCTTCCGAGAAAAAATAAAATAAAAGGACAGATTAATGCTTGCGCATTCGTGCTCATTCTACGGAATTATCTCTTTTTTATCTGTCAAGAAATCTGAGGATTACGTTGTTGTCTAACTTTCAGAATGTTTATTTGAAATTAAATTCATCAATTTTTTGTAAGAACAACGATAAATAAATAACAATAAACATTTTAGCACACCTAGAAATTCAATTAATTGGCATTGGTTACCTTACTATCGAAGACGAAATTCTATAAATTATCTCGTAAAATTACACCAATATAAAAATCCACAGTAAAAAAAACAAACATTTTACTGCTAATTAATAAATCCAAGCCATCGACCTAGCTAAATCATGCCAATGAGAAAATTTACCTGGTTGCTCAGCTAGCTCAAATCAATACGCGTTGTTTGTTTAGTCTGTGGCTGGCTCGTTTAATTAAACCTCGTTGGCATTGGTCATTCGACTGTTATTGCTCGATCAGGTTCTATACTCGAAATGGAGGTATATTTTAACGGTCCTGTGGTCACAAGTTCGGTAAATTTGCGTTGAATTTGCGGAAATTGGGTTCGGTTAAATTTTATTTAGAAAACTGACAAATAAGGTATATTTTATATATTCTTACAAAATAATATTTTGAAATGTATTCAAATGAGTATTTTTTTTAAATGCCTTTATTATCATTTTGCTTTCAAGTGTAAGCCAGGTTTGACCGATAATGTACGTTAAGCCGCACTTGCTGGAGTTGTTCTGTGGATGGGTGACCATTTGTTAACATACTCAGACACCTCCGTGCTTCGGAAAGCAAGTTAAGCCGTTGGTCCCGACATTGGCAGTCGTTAAGTCATTACAATTCTGACAATCAGTCTTACTATAAAACACTGCGTTACCCGGTGAAATGGGTTGTTGAGGTCAGATAGGCAGTCACTCCATGTAAAATACGGTACTCAGTTCAATCCGGTAAGACTGGAAGCCGACTCCAACATACTTTGGGGAAAAGACTAAGCAAAAGAAGAACAGCGTTCCCATAAAAAAAAATCGCCTGACCAATTACCAGAATAAAGGAACGAAAAACTGATGATTTCCTTCCGATACTTTCAAGTACAATTAATATTACGACGCAATACAAAAAAATCAATATCCATTGCAAACGTGTAAAAGTTCTCATCTACAAACCTAAAGAACACGTGTTTGCCTGAGGTACGTCATACCTAGGGACCACGAACACTTGCTTGCTACCACTTCAACATAAAGCGGTAGATGCGTGGGTATGAAAATTCAAAATCTAATTAATCCATCAGTTAGATAATAATAAAATATTAAACAGGTATTTATGCTCTTTCAAAATAAAAAAAACACAAGTAGATAATGCGAATTAAGGTTTAGGGGCTAATGACCTCATGTTTGTGCACAGAATGCACGTAATTATGACGTGATGCGATATTGCAAATCAATGTATTTTTGTGAGTTTTTAGTAACGTAAAAATCTGACGGAAATTAAAAAAATTACATTGGGGTAAATGCATTTTTTTTAATGTCTTTTCTTAGCTTCGCATGAAATCCTTAAGATAATGTATTAAACATTCGAAATAGATTTCGCCCGTCTTTCGTTTTCATACATAAACTGGGCAAAAATATGCCCTGGAACTTGTACAATACATAGGTTACTTTTTGTCGTAACTCCAATATCCACGTCAGCTACGAGGGAAACTTTTTATTTCTATTCTAACTATTTTTTATTCCCATCTATTTTATCACAATTTTGACTGCCCAAAGTATTTTAGGTCAACATACAATTAAAACCACATTTATGCTCGCTAGGAACAAACCTTTATGTATATTTTAAGTACGACTCAAAAAACCCAAAGCAAACATGACCTTTTTTATTTGATATTTATAAAAAACATTTTTTTAAGTCAAACACGTTTCAAATTTTCGAGAGTGTATAAGTGGTCTTTGTAGGGTATAAAGTAAGCGAGTACTCGTAAAATTATATTTTACAGCGTGATTTTATTTTCTTTGTAATAGGCTTCATAAAGGCTAAATGCCCTGTGTTATAGGATTAGGTGTTTTAGTGTTAACAAGAAACCTAGGAAACATTTATGTCGTCTTGAGGTGAAAGAAGAGAGAGAAGAAAGAGAAGATACATTATTGAATGGGGTAGATTACATTATTTTTAGACACGTATTTTGTCTTATTTTACTTAATCAAAAACTCACGACGATACATTGATTTGAAATGTCGTATGACGTCATAATTTTGTACATTTTGTATGCAAGTGACGTCAGTAGCCCCTACCCCTGAACATTGATGCGCTACATAGAGTTTTCTTATTTAAAAATAGCGAAAAATACAATTCTTTTATTTTTCTAGTTATTTAAGAAAAAAAAATACTAGACAAGTATTTTTACCTTTTACAAAATAAGAAAACATTTGTCAGAAAATGGTATTTATTTTTTGTGTTAACAAAATATTTATATTCTTCTTCCACTTCTGCCTACCACTCTATAGGGATCATGATAAATACGCATATATAAAAAGCGATATTACAGTATTAATTATTCATACATATGAGAGCGTGTTGGGCGGGAAACAGAATATTAATATTATACATGTATACGTGCTTTATTATTTATGAATGGTAATTATTGATTACTATTTCAAAGCTAGCTGTTTATACGGCTTGGAAAGTTTTATGATATATCTAAACGGATTAATTCTCTAGTTCACATTATTTCTCCCTTGTGTCTAGCTAACTGGCAAGTGGTTTATTGGCAATTGCTTTGTAAGCACCCATGGTATCCAGTACTAAGTTACCAAGAATAATTACACACAGATTTTAAAATAGGCTCCGACCTCCAAGACTCAAACAACAAACTTACAAATCGGTTTTAAGTGAGCACTAAGTGGAAAAAAAATCCAGAAAATCTGTGCAATAAAATTGCACTTAGATCTAAAATGTTATATTATGGGTACTGTATTTATTATACAACGTAACAACATGTGAAGGTAATATAACATATCGCCAACAGCATAACCTACATCAATAGATCAAGTTGTTATATAAAATATTGTAAAATTGTTCAAATTTAACACTAATCGGCCTATTTTTATTCATATTAAAATGCAATTCAATCGATATCCATACCAATAATATAAATGCGAAAATAACTCAGTCTGCTTGTTTGTTACGCTTTCACGGCTAAACCGCTGAACCGATTTTGATGAAACTTGGTATGGGGTAAGCTTGGATCCTAAGAAAGGATATAGGCTACTATTTGCCACCATAACCGACACCCACGCGGGCAGAGCCGCTGTCAACAGTTTGTACAGAAAAACAACTTGAATTTGTAACAAAGAATGAATTATTAAAATACTATAAACACTAAAATTATATGACATTGTCCTTCTGTGAGCTGTATGGCCATTTTAACAGGGCTATAGTACAATTACTTCGGTTGTTGGATTGTTATCAATAACAAACAAGCATCGTAAATGTATATCGGCTGTTTGAACGGCATTTTCGATATTGAAACTATGGCCACAAAGTTTGATGGTCAATTGTTTCTGTTTGATATGTTAAGGCCAGATTTCTGTGGTTTGTAATATAATCTAGTAATTATCATAATTACTAATAACTAGAGCTTAGATTAGGTAGATAGTCTACTATTGCGTGAGTTTCAGGTTTCTTAATAGGGTTGCGGACTGGGTATGAAAAGGAAATATCCATTTAGTCCGCCAGATATATAAAAAAACAAACGTATTTTTTCTTTTATAAAATCAATAAAAAAGGTCAAAGTTAAAGCTTTATAGTTCAGAATAAGGGGCTTGTGACGTCACTCGTGGGTAAAAATTGTAGCTACAACTGACGTCACGCGACATTTCCATTCACTGTATGTCCCTCATTGTCTGTTTATATAAAAAAATAAAAAAAATACGTGTCTATTTTTTTTATAATCTATGTGAAGCGTAAATAAAAAAAAAATGTTCGCACCCCTAATCTATACTAATATTATATAGCTGAAGAGTTAGTTTGTTTGTTTGTTTGAACGCGCTAATCTCAGGAATAACTGGTTCGAATTGAAAAATTATCGCGAACAAAGTCGCGGGGGACAGCTAGTGTTTATATATTATTACTAGCTGTCCCCCGCGACTTTGTTCGCGTGTTTTAGTTTCAACGGTTTTTCATTTTTGCAACATTTTTCATTTATGCTCCGCTCCTATTGGTCGTAGCGTGATGTTATATAGCTTATAGCCTTCCTCAAACGGCAAAGCTTAGGTCAAAATTGGAGTTTTATTCGATAACATGTACCAAGTTAAAAAATACAAATATTAAGTACGTGCAAAAATCTGAAAAAGATGTAAAATATGAATAGTACATAATTATATCGTCAGTTAATACTGCTGTCAACAGAAACAAAAACGTCACAACAAAACGTTAACACAAATATGTCAATCCCCAGAGAAATTACTTGTTCCGAATTAAAAACAGTTCACGTTACCCGCTTGTCGAAAATACACAATACAATTTGCAGATATAAAAGTACCTACAAATAATACAAAACAAGTTATCTATTGGATGAAAGCTAACAAGAGATTTTACAGCAAAAAACTGGAAAACCTCGGCTCGCGGTCCACCTGTCAATGCTACGTTTTAATTGGCAAAAGCCTTTTACTTTTTGTTATTTCAACGAGAATTCCATTTCGTATTTTATTTTAATTGCACTAATTCAGTCACGCGCGGTATATATTTATCCGACTTCGAAGGATATATGAAGGATGACGTTCTTAATTCGACGACATTTCTCTTTGAAATAAAACTACTTTTGAACGTATTTTATCGCGGATTGTTTTTAGATTTTAGTTCCCGTCGTTTCGACGCCTTTGCAAGTGTCATGGTCACGGGCAGACTGAGGTAGTATTCGTCTTGACAGAAGATGTTGCTCGTTCTACCTTCATATTTTAATTAATTATTTATATTCCGACCTACGCAATATGAGCTTACTGTGTTACTCTTGAGGTCTTACAGCGCTGCTCTTGGTTTTGGTTTTAAGTTTGTGTATTATTGGATCCCAAGTAGGTGATATCTTTCAGCCATCTTCTCTTTTGAAATTAAAAATAAGTATTTGAATTTCATTGAAAACGATTATTATAGTGAGAATTGGACTGGTAATATTTCAGTGCACAAGTATGTAAGCTAAGAATTGCAATCCTAATTCGCTCGCATAGTCCCATAGGATGGTATTGCGATACGATCGGAGAGAGATTAGGCGCAGGACAAACGGCTTTGCGTCCGAGAGACGAAGGGAACTCAGTGTGAAAATTTGTAATGTTTTTAATGGTACATCAATCAACTATTCTTCAAAAATCGTGAATAAACCTTTGTGATCGAACTGAAAGGCTTTTACGCAGTCACAAGCCTTAATATTTTCTCAATAGCTATACAAATATTAAGGTTAATATTATTAATATAGCTTTGAAACCTCTTTAGGTGATGGCCAAACGCATTTAAAAAGGAAATGTTATTAAAGTATATACAAAATCAGTTGTACAGAACGAGAGTGGAAGGTACAATTTGGAAGCTGAAGGTTTCAGTAAACATTTGTTGATCAAATTACAGTATTTCGAATAAAGGCTATGTCTACAGTGGTAGAAATACTTAGGTACTAAATTGTTTGAGCTATTCTACAAAACAATAACAAATTTGACTACTCAGATTGTGTTAGATTTTTGAAACACTTGTTTCCTTATTTATAAATTACATTCCTATCATTATAGGTATCTAGACTTCTAATATTTTATACATAATTTCTTCTTTGGCTATCTACTCGTATATCCTATTTAGATTTTAAATATTATTCAGCTTTATAGTGACCGAGTTCGAGTCGCGACACCACCGCCGCCGCGTCAGCTCTTGATAGGGACTCCTATTGAGTTTGAAACTAGTTATACCAATACTTTTATTGTGACTTATATGGTACAATTATTTGTTTTCCCAAATAAAGTAAAACATTTAACGAGTCATATCTATTACTAACAATGCCGCTAATAGTTGTAATGACTGCAGTTACACAGCCTTGCAATTCGCAAAGCAACCTACTCGTGCAAAGAAGGTGGCTCAAACCCGCGTTATCTGTCATCGCTCCTCGCGCAGAGGGACCTGTCCCTACTGACACTTTGTGTAATGAAAAATGTCCCAGCTATTAGTATAAGTGGTTCCTAATCTAATTTATTCTGACGACCGACTTCGTACCTATTTAGATAGCCGTATTTACGTTAGAATTTTATATGAGTTGTGACATATTCTTCGTGATAAATTTGTAACATGATTCATTCGAATATTATTAAAATTGTGTGTATTTTGTTTTGATTATATTATAAGCATTCGACATTATATATACAAGGAATGTTGATTGAATCGCTCAAATGTGTTCAAGTGACAAGTCTAAGTCACGTGACCATAGAGTTAACATAGACAAGCATAGAGCGTGCGTATTGCTAGTAGCCCCTTATGTCAAGCGTAAGCATATTTTTAGTTAAATGTACTGCGGTTGTTTACAGATTTATGTGATATTTCGTGCGACGACGGAGGTTTCTGCGAAAATATCTACGGTTCCGATATTATTAGGGTAATGTCAGGTTTTAAGATAGTTTTAATGAAACGTTGCGCTTTGTTTTGACACTAATCTGCCACACATGCCAACAGTTCGTACTCGATATGCGCACTCTATAGTTTACTTATTTATTCCTCTAACAACAAAGCACGTGACTTATCGAAATGAAATGTCATTTCCATACATTTAATGTCATAGAACCGATTTCTTTCATAGTTAACACTTGTAGAAATTAATGTCACTTGGCTACTTGGGCTGATTTGCTCTGCGTGCTTATTTTAGATAACTTCCTCGTAGTCACACCAGAAAGACACACCAGTGTGACTATCAGGATTTTTTATACTGTTAGTCACATCTAATGTGACCTATAGATTTTTTTGGTTATAAATAACAAATATATTTATTTATTTATTTATTTATTTATTTATTTATAATAAGCACACCAACAGCACAGTCACTAACAAATCGAATAAAAAAAATAACATCAAAAATCGGCATTTTAGTAACCATGCAAATAACAGGTATGCATGACATTGACATATTGGATATTAGAGACTATAAGAAAAAATTAAGTGTGTCCAGTAAACACTACAAAGACAAAAACAAATTAAGCTATACAGACGTACATTGTTCGCATTGTTTGTATAGGGAACGTCTGTATGAAGCAAAGCTCATCGAAAAAACTTCGATAGGGTAATCCGTTAGATTGGACCTTTCATTATATAACCTTGCCATACGCGTCAATGGGCTATTAAAGGAGGTATTTAAAGTGGTTGTAGGTAACTGAAAAACGCGATGATAACGTTTGCTACGTTGGCTAGTCCTAAAGTTAAAATAGTGAATCAATTGCGCATCAATAGAATCATTTATGATTTTGTGTAGTATAAGTAGATCGGAAAGGATCCGTCTTTCTTTTAAGCTGACCATGTTATAGTGCCTTAATCTGTCATTGTAATCAGGTATCGTTTTTCGAATCCCATTCTTCATACATAGATACCTAACAAAACAGGCCTGAACTGATTCAACATTATAAGTATAATTTGAGTAATAAGGAGACCAAATAGTAGAGCAATACTCCAAGGTACTTCTTACTAGTGCGTTATAAAGTAGAATAATGCTACTAAAATTACGGAAAGGTTTTGACATACGGATAATAAAGCCTAGCATTCTTTTAGCCTTACAAACCATTGCATCTATATGATCACGGAAGGAAAGAGATGCATCAAAGAGTACACCTAAGTCACGGATGACTGATACTCTGCTCAGTACTGATCCATCTATGTGATAATTAAATTTAATATTATTCACTTTATTCGTAAATGTAATAGTCTGACATTTTTTAACATTGAGCGTCATTTTGTTGTTGAAACACCATTGTTGAAGGACATCAAGGTCTCTCTGAAGCTTCAGACAATCAGTCAGGTTCGATACGCTGCAGAATATTTTTAAATCATCAGCATAGGCTAAACAATCACAATTTATTAAATCTAAAAGATCATTTAAAAATACCGTAAAAAGCAACGGGCCCAACTTGGAGCCCTGTGGAACACCAGAGCTAGGAGAAAAAGGCACAGATTCATATCCAGCCAATGCAACTATTTGAGAACGATTAATTAAATAGCTCTCGAACCAACGCAACAGAGAGCCATGAATGCCAGCGCAATCCAATTTCATAGAAAGAATTGAGTGATCAACGCGATCGAAGGCTTTTGAAAAATCTGTGTATACAGCATCAACCTGACCCCTAGCTTCGAAGATGTTACCAATGAAAGTCGTGTAAATAAGTAAGTTAGACATAGTGGAACGGTTAGACACGAAACCATGTTGCTTCGAACTAATTATATGTCGGAGGTGACAGTAAACTGCATTATATATGAGACCCTCAAATATCTTTGCAAATTGAGATATAATAGAAATTGGTCTATAATTTGTTACGTCATTCATACTACCAGATTTATGTATAGGGATAATATGTGAGATTTTCCATAAGTCTGGAAATGTACCTTCCTTAAGGGATTTATTATATATTATCTGCAGTGGTACAATAATAGCATCCATGCAGAGACGAATAAAAATAGGTGGAAGTCCATCCGGACCAGCTCCTTTATTAAGATCTAACTTTTTGATGCTATCTCTCACCTCATTTTCAGCAATGTCAATTGAATACATACTGTAATTGGACAAAGAGTAACCTGGAGACAAGTGACTATGCTGTTGACTAATCCCGTACACAGATGCAAAATAGTCTGCAAATAGATCAGCTACATCACTACCACCCTCACCAACACGATCACCCCACGAAACCTGACTAGGAACACCTCTGAAATTTTTTCTTGACTTAGTATAACGCCAAAAAGCTTTTACATTTGTTTTTAATTCACTCTCGATTCTCCCTATATAATCTTTAAAACATTCATCCATAGCTTTTCCAGCTCGCAAACGTAAGCAAACAAAAGTATCGTAATCCCGAGGGTTTTTGTACCGCTTAAAACGAATTCTGTATTTATGCTTTTCTTTAAGAAGTTTAATCAATGAGACTGAGAACCAAACTGGATAAGAATTATTCCTAGGTTTACCTTTCGGCGTATACTTATCTACATTTTCCCAAAGTATATTGTAAAATTTATATATTCCATACTAGTTAGTAAATGCAAGTTACTATAATTTCTGCCTTGTCCCGACACTCAATATTTTAACCATGTTTGAACGTGTAATTCGTAAATACTTCTTACTAGGTATTATTTAACTCCAAAATATGTTGAGTTTTCTATCACACGTATGACGGAGTTAACAGTGTAGGAAAAACCAAACAAAAATAGTATACATTTAATAAGAAAAATAATTCATTCCCTCCAGCTTTGTTCGAGCAAGTTGTAACTCAAACCACGAAGTAGGTTGCGATTCTAAAAAGGTTTCATCTGTAGAAACGTAAGCAAGTACGTGTCGGCTTATGTCAAATGCTTGTGTACTAAAAATATACAGCCTTTATGGTCTTGTTTATTCTCCCAACTGTTTAAAATTCATCTCGGATTCAAAAGGTCTACGTTAGATGTTTCTACAATGTTTCAAATTTATATTAGGAACGGAATTTTATGCTTTGAAAGAAGAAGTGTTCGTGAATGAATGATAGAGTAACGAAATTATTTCTAGGACTTGGTGGTTTAGTAACTAAAAGGTATAAAATTGAGTGGATTGCTGCATCCAACCACAAAATACGAATAATGAAATAAATAGTAATAGTTATTCTTTAGATAATCACATATCTAATTTAAGTACTTACATGTAATACTACACAATACTGCAAATTCAAATCAGTTGTTTTAATTGAAAAAATATACCAAGAATGTCAGAACGAAATTGAATTTTATACTTTCCTGCAATTATATTTTTTTAATTGAATTCGGTTTACCTTTACATTTGCGTAACTATAATCTATCATAAATATTAAAATTATTTCATATTTCATATTCGAATAAACAAAAAGATTTCCGATAGCGAAATTTTCCCAAAAGTCTATCACAAAACCTCAATATTAATTATTTTAAAAACCCGACGGTACCTATACCGTAAAGTTGGTTTTTAAACCTGTCAGCTGCAGTCAAAGGCATTAAAACGACGGCTTTGTGCTGCCCACTGGCTGTCACGAGCTTAATTAAGTTTAACGGCGTGACCCGTGGCCAGTCGAACTAGTTTCACCATGTTAGTGTCCTGTATTATTAAAATAGTACACATTTTTTTTGGTATTTGGAATTTTTCGTGTTTATTTTTTTAGAAACTGTTACTATGGTTTTATATGAAACAAGACTGAGAAGAAGAAACATAAAAGCTTTCTGTCATAATGGTAATGGTAGCCGTGAAAGTGGTTTAGACAGAAAAACAGACAGACAGAGTTACTTTCGCTTTTATATATATATATTTTAATGATTACCAGCAAAGCGGGTGGAATTCACATTACTAGCAATCTTGCTAACCCCTCCAACTAAGCTAAATATGCTTGTATCTGGAGTGGGTTCACGTCAATAGTGCAATGGGTGGGGTTCGAACCTGCGACCTCTCGATCACAAGGCCGTCACCTTAACCATTAGGCTATTGCCGCTTCAACTCAATTAGTATCGATATGGATTAGTATGGATAAATAAAAAAGATGTGGTAAAGAGAAAAAGCTTTTAAAACAGTAATTTCTATTTTATTTCTAAATTGAACTTATAATAAATAAAAGTAGCCTTACGTGCCCATCAATACAACTCCTAAAATATTTATAATTCTTTATTTTTATTTGCCGCCAACCATTTTCCCAAGCTATGTTATATTCGACTTCCAAGCTCACCATATTCACATGAATACTGTAGTTTCAACCAACTTCAATAGAACGAGGTTACGTTCTCACTTCCACAGTATTTTTTATGTTTTTTACGTGATATCTCAGGTAACTGAGGATTGATTTCAAAAAAATATTTTTGTCATCGAAGTGATCGATCCTCAGAGGTGCTCAATTTGATTGAAGTCGGTTCCTGTTTATATTTACGTGTAATCAATTATAAGTGGACCGAGGGGATGTTGAGCTCGTGTAGGCTTCTGATCTATCCAACTCGTTCACTCGGTAATACAATATCTTTGTAACAGAGGATCAAGATAAATAGTTTATATCTGAAATGGGCTTCTAATTTCATCTACTAATAGTTGTTAATCATGCCCAGAATCCGTAGCCACGGCAAGATTTAGAGGTGTCAGGCGTCGTGTCAATCATGGATAGGACCATTAATATATCTCGCGTCAATTCATCTTGTGGGGAGACAGCTCTGTAACTAGCAGCAGTTATAGGCTGTCTACCGAAATGTTGGGCTTTTAATTCAATTTCTATAAGAGGAAAAAATTGATTTTAAAATCTATATACAGACAATCGAGTGGCCAGAGGTACAATGTTCCGCGACTTTTTGTAGTTTTCGAGTTATGAGACTTTTTTGTGATTTTAGCCGAATTCCGACCTTCATGATATTGCTTTTTTTCTAAAGTAGACATGGTTTTCTAAAGTAGGCGAAACGGAATATACATAGGGGTGATTCGAATACCTCTGCCTCTAACGTTTTCCTGTATCCTTGTATATGGTCTACGGTAAATAGGTTATAGAATAAACACCGAAAAATAATGTTTTTTTTCCATTTACGTTTGATCAAAAACTAACTTCTAACCGCGGCTCCGCCCGCGTGGGTTTCGGTTATCGCGACAAAAAGTAGTCTATTTCCTTTCTTAGGATCCAAGCTTACCTTACCAAGTTTCATGCACCGAACCTACACGGACACCCACGCGGGCGGAGCCGCGGGTATATGCTAGTTTTTGATAAATCGGAATATATAGTAAATGGGAATATATTAGTTGCTTTTTTGGTGTTTATTATAAAACCTATTTACCCTAGAACATACACGGGTATACAGTAAAACATTAATTACTTAATTACTCCGAAATGAGTAATGTATGCGTGACTATGGAGTGTAATAACATTTGAATAACACTTCGGTTATTAGTTCCACTTAAACTAAAACCTGCGACAACGCCTATGTTAATAACGATAATATATATATTTGCTTGTTTTTTGGTTGTTTATTTTTAATGTCGTTTACTCTTTGTTTTATTTTTAGATTTAAGTATTTTAACGTTGCCGTGTTTGTCAATAAAGATATTGTTTTCTTTCTTAATGTTAGAAATTGTATTTTTAGAACAAAAAAATTTTTATTGATTAGGTATTTATTTTTGCATTGTTTTTATAAAATAAACGTGATTTTCTCACCTTTAATTTAACAGTACATGTCTAAGCCGTATGATAAACTGGACATTATACATTCGTCTTTTCGAAAGGGTGTTTTTAAGTGCATAGTATTTCTTCTTTGATGAAGCGAGAATATTGACATTTAGTTAAGGGGCAATATTCTACAATCATCATCATCATCATCAGCCTATCTTCTTCCACTGCTGGACATAGGCCTCTCCTATGGCACGCCACTGAGCTCGATCTTCAGCTGTTCGCCTCCAACCACAGCCAGCCACTTTGCGGATGTCGTCGCTCCATCTAGCCCCAGGTCGTCCTACACTACGTTTGCCGAAACGCGGTCTCCACTCAAGAACACACATATTCTACAATACTACATAAAAATACACATAAAGAAATGCTTTTACTAATCTAGCGCTTTAAAACACATTGATGCCAGTCCTGACTACTAAGTACGTAAATAAATCCTTTAAAATTCATAAATAAATCATACTAACTGTATTAATTCCACCCCGTTGAGCTAAATGGGGTTGGACGGATACGGATTACGTTATTTTGAACCTTAATATATCAAATTATTCGCTTGTAAGCCTCGAATACTGTGTTAGGGATATTCAGAAGCTGATGATGTAATTTGCAACTTAGGTACCTACAATATGTTTTGTACGTTATTACCATGATGTTTTCCCAAAGGGTTAGACAAAGTCATATTAGTGGGAGATTGTCTAATTTTACTTTTTACATTTTTTTTGAGTTAATACAGTTTTAAGCTACTTTTATTGATAAGCCTTTTTAATTTACTTACAATATTATTTGTTAACACTACATAGAGAGGAACAACAAAAATTAAGGTTTTGGTTAACGATACGGCACGGTATTGCCTTAATTGGTTACTGAAATTAATGTTTTGCACACTGTTAATGAAGTGTAGTTTCGACTACCTGCGGTAAGTAATATTATACAAATGAAATCGTCAGTTAGATAATAAAAAAATATTAGACATTTACTTTTCGATTTTTGAAAATATTAAAACACTATATAGTTAAAGCGAAACAAACATAACAGCTTGTGCACAAAATGCACCCAACTTGTCGCGTGACATCATGCGACATATCAAATCAATGTATTATAGTGAGATTTTTTTGTAACGCAAAAAAGGAAAAATTCGTGTTTAATATGAGACAATTTATCTGACGGACATTAACCAAAAATGTCAACCTCATTCTTCACAGACTATCAAGTTTTGAAAACTTCATTCAAATGACATTTTTATCAAAAGAAAAAATCACAATAACATCGCAAGTTGTTCCAGCAGAAAATACATTACGGTAAGTGGTTATTGCATAAAAAGTTTACGATAAGAAAAATCTAACTTTGTTTTAGTTATTCAAAGTTCAGGCTGAAAGAAAACTTGGTGTAGGTAAGTTATTTTTACATAATATCAGAGCCCTTAGACAAGTGGCATTTCGACAAGCGTTAACGATGATAGAAATCGCTTCAATGAAATTAAATGTATGGAAATGACATTTCATTTCGATAAGTCACGTGACTTGGACTTGTCACTTCCATACATTTGAACGATTCGATCAACGTTATCGCTTGTCGAAATGACGCTTGTCTAGGGAGGCAGGTCGTAACTTAACTGAAAGGATCGTTTAAAGTTTAATATCTTGAAAGAGATATTTATAGCCTGGAGTTGCTCCTGACAAAGCAATGTAAAGTAACTGGATCTTACTAACCATTGCCTTAAACCGACAAGAAAACATTGAATTATCACGAACAAAAATGGAAAAAAAGGTATTTTATATGTTAATCCAAACAATGCATTATCTTTATCCAAAAAATCATCAAAATCCGTTGAGTTATTTTCATTTCAAAAGCAAAAAGAGAAAGTGTATGTATGTTTACCTAAAACTCGAGAACCGTTAGCCCAATTGATATGAAACTTTGCACACATATAAAAAGCGACATGACCACCCCGATAAACATAGTTACGTTAGTGCCGGATAGGTGGCGCTGACAGCAGTGAGTTTTATCTTTTGAACCATAGGTCGAATTGTAGATTTTGTTAGGTGAAGTAAAAAACACCAGCCAGTATATAATATTTGTGGAGCTATGTTCGAGTGACCTACAATCCAACTGATAACTGGAATCCTATTTAGACTATCTCTATTTATACATGGCGATGTATATTCACAAGGTCTATTGAATGCTTCAGACTCAACTGTGACTTACGTGTATGTACTGGCACGCCATTATAACAGCTCACAGCGACCTCCCTAACATCGCACAACCCTTATTATTCCACCCACGAACAACCGCAACAACTTTTAATAAGATAGGGAAGTTGCAAATGTTGTTCTTTGAACAAAGATTGGATTTTAAAAAGGTTGTAATGTGTTTGTATGTTATAAATATATTAGTAAAATGGGGGTGAATAAATGGATCATAATTTTAAACATTTAGATTACTTGTAATGATTTAATAATAAGTAATGATATCTATATATCTTTGGTAAATGATTCCTACCTTTTATTGTGTTGCATGCATATAATTCTACATAAAAAACAGCTTTCTTATAATATTTAATTCTGTAAAATGTATAAAAAAAACGATTCTTTATTCACCCACTGCATTTCTATTCACCTCATTTTACGTACATGTCAGAAACTCGTATAGCGTAAATGTCAGTGGGCAAGAAACGTAATGTTGCTTTATTTATTGTACTGTATATAATTTTTAAAGGGCAATATTTTACAGATGTTTTACAACTAGACTAGGCACGGCACGCAATGTTATTTTAAAATAAGGTGCTGTGACTTTTTGTTGTATATTTTTGACTAATTTACTAAACGCCTCGTTGACACTTCGCGCGACCCATGGGCTGGCTTTTACCTTGGACAGAGGATAAGCATTGCCATACAACGTGGCAATGCCGCCAGCCTTTTGGGAACACTCCCAGTGGACAGCGATGTGGAGGAATTTTTTGATGCCATATTTTAGGTTTATTTTTAATATTAGATTAGTTTATTTTATAATTCCTTTTGTATGTATATATAGTTAAGTTTGTAAATATTTAAAATTGTTAATTTATGTCTTACAATGTTTTTTGTCATAAATTTAGTTTTGTGATTGTAGTGCCAAGCTTTGATTGTCAGGATGTAGTGAGATGTACAACCTTGTTACTTAATAGCGACCAAGATTAGCGGCTCTGTAAGACAGTTTATTCCGAGTTTGGGTGAGATTCATAGACCCATCATGAAGGCTATCACACATGAGTTCATTAGCAGCGATGTTCAAATGTACATACACTACTGTATACCAGACCAAAGGTGAGCAGATAAGCACTCACGTTTGCATGTGATAACATAAAAGAATATTCATGACGCCATTTCTTTAATCTTCCTTTTTTTTTTTTTTGTTTAGGCGGTGGAATCCTCGTGGACCCGCTCATTCGGGGGAGCGAACGGGTAGTGTCAGACTCTTACTGACTAAACCTGAACCGCCGTGCTACGTCATCCGCGTTTCGTGTTGGTGCGTGGTAATGCATTGCAATTCGTCACGCACTTCTTTAATCATCCTGCTATCGTCTCATGGTGTTGCAAAATACCCTGTTATCTCTCAGGCATTTACGCATTTTATTCACATTGTCTTTATACACAGTTGTATAATATTTTAGTAATGTGGTACAGGCACTCTAATCGATCCTGACTAAACTGCTAAAGGCTACATGGTCATCAGTGTATATTGTCGCAATACACTGGTTTCCGGTCAGCGATCAAAGCCGATCGGACCGGACGTGACGTAACGATCCAATCGGAAGAGGGCACAGCGCTCAATAGACCGGTTAGAACGTTAATGTCAGCTGAAAATCTTTTTAACAGTATTCTGTATAGTAGCGGGTTTAGTCACTTAATTTATCATTAGTTAATTGACCTTTTGAAAAAAGCTTCGGTAAGTATATAATTCGATAAATACTTATATAATTTTATAGATTTTTTTTCATTTGTTTCACTATTGATAAAAATAACGCGATACGGTAATGAAAAATAAACATTAGTAATTTTAAATATTTATATTTTTTAAAGATGAAGAATATTATGTATAAACTTAAAAAAAAACAACGTTATGATGTAATTATGAGATGATGAGATGTATGAAAATGATAATGTGTAGCCTGGAGATTTAACTAACTGAATATTAACAATTACGATTATGATTTCAATGTTCAAATTCAAATACTTTAGTGCGTGTATTTGTGTTAAGTTGTTACATAATAAAATAACTTTAACATGAAACTTGGTAAGGGCAGTATTTAAGTGCTATAGTTAAGCTAATACATATTTTAACAATATTAGTATTACAAGCTAATTCATCAATAAAAAATCGTCTTGGAATTACAGCTAAGAGCCAGAACTATTTATACATGAATATTAAAACCGTTCCATGTCATACATACCTCTTTTTATATTCGCATTCATGAAAATAAATGGTGATTGTGGAGGTCATCATATTACCTACCCAAATCTTTTCTGCCTATTCTATCGGCAAATATTCATGAAAATATCCATACATATTTCAAATAATCAATCAGGCGTGAACAAGAAATTTACATAGGTGGGGTTTCGCAATACCTATCTAAACACAGAGCCAGTATTGACCTTAGACGCCCAATCAATCTGACCTTTGTTTGAATATGCAAAGTTCAGTTAGTCGTCCTTCTATATCTACGTAGGTAGTATGTATATTTGTGGATGTATGTTTGTATTATAATGGTTGTCTTAGTTTTGAGAAGAAAGTGTAGGAGAAATGGTGTTAGTCAAGCATTTAAATACTTAATTTCTATGGGTATGACAGGGTATGAAAAGTCAAAATCGAATTAGTCCGTCAGTGAAATAGTAAAAATATCATTACATTTATCTTTTTTTATATAATATAAAATAAGATAAAACTAAGTGGATAAAGAGAATCAATGTTCAAGAGTGGGGGCTAATGATGCCACGCTTGCGTACAAACTGCAAGAAATTGTGACGTCAATTTCTATAATAAAATCTGCATGATTTTCGTGAGTTTTCGGCTACAAAAACAAAAAAAAAAGATTTTAATATTTTTAATAATCTATCGCATTCTATAAATATATTCAATTTCTTTTGTTTTCTCAGTACCCAGTCACGCAGTCAGTTTTCCCAGTGGTGTGTACAAATTATATTAATATAGTATATATAGTATTTGACGGGCCTGTTGGTCTAGTGGTTAGTGACCCTGACTGCTAAACCGGAGGTCGTGGGTTCGATTCCCACCCAGGACGAATCTTTGTGTGATGAGCACGATCATTTGTTCTGTGTCTGGGTGTAATTTATCTATAATATGTATATATTTAGAAATATATAAGTATGTTTATCAGTTGTCTGGTTGCCATAGCACAGGCTCTGCCTAGTTTGGGATCAGATGACCGTGTGTGAGATGTCCCAAGATATTATTATTATTATATTATTATAGTATACTGGCAATATAACCAAGGTTTCGGGAGACATTATGCTACCAGCAGTCTAAAAAGATTATTATTAAAATATTTTATAAAGAAACCCAACAGAAGGATCTTATTTACTAATATTATAGTTTTGGTTAATTAAGTAAAAAAAATGTAGATTACAATGTTTTATCATAATCCTAGTAAATAAAAAAACGACAAAATTTTCAGCAAAAAGTAAAAAATAAGCTTTTAAAAGAACAATAAACTGTTACACAAGCCTTAATTAAAAATGTCGTAACTTTGTATATGAAAGACAATAGAGTTTTTCTCTCACTGTTTAACCCTTAAAAAGCCTTTGCATAAAATGTGCTGCCATTTACGAAGGGTGCCCATTTTTATGTATGCTAATGTTTTATGTTCATGCCATTTTTTTTCCTTATTCATTGTTATATGAGCAAACGCATTTAAATTTTTGATGTGTGTTATTAAGACAGTATTTTCCCATGAGAAAATGAAATGTGCTCTTTTACTTCCAAGTTACGTCAAAAATAAATGTAATAAAAAAAACTCTAGTGTCTTTGGGTAGCTAGAAATTAGCAATAATATACGCCTATGACACTACAAATTTAAATTCGAGGTATTGATTTGCTCCCTTACAATTGGCTAGTTGAGAGTTTCCGAAAAATATTTTAAAAAATTTACTTAATTTTATATTTTTCACATTTTTTTTTTCCAAAAATACCTTCTTAGTTTTATAGAGAAATTGAATATATTTATTATCATATATTGCTAAAACAGTCAGGCACGTGAATATGACGGCTGTGACGTCGAATTAAACAAAAGATTTTAGTTTTTTAACTTAATAATCATCGTAAAAATTCTCAAATATCAAACTAACAATATCCTTTTTAAGCTTCATATTATTCTCTCCATCTATAAATAGAAAAGTGTTATAAAAACCAGCTTGCTTTCCAACTTATACTGATTGTATGCAAACATCAGCCAAGGATCTCCTACCTTTATAAAAAGGGTTTTGTTTGCTTTAAATTTACTGTTTCTTGTGACATTTTGACGACAGAACCTTTGAATAAAAACATCTTGGAGGTTATGTTACCTTTTTAGGTGTGCGTTTTATGTTTAAAACCATGACCTTTTTTTAGCATATTGAGACATTGTAAATCAGAGGTGGTATTATTTTTGTGCTATTCGTTTTTATTGATCCGTATCCGAAGGATGCTATCGGGACCCTATTACTAAGACTCCGCTGTTCGTCCATCTGCCTGTCAGTCAGCGGGCTGTATCTCATGAACCGCAATAGCTAGAGCGTTGTAATTTTTACAGAGTGTGTATTTCCGTTGCCGCAAAAACAAAAAAAAATTAAACTCAATTAAAAAGAAAAGGGGGCTCCATAAAATGTTACGGAATCCTTCATGGGCGACTCCCACTTGGCCGTTTTTTTTTCTTTGTATTATTTGTATTTTCTGTATGTAAATTAAAAGTAGTTGTTTTTGTATTGCCTTTAACGAAGGCCGCGACCAGTCCGAAGTATAAAATCAAAATAAAAAATCTTTCATTTCAAATTAAGCTTCTAAGTAGCACTTTTTGAAAATTAACATAATAGATAGCACCCTGATTCACACGCCCTTCACCGCTTCCTAAGTCCTTTGGCTGTGGAGAAGAAACGGCGCAACAAATTCCCCAGTTGCACGCTGTCGCTCATTTTACAAAAACAACAATAATTATATTATCACTTAGGGACCGCGCCAAGTAAACAAGCGTTTAAGGTTGATAGGTCTATGAATTAATAATTTAAACTACAACGACCAAGGTTAGCAGAACGACCAGTCACCGCAAGCAGCACCCTTTCACCAGTATGAATAGATAAAAAGGTAAATAATAAACACGTCTATTTGTAATGTACAACATACTATATATTATAATATTATAAAGCTGAAGAGTTTGTTTGTTTGAACGCGCTAATCTCAGGAACTACTGGTTCGAATTGAAAAATTATTTTTGTATTGGATAGTCCGTTTATTAAGGAAGGTTATAGGCTATATAACATCAGGCTACGACCAATAGGAGCGGAGCATAAATGAAAAATGTTGCAAAAATGAAAAACCGTTGAATCTAAAACACGCGAACAAAGTCGCGGGGGACAGCTAGCAATATATATATTGCAGAGATCATGGTTATTTCTTGTATTTATATCTAGAATCCAAACATTAATTAATTAGGCATAACAAAATTATTTTATTAAGTATTTCAATGAACTACTGTTATTCAATTTTATTTTAATTTTTAACTTAATTACTCTTGTTTAACGAGTTCTAGCGAATCAGAATGATGCTCACGTATTTATTAAATAGCTCTCCCCGTCTGTACCTGAATACAATTATATTCTCTGTATCAGTTTTAATTACTATTTAGTTTTAGTGTCATATTATTAGCTTGATAATATTTCAGTCTTAAGTGTATTTGATGTGACGTAGGTAAGTATGGTTATTACATCTTCAGTATTTGTTTATTATTCAAATCGAACGAGTTACTTTTGATTAGTTTTTATTTTTAACAAAATTTTAAATTAGCTTTTCCACTTTTTGGAAAAAGTATTATTTCTTTTTAATTTCACTAGTAAGCACTAAATAGTTTAATACTTATATTCTAATCATTCCGGACCACCCTGACAATGTGTTTCATTAGACCCATTGACTCAAAACCTTGGCTATCTAACTACCAAACTTCATTTCATGAAATAGTCTCTTAACAAAGTAAGAAATCGCCGATCGGAGGAGCTCGACAGTGCCGTTAATGTAAGCCATAAAAGAAATTGAAACAGTTACTAGAACAATCACATATGCTATGAATTACAACTGAAAATATAATTTAGGAAACAGCTGTAGGGACCGAATTCAACGCACTGAAGACACTGAAGTACACAAAATATGTAGTTGTTTGCTCCCTTAGGTTCCACCGAAATTAAGATGAAAATACGAGCAAGTGTATCGCGGACTATTCCTTTGGGAGTTGGGAAGGGAAACAAATTGTAACGGAAGGTTATTGCCACTGATTTAGAAGGCTCGGTCTTATGATTTTTCCATTACCTTCCTTTTATATTAAGATTCTCCACCTGCGATTTACTTGGAAGTGTATTTTTGTGGAGCTTTCTGCGATAAAAGCGAAAAGAAAGAAATAAAAAACACAACACAAAAAAGCAACTAATAAAAACAAAAACATAATTGTAAGCTGGATGGTAGTGAGACTGCTTCTTCAATGATTTTTATCTGCCAGCCCGTGCGAAGTGCACGGGTGCAGACGCGTCTACACTATCACGGATGAACTCTTTCCCATGGTGCGTGGTTAGGGGTGGCATTAGATATTGTTTGAAACTTTACTTTAATAGAAACGAAAACAAAAGATTTTTATAGTACCAAAATGTGGAAAAGTGATTGCGTTGAGTCATTTTTGTTACAATCAAAGAAATTGCTCACTTCCAAACAATATGGTCAGTCATCTATCCAATCGAATAGTCTTTTGTTCCAAGAATACTGTAATACGACGTCTCACCCACATCAATTGATTCAGAATATAAATTGAATCATTTCGCTGGGGAAAGATGAATGTGGCAGCCCTAACGTCCAATTTGACGTAGTACGTACTTTAGCCAGCAAGTTTCATTTCTGTAATAATAGCCTACAATCTTGGGAATGTTTGAGTGAGGCTAGGGGTGGTACGCAATAAATGTCAGAATAATTCGATGTATAATTATTTTGGTGATAATGACCAGACTTGCTTAAGTCAGTATTATATATTAAGATATTATTTTATTTATAAAATATAGCCATGATTGTTTCAAAATTTCTCTTTATTTAACATGGCTTTACAGGGGTTAATACTGGGTACTTTTATGTACAAAACAAACCTACCGAATATTATTAAAATGTATTGTGGTTAGTTGTATTTTTTTGAGATCCATTTGTGTAATGATGTTGGAAGTTGCTAACAACCCTATTTAAGGCGCGGCATTAGAATACCTTTCGCCTCTCAGTTTCGGTCTCGTAAATATCTGTTTTATGATTTAACTTTTATCAGTACCTTCATTGTTTTACTCTAACACCTTTGTATAAGTTTCCCAAGTTAATGTAGATTGTAGAAGAATTTCGTAAGATCCTTTGTTATGCGATAGCTATTTAAACAAATGAAGTACAAGCGGCTTATTTAATACCACTAATAAACCACACTATAAAAAAACACCACAAATAGTCGCCGCAAGAAAAATAATTTTCCTAAAAAATGGTAAGTATTTATTGTTATAACATTAAACCGAAGTCTAATACGTAACAACCCTATTAACCACCTAACCCTAACAATGCAGTGTACCGGGACACACATATCGCGGTATATTAACGAGCTGCAGCAAACGGTTAACAAGCACACTTTTATCAGCGGACTCGGGCAGTGGGCCAAGGGCAGCGGGCCGTTGTCAAAATTATACAATCGATAAACATTCGAGGGTTGAATTTTATGCGCTTTTATGTGTGGGTGACGGCTGTTTAATTATGTAGGTAATTTTGTCTAGTGTGAGTAAATAAATGTATGTGTAAATGTTGTGTTTTAATATCGAAGTTTAAAATTCCAATTTATTTAAAATCTTTATTGCATTGAATAAGATTTATAAGATGACTAGCTGTCCCCCGCGACTTTGCTCGCGTGTTTTAGTTTCAACGGTTTTTCATTATTGCAACATTTTTCATTTATGCTCCGCTCCTATTGGTCGTAGCGTGATGTTATATAGCCTATAGCCTTCCTCAATAAACGGACTATCCAATACAATTTTTTTTAATTCTAACCAGTAGTTCCTGAGATTAGCGCGTTCAAACAAACAAACAAACTCTTCAGCTTTATAATATTAGTATAGATGAAAAATAAACATTATGTTCTTAGACTAGCTGCCGGCCCCGGCTTAGCACGGTTTTGTTTTTATTGCGACCAAAAAAAAATTAACGTTATTGTTCCATCCGTTCAAGTGATGCGGCGACCAAGGGAAGGAGTTGTTTTATATTATCTTTGATTATGATAAATAGTGTTTATGTAATATACCCGCGGTACTGGGATTATAACTATTGCAAGAGCGGTTTAAATTAATTAATTTATGTAATAAATTTATGTAATAAATTAATTAATGAATAAAGGTAAGATATCAAACCTATTACAATGACTGGATCCTTCAGCATGTCAGCTATACAGTAGTATGTTCTTTTACGCGGGTCCCTATGCTGCGCTTTGTTTGACCGATGTAAGAGAGACCGCAGTCACAATCTAGTTTATATACTCCTGCATCTTGCAGAGGTATGTGACACTTGACAGGTGGTAAGGACTGACTAATCTTTTTAGGCGGCTTGAAGTATGTTTTAATTGAAGCCCGCTTCAGGATTTCTTACCTTTTTTTTTTTTTTTTTTTTTTTACCTAGGATGTTTCGTGAGGCTATTGAGATTAAAAAACCGGCCAAGTGCGAGTCGGACTCGCGCACCGAGGGAGGGTTCCGTACAAACCTGTAGGTATATAAGTAAAAGTTCACCCATCACGATGATCGAGTCATAGTCGTAGGTATGGTATTTTTATTGAAAACGAAAAAAAAAAATATATAAAAAAATTTTTTATATGATGTGACTAAAAATTTACGGTTTTCGCAACTTTTCCTTTATCTGTACTATAAGATAAAATACTACATCGTACCAAATTTCAAGATTCTAAGTCTACGAGAAGTACCCTGTAGGTTTTGATTCCCGTGCGAGTTTTGGAAATTTGCGGAAATTTGCGGCATAAACGGCTGTATCTTTTGATTGCTTTGGCTTAGAAGTTTGATTTTTTCACAGCTCCAAGGGACAGTAGACCGGAGTATTGGATATAAATTTTAGTTCTTGGTCTTGACAGACGGACGGACGGACGGACAACAAAGTGATCCTATAAGGGGTCCGTTTTGTCCTTTTGAGGTACGAAACCCTAAAAACACCCTAAGGTAAAGATATCTTATTTTATTACAGAGGAAGACAAGGGTCGGCATCGAATTACGAAAAAAACTAGACTAATAGTATAGGCGCTAGGTTTCCCTTAGTTTTGAAACAAAAGAATCTCTTTAAGAAGTTCTCACACAAAGTGTTTCTTAAGAGGCTCACTGGCGGAGCAGGCTTGTCTCGAACTCTTTGTATAGTACTAAAGTATTAGTACCGAGATTCTATAAAGAAAGTTACGTTCTAGTTATAATCGTGTTAAGATTGCCTTTCCAAATTCGTTTTGTTTTTAACCGACTTTATTTAAAGGAGGTCTTTAATGCGACGGTATATATTTTTTTTTTTTTTTTTGTAGGTTAGTTACGTGAAATCTTCTGCAATTATGAATAGATTACAAAAAAGTAAATTTTGTCATCGATAAGATATACAAAAAATTATATTAAGTCGGTTCCTTTTTATATTTATTTGTAATCGACTATTTAGGTTATGCTTCAAAATATATGTCTATTACGCTTGCATTATTTATAATGCTATTCTCAAACCTACCAAATATGCTCGCCAAATTTCATGAAAATCGGTCCAGCCGTTTTGGAGGAGTTCGATAACAAATAGTGCGACACGAAATTTAGGAACTTTAAAAAAAATAGTAATTTTTGAGTTCGTCTAATTTCAAAAATTTATATATCTTTGTCTTTAAATATACCTTAAATTGGATTTTAACCTATCCTCAGTTTTAAATAACAACAGTAAAAATCATTTTATTAAATCACCACATTCATAATGAGGCTTTCATTTCACAATGCAAACATTACGCACACAATCTCAGCTTTTATTACCAAAGAGGCGCAACCTTTAAATGTGAATTCTCAACCATATTTAACTGGCTGAATATTAAGATATTATTCCTTAGAAGAGTACAGATTGTTACTGACAATATATAAATTTAACTAAATGAATATTCGACGCCGCTCCGCCGTGAGGCACCATTCTCGCGGTATCATTAAGATAATATTTCCATTTTAAATCTTTCACCTTTTCAACGAAATTTGAAGAGTATTAGGTATACATTTCTTGTACAATTGTGTACCTTAGAGAAAAAAATGTTAACTATAGAGTAGAGTTAAAGAGTGCATATCGAGTATGTAGGCACAAGTATGAACAAGTAAAATCGAAAAAATTATGTCGAAACAGAGCGCACCGTTTTATTAAAACTATCTCCAAACCTAATGATATTGGAACCATCGATATTTTCGCATAAACGACTGTCGTCGCACGGAAAATAACTTAAATTAGTAACCGAAGGTATTAATTACCGCTAAAAATTTGGCTCGGCACAGCGGGCTTCTAGCGATGCGCACTCTCTATATAATGTAACTTAATTTATCATTTACTACATCTGCCTTCAATAACCATTACATGTTTTTAGATTATAAGTAACTATTCTAAAATTAGAGTGGCTCAAAATTACGTTGTATATTTTTTTAATTCATGGTTGAGTCCGCAAGAGTGAAAGGCAATATATCTTCAGACACTCGACAAGCGTATTCTACAATATTTTGCGAATATATTTCTTTGTGAAATATGCGAAAGAATTCTAAAACCACTTAGATAAATTACGGTCTTAAATATTAGATGGCAATGCCAAATAGTTTTTTTTTTATTTGTTGTAAGTAGATTATATTAAAAAAAATTATAGCTACACATTACAGTTTTCGATGCATATATACTGTACTAGCTGTCCCCCGCGACTTTGTTCGCGTGTTTTAGTTTCAACGGTTTTTCATTTTTGCAACATTTTTCATTTATGCTCCGCTCCTATTGGTCGTAGCGTGATGTTATATAGCCTATAGCCTTCCTCAATAAACGGACTATCCAATACAAAAAGAATTTTTCAATTCGAACCAGTAGTTCCCGAGATTAGCGCGTTCAAACAAACAAATAAACAAACAAACTCTTCAGCTTTATAATATTAAAGTATAGATTTAATTTATCATTCATTTGCAGAAAACATGTAACATAAAGTATTAGTAAAAAAATACTTAACCTAATGTTAGTATGCCTATACAACTACAACTACATCTATGCTTGTCTATGTATATTCTCAGAAATAAACTACACCTTGGCATTTTATTTAAATTACTACTGTAAGGGTTGTTTCCTACAGATTAAATCTCAGGGAGATAAATAAGGTCAAGCACGAATGGAAACTTAAGAAAACAGTTTAATCACAATAGACATAATATAGTACACGGTTACGGAGATACAATCTTACAACAAACAAGGCGCGTGCGTCGCGGCTATGAGCGCACTGCCGAACTGTAGCATAGCACCACTCGGTGCACCTCGCACGAGACACGAATTAACACGAAGCAGCGCCGAGCGAGAGGCAAGATAAATGCGAGGCGGAGTTCTCGTGTGTTCGATCGCGAGTCGTCCAGATTTTAAATAAACTAGATGGCGCCTACGACTTCGCGTTATACTACGTAGTTTTGTGTATAAACATTATTAAATTAATAAACGTAGAAGACTACTCCATTACGTTATATCTCTAAACTTTTTACGTCACGCTTTAGCAAACACAGAGCTAATACTGTTATTAAAACTATTTTATTCTACCCTAACTAACTTTAGTTAAGCTAAAAACTGTAACTTTAGTTGGAACTATAGCTAAACCCGGCTAACTAGTGTTTTCGTTTAGAAGCAAAATGGACGAAGCACGCGAGCGAACCTAACTAACAGTAACTTTTAATTTTAACTGTAAAGACATTAATTTAGGCTTTAATGAATAGATATTTGTTCTTTGTAAAGGCGCTTCTTTATTAGTATATAGATTACCTATATTTTATTATAAACAAATCAGAAATCTATACTAATATTATAAAGCTGAAGAGTTTGTTTGTTTGTTTGAACGCGCTAATCTCAGGAACTACTGGTTCGAATTGAAAAATTCTTTTTGTATTGGATAGTCCGTTTATTGAGGAAGGCTATAGACTATATAACATCACGCTACGCAAACGCTTGCAAAAATGAAAAACCGTTGAAACTAAAACACGCGAACAAAGTTGCGGGGGACAGCTAGTAATAAATAAATCAGAAAGCCTGAGCTTACTTAGACTAGTTCGTTCGCTAGGTGTACTTTTTTAGAAGTCCCAGTAAATAATTTTAAATACAAAGTCTGTATTTATCAAATTCCGGAAACAATACAGCAGTATTTTCTTTCGATTAGAGGAAATTGACGAGTCATCCCACCATCTTTTCTTTCTTGCCTCAAGACGAAATAATATTATAGGTACATGAAATTACAATCTTTGACGCAGAACATCTCGATAAAAATGTTTTTTCAATCGTTTCCTTAAATACCAATAGAATAACATTATATTTTTACAAAGTAGACATTGTTTCGAATTTCGGATATCAATTATTTTAGCCCTCATGAAATATGGACAAGAATTCGTGTGCATGGTAAAATATTAATCTTATTTGTACTCCTAATGTTGGACTATACAAAGATATTATAGGTTAATAGTATGTTTGTTTGAACGAACTTATCTTTGAAACTACTATATAATAAATATAATAATAATAATACCAGCCTATAAATGTCTCACTGCTGGGCACAGGCCTCTTCTCATATAGAGACGGAACGAGCATTGCTCATTGCGGATTGCCGATTTCAGATTCCAATTGTTGAAATCCAAGTTTCCTCACGATGTTTTCCTTCACCGATAGTCAATGATGTCTTAGAATAATTAAGAAAGTACATAGAACTTTGAAAAAGTCACATTGGTACCTGCCTGTAGTGGGTTCGAACCTGCAACCTTGTGCACGCAAATCCGTTCATTGAACCACTAGGCCACCACGACATCATAATAATAATACCAGCCTATTAATGTCCCAGTGCTGGGGACAGGCCTCTTCTCATGTAGAGAAGGCACGGTCATTGATCACCACGCTTGCTTATTGCGGGTTGGCGATTTCAGATTCTTTAAAAACTGTTGATATTGATAGCCCTACCCTTAAAAAAGGTTAATTACATCACGCGAACTAAGTGTAGCTTGCTTTTTGCTTTTACCAAAAAGAAAAAATAGTCCGGTTTTAAATCAAGGCATGGTAATTTTGGAAGTAAATAATGACTTTTGTTATATAGGTAGTTACTTACACTTAGTTTTAAAACTGATGTAAACGAGTTCTGTTGTTTTACATTAATGTTTAACCCTAAAATAAGGGCACCAGGTCACTTCCCAAGAGAAAACATTGTTCCCACAGATCCCTCTTTTAAATAAGAGTATTTTTTCAAGGAAAAGTGTAACAGAATAAGTTATAACAGAATACAATATCAAATAAAAAATCCATGAAAGAAAAAGTCTGGAAAAATTTAAATTCATTTTTAAGAGGATTCTAAATTTATTGTGGTTTGAATTATGTCGGATTAACACAAAACAAGCTACGTAAACACGGGAAACCAATATATTATTTGTGGGCAAAGCCGTCGGCTTAACAGTGTTAATGAGATTATAGTGAATAAATTATTGCTATAAACCTTTTTATGCTTGTGTATAAAAAATATTTTTAACGGAATAATATTTTTTTGTATGTTTGATATTATTTTTAAGGAATTTGAAAAGGACATTCTTTTGTTTTTAAACTTTGCAATATTTTATAGATATTCCAACGATTTACTTAACTTTTAATGACAAAAGATGCTTGCCTATAAAGTTCTTTATTAATTGATAGGCAACCATGGACGAATAAATACAATACTTTATAGACGCTACGAAGAGCGAAGCGACATGCTTGAGCTCCAAAACCGATCGATCGATATAACAAAAATTGTTCATGATAGTTATTTAATTAAAAACATGAAACGTGGCAGTGTGTAAATAAAGTAGGTATTTTTATTATATTTGCACAAGTACTGGATAAAGTTTGTATTTCGACCTTCGTCGAATCGAAAAACTACCTATTACGTAGATTTTAATAATAAATACGTGTACCCATAAGTTGGATAAACAGTAAGTACCTAATAAATAAAAATATATTCGGCCGTCCAAAAAATGAGCATTGATATCAAACCTATATTTATTCTACCATGAATGCCTTACAACCAATTCCCAATAATATTGCAAAAGGAATGAAAATCATGAAACATCTGACCCTAAAGGCCGGACCTTTCAATAACGTGTTATTATTGTATTTATTGGCAAACGGTTCTTATACCCTCAGGACACCCAAATACGGTGGCTGTCGTATTAAATTTTCATTAAACCACGAAGGCGACACTATTCGGTGTCAATTAATACTTAATTTGAATGGATTGCTTTTTAAGTTCGCGTTTCAGTGTTTAGTTTCTGTTTTCATTTTAGTGGCTGATTTTTTGGTATGTTTTAATTTGATGAGGTCTTGTTATATACAGTTATCTGTGATCTGGGGTTAGCTAAGATGTACATAATACTATTTTTCTTTTTTATTTCTCTTGATAGAGTTATAAAACTCATATAATATAATATAATAATAATACCAGCTTATAAATATCCCACTGCTGGGTTAAGGCCTCTTCTCATATATAGAAGGCACGAGCATTGATGACCACGCTTGCTAATTGCGGGTTGGCGATTTCAGAATTCAATTTTTGGAATCCAGGTTTCCTCACGATGTTTTCCTTCACCGATTGTCAATGATGTCTTAGAATGATTAGGAAAGTACATATAACTTTGAAAAAGTCACATTGGTACTTGCCTATAATGGTTTCGAACCTGCAGCCTTGTGCACACAAATCCGTTCATTGACCTACTAGGTCACCATGATAGAAAACTCATAAAATTATAAAAAAAGTATAAGCTTGCGGATTTTATTCTACATTAAATTTATTCCTTTTCTTTTTTGTGTTATTTCCTATTTGTGTTAATTATTGTAAGTTAATTGAAATGTCACCGCCCTTACTATTTAGTAAAATACCTTTACTTTTAAAATATATTTTCTATAGAGGCATAAATAAGCGGCAATAGCCTAATGGTTAGTACACAGATAGTCTAGAGCCTGAGAAAGGACATAGGCTACTTTTTGCCGCGATAACTAAATAAATAAAATGATATAAATAACCAACATCCACGCGGGTGGAGCACACTTTATTATACATACCACACAAAGATCCGAAATAGATTACAAAATCCCACTATTCATGCCATTGTTTCCAATGTAAGTACTCGTATCATTCAGTATAACCTTTTAGTCTATCAATAAGTTACGTAGTCAAGGTATTCCGACATATTTAGACCGATCAATACACTATTTCTGTTCTGTAACTCTAGACTAGCCCAAACCGAGCTCGCTAGACTCAGGCATTCAAATTGAATTAGAAGTTTTAAATAAAGAAATCGATATGGAGACCTAGTTTGTTGCATACTAACTCAAATCCGCTGCTTTAACCGAATTAGCCCTTGAGGTGCCTGGTGGGTAAAAATAATATTAATAACTTTATTTCAGACACCTTCAGACCTGGGTATGAAAAGTTAAAATCTATTTAGTCCGTCAGTTAGATAATAAAAAAATATTAGACACGTATTTTTTCTTTTATCAAAACAATAAAAACTTACAAAGAAACAGCGCTTTAAAGTTTCGGAGTGGGGGCTTATGACGCCACGCCTTGGTAAAAATTGTAGCGAGGAGTGACGTCACGCGTAATTTGCGTTCTCTGTATTTTGATCATTTTTTGTTTGTACAAAAAAAGAAAAAATACGTGACCATTAAAATTCATTAATCAACCAGGCGGACATTAAAAAAAAATAGGAAACATGCCTATTCATAAATAAAACAAATCTAGTAAACTAATACATATTTCCACCACATTCACATATCCAATAATAATTTTGCATTGCAATTTTGGCATTGAAATTGATTTAAGAGTAACTCTTCAGATCCTGCTCTAAGTACTCTTAGTTAATAGAACATAAGTACTAATCTATATGCCATGAAATTAACGTTAATATTAGATTGTATAAATGTATGACAAAGACATGTGACATGAGTAATTAGTATGTCAATGTGCCTGATTGGTTAGAATTGTGTGACGTCATCTGTCTGGTAAAAGATTGTAATACTTTTGAATAAATATGGGGGGTAAGGTTATATGTGATGTATGCTAGGGGTAAGTTGCTGGAAATTGACAAGAAAGGATAATAGTGGTTATTTATTTCATAATAACTTTCAAGACTGGATAAATATGTTTTATCAGAAAACCTTATACACAATTTTTTGTATCTTTATTACCATACCCATTTTATAGAAATCTGTACACCCCTAAACAGGTTAAAAGCTCTATGGTCAAAGCATGAACCAAATGGTTTGATCATAGCGCTTTTAAGCACCACATGCCCGGAGTAGGAAAATAAAATATTCTACTCCCTTGATTGAATATATTTAATAAACTAGGTACTCAATAAATAAAAACGTTCTTTGTCTAGAAAGGCAATGTAAAATTATATTCTTATTTAAATAAATAACAATATTTAAATTCAAAATTACATTTAACTAACAATACAATAACGAATACTACCTAACTAATCAATGCAGCATCATTTGTAAGCCAATCAAATAACAGCTTACATAACTGCCGTCCGTAACAAAGTATTTATCTCCGTTAACATTACCGTACCCCATCAAGTCCGTAATTATTCACAGTTAAAACTTGAACCATGGCGTGTCGGGGCGAACCCATAACGGACGCCCCCCTAACAGCTTATATAACAACGTTAAATATTCATGTTGACAGACATGAAATATGCGTGCTATTTTTAAGTAAGATATGTTACGCCGGCTACCTACGGTGCGTGATATTACGCATCGCCCCGCACGGCTACGAGCACGGACATCCACGCACCGCTCAGTGAGAGTTGAGAATCCAACCCAATTTTAACAGGCTTAAGATATACTTCGGCTTGCAGTGGATTGTGATGTACCGAGGAAGACGCTTCTGCGCTATCACGGACGAGCTCGTTGGCACAGTCGGTGGTGTGAGGAGATCCGCAATATCGCGCACCGCGGGAAGCTAGCTTTATAACGTGATGTTGTACGATGTTATTAATACCTATTATACTTAAATAGGCTTTTTACTTTTCTCATTTTTCTACTGTCATACTAGCTTAGCCCCGCGGTTTCACCCTGTTCTATCCGTTCCCATAATATAATTTTATGAAAATCCGATTTTGTACCAAATTTTATTGATTTTTAGGTTACCGTACCTTAAAAGAAAAATAGTCACTTTGTGTGTTTGGTCGTGTTGAAATTAATATCAAATACTCAGATCGAATAACTTGATATCATAAATATTTCAAGTATCTATATCAACGCAATTAAAAAAATACAGCCATTTATACCGTTTTTCCATGCATTTCCGATAAAATAAAAACCTGTGACTTCCCGTGACAAGTAAAGGAAAAAATCCGAAAGTTGAATTAGTAGTTTGTAGCATAAAAAATAAGTTTTTGCGATTATAATGTTATATTTATAGTGACGACATCATAATATGCCTTACATCAATGGATTTTGATGTATGGGAGAGCATTTTTTCAACCGCACTGTTTGTTTTTGCAGAATTAACCGTGACGATTACCAAAAATTATATGGAACCCTCGGGGCGCGAGTCAGACTCGCGCTTGCCCGGTGTTTTTGCTGGAAACCCTTACTATTGGCCGAATAATTAAAGGCAACTCAATTTTAAGTAGCTGTCTTAAGTCTTTGTTACTTTAAGGCGTCAAGTAGTATCAAATCGACATTTAGAGTCGTCTCAAAAGTTAAGTTTCGATACTTCTGGGTTTGAGTCATACTCAAATATATGATACTTCATACGCCATCCTCTGATATCATAAGTTAATTACAGCAAAATGATTATTTCATTACGTTTTCATCTCACAACAGGAAAATCCATATTATTTTCTTTGTGAGTCTTATTCTTAATTTCCTGGCGCTTCCTCTCGGTCTCTTTATTACCTTGTAAGATACATTATCACTATTAACGGCCCACATAAGCTTTCTAATAGGACGGATAAGTAATAGGAGTCTCCCATTGAAAACAGCAAGGTCCTAGTTTATTCGTTTCTTTTTTACACGAATCATTTAACCTCCACTATGTTGAGGTTAAATAGTCTAAGACAACCGAAAGTCTATTATAGCTCCAAACATTTAAGTGTTAACTGAATATTTCGTATATTTTTAACATGTTTAAGCGATTTAGAATTATATGATATGGTTTTGTGGTGAAAACTTTACATTACTAAGAGCTTTACATTGGTGGATTTGGTCCTGTTGCGCGTATAGATAGCTATTCTAAAAATGAGGCTGAATGGAGAAACCAGAATTAATGAAGTTTCAGATTTTGGGTTGAAAGTTCCATTTTTAATGTAATCATAATAGTGCCGTCATTATCTACTTAAAAGTATTTTCAGCACATCCGAAAAAAAAACGCCTTTTAAACGCTGCTGAATATTTACGTAAATTATCTGTAAAAACGATCTAGATGTTTTTTTTAGGACCGGCTGTGTATAAATTACTGTACATCAAAAAACCGGAGACATTAAAAGCCTCCTTATATGTCCGTACCTAGTAATGTTATAAAAAGAGTATAAGGTTTAACATGAATTACTGTTAAGCAGAACATAAAGCATTAGAATTAATTGTTTTCTAAGACCCATTGATACCGTGCTACGCACAAGCTACGCAGAAAGGAATCGCGTAGCGGCGTAGCGGCGTAGTAGTTTCAAATTCCCTAAAATAATGCAATTATTAAAAATTAAAAGGAGTGGTTTAACGTAGAATATAATTTACTTAACCCGATGTAAAGTTTATGTAATTTTTTGTTCAAAATTTAGGCAGCAACCCTACTTGTTGATTAGGCGCGCAACAGTTTCATTCCGATGTTCCTTTGTTTGAGAAAAGAGATACCATCTATTTCTTCCCTGTGATTTATCATACTAAATATGTGCAGTGTTTTGTTTTAGACTATCTTTGTTTATTACACAGTAGAACAAAGACAACGGGAGAAACGGCGCGGATTATTTAATACCGCGAAAATGCACGCGTAATTTTAATAAACATGAGATATAACATCTCTTAAATTAATTAAAAATATAAATTTTTGTACCATCACAAAAAAACAGAAAAAATTCAAAAAAAATAATTAAATTAAATATAAAATCTAAAATTAATCTTACCTTAAAGAATCGGCCACCAAAATTCGCACGGACAGCAGCGGCTCACAGTGTTATTTTTCAAAACTATCAAAGGCAAAAAATATATTTTTATATTTAGGTGCCGAACGCGCGTCCGTGCCTGTGGGCTGTTGGAGCGATACTGCGAAGACACCGAACTCGCTAGTACCTTTACCTGTTACATGGTAGGGTTGTTCCAGGGGTGGGAAATATTGGGACTGTTATTTTTAGTACTAGCTGTTATTTAATGAAATAACAGGTTAAGGTAACTGTGCATGAGTTGTTATGAAAATTCAAAAATCTATGTGTATCTAGATTTGTTATAAGTAGAGTGCTTTTTATTACACATTTGAAGCAGTGTTTATAGTTTTATTTATAGTTTATTGTGGCTCCAATATTATACTTCATTGGCATGGAATACTTTTGTAATTATTTAAACATCCACTCCTAAAATACCATTATATAGAATAAGACAATACTTATAATAATTTAAAATATCACTTAAAACAATAAAAAATTAAATTAATATTTTATTGGAGAAAGAGCAGCGGCTAATAATAAATTTATAAAACATTGTAACCGTTTCATTAAATTCTTGATACCATTATTGTACGCCCTGGCCATATTTTTATTCCGTTCACGTCACATTTTCCCACCCTATAATTATAATTCAACCTATACCTGCCCTCCTCACACGCGACGTAACAAGTGAGAGCTTCTATGAGTGTGACGGAGACAGGTGTAGTTTATTAATGTCGTCGTCAACGGCGGAGCGTGAGTCAGGTTTTGCTAGGGCTGTCATGCTTGGATTTTCCTTCACCACGTTTGGTTTGGTTTGTAAATTATATCAAAGTTTTGCCGGTAAAGTACCGTGAATTGAATTAAATATGCTTTTACCATGTAACCTTAGGGATTTAGAGATTTCTGGAAGTTTAGTTTTTTGTGAAAATGCCTTTTATTTCGTGTCTGAAATATATAATGATGATTGTTAATATATATTATATTAGAATTCCTCAACTTTATTAAGGAACAATAACAAGAGCAAATACATTTTCTTTTACGAAATAATATACGTTTAATACATTTATATAATTCTGTTTTAGTTTTGCTTATTGTTCCTTTTGTAAGTAGAAGTGTTTATTTTACTGGAATATTGTTTTACTGTGGTATTCTATTACTGTTCTAGATTTGAAACAAATTTATTTAAATAACTAACCTATAATATGACATATAAATACGCACACTCTAGTTTTATTTTATTCAGAAATTATTAAAACTCAGCACGAACGAATACCACGATCTTTTTTCTATTCAAATTCAAATTCAAATGCTTTTATTTGTGGATCATAGGTGTACATAGATGTTACATTAGGATTGAGCGCTATGTTCTGCCGTTAAAGGCGTACAAATATTAGTTAAGACTAATTAGGGTAGGTGTCTACTGTCTATATATAACAAAGAATGAGATTTAATAAACTAGAATATGCTATAATAATTTTCAAATACATGTCTCTTGAATGAACAAATGTATGTAGTGTTAACCCTACTCATTGAGACACGTGTCGATTTAACGAGGAGGGAAAGAGAGGGGAGATGTTTTTCTTTTTTTTTTACGTGAGAATAGTTAATTAGCAGCTTTTACTAAAGAAAGGAAAAGGTAGTTCGCATCTGATATGCTTTATTAGTCGTTATGTGTAACTGTGGCGAGTTTGTTTGGCTAATTAATATAATTGCTGGAAAATTGTTATGATTTATGTTTCTGGGAATGTATAAGGAGTGTGCTTGACCGGTTTGGTTACATGTAAGTGGTGTAACCGGTGTGGTATGTGGTAATGGGTGTGAGTTCTCATTATGATTAATCGACGTATGTTTTGACAGCCTGAAGGACAGCCTACAAATGAAATTTTGTACTATTTAGTAGCCTTAATTGGTCTTCGTCGTTTCAATAGATGGACGTCCACAGTTGGACATATTACTCCTTCATGGGTCGCCAGGCACCACAGACTAAGGCCACTTAAAGCTAAATACTCTAAGTACTTCATTAAAATAGATAAATAATATAATATATATGAAAATTTAAGTTCGTGGTGCGGTTTTTTTTGTGCACCTAATATCTTTAATATTGCAGATTGAAGCCCTATCATACTACGAGAGTGGGAGTATACCCGTTTTCACTCCTTAAACTTTAATTATCAACACTTCAACCTTCCTCTCTAAGCTCACGCGATTCTTAATAATTTCTTACTACACAGAAACAAGAAACTTTCAGAACCCCAAAAAATGAGATTACTGTGTGGCTGTGGGTTTATATTAAGTGTGTTAAAAAGTAAGTATCAGTTTTATTTATTTTTTACAGAGAAAAATATTTTTCTTATTTTATCTATGGCCTTAATCTGCTTCTAAAGAATTAATAAGCTCGCAAATACAATCCCATCCGAACATCACATGTTAAAATAAAATAGAATCCATGTATCTCGATTCAATTACAGTTTCCCACAATATCTCTCAGTTCGTTTTATTGAAGCCCACGCTCTTTTGCTTTTGAAATAAAGTGCACTTCCCACATATATGATTCAAGAAAAGGTTTCCATTTATTTTTTACTGAGAAATGCAATCTATAATGTTTTCTATACCACGCTTTTTGAACATATATCTTATTAATGTCTTATAAAATACATATATTGTATTGTATCGTGCCTCGGAAAGCACGCTACGCCGTTGGTGCCGACTGTCATATGTTGATCTTTGACAGACGTTAAGTCATTAGAATTCTGACAAACAGTCTTACTTTGGGATACTGTGTTACCCAGTAAAATGGGTTGTGGAGGTCAGATAGGCAGTCTCTCCATGTAAAATACGGTATTCAGCTGAATCCGGTAAGACTGGAAGCCGACACCAACATAGCTTGGGAAAAGGCTACGCAGGAGGAGAATTATACTTACATGTAATAACCATGATAACTCTTCCATGTAAGTATTCCAATAAAAGTGGAATAATTATTATTTTAAGTGACAAGGTTTTTTATATTACGTACTTATTATTTATTACGCCACAACGGATGAAAAAATGCTATAAGATTTTTTTATTATTTTAATAATAAATCTTGCTTGTATTTTATAATAAAATAGTTAAGTAAGATTATTCATATAATAAATAAGTCGTAATTATTGATAATTTGCCAAAACGTAATAAATATTTAAATAACTAAATTGAAGCTTTATCGATGACCATTCATTATCCAAACTAATATTATAAATGCAAAATATGTCAGTCTGTCTTTTTGGTTGTCTGTTACGGTTTGACAGCTAAACCGCTGAACCGATTTTGATGAAGTTTGGATCTTAATAAAAGACATGGCTATTTTTTGCCTCGAAAACTGACACAGACGCGGGCGGAGCCAAGGACAACAGCTAGAGGGTATAAATATGCCTTTCATTTCATTCATTTATAAGCTTGTAAAATATAAAAGGATTCCAACAGCCAAGTTCTGCTTTCATAAGCTTTTTTTCCTCAGTCCTTAAATATTGTTTCATGGCACGCATCTGCCATTTGTAAAGATCTCTTTTAATAAAAACACGCAACGTTGCGTGATTCACCATAAGTGTAAATATTAAAAAACAAAAGCTCATCTAAAATAATAAACTGAAGCTTCGAATCCTGTTTTCGCAGGAAACAACTATTTATATTAGAGGCCTGTGCGCAGCAGTGGGGTATTTGTAGGCCTTATTATTATTATTATGTAAAGTTAAGTGAATATGCTAGCATATTAGCATTTGCAGAGTGCGTGACATCGCGGATCCCCACGCACGGCCGACGACCACAAAGGCTCTCCCACGGTGCGCCGTAGTCCATCTGAGTCTTGAGAATCAAGCCTAATTTTAACCAACTTCGGGCATACTGCGACTCACGTTGGATTGCGACGGACCGGGGCAGATGCAGCATATGCGTTTAGTGGATATAGGCATTAGACCTTAACCTTACTTTCTTCTTTATATGAAAGCTGTATTGTATGGTGGAATATATAGGTATATATGTATTATAGGGTGGAAGTTTTCAATGACACCTAATAAAATACTCTAAATATAATACAATATCAAACTATACTGCAAGGAAGATTACCTTTTTTATTTTAATAACTTTGCTTTCTTGACTCATTGATATCGTAAATTAATTTATAAATTTATTTAAACATGTTTGTTACAGAGATTTGTTCCCTATGAGCGACCGTATCGATGGATTGCATGAAAGTACAGGATTTTTATGTTTTGGATTATAGTTGGTACGATTTCTAGGCGTAAAAAAAGAATTTTCAAAAATTATTAGAATGCGGTGTTTTTTTTAAAGAAAAGAATGTTTTCTTCGAGTGTTATTTGCTATTTGCAGTACTGATATTTAAAGTACTTTCAAGACTTACCACCCTGTATAGTCACCCTACATTATACAAAGAAGGAACAGGAATTGTTTTAAAACTAGAATTTATATCGGTATGCTGTGGTTCCGACCGTCTGTTTTTACGATAAGGGCTATTATTGCTTATTATTTAAGGTCCAATTTAAAATAACAAAGGATAATTATTCTGTTAGAAATGCTGTATGACTTGTTTTGTTTAGGTATTATTTTGAAAGGTCGCGGTTAAATACTGACTGCGCGATTTAATCTGTAAACAGTACGTGGGTTTATTACTGGCCAAGGTTGTTATTTATTGAGATAATCTTTGAATAATAATTACATCGAAAGCCACAGAGTTTTATTTGATTATTGAAATATAAATTTTTTGATTATTCACTCCTGACTTTTTGGAAATATACTGAAATAATAATATGTATATATTTTATTAGAGGCAAATGTTTTTACAGTCATACAAAGAGCATAATGCACAAAGTAACAGATATACAATCAAAGTATTTTTAGGCCTTATATCCACCACTCTGCTTTTCATATCCACACTAATTGAACTCATATAACAAAAATAAATGGTTCAGTGTATATTCAGGACTGTTCATTACAACAGTTTAATAAGAGTCTTCTGTATAGCTGTGTACGTTTACTGGCTTAGACCAGATGAAAAGTTACGGCTTTGTTCGTGTTGTTTTCCACAATGAACTTGCATTACTGTTTATTTGGATTACACCTGTGACTACACCTAGTAAGTTAGTTCCTGGTCAAGTATAGTAAAAAATAGGATATTTTTCCTAGAGAGAAAAAAATCTATTTGAGGGGAAAGGTAGCCCATTTCTTTTGAGTCTGTGAGATAGATTGAAAAAAACATGAGACTGGTATTTTTCTTACTTTACGTAATCAAAAACTAACGACGATACGTTGATTTGAAATGACGCCTGACGTCACAATGTTGTGGATTTTATGTACGTGACGTCACTAGCCCCCACTTCTAAACATTAATTTGCTTAATATATTTAGTGTTTTCTTATTTTGAATTCAGACGAAAAAAAATACGTGTCAATTATTTTTTTTATGTCTAAATAATTAAATTTTTAATTTTCATACCCACTCGTCTACTCCATTCATGCTTGCAGTTTAAGCTAACACCACTATAACCTCTTTAAGGGTTAATTTACTACCTTTGTATATACAAACACTATTAACTGTGTTTCGGTAAGTCTTAGTGAGCAATTGTGATTATCAATGCCTTGTTGTATTTGAGTAAAGTTAATATGAAAATTTTATTCACAAATAAATATATTTCATTTGATTTGAAACATTTTCCATACTAAGAGAAACCTTAAATTAAAGAACTACATATTGTAAGTTAGGCACCATCACTAAACAAACATAATTAAACCAATCACTGCTATCATTAATCACCACGAAGACTTCCTGCAGTAAAGGTCACGTTACATTATTCAGTTTAAACAAAACAAGTTAATTATCTTTGAAAGCAAACAAGCGAACTTCAGAACTTTGACAAACAAGGGCTCTGCGTTAATAAGCTTTTAAACTGTTATGAACAATATTTTTATATATTTCAAAATCGATAAAATATGGAGGCTATGGCTATCGACGCATGTTACTGTCAAAACTACAACAGTTTTGAAAAGTTTTGGTTATATTGCCCCCTTTTGAATTCTTCGAACCTATAACAACAATAAATATCCATATTTCACTTCATAAATACATTTAGAACCTGCACTTGTAACCCTTGTGAGAAGCAAGTAAAGAGCTTCCCAAATTAAAAATAACTAAGTATAAAATAAAGACCAATTATATTTTCATATCGGTAGATTTTTTCTACTTGAGATAATAATTTGACATAATTTGTATGGCGCTTATGTCACAATTATGTCTGTTGCAGAAAACGATAAAATATAGGATTTATGTCTAATAAATATTGGCCGTAAGTAAGCACAACACGCTCTCAAGCAAAATATTATTATTTCCTGTAAAGTTTCAGTTGCATTTTTTTTAAATAAATAATTATGTATGGGTTTTTAATTTGCTAGGCTCAAAGTAGTAGTGAAGATAAATCAAACAAGCCTAAACACGACGGGTTTGCACCGTTTCGTTACAGAGTTCCTGTGGCCACCTTCTAAGCTCCATCATCAGACCAGCTCGGAATTTTATAAGTTTCCAAAATTTCAACTTGGCATACGTACTTATTTATACTACTCCTCCATAACCCTTCCGCTTCAGCTTTACAGCTAAATCTGTAAAATCTGAACTGAATACTAATATCATGAAACACCACCAGCTATGCACATTCACTGAAAATTAGACGAATTTGTAAAATGCATTATGCATTTATTGGACCTACCCTAGAGAACAGTTTTGTTACTGCAGTCTACACTTTATCCTCCACGGAAACTTCCACCTTACGACTTAGGTTTAAGGTTAAATTTTGAGTGGTAAAACAGTGTGTTTACGACGTTTTCTTGTTTTGTGAATGTTTAACAGGAGAATTTGAAATATGTTTTCGTTAGTGATGTTATCATAGGGTTGTTTGAAAAGGAATATGAAACGAAGTTAATTTTAGTTGAAATAAAGCTACTTTTTAAACGGATTCTATCGCAAAGTAAAGTAATTTTATTTTAATGTCTAATTTTCGCGTAAAACTCTGATAGCATTAATTTGGTTGGTTATTCTAATTTACTTAAGTCAGGGAAAAATGTAACTTTGGTTAAGTGCTCGTTTACGCAGCAACGCTTTATACAAGGGATAAAACCGCACCTTCGCCGAACCGCCGCCGCACCGCTGCCACACCGCTGCCTCGCCGCTGCCACACCGCTGCCACACCGCTGCCACACCGCTGCCACACTGCTGTCACACCGTCGCCTCGCCTCTGACCGCCAGTATGATTAATTTTACTATTCCATTACCGGCTGTCCACGCACGTAGTACCAATTACTATACGATGGTTTGCAATACGCAAACCATCGTATAGTAAATGATAAAAACAAACGACGGCGGCGGGCGGCGCGGCAGTGGCTTCGTGTAGACGAACGAGCTCTTATATTTTGAGGAAATTCTAATCGTAAATCGGTAATTCGGTTTACTGTTCCATATTGTTTGCATAGTCAATTTACTTCTCACAGCTTTGCAACTGTAATAAAGTCCCGCACCAGGGAATTTAATCCCTGTGTCGCAGGGGATTTCACTAACATTCAGGCCATATACACAAAGAACACCCAGACTTGGAACAAGCATTTGTGGATCACACAAATGCTTGTCCCATGCGGGGATCGAACCCGCGGCACGTCGCGTACAGAGGTAATTGGCGTGGTAAACTATACCACTCGGCTATCCGTGCAGTCATGTAGGTACAACAAACGCGATTGTTTCTAGAAAATAAAGACGTACAAAAAAACTTACCAACTAACTTACCATTTGCAGAAATAAAAAAAAAATACCCGAAATAAGTTGGCAGTCACCTCTTAAGTTTCCTCCGTATCGAATAATAACCATAAAAAATAAAATTAATAGTCAAAAATTAACAACTACAAAATTTGGCATATTTTTCTCATCATGTTTACCATGTTGGTGCTACTTTTCTGCCTGTTATAACTCTTTCATTGAAAGTCCTGTAAAGTCTCGTGTCACCTTTATAGTGCTATCTCTTTTTATGTTGTATCTTAAATACCTTTCACTCGACTAGTTAGATCAAACATCACATCTATACTAATATTATAAAGCTGAAGAGTTTGTTTGTTTGTTTGTTTGTTTGTTTGTTTGTTTGTTTGTTTGAACGCGCTAATCTCAGGAACTACTGGTTCGAATTGAAAAATTCTTTTTGTATTGGATAGTCCGTTTATTGAGGAAGGCTATAGGCTATATAACATCACGCTACGACCAATAGGAGCGGAGCATAAATGAAAAATATTGCAAAAATGAAAAACCGTTGAAACTAAAACACGCGAACAAAGTCGCGGGGGACAGCTAGTACTAAATAAAACCCACAAAAAATTCGATCAGACTTTAATAATGCCAAACTACCAAAAACAATATCGTCCGTATCTCCAAAAAAATTTAATCACAAATGAACCTTAACTTGTTGAGAGAAGGTACAAATTACAGCTCGGTGTGGGTCGAAGGGAATTTCTTGAGAACGGCATGGTATAGGTTATAAAAAGCATAGACAGAAACACTTAGGATTACGAAGAGAGAGCCTCCGAAAACGAAGCTTAAGAAGTTTCCATCAATCATCGTAGTACCGCGTAGGCTCGGAGCGTGCCCCTGGAACAGGTCTTTAGTCCCGGAGCCCGTGGCCTTTCGCTCCTCCATCATCTTTTTCATGGATGACAGTCTTTCCTTTAACTCGTCAATAGATTCCATCATTTCTTCCGCATCTGAAAAATCATTATAATCAGACTCGATCGTAGTTTATGGTACCTACGGTATGTGTTTGGAAATTTCATATGCGTAAGTAGGTCAATAAATCTTTTAATTTCACTTTAAAAGGTGCAATCATTTAAGACTACCAATAAATATTTTACAGTACCAATATACATAGTGTACGTACACCTTAATTTTAATAAAAAAAAAAAAAAAAACATTTTTTTACCCAATGATATTGCATTATTTGAAATCAAAACACTAATGTATTTTTAATAAATACATATAAGCAAATAAAAAAATAATAATAACATAAATGCTTCTCTATATGAGAAGAGGCCTGTACCCAGCAGTGGGACATTTATTGGCTGGTATTATTATTTTTTAATGATCGTGTACATTAAAAGTCTAATTTGTAATCATAAAATCACAAAGCCTCGTAAAGATTTGAAGCATTTCGATTTCAGACAACTTTAAACAAATTGAATATTCAAAAATGTGTCTTATCACTAGACTGGTAGTCAACTAGGTCATAATAGACATATGCTGTGTCAAAGCAAGTGTCCTAACCTAAGAGTAAACATAGACAATCATAGAGCGCGCGCATCGCTAGTAACCACTTGTGCCGAGCGAAAGCAAATTTTTAGAATGTACTACGCTCGTTTACTGATCTAATTGATTTTCCGTGCGACAACAGACGTTTATGCGAAAATATCGACGATTCCGATATTATTAAGGTAATATGTATTAGGTTTTGAGATAGTTTTAATAAAAGGGTGTGCTTTGATTTGACACAAATTTTACGATTTGACTTGTAAATACTAGAGCTTACAGTTCATACTCGATATGCGCACTTTATAATTTACTTATTTTTTTCTCAGGTCCTAACAGACATTAGTTTTGGCACTACTATCTGAAATCCTTGTAACAACATTAAAAACAAAGTCCACATACTCAAGTTACGAGGTATATAGCTCTCAGAATGTTAGCAAATATTTAACTTGCAGGTAGTACCTACTCTATCTACCAATAGTTTGCCAGCTAACGAGTGACGTCAGATCCGAATTAACACGGGCTAAACCAATATAAACTTTGGCTACAAGTTCTAAATTTGATTTATGAGTTGTTACTAGTTCTCGTGTAAAATTCAATATGGCGGGCGTATGCTGAATATATTGCTATAATATATTGTAAAGTATGTGTAGCTAGGTTTAATTGGATTTATTATGTTTTCTGATATTTATTTCAGTTTTACAAAAAAATCAAAAATTTACGACAGCTTTGCGTTGATCTCTCTTTGTGATTTTCATTTAACAAGGTTTTACTTAGTCTAGTTATTTTTTTTGGATACAGATACCCAGGACTTTATTTTGTGTCATCATTCTTGTATCTCAATATTCCTAGTATTTATTTCTAACCTTAGAGTAAACATAGAGAAGCATAGAGTGCGCGCATCGCTAGTAGCCCGTTGTGCCGAGCGTAAGCAAATTTTTTGCTGTAAGTACTAAGCTCTTTTACTGATTTAAATGATTTTCCGTCCGACGACAGACGTTTATGCGTAACGATCGACGGTTCTGATATAATTAGTTTTAATAAGACGGCGCGCTCTGTTTTTACACAAATTTAGCAATTTCATACTAGTGCATACAGTTCATCTATACTATATCTATACTAATATTATAAAGCTGAAGAGTTTGTTTGTTTGTTTGTTTGTTTGTTAGTTTGTTTGTTTGAACGCGCTAATCTCAGGAACTACTGGTTCGAATTGAAAAATTCTTTTTGTATTGGATAGTTCGTTTATTAAGGAAGGCTATAGGCTATATAACATCACGCCACGATCAATAGGAGCGGAGCATAAATGAAAAATGTTGAAAAAATTAAAAACCGTTGAAACTAAAACACGCGAACAAAGTCGCGGGGGACAGCTAGTAATATTATAAAGCTGAAGAGTTTGTTTGTTTGTTTGAACGCGCTAATCTCAGGAACTACTGGTTCGAATTAAAAAATTCTTTTTGTGTTGGATAGTCCGTTTATTGAGGAAGGCTATAGGCTATATAACATCACGCTACGACCAATAGAAGCAGAGCATAAATGAAAAATGTTACAAAAATTAAAAACCGTTAAAACTAAAACACGCGAACAAAGTCGCGGGGGACAGCTAGTACTCGATATACGCGCTCTATAATTTACAATTATCCTATCGTTGAACAAAGGCTCTACATAAAAATCATTATTCATATTATAAGCCGAATTAGTCTGTAGTAATTATTTATTGATAACACATATATGTAAAAAGTAACTGACTTCAATTTAATTTATTTGGGACTAAATCTAAGATCCATCGATTACAAAAAAATATATATTATATACATAATTGCCAAAGAAAAACATACAAACAAAAAATACCGTCTAATTGAGAAACAAAGGAGGAGGTCCTCCTTTTCAAGCCGTTAAAAATTACAATATCGACACACTGAAACAGCAAGACAACATTAAAAATATCAAACAAGCAAGGCAGAACAAAGAGCGATAAAATAAAAACTCATTAGTATTTTTTTTTTATTTGACTTTACGTACCATAGATAAATCGAAGCTAAATATTAGATTAAATTATTATTTAAAAGTTTTTAAATGACGGGTCGTGACCATCCACTATTTAAATAATTAAAACAATTTATTTCCAAATAAATGGTTGTTAAAAATGTTAATATAAAAGACTCATCGTCCGCAATTCTTTTTATTTAATAATTAAAAAGAAAAAGAATAAATATATTAAATAAAGCAAAAAATCTAAAAGGATAATTTAAACAAAATGGATATAACAAATAAAACCACAGTACTTTAGTAGGTACAAATACATTAATAAATAAATATTTATTTTAAATTTATGTAAAGGAAAATTAAAAATAGAGTTTTACTTAAAACATTGCTAACATAATAATTTGAGTATCGATATTATTCTTTGATTGTCGTTTGCACAGCGTGGTGACATCGCTTTTCTATGTTCGAGAATTAAAATGGATTAAATAACCGACTAATTTGTTGAATTTATTCCAAATAAAAACTTTAATTTTAGATCTAAACAATGCCCCGACATCGCATTTTTTTTTAATATCGACGGCAATCACTAAATCCAGTATGTAGTTTTATTTATTGCCCTTATGTCGAATGCATACTGTATACGATGAATATTTCAGAAAATCAATAATTAAATGACTGACATAAAATCTGTCACCGCAATGTATTCAGTTACGCTCGTCATCAAAACAAGGGCCGGTAAGCTACAGGTTAATAAATATTACACAATAACATTAAGACTTCACTAAACTCTTAATTATTTAACTACTTTATAATAAACACAACACACAAACATGCTCGGATCTACAAAATAGAACAAAAATAATGCTCAATTGCAACACACCTTGAAAATTTTAGAAAAAATAATCTCTCGCGATGCACTAACACACAATAACTACACACAATCAAATAATATATAAACATAATGCCTTACCGTCCACGTTGTCTCTATTTGGGTCCATTTTACCCATTTTTGATGATTATAATTCACGTTTGTTTTGTTTTTAATATATCAACTCAAGTCGGCGTTCTGCACTTCTGCCGTGTTCGGGAGCGGAGTAAGATGGCCGCCGCGCATGCGTACTGGCGTGGCGGGATGCGAGGGTCCTATTGATCGCTTGTCTGGGAAACCTAACTGAAATTTGAGTCTAGATGCGAGCTTCCTTTGTTTGAAATTCGCTGAAATCTGTATTGAATATTAAGCGTTATAAATTTTTGATTTTAGAGTTTGTTATTAAATTTCAACAAAATTAAAGATTAATGTAAATGGTAAATGCAAATAATAGATATACCTCTACAAAGCAATAAAAATAATCTGTTCTGTTTTAATTTTTATTACTAATTGAATTATTAATAATTTTATACATAACTGGGGACAAAATAAATACTAAATAAAGAATTAAATAAAATATATTAATTTTTTACATAAATGAAAAACATATTAAAATATATATTTCACATAAAATACAAATGTTTAAATAAAATAACTTCTAACATCAGTTTAATTTGCCGAAACGGTATCTACGATCCAGTTAGTGTAAGATGATACGGCAGCGCTGACTCCGGGGTACTGAGGATGCGCGCAAGACTCACCGAAGGACACAATACCTACGAGAATACCTCCATAGTACAGAGGGCCACCGGAGTCTCCTTGACAAGCATCCTTGCCGCCAACATTTAGGATACCAGCACAGATCATGTTCTCAGTAATTCTCTGAGGTCGAGCTAAGTTAGCGTAACGCTGGGTACACAGCTGGTGGTTGACGGTTAAGATTTTGACGTCACGGAGAACAGCTGATGCAAGGCCTCCGCTCTGCAAATTAGAGTTCCGCATTTAATATTGGACGCTATTTAAAAACACCCAAAAAGCAATTAAGAAAAATTAGGTACATAAAAAAACTATGATTAGAAGGGCAGTAAAAAAAATATATATATTGTTCTATCGACGAATTATATGATTAAAAAAAAAACAATTTTGTTGTATTTTCTGACTGAAGAAGGTTTTAAGCGCGAGGTGGCACAAAATTTGTTAGATTCCAATGAGTTTTATGATTGCAATTATCTTGCAACTGGATAGGACATAGGACATCTATCGAAATGGTCAGACCAGCAGGGTTATTCACTACGGCGGTTTTAAACAAAAGCGATTGTTGCTTTATAAAAAAGACAGTGAAAACGCAAATTTCTTATCATGTAACTTGGTAGAAAAACTAGATGTACTACTACTTAGTTGAATACCGACGTTAGCCGATACTGAATAAGCATTTTTATACTTATTTTTATCCGGTAAACGTCGGTTGGGTTGGCAACTGGAGATAGTGAATAGACCTTCAGACCTTATGAACGAAATCAAAATTAACATTAATTAGACATAGACTCTAAAAAAATATATTTAAAGAACATGAAAGTACTCACTGAAATCGCACCCCATCCCGCATGCACGACCGGCAGATTATCGATCAATTGGAATCCTTGGTTCACGATTACACCTTGTTGGATAGCCGGGCCGTACACCAGAGGGGAGTCTAGGCGGATGACGCTGATGTCTCCGTCGTGGCCGTTGGAGCCGTAGCTAGGGTGGTTGGTGACGCGGGCGAGCGTGATGGTGACACCACCAGCGCCGCGTCGCGTGGTGCCGGCGCGGATGCGGCGGTTGCGACGGTTGAAGAAGCTGTGAGATTAGAAACAAGCATAAGTTTTTAGTCAATACACACTTATTTTGTTTATGTGTAAGTGTACATGTAACAATTTGTTTAAACATTAATACAGTATGTAACAAAAACCCTGTCCGATCCAATAAAGGCGTATTCCTGGTTCAACATACGTACTAGAAAAAAATGTCTCGCTCAGGCTTCTTTGATACAAAACTGTAGGTAGTGCACGCGAACTTTGTTGAGCGATCAGTGTTGCCTTTGATCAGTTTTATTTTAATTTAATTATATTCACCTGAAAAAAATAATAACCTCAAATCCATTCAATAGTTACGTATATGTTTTCGCAGTACGATGCCAAATAATATTCATAAGGATCGGACAGGGTTTTTGGTGCATGAATATTCGATAACTTTTTTAATTTACTTTTTTTTTTGTCTGTGTCTGCTTAGCATCCTACATTCTACAGACAACACGAAACGACAGATTTATTGTTAATTTGAGTCTGCGTTAAGAGTAATTCAAGTACATGTTTGGTGTTTAATCTTTATGTCTTAATACTATTTGAAAATGGTATAATTTGAAGACATTATAAATTTACCTAATATTTTCAGAAAACTAATAGTTTTGCTTCATGCCTAGATTTTATAAGCAACACTACGTAATCCCTAAATTCGTATTTAAGTTTCTTCTTAGAGGTACAACAATATTTTTTTATAGGAGACCCTGATATAAATAAATAAAGAGATAAGTAACTAAATTTGATCCCCCAATAGTTGGCAATCTTTGGCGTGATTTCAGTCCTCCAATGTGCAGAAGTTTCATTCTTTGGTAAGAAAATATATCGATAAGTTCATACTCACAGTCCAGTGAAACAATGCGCGGCAGACAGCACATGCCTGTGGTTGAGGACGTTGGCGGCGCAGACCTGGCCCCAGATAACGCCAGTGCGACTCTCCACCTGCACGACGCTGGGGTACTCCTCGATGGTGGTCGGGGCCCCGCCGACAATGCGGCCAGCATTGACGGAGCAGACCGCAGCTGGAATTGTGTAGTCGAAATTAAAGTAGACCATAGAGTAAACATAGACAAGCACAGAGCGTGCGCATCGCTAGTAGCCCCTTATGTCAAGCGTAAGCAAATTTTTACCTAAATTTACTGAGCTCGTTTACTGTTTTATGTGATTTTCCATGCGACGACAGACGTTTATGCGAAAATATCAACGGTTCCGATATTATTACGGTAATATTAGGTTTCAATAAAATGTTGCGCTCTGTTTTGACACTAATTTTACGATTTTACATGTTCATACTAGTGCCAACAGTTCATACTCGATATGCACACTCTATAGTTTACTTATTTATTTCTCTGAGATGTAGACAGACGGAATTTCGTTCTTACAAGGATTATATACAATCCAGCCTGCAAACGTCTGTTGGGCTATGGCCTCTTCCAATATAGATAATGAACGAGCATTGTTTACCGCGCTTGCTCACTTGAGGGTTTCAGATTCCATTTTGAAACTCAGGTTTCTTCACGATTTTTGCCTTCTTCGATTGTCACAGGTGTCTTATAATAATTAAGCAAGTACATACAAAAAATCACTCGTTTGTCGTACAAAGACCTTCTTCAATTAACATTTACAGAATAATAATACATAAAACCATCTATGCCTTACTTTAACAAAGAAAATAATAAAAAAAAACACGAAATGAACTTATATGTAACGACGATTTAACAAAATCGGTTCAGTTGTTTTGTATATAACTCAAACTGACAGACAATCTGTAAATACACTTTGTATTTTTACGTTATATTGGGGTAAACTTATTAAGTAGAAATACTAACCAGCAACCAAGAATGTGATCCAAACAAACTTCGCCATTTTGTCCAACTAATCGAAATGATTATTTAAACACGTGTACTCGTATTTATAATAACATATTAATTCTATATCTTTGTATATCTCATTGATTTACTACTCGGATTGAAGCAAACTACTGTTTTTTGTCAATAAATTATTGTAGAGGCCTAAGAGGATTAGTTATTATTAGTAAAGATAATAGGGCTCACAATTGTGAAGACAAGACGTCAAAAACTACGTAAAATCTTTTGCAAAGACTTGAATAAAAATATATATCAAGGATGCAAAACCTTAAGAAGGCTGATTATCCTGTTTTTGAGGCATCTCAAACCAGATTTGAAATAGCGTGAATTTTAAGGTGAATGGCGTACGACTGGTTATGAAAAGTCAAAATCTAATTAGTCCGGCAGTTATATAATATTTTTCCTTTGCAAAATAAGAAAACACTAAGTAGATCAAGCGAATCAAAGTTTACGAGTGGGAGCTAATGACGCCATGCTTGCGTACAAAATGTACGAAATTGTTACGTCATACGTCAAGTAGATGTTAATTGTTTTATTTAATCTATACTATACTTATACTAATATATAAAGCTGAAGAGTTTGTTTGTTTGTTTGTTTGAACGCGCTAATCTCAGGAACTACTGGTCCGATTTGAAAATTCTTTCAGTGTTGGATAGCCCACTTATTGAGGAAGGCTATAAGCTATATAACATTACGCTGCGACTAAAAGGAATGGAGCATAAATGAAAATTGTTGCAAAAATTAAAAATCGTTTAAACTAAAACACGCGGACAAAGTCGCGGGGGGCAGCTAGTTTATTATGTAGGCCAGCGGAATTAATAATAAATCGCCTTTTGGCATTCTTAGTTTTTACAAAGTACACTATGTACTTAATCATAAATTAAACATAATTAAACAAACCTACAATTAAACCATATTAACTTAACAAAATACAACTAGACACAAGAAATAACAACAACAAGTATATAAAATAAAGTGTAAAACATATGTATAATATTAATAAGATTATAGATAGAATTTCATCACTAGATACCTATATAAGTAACACGAAATATATAAAAGTGATTTTGAGAATTCACTCATATGCTATAATAGGTACCACAATATTTTTAGGAGCCTAACATTGGGCTGAAACCCAAAAATAACCGACCCTTGAGAATAAACTTTGCTGCGTAGTTTCAATAAACCTTTGGAATCAAATTCTAGAATCATTTTTTCTGTGTAGGGGGTTAGGGGTTACTCCCAAACAAGAAATAACTATATTAAAATAGTCTTTTTTGCCGTTGCTGCCGTTTTTATTCCATTTTTTCTGTGCCTTTAGTGTAGTTATGAGACATCCTGTACCGACTTTCCTAAAATCCATTTCATAGGCCCTGATTACTCGCGCCGTTGGTTTGATTTTAACACCTAAAAGAGCTGCTTAACTAGGCCAAAGTTATGCTGAATAAAAGTTACTTTTTCTAATATAGGTATATATTGTTTTCTGAGTTTTCCGCAAATGTTAGACATTGAAATACAACTACTTTTGAACGGATTTTATCGCAGTTTGTAAGTATTTAGATTTTAATTCCCTACATTTCGACGCCTTTAGTGTCATGGTCACGGGCGGACTTTGTTTATCTTGGGACAACTCACACACGGTCATCTGATCCCAAACTAGGCAGAGCGTGTGTTATGGCAAGCAGATAAAAGATAAACATACTTACATATTTCTGAATAGGTACCACAATATTTTTAGGAGCCTAACATTGGGCTGAAACCCAAAAATAACCGACCCTTGAGAATAAACTTTGCTGCGTAGTTTCAATAAACCTTTGGAATCAAATTCTAGAATCATTTTTTCTGTGTAGGGGGTTAGGGGTTACTCTCAAACAAGAAATAACTATATTAAAATAGTCTTTTTTGCCGTTGCTGCCGTTTTTATTCCATTTTTTCTGTGCCTTTAGTGTAGTTATGAGACATCCTGTACCGACTTTCCTAAAATCCATTTCATAGGCCCTGATTACTCGCGCCGTTGGTTTGATTTTAACACCTAAAAGAGCTGCTTAACTAGGCCAAAGTTATGCTGAATAAAAGTTACTTTTTCTAATATAGGTATATATTGTTTTCTGAGTTTTCCGCAAATGTTAGACATTGAAATACAACTACTTTTGAACGGATTTTATCGCAGTTTGTAAGTATTTAGATTTTAATTCCCTACATTTCGACGCCTTTAGTGTCATGGTCACGGGCGGACTTTGTTTATCTTGGGACAACTCACACACGGTCATCTGATCCCAAACTAGGCAGAGCGTGTGTTATGGCAAGCAGATAAAAGATAAACATACTTACATATTTCTGAATACATACATATTATTGATAAATTACACCCAGACAACAGAAAAGAAAAAATAATTTAATTTAAATTGAATTCGTTATTGTACACGTAACAGATAAAACAGTGAGTTAATAATGATCATGCTCATCACACAAAGATTTGTCTTGGGTGGGAATCGAACCCACGACCTCCAGTTTATCAGTCAGGGTCACTAACCACTAGACCAACAGGTCAGTTAAAACTTTATACTTGTTTCTGAATAATACTGTTTTTGGGACTGATGTAATCTACTTGGCTAGTTAGAGGGAAGAAGGAGGGCAATTCCCCCTCCCCCCTGGATCCACGCCTAGTATAATTTATACATAGTTAAGGACCGTCTAGTTAAGTTTTTTAAATCTGTAGGCCTCCCACTGTTGCCTCTTAACATTCCAGACTTTGTAAATGCCTGACCAACTTTTTTTATTTGTTTTCGTTTTCTTTTGCTGCCTGCCTGGCCTTTTCCCAAGCTTTGTTGGGTTCGGCTTCCAGCCTCACCGAATTAAGCTAATTACTGTATTTTACACGGAGCGACTGTCTATCTGACCTCCACAACATATTTTACTGGATGGCATAGTAATACCTACTGGCTTTCTGTTTTCCATAATTATGTTATTACTTATTGCAAGTAATTTCTGATTGAGCGTTTTATAGCCCTAATCTCCTAATTAATTACAGATAATCCCGGTTATAAATTAACTTGATAACGCTAACACGTTAGGTTAGAAGTTAATCATATCATTGATATTTGTAAGCAGGTTTTACCGTATTAGACTTCCTGGTTACTTGCGGACTTGCCTAACTTTAATAAGTATAAAAATCCCTCTTTTACACCCATTAATTAGTGATCAGAGTTGCGCACTCCATATTCGTAGATAACACAAAACAAATTCGGTTTAGTTACACCATTTATGCTCACGCACACTTATGCCCAATGGCTGGCAGTGGTTGGAGACGAAGAGCTGAAGATCGAGCTCAGTGGCGTGCCATAGGAGAGGCCTATGTCCAGCAGTGGACGAAGATAGGCTGATGATGATGACAACATGTATAACTTAAGAACGGGCGGATTGAATTTCATGATCTTTAATTTTTTGTCCCCACCAAAACATCGCAGAAAGTCGCATAAAATAATGTCTTACGGGAACGGGGACTACTAACGCGGGTAAAACCGCAGGGCATCGCTAGTATTCCTAACAATCTAGGCAATTTAACCCACAAAATTTTACGTTCAATGTCATGATTATTTATTTTACTTTCTTAGTATTTTTTATAACGGTAAAGATTTTTTGGCGTTCGTTCACGTTGTGAGATAAGTAATTTAGACCACCCAGACGTTTTAATAACAATTATTTGGATAATTATGAAATTCTTTTAGGTTTGTTGTCTTTTATACCTTATCAATAAAAATAATAATGAACAGACTTATAATTTATCTAGAAATAATGTTTCGGAGATAATCACGGATCACTTTTATCGCGCCTTATCATACCCGTGCTGCCATCTAGTAGAAATTGTTGTAATTGAAAAACAATAAATTTTCATTAGATGGCAGCACAAATACTTTAAATAGCGATTATTAAGTTAAGAACTTTATAAAGATTTAATAACCGTAAAGTAATAAGTAGCTTTTTACAAATTTATTTAGATCTTAGTTTATGATAATTATGTCTTCCCATCGAAACAAATTATTTTATATTAGATCTTAGTGTTAAGTGTAAGTTAAGATTTATTGATACAATGTTTAAGTACCTATTAGTATTGTAAGTATGTGTGTAGGCATAAGTATTAAATATGACATAGCAATATCACAGAGGATCTCTTTGCTATGAATATCGTTCGTAATACTACTTAATAAATAGTTGCGTCTGGACTTTAAATACAACTGAATAAATACTACTACTTAATTTATTTAAGATATTTATACTTATAACAAACATAATTATGCTTGTAGCAACCTAGATATTACAAAAGAAGACCAGTTATTAATAATAAACTAGTTGATCTACTTTATTATTAATTACTGGTCTAATTAAATATAATTCACTGGCATGTTGGTCTAGTGGTTAGTGACCCTGACTGATAAATCGGAGGTTGTGGGTTCGATTCCCACTTAGGACAAATCTCTGTGGGATGAGCTGACATATGATAATATGTATGTATTTAGAAATATATAAGTATGTTTCTCAGTTGTTTGGTTGCCATAATACAAGCTCTGCCTAGTTTCGGATCAGACGGCCTTGTGTGTCGTCTCAAGATATTGTTATTAGGAAGTAATATTAAAAATCTTAAGTCATGAAACAGAGTCAAGACGAGAGCTCAAACCTTATCATTCCATCTCTTGCGTTTATGAGATTTACAATGAATTATAAATAAGACAGGATGACCCGAGGGAGTGCGTTACAAAGATGCGTGAGTTTATGAAATACATCAATTATATAAAACAACAATTTAATAAATAAAATAAATATTTAATAATTTAGACAGTTCGAACCAATTTGACAAAATTAAACTGAATTGTGGACGACCCAGTCGGAGAGAGAAGACACATCGGTAGCAACCATAGAGAAGTTGTCGCCGGGGCTTCCAAAGGCGACCAAACCGATTAGAATATTGTGGTAGATGATGGGAGCACCACCGTCCCTAAGACCGATTTTCTGGCCTTCCTCGTGGGGCTGACGGGTGCACAGCATGGTTTTCGAAATGGTGATGGGCAGAGGAAGTTCTTCGTATTGCTCCTGGCAGGAGTGGCGGCTCACGGTGTACAGGAGATTGCTGCGGAGCTCGCGGTCAGCCCAGATTTGGTCTTGCTGTTTACAAAATGAAAGTATTATGAAGTACTATTTACCTATTTTTTAGATGTGAACCCGGTTTCTGAAAGGCTGTAGATACAATGACGACCACGGACAGCCGCCCACCGCGCAGTGAGTGCTGATATAATCGAACCTAATTTTAACCAGTTTAGGGTATACTTCGACTTGCGCTGGATAGCGACAGGCCGGGCCGGGCCGGGCCGGGCAGACGCGTCTGCGCTATCACGGACGAGCATCTGCCCGCTTTTGGCGGTGCGGGGTGATCCGCGATATCGGGCACCGTGCCAAGCCGGCTTTATGTGATTAGTAAACTAAATAAATAGAATAGATAGTTAACTATATCTATACTTCTATACGTAATATTATTATGTAAAATAGCGACAAACAGATATTTAAAAACATTTTAAAGTTAAGTTACGATTGAGTATTTGCTGTCAGAAATGGGACTTAAAAATAAAAATTCAAACTCACAGCAACACGTCCCCAAGAAGCGACGGTGACAGGCACATTGTCGGGGAAGTGGACACCAGATGCGGCGATAGGGATCACATCGATGGAGGGTCCTTTGTGGAAGTACGTATCCACGGAGACGACGGATATGTCGTAGGAGAAGCCTTTGCGGATTGAGAACTCGGGGTGGTTCTTTACGGAGGTGACGCCGGCGACGATGCCGTCGCGGCCGCGGAAGGTGGCACCGGCGCGGACACGATAAAGGCGATGTTCGGAGAGGCTGAAGTAAATAAATAAATGTAGACAACATCACATACATTGCTCTGAACCCAATGTAAGTAGCTAAAGTACTTGTGTTTTGGAATTCAGAGACAACAAAGGTACCACAACCACCCAGACCCGAGACAATGTAGAAAAGTGGTATTCTACATTGACACGGCATGGGAATCGAACCCGGGACCTCAGAGCTGGCGACACCTTGAAAACCGATGTTTACGCCACTCGACCACGGAAGTCGTCAAATAATATATAAATTAATAGTGTCTTTTGCAGTTTTGACTGCGTAAAGCTGCTATTTTATAGTTGGGTTCTAATCTCCGCTGTCCAAGACACAGCTTAACCATAGACTACTGTAGCTGGTTCTTTAAGTTCGTCATGGATAATAATCATTATGAAATATTTAGGATCGACTTCCAGTCTCACTGGAGATAATGATAAAGGTGTATTGAGTCTTCACTTACGGTCCGTAGACGCAGTGGGCTACAGTCAAGATTTTGGTGCGGGTAATGAGGTTGCCCACGCAGTACTGCACCCACACGTGGCGGTACCCGAACTCGATCTGCACCGTGCTGGGGAACTGCTCGATGGTGGCGGGGTGGCTACCCTTGCACGCCACGGCACTAAGGCCTAAAAACAAAATAAAAGAGTTGACGAACAGGTGTGCTGTTTGACATGTTGACTTTCAAAAAGTACATAGTAACATAATTTGAAACAAAATTAATGTTGATTTTGATTTGAACCAAGATCATGAAAATTAAATTACCCTAATTATAATAATATATGAAAAAAAATTGTTAATTTTTGCACCAAAAGCTATTGATAGAATAGCTAAATTGTGATATATTGTGCAGTTATAGATGTATAAACTTCTGATCTAATAAGTACATGTGTTGATTGAACAAAATGTAAAATTCTTGCATAATTGTGAAAAAAATAAGACTAATAACAAATAGCTACCTACAAATTTTAAATAGTGGCCACAATATGACCTCTTTAATCTATGATACTGAAAATCATGGCTTGGTTATCAGAATTTTAGAGACTTAACGCAAGATGACCAGCATCACACTATCACACAAATTTTTTTAAGAATTATATTTAATTGAAACATTAAATTAATTATTTGTTTAATTGTTTATTTTTAAATAATTTACCTGCAAGAAGGAGCACGGACCAAGCAGCGAAAGAAACCATTGTTCCTATATTCTGGTCTTCCAGTGAACTGTGTCTAAGTCCTTGCAATGCCCACTATATATACTTAATGGGTCATTAAGTAAATGCTATCATATCTCGAACATATTCTCATTTTTTTTCTTTATTATCAGACTGTGGATTATAATTTGATTACAAGCCAATGCAAGTGTCGATAAGGTAGCTATTTTTCCACTAAACTTTTCTCTTTCCATTGAGCACTAGCTGTGTGCCCCGGCTACGCACGGGAAGAGTAAGATTTAAAAAAATCCTTTTAATGAGGTATATAACAAAAAAAATATATCCGATTTGGTGCAGTCGTTCGGAAGTTAATGCGTGACCAAGTTAAATTGAGTTTCATTATTATATATGATGTAGATATACGTAACTAATCTATACTAATATTATAAAGCTGAAGAGTTTGTTTGTTTGTTTGAACGCGCTACTCTCAGGAACTACTGGTTCGAATTGAATATTTTTTTTGTATTGGATAGTCCGTTTATTGAGGAAGGCTATAGGCTATATAACATCACGCTACGACTAATAGAAGCGGAGCATAAATAAAAAATGTTGCAAATATGAAAAACCGTTGAAACTAAAACACGCGAACAAAGTCGCGGGGAACAGCTAGTTCGTTATATTTAACATCACAGCTAATGGTTTTCCTATCAGCTTAACACAGACCATTGAAAATTTCTATAACATTTAAGTAATAGCAACAACATATATTTTATCAATCGTTTTGTTTGTAATGTGTGTGTTCATGTAATTGTATGTCGTGAATAACGGTGTGAGTTGCACATTTGTATAGTATTTTGAACCATGTTATGTATAGAATATAATGTGTAACTGTTTGTTTATCCCTAATAAATAAATTCGTAAATTTCATTAAAGAAAATGCTCGATTTTAATTATCAATTCAGAAAATATACTAAATCCAGAACAATGACTACTATATGTACCTATATCTATTTTAAAAATAAGTTCTATATATCTATCTATTTTAAAAACATTTAAAGAAAACATGTAGAAATTGTATTTTGTTAAATAAATAAGATTAAATTTATTTTAGTCAAGAATTTGCCTAATATTTACCTAAATATTCTTTTGGTATATCCGAAAAACTAGGTACAAAATAAGAACGAATGCCATATATATATATATATATATATATTAATTTTCTAAATATGTATTTATATATTTGACCATTTCTGTCCCGCTGTAGGGCAAAGTTCTCTATCCTCCTTCTGTGTCTCATTGGTTAGGGCTGTACCAAACCAATTTCTATCAATCAAACAATTTTATATCATTCATTTGCTTTAATATTTACCAAATTTAAAAACACATAAATAAAATAAAAATAATTTATTTCAGTTTTATTTTTATAGTATTAATCTATCTAAATTATAAACGAAAATCTATTGCCATATGTATGACGAACCTCTACTAAAGAACAACGACAGCTCTCAAAAGGAATAATTATCCCGTTTGCAACATTTTTCATTGATGCTCCGTTCCTATTGGTCGTAGCGTGATGTTGTATAGCCAAACAAACAAACACTCTTCAGCTTTATAATATTAAAAAAAGTACATAGTATAGATAATTATTACTTATTTCTTTTTATTGTTTTGGGGCGTTGATAACCAATCTATTGAATCATCGGTGATCAACCACGCCACCTTGTTGTTAGGCTATAACTTACAGACCTACTGTGTCTTAGTAGGTAACAATAAAAGACGTGTTTTTCAAATTTATTATAATAAAATAAAAGGTGGATGAACATGTAAAATATTTTTTATTGCCCGCATGGATAGCTGAGAGAGAGAGTGGTATAGGTCACCGCGCTAACTACCACTGTGCGCGACGGGATGAGGGTTTGATCCCCCATGGAACTTAAATTTCTTAGTGCGGGAATCGTTTCCAAAAAAAAACGCGTTCGTATTTATTAGCCCTATTTACAGCTAGTGTTAGATATATTACCTATATTCTTCAATTAATTATGTTATTATGCTAAATTAAAAAAAATATATGTAAATAAATTGTGTAGTATTCTAGTAGTTGTCTTGTCAACTGTATATTGTATAACAGGTTGTAATTTGTGGAGATGAAATAAACATTTTTTTTTAGTATGGGTGTAAAAGCCTGAACAAAAATGTTTTTTCATTTATTCACTAGGCTGCCCAAAAAAGGAGTGTCTAATGTTTCAGATTTAACGTATGCCTGCACATATTTGGATGTGTCGTTAGAATCTTGACGTCATCACGAGTAGAACTTCCCTTTTTTTTTAGTGTACCTAATGCACGTCTGGCACTGGCGACATGTTTTTTATCAAGTTGATGTATAACCGCATTTTCCAATCTTTAATAGTAGGTTTACAAAAAATTTAATAAGGTAAATGCTTTTTAACGTTAATACATATTTTTTTAATGTAGACGACATCTCATACATTGCTCTGAACCCAAAGTAGGTAGCTAAAGGACTTGAGTTATGAAATCAGACACGACAAAGGTAACACAAACACGTAGACCCAAAACAATGAAAAAAAATACAAATTCCGGTGAAGCAGTTAAAGCCTGCGCAGTCTAAATGCGGTAGATCTTTAAAAAAAAGTCCGGGGATTAAACGCGGGACCTCAGAGCTAGTGACACCCTGAAAACCTTTGTGTACGCCATTCGACCACGGAGGTCATCAACGTTTTTTCAATATTGTTTTTTTTTTCAGTTTTTAGATGTCACTCATGAAATTGTCTTAATAAAATAAATGTGGCCTAAGTATTTAATTAATAATTTAAAATTTACTAACTCAAAACTCAATTTCATTTCCCGAGATTTTTTGGGAAAAAAACCATCCATAATGCAATGTGCAAGCGCATTATTGCCGCATCAATATAATATTATCTACATTATTTACCACATAGGTAGCATAATGCCCTTAATCTGTTAGATAATGTGCAAAAAGTACCGGACTATCACAACAACACCTGTAGCCTTATCTTAATACATTAACACCCTCACGTCATAATTACTTCCATTTCATTCAAGAAATTTTATAAATAACAATTTTCGGGTGATATTAAAATGATCAATTGTTATTCCTTATAATTGTTTTCGTCTTGTGACTTCGATTTTAACTTCGTAAGGACCAATCTAAATTATAATCTTCTATACAATGTATAAAATGCTTTGTCTTTAATGACTGACTTGACGGATCAAAGCACAGCCTAAACCCCTGATCGCAGACACTTGAAATTTGGAGGGCGTGTTCTTTGTATGACGTAGGCATCCGATAAGAAAGAATTTTCTGAAATTCTAACTTTAAGGGGATGAAAAACGGGTTCCAAGTTTGTATGGGACAACGTGATTCCTTGGTCCAATCTGCTTCCAATTTTGCATTAACATTCTTTAACAGAATTGATGAAAGACTTGTTTCGTATTTTATAAAAACTTATCGCCCAACGGGGTTAAAAAGGGGTAGAAAGTTATTTTGGGTTTGATTTGTATCGAAGTTGATATCAATACTCCTTGGTGCTTTTGATTTAATTTACATTTGTATTATACAATGTACGATTATCCGTATTCCTATATAAAATAAAATAAATATATCAAAAGAAAATGTTTGTTCACAAAATAATCCATTGACAAAAATACAATTAACACAATATTATAAACTGTTACAAATGATAGCTGGAGTAAGGATGAAATGTGGTAATAAAACGATCTTTAGATTACCGCATTTGCCATAGTTATTGCTTTGATGGCTGTTCAAATTCTATTTGACCATAATGCAGTTTAATTAAACGATATGCTGTAAATACCATACATTTCTAATAGCCATGTTGACTGGAAAATCTATTTAGTCTGAAATTTTTATAATAAAAAGTATTAGACATGTTTTTTTGCTTTGTAGAAATAACAAAAACTATTTAAATATAAAGCTAAAGCTATTGAGTGGTGAGCTCACTACGTCACAAACCGCTACATTTTATAGGAGTGAGTGACGTCATGCGATATTTTAAATCAATCTATATATATATATTATATATATACTATATATAATATATATATATAGATATATATATTATATATATTCTTAGGGATCATCGGAGGTATATATTAAAAAAAAAACAAGCACTTAATCAACCTAGAAAGTTTTATTCCTTACAAAGTAATTTAACTTAACCTACAACGATGAAATAATAATCAACTATTGAAAATAACAATTAACAGAACTGAAAGCTGAAACTAATCTAATTATAACAACAACTAAACATAACCGAAACGTCCGTCACGTCCGAGAGCCAAACGCAAAATGATCTCAAATCTTTTGTTCTACCCCTTTTATAACCTCTCACTTGATCCGGCTTGCTGGGTGGGGATTTTTATCTAAGACGGCCGTTCCTGACGGTGCGGCGTCCTCGATCGCAGCATCACTTGTACCACTAGCATCAGATCCGTCTCTCACTTCACTTGCTTCATCCCTTGCAACTTGCTCACCATTATCTAGTTCATTCTCTGAAACATAGAGGAGACCTGTAAGTAATTTACCCAGTTTCGTGTTATAGCCTGAAGCGTGTTTCTTCAAGGGGCGAAAAGTGACATATAGGTATCTCTATTTCTCCACTACAAGTACCTACTATGGGCGCAAGCGTGCACTCAAGCGCCCACAGACAAGGTCTAACGACAAGTAGATATTACAGAATTAAATAGCTTCAGACTTAACACGAATAAAAATAAAACTCAGTACATTTGCAATGCACTGTTGTATTAAAAGTGACAAACACACTTTTTCTCATAAGCGAGCAGTTAAAACAGAGACCCATGCCTTTTGCATGTTCTCTAAGTGGCCTAAACACATTAGCACCACAAAAAAAAATATAATTTTAGAACAGAGACCCATACCTTTGTATGTTCTCAAAGTGGTCTAAACACATTAGCACCACACAAAAAAAATTTAGAACAGAGACCCATACCTTTGTATGTTCTCAAAGTGGTCTAAACACATTAGCACCACTGTAATCACTCACCGCTCTCGAAAAAGGCTGAGCACGCGTCCGGCGTCCACTCGCCTTGCCACAACATCATATTCTCTGCTGCAGCCTGGGTCTTTTTCCCATAGGAGCCAGCTAGAAGCTCTAACTCGTAGCGGTGGCACGGTAGCGCGCGAATAACCTTGTAAGGCCCACGCATGCCGGAGTCCAGTTTGCCGGTGATTTGAGCAGTCTTGCTCACAAACACAAAGTCTCCGACAGCAAAGGTGCGTGGCTGCCGTCGACCTTCGTTAACGTAGGCATCCTGGCGCTGTTGGTTGGTTGCAAGCAGTTCGGAAGCCCGCTGTCTGCGAAGGGTTAGGAGAGCCTCTCGATTGGGATTAGAGTTAGTAAGTGCCACATCTCGCACTAAGGATCTGATGACTGGAGTGACTGCGTCGATTCCGACCAGTAACTGTAGTGGTGAAGTCTGCGTAGTACTTTGCTTAGAGATGTTCAAAGTGAGCTGCATCCTCCACAGCACATCGGACCATTGGGAACCTTTGTTGCCTACTTCAACGCGTAGCATGTTGAGAACTGTCCTGCAGTACCTTTCCGCTTGCCCATTTTCGCGGTGCATACCAGGCGTGATGAAATGTATCGAGCATCCCAACTCACTGACCCAATTTTGGAAAGTAGTGCTTTCGAACATTCTAGCGCGGTCACACACTATTGTGGACGGCGTACCAAATAATGACACAGCATTTGAAAAAACTCGTTTTAGCTCGTCAGTGTCTTGTCTATATAGAGAGTAGAGCAAGCAATACTTTGAAAATGCATCCACTATAATCAAAACATATTTAAAACCATTTGACTCTGGGAGCGGCCCTAGGACATCGGTATGTACAATAGAAAAAGGGATAACTGGCTTTGTCCAAGACTGAATGGGCTGTGAAGGAGCCCTGGGAACCTTTTTATGTGCTAAACATATGAGACAATGACTTATGTACTTTCTTACAAACTGTCGCAAACCGGGGAACCAAAAGTGTCTTAATATTAGGTCATTCGTTCTGTCAGTCCCGATATGATCGTGTTCATCGTGGAACACCCTCAACAAGCTGAGTCTGTGACCCTTAGGGATGTAACACAAGAGTCGCGGGTCTTCCCCAGTTGGAGTATATTTGTAGTACAACAAATCATTTTTTATCGCATACCTAGTGTGGTCGAGTTGCCCATCTCTTAATTTAGAAATTAACTCTTGCGTCTCCGCATCAGCAGTTTGAGCGATCTTCGCCCAGCTGCTCGGATTCCGAATATGAGACACATTGGCAGTAGGAGGAGGAGGGTTACGGCTCAGAAAATCCGCATGTTGCATTAAAGACCCTTTTCTATAATCTAAAGTAAAATTAAAATCTTGTAGATATACCCACCAGCGCGCAACTCGAGGCAACAAATCCTTTTTACGCTCTGTCAATTTTAATGAATTGCAATCCGTCACTATTTTAAAGGGTATACCAATCAAATAGTGGCGGAAATGCTGAAGCGCACGCACGACAGCTAATGTCTCCAACTCATAACTGTGGTACCGCGACTCTGCGCCCTGGGTGGACCTACTAAAATACCCAACAACCCTCTTTCTCCTACCGGTGTGTTCTTGTAATAAAATAGCACCAAAACCAATAGCACTTGCATCGGTGTGAAGTTCCGTAGGCAGCTGGGGATTGAATATCGCTAAAACCGGTTCATTTGTCAAACAGTGAATTACATAATCGCGAGCATTATCCTGCTCAGCACCCCACGAAAATGGTTGCCCTTTTCTTAGCAACTTCGCTATACACGCTGTTTTAGAGGCATAGCCTGCTATATAGCGACGGAAATATCCTGCTAAACCTAGGAACTGGCGAACCTCCTTGACATTTGTGGGTTTCGGAGATCTAATAAGTGCATCGACCTTCCCCGGACTCGGTCTAACCTGACCATGACCAATCAGTCGCCCTAAGTATTCAATTTCTGAGTCTAAAAAGGTACATTTTTTTAAATTAATAGAAAATCCCGCTGTTTTTAGTGTCTGCAAAACTTCTTTTAAAGTGTCAAGACCTTCCTCTACTGAATTCGACAATAATAAAACGTCATCTATATACGTAAGGACTTTACTAGCATCTATTAATGTTTTCAAAGTTTTAGAGATGATTCTCTGGTAAACGATTGGTGCATTGGCCAACCCGTAGGGCATTTTCAAATATTCATACTGTCCTTCGGGTGTCACGAAGGCAGTCTTGCTAATTGAGTCATCGTCCTTCATCGGCACCTGATGAAACCCAGTAGCCATATCAAGGCTGGTAAAGATTTTATAGCTACCAAGCTTGTCAACATGGTCATCGATAAGCGGCAAGGGAAATCTCTCCTTGACAGTGATAGAATTAAGCGCTCGATAATCGACGCACATTCTATCACTGCCGTCTTTCTTTTTGACTAAAATAATAGGACTCGCATAGTCAGACTGAGACTCTCGAATTATACCCTTACTGAGCAAATCGCTGACAATGTCACGAACTCTATTCTTTTCATCTACCGAGAGCTTGTAAGGACGATGACTGATTGGAGTAGTCGAAGTTAAACGAATTTCCATGCTGCCTGTGTTCACGGTAGAGGTAGCAGTGCCAGAGATAAATAAATCTGAAAATTCGTCAATTATCTCTAATAATTTATCCCTATCTGTACCAATTAATGGGGTTCTGACACTTTCCTCGTCCACCGCGACCACATGCTGCACAGTCGGCACAATACCAGACCTCACAAGCCGCTGTTCTCCATTAGTTCGAATGTATGTCAAACCTTTTCGATTCAGTACGTCGGTACCAATTAAAATGGGTGCATTTATGCACTCAGAAGGAACAACGAATAAATCTATTTCTAATGACACTTCAGGAAACTCTATAACTGTCGTCACTAGAGAAGTCGACTCTATTTCTTGACTTCCAATTCCACGCATCAAGCGATAAGCTGGCACTCTATTAAAATTAAAACATTTTAGTACTGATTCCGAAATTAATGAAATGTCCGACCCACTATCGATCAAAACATTGACTGGTACCTTTTGAACTACTGCTGATATTACGTTACTTTGTTTGGGGTCGAGTCTAAGCAAAAATTTACTTCTTTTATTTTTTTATCACCACTGTCAGAACGCTGTTTTTGGAAACATGAATCTATCAAATGTCCATTACGCTTACAAAATGTGCAATATTTAGCTGATCTATTCAGGTTATCGCTTGATGTAATTGGAGCTGGTTTTGTGGAACTGTCACCCTGAGTAGAAGTCGCAGGGTCAGCTTTAAGCCTTTTAGGGCAATTCCATTTCTTGTGGCCTAACTTTCCACAGGTGTGACAGGTAATGTTGTTATTATCAAGCCTAGGCCCCTCGCGTTTTCGCGCGTGAGACGTACCTGAATTACCAGAAGAACGAACAGTATTGTTGGATTGGCGGAAATCATATTTAGGTTTTATATAAACAGATAAAAATTCGATTAAATCCTTTGAAGGTAATTTAGCATTTGTGGCCGCGGCTTTTATTTGGGGATCACTAATGCCTCGAACAACGATGGCGGTTTTCAGCTCATCAGACAAACCTTTAACAATATTAAGACGCAGCAAAGATTTACGCGCATATTCCGCATAAGTGGAAAACTTATTAGAGTTTGTACTCATTACATCGTATAATACAGAAGCCATGTCGACGTTACGTGGGCATAATGATCTAAATTCTAGTTTAAAATGACTCCATGATCGATCATTTGTGACCCAATCGTTTAACCACGACTTCGCGTCTCCTTTCAAACAACTACCTATACGTCCAAGGCACTCGCGATCATCCCAATTATTTATAAGCCGGGCACGGTCAACCTCGTCGCACCAGACATCAAAGTCGTGTATATTTGGATCAAAAGGCGATATATAAAAGTTGTGAGATTTTGCTTTGAACAATGCGGTCAATGCTCCAACAATACTGCTCCCCTCATCCTTAGTTCCACTGGCATTCATATCCAGTGTATTCGAAATACTACCCTCAATAACCTCTTCAGCCATGCCTGAGCCTGGCTTACTAGCAGAACTCGGCACAGCCAAAGGGGTGGATGTTAAATGGCTCCCACTCATAGGACGCGACGGACTCACGTTATCCACGGATACAGGTAATCTAGCTTCGATCGCTTCTAATCTGCTGAGAATCTTATCAAGAGCTACACCGCGTGAGCTATCGCGGCGAGCGCGCAAATTTCGTTTGTGTTTACGAGAGCTACGGGGGCTGTGCGATACATCACGACGCCTGGAAGACCGGTCACGACGGTTAGATGGACTACTATAGCGGCTTCCAACAGACGGCGTATGACGGGAATCTACACTATCGCAACGCGCTTCGCGAGAACTATCACTAGGACCCCGTTTTTCGCGAGTACGCCTTTGTCCCTTGAGTCGAGACGAACGGTCAGACATTTTTATAAGAAATAAAACTTACTTACGGTTGAGGTGAGGTTTCACAAACACTGAACACTAATAGGCACTAAATTTAGACGGCAAACGGTCTAAAACGCGTGGCAATCCCACTTCTGATCTTAGGGATCATCGGAGGTATATATTAAAAAAAAAACAAGCACTTAATCAACCTAGAAAGTTTTATTCCTTACAAAGTAATTTAACTTAACCTACAACGATGAAATAATAATCAACTATTGAAAATAACAATTAACAGAACTGAAAGCTGAAACTAATCTAATTATAACAACAACTAAACATAACCGAAACGTCCGTCACGTCCGAGAGCCAAACGCAAAATGATCTCAAATCTTTTGTTCTACCCCTTTTATAACCTCTCACTTGATCCGGCTTGCTGGGTGGGGATTTTTATCTAAGAATATACTATATATAATATATATATATAGATTATATCGTAAGTATTTGATTACGTAAAAAAGGAAAAAAATACGTGTCCAATATTTTTTATTAATCTACCTGACGCACATTAAGAACTAGACAACAGCCCGATTCTTTTTCTTTTTTTTGCGACGTTTCTGTTTTACTGAAAAGGCATATTCTCTACTCTTCTTTTTTCTGTTTCGGTCTAGACTTCTAGAGAATGTGCAATTTTTTGTATGAAATGTTATGTCTATTATTACTATTTATTCTAGAGTTTGCCACTTTGATTAAACTTTTCAGGCATTAACTATTAACCTAATCCTTTTGGTCTTATTCCGCTTAGCTCGCTAAGCTGCGCTTGTAATCCATGTAGGTACGTTCGTTATTACGTATGTTCAGACACTATTACATTAGCAGGATTACTTCTAAGTCCACTGCCATTTCTTGAGAGGCGTCAGTGTTGGTCAAAATATATTTTTTTTTAGTACAGAAAACTCTATTCATAAGTTAACCGTTTCCGAGATACAATTAATTCACAATCATGATTTTTTTAGCAAAATGTCACTGTTACATAGTTTTAGAGATATCATTTTGTTTTTGCATTATAGCCATATTTTTATTGTGTCGGAAAAGACGTTTAGGTTTAACAATTAATAATTATAATATAATAATTAAATAAATATTATAATTAAATAATTAAAACAAGCGGCAATAGCCTAATGGTCAGGGTGACCGCCTTGTGATCGAGAGGTCGCAGGTTCGATCCCCACCCATTACACTATAACCCACTCCAGATACAAGCATATTTAGCTTAGTTGGAGGGGTTAACAAGATTGCTAGTAATGTGAATTCTACCCACATTGCTAGCAAACATTAAAAAAAAATAAAAAAAAAAACAGCATTTAAACCATTTTTTTGTGTTTTCAGTTTTCATCAAAAAGATTTAAAAAACAGTTTTCATTCCCCATAAACCATAAAAAAGACGCTCAAGAAACATTAAAGTTACTAACCCAAATGACTCTAGGTGCGCGGTTCCAAAATGGATTCCTATGAAGAAGAACCGGCAAGAAACTCTATAGATTACTCTTTTCTTTTCAAAGTAAGATTTATACAATATAGGAAGATTATTCGTTTAAAATATGCGTCAACAACGTAATGTAGACGGTAATGACAAATTAAGAAATAAAAATGACATCGACCATGGAAGAAATTCAATGCAATTTTTTATCTACGTTTATTATTTATTTTATGACTTCAAAGCTATCTTTCGATGAATTACCAAAAACATATTCATTGAAATAAAACTACTTTGAACGGATTCATGGTCACGGGCAGACTGAGGTGGTATTCGTGTTGACAGTTGGTGTTGCTCGTTCTACCTTCATATTTTAAATAATTATTTGTATTCCGCACATCCTTCACCAACGCAATTCATCTCATATGGCGTAGGTCGGAATACGAATAATTAACCGCGATAAAATCCGTTAAAAGTAGTTTTATTTCAATTTCTATTATTCGCGTAAACCTCAGAGAGCAAAAACATATTCGTTTCATTCAGCGGTACAATAGTCATGTAAAACGTTTTCGATTTACATGACTATTGTATCGTCATGTAAACGTTTAAGTTAATTTTAAACGGTAGAAGAGCTGGTATGAGGCAAAAGTAAGGCTTAAAAGGCAAAAATAAAAGTCAAAACAAGTACTAAATTAATTAATTTGCAGATAAATATTATATTTAAGTAATAACGACTTTTATTCGACATAACATTCCTTATTCCTAATAGAGCATAAATCATTCATGGCGTAATGCACTTTTCACCACCATACTCGACATCGTCCGCTTGAAAAATTCATTGTTTTAATGTTTCATGACCTACCTAATTTGTATTGTATATCTGTAGAGAATGTCATGACCTAGGTAGGTCATGACATTCTCTCTATAAACATATAATCAACTCTTCAAGTATGTGTACACGTAATAGTCTAGATATGGAAGTTAAATCTGGATAACTTGCAGGCGACAGCAAGTTCCACCTTTCCTCCATGTCCGGAACATTTATATATTTTTAATTTGTTTAATACTCCAGTTACCCAGGGCTACAGTAGAAACTAGATCTCAATTTTTATTGAGGGTCCTAATCAGTACCTACTGATAAATTTCGATATAATACTTATCAGCCTATCAAAAGATCGAACGATCAACATAAGCCACGCCTTATGTTATGGTATGATCACAACACCCAATCCAATGTGATTGAGCTCATTTAGAGTTTTGATGAGGTTTTTTTGAAGTTCTGCAGTGCTTCAAGTATGTTTGCTGAGTAAAGGGTGGATGGCTTTTTTTGCTACAATGAGAAAACGAATCAGTTTTTCGATGAAGACTTATTTAAAGTAAATGTATAACGATAATGTATTTAATAAAACTGCACACAAAGTAGTAATATAAATACTTACATTAAATGTAATAACTAAACTCTCAATAAGAGTCTAGAGCCTCAAATACATGGGTATTATATTATACCTACGTAAATTTGCGGGAAATCTCGATTTTTTTTTATATGAAATTATATAAATTGACAGGAAACGATCGTCATGTCCGATCGATAGGAGAATGTCAGAAAAGCTAGTGTTATAATCAACACAAAACTTTAGGATGGACGGTTGTTTGTATTGATGCTTTCACGCAAAAACTACTGAATGAATAGTAGGAAGAAACTATAGTTTATAATCTAGATCACACCCAGATAGTTTATAATCTAGATCACACCATATGTTATACTAGCTGTCCCTCGCGACTTTGTTCGCGTATTTTAGTTTAAACGGTTTTTCATTTCTGCAACATTTTTCATTTATGCTCCTCTCCTTTTGGTCACAACGTAATGTTATATAGTTTATAGCCTTCCTCAATAAATGGGCTATCCAACACTGAAAGAAGTTTTCAAATCGGACCAGTAGTTCCTGAGATTAGCGCGTTCAAACAAACAAACAAACTCTTCAGCTTTATATATTAGTAATATATGGATATAACACAATATGTTAGAAAATGAAAGAAAGAAGAAAGAAAATATATTTATTTTTAAACACTAAGGAGACACACACAACAATACAACAAAAAAACAATATAAAATAAAAAATAGAAACAAGATAAAAAAGAAAACTAATAATAATAACAGAAATAACAAAAACAAAAGAAGAAAAAACGACTGCGGTTTCTGCACACTGGCAACACTCCCAACTCCCAGTTCCCAACACCTCTAGTGGCCACACTGAATCACCGGACGGCGGACGGACGCGACGTGAAACGGAAGTGCGCGAAGAAGGGAAACTTAAATATTTTTTTGCCAAAAAAATATACATAATATATGTATATTTTCTAACATATTTACTCAATCATTTTATTTAGGTCTTTACCACTTTGGAAATTAGAGGCAAAATACCTAAACTAACCACTCCATCTATGTCAAATAAAGTCCTGCACTGACGAAGTATACATTTCAATTTGTAGTAGTTCTAGAGCTTGGCAACAGATGGCGTAATCATCAAAACACAAGTCACTCTAAAACAATATGTGGGTTAGATAAAACTTGCGTTAGATTTTTTATATAAATGCTATTTATCAGTTTTTCAGGCGTTCTATTCTATTCTGAATGACGTCATTTCTCGACATTTTACATATTTGAAACTGGTGCCCACCATGGGGCATGTGAGCTCTTCAAATGCAATGCCGAAAACAAATAAAATTGTTTTCGATAGAAATTTAAGTAGCAAACTACATAATTATTTTAAATCTTATAGATTTACAGTGTCGTAAAGAAATATATTAATATTAAATTATGTTTATTATTCAAAATGGTACTAGAACTTGTGTCGATCCATTATTTTAGTCATGTGGAGTTTGACCATTCAAAAACTAGAAGTCCTTACGGTAGGACATAATAAATAGCCTTATTATAAGCAAATCTCAGTATTCTTAGCTAGGTAGTAAAATTTGTTTTTATTACGTCATTTATATCCTTTCTTTACTAAAATCGTAAAAAAATAACTATTAGTAGTAGTTCTAGTGATTGTCACAAGGTGGCGTTATAGTCGCAGTGAAATTACTTTGCGTGTCAAAATGCAAGGATCTATCTTTTATATTTTTTCAAGATTTTAAACTATAACCAATTATTTACCTTCATCATTCATTTTCTAAATAACAAAGAACAATAAAAGAATGGCGAAAGATTTTTTTGTATACTATGCATTAAATAAAAAAAAACGTAAAGTATAATACCATATTTATTTTTGATCCAAATTAATTGCATATATTTTTTAAGTATAATTCCACTTTCGTTTTCCATAATGTAAAAAACAAATTAGGATATAAATAATAAAGCAGTCATTTTACTGTCAAAATCTAAATCTCACTATAAAGATTCTTCAGAGTTTAATGACGTAGGTTGGCCATTTTAAATTAGAATAAATACTTAACATTTTCAGAATTATTTTACTTAAACTTGTTTACATTTTAGCAGTTTCGACGATCCAGGCAGTGTAGGATCCGATGGCAGTGTTCACAATGGAGAATTCGTCGCTTGAGTAGGACTTTCCAAAGGATGCAATACCAACAGTCACACCAGAATAGAAGAGAGGTGCTCCAGCGTCCCTTGAATCGAAGTCTCGGCCACCAGATTCCTTCAGACCGACGCAGAACATGTTTTCAGTGATGGTTTCTGGTTTATCAGCAGTTAGGTAGTCGTTCAAACATTTGCCTTCGTAGACAGTGTGGAGGTCGAGGCTGTAGAGATCGTTGTTGCCGACGATGCCTCCCTCCTGGGAAAATAAAATTCATGATTTACAAGTCAGAAGTCACTGCTATATATTTTTTTTTTGTTGTATTGTTGTGTGTGTCTACTTAGTGTTTAAAAATAAATATATTTTCCTTCTTTCTTTCTTTTCTTTCTTTCTATAAAGTGGGACAAAGCCGTTTCTCGAACAGAGAACAAAAGAGCGTTTAATTCTTTATCGCTTGCTCACTATAGGTAAATAAAATTAATTCTGAGTAGATGTAAATGGTCTAAGCGCTAAAGTTTTGGGTCGAAACTGGATGAGAATAGCACAGGACTGGAGAGAATGGCACGAGTTAGGAGAGGCCTATGCCCAGCAGTGGGATGACCAAGGCTTTAGATGATGATGATGATGAAGCGCAAAATGAATAACAAGTATTAGAAGCTTTTTCAAATAGAATAAACACGTTTTATCACTCACTTCAAACAGTTTTGGAATGCGCTATGGTATTTTAAATTCTTAATGATCTTCTAAAGTTCTTCAAAACAAACATTTTTATTTGTGTATAAATGTAAAATAAATAAATAAATACCTAAATAAATGTGGACAACATCACATACATTGCTCTGAACTCAAAGTAAGTAGCTAAAGCACTTGTGTTATGGAATTCAGAGACAACGAAGGTACTACAAACACCCAGACCCGACACAATGTAGAAAAGGGGTATTGTACATTGACCCGGCCGGGGATCGAACCCGGGACCTCAGAGCTGGCGACACCTTGAAAACCGGTGTGTACGCCACTCGACCACGGAGGTCGTCAAATGTAAAAGAAGTTATATGAATTTTAAACTTACAGCTGTCGTGCCCCAACCAACAAGAGTGACAGTAAGAGCAACAGGCAAGTAGATACCCTCGCCGAGAATCGAGGCCTGGTCGATGGTGTCTCCGAGCTTCAGGCTGCCATCGAGGCGGACCACAGTCAGGTCTCCGTCGTTACCGAGGCCCTTGCCGTAACTGGGGTGAATGTATGCGTGGTAGACCTCGACGACGCTGCCGCCGTACCCGCGGGTGGAGGTGCCTGCTCTGATGCGGCGGGTCCGGGCGGAGTAGGTGCTGGAAAGAAAAAAAAGGAAAGATAAAATTTACATAGGTGAAATGGGTTGGGGACGTTGGATAGGCAGTCGCTTCTTGTAAAATACGATATCCAGTTGAACCCGGTGAGACTCCAACTTAGTATTACAATACATATGTACAATATAAGATTCTCTATAACATTACAGAAATTGGTCTTGTTTGAAACTCTCTCATAATTAGTTTTACTGTACTGCGCTTTTACTTATGGTTCATTATACGAAATTGTTTGATTTGCCGTAGACCATGTATCATCAAACTTACATATCAGAGAAGCAGCTAGCGGCAGACAGAATGTGGTAGGAAGTGAGTACGGAGCCGACGCACTGCTGGAGCCAGATGGCGCCCACCACGTTCTCTACCTGCACCACGCTGGGGTAATCCTCGATTTTTGCAGGAGTGCCGAGCTTGGCAGAAGTGCAGGACAAACCTGAAAGAAAGTATACCCCTCAAAATGATGACATATAATCTTAAAAAAACAATGAAAGTAGGTAGAAAGGAAGGGAAAGCTAGGGAGTTAAATTAATTTTGAGCAGTGGTTTGTTGAGTACGTAGGTACAACCTAATATTTTAGATTGTTAATGCCACAGTTAATTATGAATTGAGTTAATTAATAATGTAACAGTCGAAACGTCGCGTAAGGGTATTAATGGGTGTTTAAGCTAATTCCTGTTACATAATAAATTTGTTAATCCAAAGGGTTTGTACTTCTGCATGAGGTCTAAAGTAGAACCTTTTAACCTCCAAACCTAACCTGGCACAAACGGATGTAGTAGTTCACAAAAATACGGACAATTCCTTTTTTTTTTACAATTATAACCCAGTTTTCGTTCCACAATGTTTCAATGCAAAAAGTTTTTAATATTGCTTGGCGTCTTTTTAACCAACTTAGCCTTATTAATAAAAATGTCGACGGCAATTAGCGATTGCTTAGCAGATCCTATTTTTTTTCTGCATTCCGTATTATTTTATATTTACCTGCAAGCAGAATTACAGCCCAAAATACCGCTGCCATCTTTTTGTTACTTAGCACACACAAATAAAAATAATATCTACGAATACTTTTTATATCAGACTAACATTAAATATTTTAACTTATCTATCATAACTTTAACGTTTTATTGTCTTCTGATAAACTGTCTATTGATAATTTCTTTTTTTTTATATTTTAATGGATTCCGTCTCAGTATAAAGGAAATGCGGCTTATTATCAAAATTACTGGTTATTAAAATAATATCTATGTTAAATTTAAGCCTTATAGCGTTAAAGGAAATTATAAAGATAATGCGAAACGTAATGTAATTGATAGACTAAGCTGCGCAAAATAAAAACATGCACTCACTAGAATTTTTAGGTCTCATTACTGGTAGCCAACAAGGCACCGCGCCACCTCATGACTAAGGACACTTGAGTTTGAAAATATATAGTTGGACGATGCTGAGAATTCGCGTAACTAATTGTTAAATAATTATAAATTTGTCTCACGAAAGTAACTAAAATGAGAGTCTTCTTTACACAATATTAAATTACAATAATTGTCTGGACTTTCAAGATGCTGTGCCCCGTATGTTTGTTCCAATAAGGAAATATCGACTACAGCGAGCTCAAAAAATATATTATACAGCATGCAACAAAAACCCTGTCCGATCCTTATGAGTATTATTCGGCATCGTACTGCGTACACATATACGTAACTATTGAATGGATTTTAGATTATTATTTTCCCCCGGTGAATATAATTAAATTAAAATAAAACTGATAAAAGGCAACACGGCTGATCTCACGACAAAGTTCACGTGTCAGTGTGTCTACAGTTTTGTATCAAAGAAACCGCCTGAACGAGACATTTTTTTTGTAGTTCGTATGTTGAACCAGGAATACGCCTTTATTGGATCGGAGAGGGTTTTTGTTACGTACTGTATATGAAATGTAAAAATGATGATATTAACTAAGTTACAGGTTAAATTATTTTATCTCATTTTATTTTATTTCATTTCATTTTGTTTCATACAAAAAGATTATTGGTCCTTTATATCTTTAATTCTATATACCAGTACGTTATGTTTTATTTTGTTTTCATATTATACTTCGCCATGAAAATCCAATTCTGGTGGAGTGAATTTTATAAATAACAGAATAATTTCGATTGTTTGACACCAGTTTGACACCACTATAACTTAATTTCGGAATGGATTTTATTTACTCTCTGCGGATCCCTAAGTAGCAAAGGTAGCAACTCAAATGCGTTTGATGATTATCATGCAGAGTGACAATAGGGATGTCATGTGCGTGCGTTTTAATTAATCATTTAACAAAGGCGTGTTGTAATAGATTACACAGTTACTATCCAACAGAACATCTTCCGTCTAACCAGCTACTAGAGGTCTCAGTTCAACTCTAGCCCTGATCGTTAAAAATTTTGGCTATCGTTAACGGAGAAAGAGATCGTTACTATGTTAACTCATAAACAAGATACATTTTAAGTAAGATCTATAGCCTGCGCAGGCGTTTAGTGTAAATTTTGGAATACTTAAAAAGATACAACATTAAAAAGTATCGTGAAAATTACATTGTCCAAGTTAACCAAATTTAAATAAGTTTTTATAGCATCAAACAGCAACATTTTTCCATCGGACAAAAAAAAATACGGTAATCGGATCAGAAATCCCGGCGTAATCAGTGTAAATACATAGAAAATGAACACTGTCCTCCTTTTTGAAGTCGTTTAAAAACTAGCCGCCTTAAAAAGAATTAAAAAATATACCGCAAAAGAAAATTATTAATGAAATTTTCGACTTGGCTATTCTTGAAACATACAATGGCGAAGCATCGTCAAAATGTTGATAAGTATTTGATTATTTTATGCCAGTGATGCCTGGCTGGAATCGTTTTATTATATTACTAGCCATAAGCCGCCTTCGAGGCTGTAAACCATTCTATAATTATTGTAACACCTGTAGTTACCACGTATTAAGAAAAAAATTATATTCTATTCTAAAAAAGCTGTCGAATTGAGAACCTCCTCTTTTGGAGTCAGTATTTTTATTAATGATAAGTACTAAAATACCTGTTTCTATTCAAAAGTATTTCTAAGATGTCTGATATGTTTATCTACATATTTTATTAAAAAACTGCAATTACTTTATCAAGCCTTATCATATCGCAGGTAATAAAATAAACACATGTATGTTTAATACAGGAAGCTATAGAGTAATAATTTCAATTTAATAGCTGTTATAAAAGTAAACAAACAATATACGTAATTAGCTACCTTGCTTACGTACTGATGAAAGATAAAGATATGCGTTTTAAGGGTTCTGTTAATATTTATGATGAAGTTATAATAGGCTAGCAATAATGCATTTTAATAGTAGTTAAAGACTTTTTAAATCGGTTCAGTAGTTTTTGAGTTTATTCGTGACTAACATACAAAGACACAAATTTTAATTATTAAAGACTAGCTGTCTCCGCGACTTTGTCCGCGTGTAGTTTCAACGGTTTTTAATTTTTGCAACATTTTTCATTAAAGTTCTGCTCCTTTTGGTCCCAGCGTAATGTTATATAGCTTATAACCTTCCCTAATAAATGGGCTATCCAACACTGAAAGAATTTTTCAAATCGGACCAGTAGTTCCTGAGATTAGCGCGTTCAACCAAGCAAACAAAGTTTTCAGCTTTATATAATTATAGCTTTATTATTAGTAAGTAAGTATAGAGTATAGATTAATATATACGTAATTTATAATATATATGTATAGTGGTATAGAAGTAAAGATATAGATTTTAATATATATAGCTTAAAGATATTTGGTATTCATTAGGTGTAGAAGAATTCAATGCAAATATGATAGAAATTTTTAATTATTGCTTTGGCATTATTTGGTACCTACTTTGTTTTATTACGGAACCTCATTTTACAACAAAGGACGTTCAGTTTTTATATTTTTATTAATGACTTCATATTTATCTTTTACCAGTAGTCAAAAGATAAAGAGTTTATTGCATAATGTTTTAATGATAATCTAGATAACAACTGTTGTGTTATTGTCAAAAATATCAAGTTGCGCTCTTGTGAAAAAATATCAGAAATTTAAAAAGGTTTGCCGAATTATTATTCGTCTTAAAATCAATTAATATATTATTTATTAGACACGAACTGTAGCCTGCACATCGATGGTTACACTTTGTCTCTGAAAGCGCTTTTATGTCATACCAGTTAAAGTTGATTTTTGCTTGACTTTGTGTGTCTTTGTTACTCCAGATGTGCGGTTTACTGTACATCTTAGAATATACAAAGACATGCATAGAGTGCGCGCATCGCTAGAAGCCCTTGTGCCAAAAATAAGCAAATTTTTTGCTGTAAGAACTATTCTCGTTTACTGATTTAAGTGATTTTATTTGCGACGACAGACTCGACGACAGTTTTGAATATATTAAGGTAATATTAGGTTTTGAGCTAGTTTTAATTAAACGGCACGCAGTGTTTTGATACAAATTTTACGATTTTGCTTGTTCATACTAGTGCCTACGGTTCATACTCGATATGTGCACTCCACAGTTTACTTATTTTTACTCTAAGCTGTACCTAGCAAGTTTAAAAACACGCCATCTATGAATCTATCAAAGAAGCAAGTATACAAGCACCTGCTTTGCAAACTTCCAGCTTGCTCCACAACTCGAACGAGCAGAACCAAATAAACTAGAGATTGTCTAAGTTTAGGCTAGATGTCATTATTACAAGAAGACAAATGATTTGGTTGACATTTACCTAAATTATTTAATTTTATTATTCGTCCGCTTGTTTAGTTTCAAGGGTTTTTCATAGTTTGCGCGGAATCCTAATTATTTAAAAAAAAAAGTACGTAAGTAAAACATTATTATAACCTCAGCTATCTGCCAGTAAAATCAGCTGGTAGTCTCAGCGATCAGCACGTTTGTACGTGGTACTGGATCATTATTTTGTTGCGGGGTTATTTTATAACTACGTTATCTCTTAAGATAGGTATTCATTAAAACCAAATAATTTAAAGTTAAATTTTATTTAAATTAAAAACTTCGTATGAAGAACGGATATTATTTGGACAAGGATTAAGAATATCATGTTTCTAAAAAGACCTTCGCCAATAACTAATGCATTATTTTAAAACAAATTTGAGTACCTACCATTAAAAAGGTTATAGTGAGTCAACCTTAAAAGATACCCATATACTGTCTCTGACTTTTTTTGGAACGTTTAAATAGAAACAATTCCGTCATTCATGACTTGTGCAACTTTCACCGAAAAGTACTCTGTGTTTCACCGTTAAGGCAGCGCACGCAACGGAAGCCCCAATAGGGAATTTTTCTTTCCGTATTTGCAACATTTTTCATTGATGCTCCGCTCCTATTAGTCGGAGCGTGATATTATATGGCCATCCTCAGTAAATGAAATATTCAACACAAAAAAGGTACTTCCTATTGTTAACACAGGAACCTAATAGGTTCCGTTGTTCCGTTGTTTAATAGTTTCCACATATTATAATATTCTTCAAGTAGAAAAATTGCACTAACAATAAACAAATCTAAAATACAATCATTTTTCATAAAATTCTTTCTAAGCTACAATGACAACTATGCAATTAATGTAAGAAGTCACAGCGGGATAGTGACAGTGGGATAGTCGCCACAGCCCTGTCTTTACGAATAGATACCACCAAGAATATACTGAAATACACAGGACCTACAAAGTCACCCTGTCAAGATTATGTTTTTAGTGACATTATCAAGCATATATTTTTATATAGATCTGTTTACATCCTATAACCAGCAAGATTTTATTTATCCTCTCTCATAAAAATCCATGCTGTGGAACAAACGAATCATTTATGTTTAACTAGCTGTCCCCCGTGACTTTGTTCGCGTGTTTTAGTTTTAACTGTTTTTCATTTTTGCAACATTTTTCATTTATGCTCCGCTCCTATTGGTCGTAGCGTTATGTTATATAGCCTATAACCTTCCTCAATAAACGGACTATCCAACACAAAAATAATTATTCAATTCGAACCAGTAGTTCCTGAGATTAGCGCGTTCAAACAAACAAACAAACAAACTCTTCAGCTTTATAATATTATAAGTATAGATTATAGTCATAAAATTTAGGCGAAATTTAACATACAATGACCATGTCTAAAAAATTTTTATAATATGAAAATTATAATACGTAGAGTAATTCAAGAAGTAAAAACGGCAGAATACTAAAAAATAACTCATTTCACACAGAACAATATTTATTAATAAACTAAATCTTTAAACTGCAATGCCAACTATCCAGTCAGTGTAAGAAGCCACAGCGGTGCTGACAGTGGGATAGTGGCCACAGCCCTGTCCCCATGACATGATACCTACAAGGACACTACTGAAGTACAATGGGCCTCCGAAATCACCCTGACAAGCATCCCTGGTAAAAGAGTCGAAGGATCGAGTGCAGATCATGTTTTCGGTGACGTTACTAGAAATTGTCAGGTTGCTGTAGGCGGAAATGCATTCATTTCTAGACATGGTGCGGACGACGGCGGATTGGAGCTCGCTGGATGGTAAGCCTCCAAGCTGAAATACAAATATAACAATCTTAGTAAGTACATCTTCTGCTTCTTCCTGCCCTTTTCCCAATTTATTTGGGGTTGGCGCAAAATGTTTTCTCCTTCCATTTTAATAAGTACATCTTCTGTACTAATCTTATCTTAATTTTGGATGAAATTTGGCACAGATATACTTTACTAGCTGGAATAGTGTATAGGCTACTTTTTATCCCGGATAAATGTATGGTTCCTGTGTGATTATCTAGCTAAATACGTTAAATTGTCAAAAACAAAACACCAACTGCACTGTTGTTCTAATGGTTAGTTATCCTAACTGCTAAACTGGAGGTCGTGGGTTCGATTCCCACCCAGGACAATTTTTTTGTGATGAGCATGATTTCACAAATGTTTCATGTTTCCGTGTCTGGATGTAATTTATCTATAATATGTACGTATTTAGAAATATATAAGTATGTTTATCAGTTGTTTGTTTGCCATAGAACAGGCTCTGCCTAGTTTGGGATCAGATGGCCCTGTGTGAGATTTCCAAACATACTATACTATTAACAATGGGTAACCATGGCGACGGTTTTGATGTAAGAATGAAACCACAAATGAAACAAAGATGTTGTGACTATATTGGAATGAAGACCTATTTTACGACGCTGTCCACCTGGGGATTTTACACAATAATAATTTATTATATTATAAACTAGCTGTTTCCCGCGGCTCCGCTCTTGTGGATGTCGGTTATCGCGGCAAAAAGTAGCCTGTCCTTTTTCAGGCTCTAGACTATCTGTGTACCAAATTTCATCCAATTCGGTTCTGTAGTTTTGGCGTGAAAGCGCTACAAACAGACAGACAGATGGTTTGCAAGTTATTGAAAACCTACATTTACAGTGATAGTTTTGGCACAAATACGTTATCTTATCAGGTTGCTTATATGCGAACAAACTTTATTTCAAACACTCACCTGGGTAGCGCCCCACCCAGCCAAAACCGAGCTAACATTCGCTGGGGTTTGGTACCCTTGTGGTACAATCGTGACCTGCTTGATGTTGGGGCCGTACTCTAGCTCCTCGATAAGGAGCACCACGGAGATGTCTCCGTTCATGTGGTTCTGGCCGTACGTGGGGTGGTTGTAAGCGTACTGTACGTGGGACACCAGACCCCCGGTGTTCCGGTAAGTGGAGCCTGCCCTGATGCGACGGTTTTTCGATTCGTATAATCTGAAAAAAGAAATGAAAATTACAACAACGTGGCATTTTTTTTTTAAGTTTTGTCTTTCATTGAAATAAAGCGAGCTTTTTTATGCATTCATTGACTCTTCTTCTTTTTTTTTTTTTTAGTTCTTACTTTACAAAATATTTCTTAAGTAGGTAATACGATGAGAGGTAGTTTAGTAAAGTATTGTGTATTTAATATGCACTTATGCTTACCAGAAACTCTTATATTATATATATATTATTTATTTGTTATTTTTATGAAAATATGTAATGTATTTAGTAGTCTCGAACTTTTTACTAGTAGGTAATTTGTAATTTGCGTAATTACTGTCTATGGACATATTTATAATTAAGACATTGGTTTATAAAAGCTTATGTGGAATTATGCAGTTGATGTGCTTATATATTAAAATAAATAAATAAAGTGGAACCTCTAAATGCTAATTTAGGAAACATTTTTAATATTTTTCCAATATCTTTTAGTACCAATGTGACTTTTGATAATCTATATGTACTTTCTTAATTATTTTAAGACATCATTGACATTAGGTTAAAGAAAACATCGTGAGGAAACATGGATTCAAAAAATCGGAATCTGAAATTAACAACCCGCAATGAGCAAGCGTGGTGATCAATGCTAGATCCTTCTCTTATTCTAGTTGTAAACTTACATGCCATGGAAGCACTGAGCTGCAGTCAGCACATATCTTTTGGTCAGGATGCTGGCTCCACATGACTGCGTCCAGATTCCAGAGGCGGTTCCAAGGAAGTCGACCTGAGCGATGGATGGCCACTCGTTGACGGTGGTGGAGTTGCCGCCTACGATGCGGCTGTTGGGCGTCGAGCTGACTGCACCTGTAAGCACGCAAAAGGCTAAGTATAAAAAATGAATAGACAAAAGTTTAAAGTTTAGAAAATTCCTTAGAAGACTGCTTCTTTAACTTAACGCCAAAGATGGTGCAAGATGCTTCCAAAAGTGTGAAGAGAACATCTTCACCTCTATGGTTTTATTGGGTTATAGTTCAGTACGACCTCCTGGCTATTCCAGAACAGAGATAGTCCATGAAGTTCTACAAGAGGTTTAAGGTAATGTCTATGTACCCTAAAATGGATTTACGTTTTTTTGTAACTTGTAGCCGACCAAATGTTCAAGACGTAAATTATTCCTAATACTTATATTCTTTAAAATCTGTTCATCTTTTGTAAGTTGCTTATTTGATTTGGGCCGGAGAACATAGTGGCACATCACACGAATTATACGAAGCGACCTGCGTTGCCTTTCAAAAGGTATTCTCGCTGCGAAGGATAGCCCGTAAAAAATAAGAGATACAAAATAATAATATCTTGGAACAACACACACTGAACCCACACTAGGCAAAGCCTGTATAATGGCAACCAGAAAACTGATAAACATACTTATGATTTCTAAAAATATATACATATCATGGCAAATTACACCTAGACACAGATCAAAGGATCGTGCTCATCACAAAATTATTTGTCCTGGGTGGGAATCGAACCCACGACCTCCGGATTAGCAGCCAGAACCACTAACCACTAGACCAACAGTATCAAAAGTATTTTTGTTTGACGATGAAGAATTTCAATGTAATTACCTGCGAAAAGGGCGAGACCAAGGAGAAAGAACGACGCCATATTTGTAACAACTGCGAATTATCTATTGTTCGCATAATATATATTCGATTGTAAAAATTTTGATTAGCAAATCCATATTATTGTACCTCTTTCGAACTACCGATTATTTTCAGATAACAACTGTATAAATTATCTGTGCGCTCATATAATTTCATATAATTTGCCTAACGATGATACATAGATGTTCTAGAAAAAACAAACCAGGTAGCACTTCGTCACTGGGGGGTTAAGATAACATAAAAATTGATAGCTTTATGGAAAAATACCCATATAATAAACCTTCTTAAAGCATTGTCATGATAGCGTAGTGATTCAAGGCCGAATCAACAATATTGCCTGACTATTGGCCGAATTCTGAAAGGTCACGTCAGTTTTAAGTCACCGTTAAGTCTCCGTTAAGTCTCATGCTCTCTGTCCCTGTAAAGTGTAAAGACATTTAAGAGTGTCTTAAAGTCCGTTTGTTTGTTTAGGAACCTCCGTGGTCGAGTGGCGTAGAACTGAGGTCCCGGATTCGCTCTCCGGCCGGATCAATGCATATAAAAAAAAAAAACTTTTCTACATTGTCTCGGGTCTAAGTGTTTGTGGTATCTTCATTGTCTCTGAATTCCATAACACAAGTGCTTTAACTACTTACTTGGTTTCAGTTAGACTACTTACGTAGAGCAATGTATGTGATGTTGTCCACATTTTTTTTAAGTTGTTTTCATTTCAGTATTTGGGGATATGACTTTAAAATAATGGATTACACATACTTTAATGTGAAAAGGAACTAACTTCCAATGAAAGAGGTTCGGGTAACTTTGTATGGACTAGCGTCATTAAATTTTTCAACGGCTACCAATAATTTTCACTTAATTTTGTTATGTTATCCTAAGTGATATCCGACCTGAAATATGTGCAATTGAAAATTTCAAAAATGTTTCTATATACAAATAATAATTATGTGATATGTGTGCATAATGTGTAGAAAAAAACAAAAAACTTTTTTCAATGAGACTTTTTAAGAAATAATTAAAACACATTATTATATTTTATTGCATTTTATCTATATCTATATTTAGATAAAACGAAGTTGGGTTAGTAACACCATATGTAACTAAAGAACGGGTGCACCTATTTTTATGATATTTGATTTGTTAGATTTGTCTATACCCCGAATAGCAAAAAAAATGTTTGTATAGTAACTTCCGTGAGGAGTATTCATAATTATTTAAAACAAAACGTTTTACACACGCATATTCTCGGGATCGCCCGACTAGTTTCAAACTCAACAGGAGTCATGAACTGACGCGGTGGTCGGTGGTGTCGCGAGTGGACCTGACGACTGCGTTCGACTCCCGAGAATATGCGTGAGTAAACCGTTTTGTCTTAAATTAAAATAAAAAATTTCGTTCCTTCTCAATGTCATGTCTTATAATCGTATCCAAGACTTGTGCCGGCGAAGTCAGATTGTTTTTATATCTGCCCCACTGCATGAACCATATAATGGACTTTTTGTAAACAACAGGCTAAGGTCCGTTTCCTAATAATACATGAGCAATAGTGCCCCAATAGTGCAATAGAACATAACAATTTCTTGGATTTTATCTCTATTCCTATATGGTTTAGAGAAATGGGTCCATAATATATTTTGATCGCATTAATCTGTTTTTCATAATATCAGGAGTTTCATTACAAGCCCTCAACTTTAAAACGACGCCCACTTTACCGAAACCCCTTATATGGGAATACCTCTATCGATGACAAAATTATTTTTTCAAATCGATCGACAATTGCCGGAGATATTGCGTAACAAACATAAAACAAAATAGGTATATTAAAAAAAAAACATCGAATTGAAAACCTCCTCCTTTTAAAGTCGGTAGACGTAGGAGGTTACGTTAGACTAATTGATAGATTTTTAGAAACATATTATGAGGGAACACAACTCCCAAAGCATTTTAAACAGGTATTTAAAGATTGCGGTCTCACACCGTTTTTACCGTATCCCGGCATAGTGTGAAAGGGACAACTGCAGCTCAGGCTGCAAAATGTTGACTAAAAAAAGTTGCGTATTGCGCTGTTTTCTTCTAAAAACTGTACCGATCCAAATAACTTTTGTATCAAAATTTGGAGCAAAGGTAGATGTACGTTAATATATATATATATTTTTTTTTGTTAAAATCTTATCAAATTTGTCTGCTAGTCGTCTAAACGCGGCGGTAATAACAGGCATTTTTGAAGGATCATATTTATTTAAGTGATTATGTTTTGGGGAAAAAAAAACGAAATAATAAGGGCACGCATTAAGTAAACCTTTTGGGATAAAAATGATTGCTCTAGAAGCATTTTCCACGAAGAAAATCGCGGTACATACATTTTTATGGAGAAAGACCCAATTAAAAAACCGTAATCTACATTAAATTTCCTTTTCATTTAATAGTCTTTTCCCAAGCTTTTGGAGTCGGCTTCCAGTCTCACTAAATTCAGCTAAATATCACATTTCTTGTATAGCAATATCCACAACACATTTTATTGCGTAACACTGTACCCCGCAGCACAGTATAGTTAATAGTACTAAGTACAGAAGGTTGTTTTCGCATTCGCAACAAAGTGCAATATTCAGCCCGTATAAATGCTAAACGCGATATTAACCTAAACATAGCCGCTATCTTCTAGCGCATTACTCCATCTGATTTTTTTTGGAAGAGATTTACGCAGTGAGCCTGAACGCAGGCTTTGACTACTTCATCGGACTTTTAGCGAGAACCTTAAGGACCTCCAGCCAGAGCAATCGAAAAACTAACTACGTCAGCAACGTTCACTAAGGGCTTCACAGGGGGTTCTGTGGAGTTCGGACCTCGACTTAGTGCGTTGCTACTATCTTAATCAGAATTAGCAAAAACAGCAAGGGACGGCTGGATCTAAGTTTTATTATTTAAGGACATATTTTTATTGCTAGTTTGGCCAGCTCGGGCCAGCTTGATCTAGGGACCGGGGGGACTCTGTCTGGCTCCGCACCTAGTGTAGGCCGGCCGCTGGCGACAGCATAATTATCAAATAATAGAATTACGTCACCTCGCGATACAGTAGTTAAATTTACTAGTGCATATCAATAGCAATATCATTAGGTCTAGCGGAAGGCTAGTTGAGAGAGTTCGCTCAAAAGGCACCTACACACTATGCCGGCAGCTTGGCCGGCTTTAGTGTGTAGGCGGGTATTTTGCCAGCCGCGGGAACCTAGCCGCCGGGGTATGGCGATGGCGGTTTGCACGGGGAGCCGGCATCCGGTACATTACTTTGCATTTTTCTTTCGAGTGATAGTGAAATGATGCTTTGCGGGTTTGTACCAGTATTTTGCGGCACGTAATGATGCCAGCGACATACCCGCACGGCAATAACCCCCCGGTCTTTGTAGTAGCCTTAAGGATCACCTATTGTTATAAGGCACATTTGGGGTTATTGTTGTTAATTCATTTTAGAAATGTGTCAATAATTTATTCTGTTTAAAAGATTAGAAAATTAAATAAGGAGTAAAAATGTAACGATGAACACAAGCATTAAGGTAGTATTAAGTAACAAAATAAATAAATAAAAAACCAATTCGAAATAACTTGAAAATATTTAATATGTTTTTAATTTAAAATCTTAATGAACATGAGAAACGATCCAGTCAGTATAGGAGGCGACTCTAGTGCTCACTCCAGGGAAGTGAGGGTCAGCACAGCCTAATCCCCAGGAGACAACACCGACGAGAATGTCGTTGTAATACAGAGGACCTCCAGAGTCACCCTGGCAAGCGTCTTTACCGCCGACGTCCAAGATACCAGCGCAAATCATATTTTCTGTCACCACGCGAAAAATGCCGCGGTACCGTTCAGCGCAAAGCTGATGGTTGATGGTAAAGATTGTAGTGTCCAGGAGCACACTGGATGCAGAGCCACCAGACTAGAGAAGAAATTGAACATTAGTAACGTTTACTTTAAACTTTATCAAATAAGTAACGATGATGTGTACCGATGATATTGGAGGAAAAAGTAAGTGTGTATGAATTGAAAAACTAATATACTTGACTCAGTTTTTTTCTTAGCTTAGACTAGACTTAGCATTCAAGAAAATAGCATAAGGATAAGAGAATTCTGAAAATTACTTAATTTTATTAGATTCTAATATATTGAGAAGATTTTTGCGACACGTTTTGCCACTCTCTCTCTCTCTCTCTTATCCACATTTGTAACCTGAAGATAGCTAAATAACCAAATATTTATGCTGCCTATAGATAAATATATCTTTTACGTATCTACAGATTGCTAGTTGCATAAAATTAGCTGTATAATATAATTACTATGATCCTAAGGAAATAACTAATGGTCCTGCCAGCCATGGCTATTGGCTGTTGAAAGATGATCCAAACAAATATAAATCACTTACTTCTGTTGTGCCCCATCCTGCGTGTACAACGGGCAAGTTATCAAGGATGTTAAAACCCTGGTTGACGATAGTAGCCTGTTGGATGACGGGGCTGTACACTAGAGGGTCCTTGAGGCGAACCACAGTGATATCGCCGTCGTAACCGTTGGTGCCGTATACTGGGTGGTTGTAAGCAATCTGGACGTAGGCGAGGACGCCTCCGGTGTTGCGGTTCGTAGAACCAGCCCTGATGCGGCGTCTTTCAGGGGCGTACAACCTGAAAAAAGCAACTAATTATTTTATACTTTTTTAACATTCATCTCCATTAAGCTAAGAGGTTCCTAAAATGTAAATCCTATTTAACAAGTATTGGGATATCGTAGCGATACTCAGCGTATTATTGATTTGTGCTGTGGGGACACAAGTATTACAGTGTGTGCAACAAGAACATTAGAACATTGTAAAGGGGTTACCCACCAAAAACATTTTCATGTAAAATGTTGCCAAGACGAGCCCATATGACTCGCACTGTCAAAAAGTTATCAGATCTCATGTAGAGCCAAGCTTCTAACACTACACGCCCTAACTCTACAAGGCCTAACTTCACAAAGTCTACACCTTAGTCAAAATATGTGGCTTGGCCATTTCGCTACATTCACATCGGCGTAAGGTGAAAAATTAATTCACTGTTCATTACTTTTGTGTTATACAATAGTTCTTGTAGTAACGAACGGCCAAGCCACATATTTTGACTAAGGTGTAGAGTTTGTGAAGTTAGGCCTTGTAGAGTTAGGGCGTGTAGTGTTAGAAGCTTGGCTCTACATGAGATCTGATAACTTTTTGACAGTGCGAGTCATATGGGCTCGTCTTGGCAACATTTTACATGAAAATGTTTTTGGTGGGATTTCATTTCTTTTTGTAAGTTGTTTGTAACAATTTTTTTTTTTATTTTTTTCTTCTTTTTTTGGGGTGTATTTCTGACGTAAGAGGCAGGAGACGTTCGCAACACTTCTATTCATTCATATTTATATGATCTGATCTGAAGTATATGTCGATTAATTTTTTTTTTTTTTTTTTTTTTGTACCTATACATATATATATCTAGGGGAACCATGTTTTAGATTATTAGATTAGACCTCTAGCGTCATCAAAATTTAATTTAAAATTACAGGTCTCATACAAACTCCCATCCCCTAGTTTAAGGGGTTGGGGGATGAAAGTTACAAGTTTTATAATTTTTTTGTTGTTTGTGTGCTAATACTAGCTTACATACAAAATTTCAGCTTTCTAGGACATTAGGAAATACCTTAAGAATTTTGATGATCATCAGTGAGTCAGTGACGAAATTAGCGTTTTTTAGATATAAATAAAATCTGAAGTATAAAAGCTAATGTAATTAAAACTTAATATGTTCAATAAGTCCGCTATTGACAATATATCCCGAAAATTTTGTTGATCTAGCATAATCCAAACCCAAGTTATGAGGGTTCAAAAAAACGACGAAGCGCTTCGAGAAAAGGTAGGTAGTGCCCGTGCGCTTCGCTTGGCTCGTCTTGGCGGGGGCACTCCCGTGCCCCCAGATATTAATACAACTTTCAACATTTGTAAATGCTAGTCAAGACATGACCAATTTTATTGATTTGTAAAACATTTCTCACCATGATTAAGGTTTTCGTGTCGGTGAGGTTTAGATGGACAAGATATTGGTAGCGATCTCGATAGTAATATGTTTGGTCCTCGTAAATAATATGTAAATCCTGCTTTATTTTGCAAGGTAGGGTGAATGTGCATAATATCAAAAAATATCTCACATTCCATCAAAACAATGAGCAGCAGACAGCACGGATCTCGAGTTCAAGATGCTGGCGGCACAGGATTGCGACCAGGTGCCGGAGAAGACACCCAGACTATCGACCTGCACGATGGAGGGGTACTTGTCGATGGTGGTGGGGCTGCCCCCCACGATACGACCCGCTTGCGGCGCGGAACAAGCAGAGCCTGGAAATAGGTCAAGTATAGTTTACAACAAAAAACAGAAATTCAGCAAAATCCTGTAAAATAAGAGGCCTGAACATAGCTTGACTAAGCAGAATAGAGTTAACAATAAGAATTGATTTATAAGTTCGGCAGTTGAACTTACTAGTTATCAAGATAGTAGCAGATGCAGTAGAGTAGGGAGGTACGTTCAAAGAGCATGCTCTTAAACAATATGTTCTTAAGTAGTTACCGTTGATAAGTTAGTGTTATTGTCAAAACTATTTTCATCAACGAAATCATCATAAGCAAAATGAACACATATAGATCACCACACTTGCTAACCAGTGATGTTTAATTATTTTATCAGCTTCCTTTATTTCTGAGATTCTCTTGCATTGTTCGTCAGAATAGGATTTTCGGATTTAATTGTTTCAAGGGATCTTTAACTGGTTTGCGGAACAAAAGTTAGTATATTATAAATACCTGCAAAAAGGGCGAGAGCAAGAACTGCCAGCGCTGCCATTTTGGATTTAACTGCGGCTGTTCTAATCCTTTCTTAGTTTTATATGAGACATTAAATCCATTGTAAATTGTTTATAGATTAAATGGCTTGCGCTAAAGATTATTATTATCAATAACATTTGGTTTTTGCCGATGACAATGATAGAGTATTTACCTACTACCTATTAGTATTTACCTACGAGTATAGAAGGAAAAAATTCATCGTTCTAAATTTTGCTATTTAAGGGCTATAAAAGTACTTTTTTAATTCCAAAATATTTAAGAAATCATCAAGTTCTTCTTCTACGTCTTCACACTCTTGGCAGAGTGGTCGTGGTCGTCATGACAGGGCTGGTGGTGAGTTTCACAATTCTTCGCCATTCCTCTCGTACTGTTGCTTGCCTCGTGCATTCGTGGAGTGGACCATTTAGTGCAGTTTTGATTCCGTCCAGCGCATTGGTGATCTACCGCGCGCTGTCATGCCCTCAATTTTGCCCTGAACTATGAGTCGCTCCACAGATGTGTCTTCTCGACTTGTAATATGTCCAAAGAAAGTGAGAATACGACCTTGAACGATGAAAGGAAGACGTTGTTTATATCCAGTTCTTCATTAGGTTAGTTATAGGAATAATACTACAAGATAACTAAAATCTCGACTTATTTTTTTACTATAGTTTTACAAAACATTTAAGTAACGGTGATGCCTTGCAACATTGTCTTCAAGACTAACGTATTAATTTTATACCACGAAATGGAATATCTCTCCAAAAGACTTTAGAATGTTATCAGCACCAGCAGTTAAATAAAAGTACACTTTCTTTGCCCAAATGAAATGCAGGTGTAATGAACGTACATACAGACACATATATTTTTGTCAATTTGATATAAATACGGAAAATTGAATTAATATGTAGAAACAAATTTTAACAGACTTAAATGATTATTTAGATAAGACATATTACAATTACTTCGTAGATAATCTTAAATCGAGATTAGGGCATTGAATGTTATAACCTTATTCGTAACATAGGTATAATACTAAATATTAGGTATTTACCAAGAATTTTATTCAGCACATTTGGGGTTATTGTTCCTAATTCATTTTAGACGTGTATCATTATTTTATTCTGTTTATAAGATTGGAAAGGAGTAAAAATATAATGATGAACACAAGCATTAAGGTAGTATGTATTTTAATACTGAAAGTAACTGTAGGTACAGTTTATTCCATTGTCTTTTTCTTTAGTAGTCAAAGTTAAAAATTATAATAAATTATACACGTTTGATAGATTTATAAATACACACGGTTAATAAATTCATCACCGCAAAAAATAAACTAAAACTTAATCAACATTTCACAAATAAAACCAATGAGATATAAATTTAAAAATAATTTAATGTTTTTAGTTTAAAATCTTAATTAACAATAGAAACGATCCAGTCAGTAAAGGAGGCGACTCTAGTGCTCACTCCAGGGTAGTAAGGGTCAGCACAGTCTGATCCCCAGGCGACAACACCGATAAGAATGTCGTCATAATACATGGGACCTCCAGAGTCACCATGGCAAGCGTCTTTACCGCCGACGTCCAAGATACCAGCGCAAATCATATTTTCTGTCACCAAGTTAGAACCGAACCTTTCGGCGCAAAGCTCACGGTTGATGGTAAAGATTGTGACGTCCTGGAGCACTTCTGACACATCACCAAAATTCTGGAGGGTAAATTGAACATTAATAATGTTTAGTTGAAAGTTTATCAAAGAAATGACGGAAATTTTTGAGTAAATAGTACTTAAGTACATGTATGGAAAAACTTACATAATCGACTCAGCCTTCCTTCAACAAAGTAGCGTAAGGGTGGGATAGTTCCGAACATTACTTAATTTTATTTGATTTAAATATATTGAGAAGATTTTTACGACACGTTTTGCCAATCTTCCTCTCTCTTTCTTATTCAAATTTCAACACTAAGGATAGCCAAACATTTATGCTGTCTATACATATGTATATCTTGTACGTACAGATTGCAAGTTGCATAAAATGGATGTATAATATAATTACTGTAATCCTAAGGAAATAGCTAATGGTCATGCCATCCATGGCTATTGGCAATCACGAACATAAAAAAGATGATCTAAATTAATATAAATTACTTACTTCCGTCAAGCCCCATCCTGCGTGTACAACGGGCAAGTTATCAGGCATGTTAAAACCCTGGTTGACGATAGTAGCCTGTTGGATGACGGGGCTGTACTCTAGAGGGTCCCTGAGGAGAACCACGGAGATATCGCTGTCGTGAACGTTAGTGCCGTATGCTGGGTGGTTGTAGGCAATCAGGATGTAGGCGTTGACGCCTCCGGTGTTGCGGTACGTGGCACCAGCCCTGATGCGGCGTCTTGTAGGGGAGTAAAGACTGAAAATAATAACAAATTATTATACCCTTTTTTCAACATTCGTCTCCATTTTTTATAAGTGTTAGGATATTGTAGCGATACTGTGTATATTAATTTTTGGTGATGAGGGAAAACACATATTACAGTGTGTGCAACAAGACTGTTAAAATATTAGAACATTGTAAAGGTGTTTTACTTATACAACTTTCAACATTTCTGAATGCTAGTCAAGCGCCATGACGAACATATTCGATCGGGTGGGATTTAAAAGGACAAGAGATTGGTACCGGGGTCGATAGTAATATGTTTGGTAATCATGGTAAATTCTGTTATAAAAATAACAGAATAAAAACAAAACAAAAAACAGAAATAAAAAAAAATAAAAATCAGAAATAACAGAATTTACCACAATTCTTCATTCTTTTAAAATTTAAAAATAACTCACATTCCAGCAAAACAATGGGCAGCAGACAGCACGTATCTTGTGGTCAAGATGTTTGCGGCACAGGATTGCGCCCAGTTGCCGCTGAAGATGCCCATATTTTCGACCTGTACGATGGAGGGGTACTTGTCGATGGTGGTGGGATTGCCCCCCACGATGCGCACCGCCCGCGGCGCGGAACAAGCAGAGCCTGGAAATAGGTAAGGTATAGTTAACAACAGAATCAAAGAATAAGAGGCCAGAACATAGCTTGAGAAAATTCTAGACAGAATAAAGTTAACAACAAGAACTGATTTGTAGTTACGGCTTAAGCTTATTAGTCGTCTAGACAGTAGCTGATGAAATGGACTAGGGAGGTACCTACGTTCAAAGAGTGATGAATGTTCCAAGTAGTTAACCTTGATAGTAGTTAGTGTTAGCGTCCAAACTTTTTTTTTATATTTTGGACTTTTTTATTTTATTGGCGCAGACTCTGCTTCACTGGACTTTTTGGCAAAACCATAAGGACCACCAGCCAGAGTAACAGAAAACCTAACTACGGAAGCGTTCACTAAGGGCACCCCCTGTGGGATTCGGACCTCGACTTAGTGCGTTGCTAACAATCTTAATAAGGCAAAAAAAACAGCAAGGGAGGGCTGGATCTAAGTTTTTGTTATTTAGCGACATATTTTTATTGCTAGTTTGACCGGCTCAGGCCAGTTTGATTTAGAAACGGGGGGTAACATTTACGTTACTACTATTTACATTACGCGACGGGCCTCGCCGGCAAGGACGTAATATACGACGGTTATGTTTTGTATTGCTATTGCTAGCTAAATCGTATGCTTTTTGAAGAAGCGTTGTTTTATCGGCGGGGTAGGAGATTAAATCCGGGTTTCAGTTGGGGTTTTAAAGGATCTTTAACTAGATTGCGGACCAAAAGTTAGTAACAATATAAATACCTGCGAAAAGTGCGAGTGCAAGAAGTGCCAGCGCTGCCATTTTGGATTCAACTGCGGCTGTCCTAATCCTTTGTCAGTTTTATATGTCCCGCGCTGAAGATTACCTATATTATCAGAAGCATTCGGTTTTTACCGATGACAATGATTAATGAATGAATACTTTTTCCTGTTTAAGTTAAATCTATAAGGAAATATACAAGGAAAATCTTTATCAGTAGAATTGTTTTTATTATTTTAATGTTTTTTATAATACTATTAAAGGGTTTTAAAAGAACTTTGTAAGTCCAGAGTCAAAATATTAAAGAAATCATTAGGTTATAAATGTAAACCCACCGGAGCCCCGGCGACCATGCTTTAGCGAACCCGGGGCTCCCGCAAAGGCAAGGACGGAAACGGGGTGTTTTTAGTCGGTGCAAGTCCAACATATCCCCACGTCGTGCCCTCGGCGTGGGTTGAAGTCAACAGATTTTAAACCCATAACAAAAAAGAAGTTATAAATGTAATACTACAAAAAAACTATAATCTCGACTTAATTTAAATAAAATAACTTTAAAATACGATGCTGTAGCCCAATGCTGTTGCTGTTGTCCGTTAAATATATTATCAAACCCTCCCATGTACCATAATTGTGCATTCATTACATAACTATTCATTTACATTTTTCTTTTTGTATAATAACTATCGTGAGGAGTGTTCATAATTATTTAAAACAAAACGGTTTACTCACGTATATTCTCGGGATCGCCCGACTAGTTTCAGACTCAATAGGAGTCCCTAATCATGAGCTGACGCGGCGGCGGTGGTGTTGCGAGTCCTAGTGTAGGGACTCCTATTGAGTCTGAAACTAGTCGGGCGATCCCGAGAATATACGTGAGTAAACCGTTTTGTTTTAAATAATTTTTCTTTTTAATTTTAAATTTATTTCCTGTGTATTTTGCATTTTATTATATGTATCTAGATGTAGTTATGTGTATATTAGATTACTTTCATACTAACCTACTTACCATTCAAAACAAAATAATCAAGATGCCACCCGCTTTCTTGGCTACGGGGTATTATTTCCAAAAACAATTTATAAACTTTTAACTCCTATTTAACCTTTCCAGAAGGTAAATTAAAAAAAACGCTGAAATAATATATAATTTGAAAATTACGGACTTCCCTATAAACTTCCAACCCCTTAGCCAAGAATGTGGGAACAACCAACCCCCAAATTTTACCTTTTTGTAGGATAGATTTAAAAAAACATTGATATTCTTGTCCATTTATTTCTAACTAGAAATTTCATGCCTCCAATTTTGATAATTATGGATTTCCATACAAACTTATAATACCTTTTTCACCTAACGTTACATTTTTTTTAACGCAATAAAATAAATGAAAATTCATTTAAAAATAAAATTCATTTATTTCAAGCAAAAACAATTAAAATACTGCATTGATAAGTGACTATAAATAAATGTGTTTTTATTTATTTTTATATTTTGACAACAATAAACAGTAGTACAGTTATAAAAAACCCCTCTAGTAGGGGTCCAATAAGGACCGAGGCCCACCGGAGCCCCGCCGAGCATGCTTTTCCGACATATCCCCACGTCGTACCCTAGGCGAGGGTTGAAGTTATTTGATTTTCAACCCGTAACAAAAAAAAAAAAAAAAAGTACAGTTATAAAAGATATGTTGTACAATCTAATCCTAAACTAGGCCAAGAGCCTGTGTTTTAGGAGCCAATGTTCCTCCATACATAGTGTCATACAAATAATTTACCTTGCGTGCAAGTACTTGTAGAATGAAACGTAATAACAAATTACACAATATAATTACAGTATTAGTTAAGAGATAACGGAACGGACTGATAATAAATACGAAGCGGCAATAGCCTAATGGTTAGGGTGACCGCCTTGTGATCGAGAGGTCGCAGGTTGGAACCCCACCCATTGTACTATTGACGTGAACCCACTCCAGAAATATATAGCTTTGTTGGAGGGGTTAACAAGATTGCTAGTAATGTGAATTCCACCCAAATTGCTAGTAAACATTTAAAAAAAAAAAATACAATGGAAGACATTATCTACAAAAAAAAATAAGATTAAAAAACAATTAATGAATGACTGTTTTAATTTAAACTTTCTTTTTTAATTACTATCCTTTTTAAACGGGTTGCATTCGATTTATAAATGTATCGTCAATCGGTTACGAGTTAGAGACACTAAAATTGGCGCGTGACTCGGATGCGTACGCGCATCTATTTGCGCTCACTGATTCAGTGTACGCCGCGCTTTATAATTAGACGCACCGCATATGTACCGGCCGATTTATGATCACAACAAATTCTATCATTTATTTTGTGTATATATATCTACTAGAACAATATTTTGTTCAGTAGATGTTTTAACACCCTTGTGCTTGTAATATTTACAAATAACTATTTAAATATTACCAACTATTGTGTTTTTAACCCCCGAATACTCAAACGCAACTTAACTTTAGGACCCTCTTAAATTTCTATCTGTCGCTACTTTACACCTTAAAGCGACAGAGACAGCATGAGACTTAACAGCGACTTAAAACTGATTGACGCTTCAGTATTCGACCATTAGGTACTCAAAGATAATTAAGTAGTTGAGACTGATAATAACTTTAATCGGAGCATTTATTTTTTTATGTTTTATGGGTTTGTTGGACATCGACCCATCAAAATTATTCTTGCTAAAATATACTCTTTTCCCAAAATGTATATGTAATATTTAGGTAGATACTTTTTTATTTAGCTGATATTGTCCTTTTGCTTGGCAAGGTCTTTCTCTATGACTTCCAGTGATCTCTTTTTAATTTCCAAGGTATGTATATATGTGACACTATCTAAAGCCAATGTGAAAACCTTAATCTTAATTGCATTAATCTGTTTTTAAATTTTTTTGATACTCTGATTCGCGCCATCCCATCGAACTTCAAATGCCCGTATCGTTAATGTCCACCTTTACACAGTATTAATTGGGAAGCCTATAAAGGTCTAAAAACCGAAGTTTGGGGACTCAACAACTGTAAGTAATACCCTAAAACGTGAATGCCGAAATTTCCTGACCTACTGACCCTACTTAATAATACCAGCCCTCTTCACATATAGAGAAGGAACGAGCATTGATCACCACGCTTGCTCATTGCGGGTTGGCGATTTCAGATTCCAATTTTTGGAATCCAGGTTTCCTCACGATGTTTTCTTTCACCGATTATTATTGATATCTAAGAATTATTAACATTACATATAACTTTGAAAAAGTCACATTGGTACTTGCCTGTTGTGGGTTCGAACCTGCAACCTTATGCACACAAATCCAATCATTGAACCACTAGGCCACCACGACACACACGACCCGGTAGGTAACATCTTCAAAACATTCTTGCGTTGTACACACCCGCAGGTATGCTACCTGTCTTGTTAGCTGCCACATATACCCGGCTCGCACTGGAATGTATTATTGACGGTCAGACAGAAATATTACAGTAATTAGTTTCGCGCGCCCGGTATTTTGGTAGCGTCAAGATGTGAGAAAGGAAAGAAAGAGTTCCCATAATAGATAATTAGAATTCGCTTGAATAGAGATTGCAGTCGTTTAGATCCTAGTAAGGTCGAGAATCTGCACAGCTCAAAGATAATAAATAATATTATTTACTACAATATTAATAAGGGTGTTGTTAATAAGGCCATTTAAAAATCCGCTAGATTCGCTTGTCTGGCATGTGGTCCATCTGAAAATTTCCACCAATGAGAGACAAGACTCGTAATTGGTGGAAATTGACAGATGTACCACATGCCCTTAAATCATTATATCATTATTTTCATACTAGCTGTTTTCAGCGGCTCCGCCCGCGTGGATGTCGGTTATTGCGGCAAAAAGTACCCTTTGTCCTTTCTCAGGCTCTCGAATATCTGTGTACCTAATTTCATTTAAATCGGTTCAGTATTTTTGGCGTAAAAGCGCGACAGACACAGACAGACAAAGTTACTTTCGTATTTATAATATTAGTAAGGATTCTTTTTTGTTGTCAACCAACTTAAGAGAGAATTGTTGTCAACCCAGTCAAATTTGTTAGTAGGTATAGGTATAATATTTCCGTAAATTCGTCCTTACAATATTTTGAAAAAAAAAATACCGGCTTTGACGTTGGGGGTTAAAACGTGGTGAGCTACATTATAGGACTACATACTCTGCTAAGTGTTAAATAATACTGGCAGAATGATGAGAACACTTGTTTTTAAAACAAGCTTTTAAATCTGCTAGCAGCACAGCAGGTACTAGCAACACAAACCAAACAAACCCACTCACAATAGGATTGCGTGGTTTCGTTACAGAGGTCCTATGGCCACCTTTTTCACCATTTAACGAGACCATTTGACCTCAACAGAGTAACTAGCATACATTCATATAAAAGCTTGTAAACATAGGTATTTTTGCTCAAGACTGTACATAGGTATTTCGAATTCCCATAAACTGTAAGTGAATCCAAACCAATCCACTCCCGCTACCATCCATGATAAATATGATATATCACTGCGTATCTCGAAACTTGGTATTTAAGACCGGCGCCATTGCTATTTGCGTCAAACACTTTGGCATGCGGATTAATTAAATGAATGCTCAATTTAATCACACTGACGACTTCATAAACTATACTTGACCCGGAACGATGTTAACTATTACAATGACCGCTTTTTGTTTAATTGGTAAATGAGTTAATAAAAAAAACATCGTATTTGAGCTGGCTGGTCCCGGCTGCCAAACATTGATCTTTGATTAGGGAATATGCACGATATTTTTTGTACAGTCACGCCGCCTCAACAATAGAAAATATAACATTATTATCAGAAAATTGTGTGATATACGATGTCAAAAAGCCTACTGCAACAAACGCTGAGATCAGTTCACGTCAACTGACTACCAACCCTACCTTTTTTTTTTTTTTTTTGTTTGGGCGGGGGAATCCTCATGGACACCCACTCACTTGGGGGAGCGAACGGGTAGTGTCAGACTCTTACTGACTAAACCTGAACCGCCGTGCTACGTCATCCGCGTTTCGTGTTGGTGCGTGGTAATGCATTGCAATTCGTCACGCACCAACCGCGGGGACTACCAACCCTACCTAACGTCACTGCCTACCTACTCTGCCTACCTACTCTACCTACCTACCTACCTATTTTCTCATTCAGTCACTCACTTTTGGTATTATGAGTTTAGTAAAATGATATTTTTTATAATGTTCGTTTATACAAACCTTTTTTCCGACAATAACGAACGACGAAAGACGAAATAAAAATAAAAATTGGTCGCAGGTTCGAGTCCTGCCTGAGGTTTAAGTTTTTCCTTCTATTATTTGTATTTAATTACAAATATTCGCGCCGCATGCGAAAATGCGTAACAAATAATAAAAATAAAGAATTATCCAATATGGTGCAATCGTTCGAAAGTATATATTATTTAAGAATATATTTCGGCGATTCATTTATATACCTATAAAGGGATAGATAAAGACATATTTTACATTTTAATCTTTTAATTTACGTCGTGATAATTATGTTTTTTTCGGTAATGCGGAAATCTGCCTTTAAATTTTATTGATATGTCTATTTAAATTAGTTTATCAATTACATAGATTATTATACTAAACAATTAATCAAAAGAAATCCTAATTTAATATAATTCAGATCATAATTAAATAATAAATAAATGTGGACAACATTACATATGGAACAGTAGTTTTCTACATTAGGTCAATGTAGAAAACTACTGTTCCTTACTGGCGACACCTTGAAAACCGGAGTGTACGCCAGTCGACCATGGAGGTCGTAGATAGAAAGAAAATAGCTAGGTAAACGTTTTTTTACAAAGATTTCACTTAACGAAACTCATTTCCAGTAAAGTTACAGTTGTAATAATTTTAAACTATTCATTAATAACTAAATAGCAATCATAGTTGCATTCAAATTTGCATCCCAAATGCATCGATATTATTTTTTTAATATTTATATACTATTAATTTAATTCCAAGAAACTAAAACACTACTAAACATATAAAAAAATAAATATAAAACATAAAACCTAAAATATGGCATCAAAAATTCGTTCACATCGCTGTCCACTGGGAGTGTTCCCAAAACGCTGGCGGCATTGCCACGTTGTATGGCAATGCTTATCCTCTGTCCAAGGTAAAAGCCAGCCATTGGGTCGCGCGAAGTGTCAACAAGGCATATCATAATTAATATTTTATCGCTTATCCATACAGTGCAACCCGGGCTTCCAAACAATAGGGAAATGAGTGGGAAAAAGTGGAGTGGGACGGACTACGATTGGTTAAAAGAGTTTTAATATTTTCACTAAACTCGTTTTGAGGATTTAAGCCGTAATTTCACTGCGAAAGGATATTGGACGAGAAAAAGTCCATCTAAACGGTCTAAAACTAATTTAAATACTTAGTTGTAAGCTTCCACTAAGATAGAGTTTTGAGTACGATTTGGCAAGTTTTACTTGCTTTTTTATTGTAATACTGTAAATACCTGTAGACACTTTATTTCTTTGACTTAATATTTGAAAATCAAAGCCAAAAATTATAATAAATTATACAATACGGTTAATAGGTTTATCACTTATCACCGTGACTTAAATAAAACCAATGCGTAATAAATTAAAACTATTTAATAATAAGTCTTTTTTTTCAATTACAACTTAAACAGCAAGAGAAACTATCCAGTTAGTATAGGAGGCGACTCTAGTGCTCACCCCAGGGAAGTGAGGGTCAGCACAGCCCTCGCCCCAGGAGACAATACCGACGAGAATGTCGCTGTAATACAGGGGACCACCAGAGTCACCCTGGCAAGCGTCTTTACCGCCGACGTCCAAGATACCAGCGCAAATCATATTTTCTGTCACCACGCGAGGAAAGGGGGCGTTAATGTACCGTTCGGCGCAAAGCGTACGGTTGATGGTGAAGATTGTGGTGTCCAGGAGCACACTGGAGGCAGACCCACCGGACTGAAGAAGAAAGAGAACATTTATAACATTAACTTTATTGGAAATACTTACATACTCGACTCAGCCTTCCTTTAATATCAGCATAAGGATGAGAGAATTCCGAATATTACTTAATTTTATTTGATTTTAATATATTGAGAAGATTTTTGCGACACGTTTTGCCATTCTCTGTCTCTCTCTCTCTTTCTAGCATTTCAAGGCTAAGGATAACCATGTTTTTGTGCCGTTTACGGATAAATATATCTTATACGTACAGATTGCAAGTTGCATAAAAGTTGCTATAACGGTTTTATAAAACATAATTACTGTACTCCTAAGAAAATAGCTAATGGCGATGCCAGCCATATTGACAGTCCAAAGTCAACAAGGAAAATGAAAGATGATCCAAACGAGTATAATTTACTTACTGCTGTCGCGCCCCATCCTGCGTGTACAACGGGCAAGTTATCAGGGATGGAAAAACCCTGGTTGACGATAGAAGCCTGTTGGATGACGGGGCTGTACACTAGAGGGTCCTTGAGGAGAACCACGGAGATATCGCTGTCGTAACCGTTGGTTCCGTATATTGGGTGGTTGTAAGCAATCTGGACGTAGGCAAGGACGCCTCCGGTGTTGCGGTTGGTGGAACCAGCCCTGATGCGGCGTCTTTCAGGGGCGTAAAAACTGAAAATAATAACAAATTATTTAAACTTTTCTTCAACATTCATCTCCATTAAGCTAAGAGGTTTCTAAAAGGTTTATCCTATTTTTAACTGACTTCAAAAAAACGACTCAATTCGGCCGTATATATTTTTTTAATAATATGTGTTTTCGTGGATAACTTCGTCGTTTATAAACCGATTTTGCTGATTCTTTTTTTGTTGCAAAAGAGATATTTTTAGGGTGGTGCCATGATAAGGAAACCAGGATCTGTTGATGGGATCCCAGAGAAATCAAGGGCAACCTTCAAATTTTATAGGCACTTATTACGTGTTTCAAGTTTTTTCTAAAGGAATTTAAGTATTTGCGTCTGGTAGTCATCATCTCATGTTGATGAACTGGTGACGGAAGGTAAAGAGCTGACAACTGGCTTTTTTGTTGTTTCGTTGTACATGTTCGAAAGGGTATACTCCTAAGGTGGTCCCATGGTCACTAAGTCAGTGAGTCACATGATTATTTACACTAAAAATCAAAAAAGCCAAAAAATACTTTAAAAAAAATTATCGACTTCAAAAAAGATGAAATAAAAACTTAAAACCACAAAAAAGCGAAAAATAAGTTATCTACTGACCTGTTTGAAATCGGTGCCACGGACTTCAAAGGGATTAATAGATTAACTTAACAATTGAGTAAATAATCTAAATATATAATCCAGTTTATTTGCCGATTTTTGTTTTTGGTTTTTATTGAGAGTTTTTAATTAAAGATTGTTTGAAATCGGTTCTTTTTTAACATTATTTATAAGTTTTGTAATAAGTGTTGGGATATTGTAGCGATACTCAGCGTATTATTTATTCGTGCTGTGGGTGCACAAGTATTACAGTGTGAGTGTGTGCAACAAGACTTGTAAAACATTTTACTTATACAACATTCAACATTTCTGAATGCTAGTCAAGACATGACCAATTATTATTGATATGATAAAAAAGAAAGAGATTGATACCGGTCTCGATAAGAATATGTTTAGTAATCAGGGTATTTTTTTTTTCTTCTAGGTAGGATGAATGTTCATAATATTAAAAAATAACTTACATTCCAGCAAAACAATGGGCAGCAGACAGTACGTATCTCGTGGTCAAGATGTTGGCGGCACATGAGTGCGACCAGGTGCCGGAGAAGACACCCAGATAATCGACCTGCACGATGGAGGGGTACTTGTCGATGGTGGTGGGACTGCCCCCCACGATACGACCCGCTTGCGGCGCGGAACAAGCAGAGCCTGGAATTAGGTAAGGTATAAATTACAACAGAATCAAAAATTCAGCTAAATTTGGTAAAATAAGAGGCCTGAATATAGCTTGAAAAAATGTTATACAGAAAAAGTTAGCAACAGGAATAAATAATAATAATATTATATATAATAATACCAGCCCATAAATTTCCCACTGCTGAGCACAGGCCTCTCATACTATATAGAGAAGGAACGAGCATTTATCACCACGCTTGCTCATTGCGGGTTGGCGATTTCAGATTCCAAAATTTGGAATCCAGGTTTCCTCTCGATGCTTTCCTTCACCGATTGTCAATGATGTCTTAAAATAATTAAGAAAGTACATATACTACTTTGAAAAAGTCATATTGGTACTTACCTGTAATGGGTTCGAACCTGCAACTTTGTGCACACAAATCCGTTCATTGAACCACTAGGCCACCACGACAAGAACAGGAACTGATTCGTAATTACGACATGAGCTTATTAGTCGTCTAGACAGTAGCTGATGCAGTGGGGAGGTACGTTCAAAGAGAGATGAATATTCTTAAGTTGTTAATGTTGATGTTGGGATCTTCGACTATTTTGCTTAACAAAAGTTTATTATAATTACCTGCGAAAAGTGCGAGTGCAAGAAGTGCTAGCGCTGCCATTTTGGATTCAACTGCGGCTGTCCTAATCCTTTGTTAGTTTTATATGAGACCATTTAATCTATTTTAAATTGTTTAGAGATAAATGGCGTGCGCTAAAGATTATATTATCAATAACATTTGGTTTTTACTGATGAAAATGATAGAGTTTGGTATTTCCTATTTAGGTATAGTAAGAAAATCGTTTTTAATATTATTGAAGGGTTATAAAAGTACTTTGTAAGTCCAGAGTCAAAATGTAAGAGCTATAAAGCTATAACTGACCTAATGATTAGGTACCTAAATATTTTAAATTTATAAAACTCATACGGTGTATTACTTATTTCCCATTGATTTTTTATTTTATAAACCTATGACAGACGACCTCCGTGGTCGAGTGGCGTACACACCGGTTTTCAAGGTGTCGCCAGCTCTGAGTTCCCGGGTTCGATCCCTGGCCGGGTCAATGTACAAAACCCCTTTTCTACATTGTCTCGCGTCTGGGTGTTTGTGGTACCTTCGTTGTCTCTGAATTCCATAACACAAGTGCTTTAGCTACTTACTTTGGGTTCAGAGCAATGTATGTTATGTTGTCAACATTTATTATTTATTTATTTATGACAGAAACTTCAAAAACTAACAATTGTTTTCGATTTTCGTCATTACAATTTTTTTATCTATTAAAATACTGCATTGTAAGTGCATATAAATATTATTTTTTTATTTATTTGTACATTTTTAAAACAATAAACAGTACCTACTACTGCTATTAAAGATATGTTGTACAAGTAAATCCTAAACTAGGCCAAGAGCCTGTGTCTTAGGAGCCAATGTTCCTCCGTACATAGTGTATATCTCATCAGAGTAGAAGCTAACATGAACACTTTTTATTTTGCTGATATTGTCGCCCACAGGTATGCTACCTGTCTTATTAGCTGCTACATTTACCCGGCTCGCACCGGAATGTGTTATTGATGGTCAGACAGAAATATTGGTAGCTTCAAGAAGTGAGAAAAAAAAGAGCTCCCATAATAGAGAAGGTGAGCTACATGTAAAATATACCTTTTTAGCTGAATTCTGTAATCTGTAATCCTAACACAGCTTGAAAAAAAACCTAAAAGAGTGGGGTTTTTGTTGTTACCAATCGTCTATTTATTATCTTAATACTGATTATAGTAAGTATAATACATTTTAATCTTTTAATTTACAGTAGTGACATGGTATTTCCGCCTCTTAATTTTATTGATATGATGACTAAGTACGTATTTGAATGAGTTTATCTATTACATAGATTATCGTACTAAAGAATTTATGCAAAGAAACCCAAACATGACTAACAGTTTTTTGTTTGTAATGTACCAACAACAACATTATTAGATAAAAACATTGAATTTGTATAAATATTATTTTTCAAAAGAGTAACCTATGGAGTTTCTTGAGAGTTAGAGAGAGTTTCTTGCCTGTTCTTCTCCATAGAAAGTACATTTTACCGCGCACCTGGTCATTTAGTTTTGTAACTTTTACGTTTCTAAAGCGCCTTTTAGAGGTTTATAAAAAATAAAAACTTTTAATTATTGATTTTGATTTTCTATTTTTAATTCAGTTAATAAATAAGTAAATGTGGACAACATCACAAACATTACTCTAAATCCAAAGTAAGTAACTAAACTAGTTGTGCTATGTCATCAGGGACAACGAAGGTATCACAAACATCCAGACCAAATACAATGTAGAAAAGTAGTTTTCTACATTGACCAGTCCGGGGATCGAACCCGGGACATCAGAGCTAGCCACACCTTGAAAACCGTTGTGTACGCCACTTGACCATGGGGGTCTTCAAAAGTCTTAGATATTAATGTATAACTGGCAATTTATGCAGGACGCACGTGTGAAAATAAAAGGTGAAAGATGAAAGAGGTTTAAAAAACGAAATTCATCAGTGGATCCTGAGGTTGGCAAAAAATACCCTTGCAACGACCAAATTAAGGATTTCTTACAAAGATTCCACATGACGAAACTCATTACCAGTACAGCACGTCGATTCTGTAAAGTTCAAACGACAACTCGCCTCTCACATCGCTATTCACTCTCACTTCGCATAAGGTTCAAAATGACCTTGATTTCGATCGGATTCGAGTGCGAAGTGAGCGTCGAAGTGACAAGAAAATTACCTTACTGAATCCCACTTCTTATGTCATCTCATACTTTATCAGTCAAAATCTCACGTCAAATTAGTTCAACTCGCTGACACGCTCGCAAGTGTACCGCTAGTGTACATTCGAATTATCAACCGAGTTTTTGGAATGCCAATCAAGAAACTCACAGCGGATTCAGATTCGAAGTTTAGAATGTGGTCTTACAGAATCACACCGCAGTTACAGATGTAATAGTTTCAAACCGGTAGCGAGTAATCTGACAATTAAATTAAAGACTAAATAGCAATCATGGTTGCATTTGAATTTGCATTCCCAATGCATCGATATATTATCATCATTATTATTTAATCGCTCATCTTTACAGAGCAAGGGCTTCCACGCAAAAGAGAAATAAGTGGGAAATAGTACAGATCAGACTACAACGATTATAAATAAAAGAGTTTTATAAGTTTACTAAGACATACATACAAAATTTTGATGATTTTAGCCATGATTTCACTGCAAGAGGATATTGGACGGGAAAAACTTCTCTCGAAATGGACTAAAACTAGTTTAAATAGGTTTAACCTTCCACTAAGAAAGAGTTTTGAGTGCGACTTGTCACTTTCCGCTTCATTCTTTTATTTTGGAAGCACTTACATAAAATTTATTTATGCGAGTTCATCTTACTGCGCAGTGAGCTCGTTGCGTTTGCAGTTGAAGTCTGTTTTTATTTTTTTAATCTTCTCCTTTTAAGAGGGGACATTTATCCCGAAATATTTGAAAAATAGGTTTTTAAAGAATATATTGCCATCTATGCACACCTCCGACCAACTCTCGTAGAGTGCGTAAGGGACAACTGCAGCTCAGGCTGAGTATACCTACAAAATCGTTGGCCAAAAGACGTTTCGTACTTCGCTTTTATCTCTATAACTGGACTGATCCAAATGGTTTTTGCATGAAAATATAAAGGAAAGGTATAATTATGCTTTAATTTTTTGTTAAGTCCTATCAAATTTGTCAGATAGTTGTCGAAACGCGGCGGTAAAAACGAGAATTTTTGGAGGATCACATTTATTTAAATGATTGTTTTGGAAAAAACGAAATATTAGGGCCACGCATTGAGTAAACCTAGATCTTTTGTAAAAAAAAAACGTTGCTCTAGAAGCATTTTCCACGAATAAAACAGTGAATTACGTTTGTATGGAGAAAGACCCAGTCGCGTTTCCTAACCCATTTTTGGTAGAATCACTTCTATGAAATTGACTGTTTTGTACGGAGTTCGTTCCGATCGCAGTGGGAACCCCGCTCCAGTATGGGCTGATTGCTAAAGCCCAGCTTGATCTAATCAAGGTGTTATTATTTAGGTACGGTTAAGTAGAGTAGGCATTGGTTATGGCGGCCCCTCTGATGTGGCTAATAAAAACATTTAGAATTGAAGCCGGCCGTGCTTGCGCGTACTTGTAAATGGTACAGATAGAGAGAAATGAGTTAGTGCTTAGAGAAAATATGACTGTGTGGCGAAAATTATTTTATACTTATATGACTTCAAAATGTAAGTATATTTATATCTATGATGATAATTTCCTTTTTAGGGTTGCAGCAACTGCGGCTAAAAGCTCTTATTTTGTTTTTCTGTACATAGATGCTCAATAACAACTATAGCATGTATGGACTATGGAGTTGGTTTTTATTTACCTTAACCTCTTAAAACAGGGTCGTAGCAGATTGCTACTATTGGGATTTTAATTTATAGAGAAATACCTAGTGCTTGTGTAATAAAAAAAATCTACTGTCTAAACTGTGTTGTTATTAAATTTCCTGCGTAGCCTAATTGGACGGAAAAGTTTATTGTAACTGTACTGTAAATTATTAACATAGGCTTATCTATTGTCTTCTGTGTGCGACAGTACCACGCACGCGCAAGGTCGGCGGCGCAGTGACTGCATTGCTTTTTAATTGTTATCGAATAAAGCTTTAGACACACACATTTATACCTAGATTACATTATGTCCCATACGCATCGGCAAAAAAAAATTAGGTAAACCAACAAATGTCAAATACTCTGTAATGATACTCTTTAAATTTGTCAGCTTATATCGGCATTTTGGGTTCTTTATAGTGTAAGTTAGTTTGTTGATATTTTTACATAAAAAATTTATATGTATTATAATATTTGTAACAATTATCTTTATAAACGCGACATCAAAAAAAACTTTGGGTGGCTTCGTATATGTTTATGTTTTTTTTTGATAAATCGGAGTATAGTGTGCTACAGAACCATCGTTATGCATAAATAGAGGAGCAGGTAATCACGGATTTATAGCCTAAATAGTAGTCAATAGAAAATGCCATACAATCTTCTCTCTTCACCACCCCGATTGAATAGTAACTTAAGTATGTCAACTAGCAGTATGGCAAGTGCAACATCATCGTGTTATTAACAAAGGAATTATATAAAAGACATGTTAGGAATGTTCTATGAATTAAGTACCATACATCTGGCAAAAATTACAGACCATTTAACTGAATACTTTGTAAACAACATGAAAAATCCTAAGGTGTGCACTATGCCTTAGACTGTCTTGGTTTACTTAGTGGGCAGAACTCAATATTACCGAGATTCTTGGCTACTTGCTATGTATAAACGCATTTATAGAGAACGTTTAAGACCCTATAATTGAAAGCATCGTAAACATACCGAAAGTATGAAAGAAAATCTTCGTTATTTATGTATCTTGTCAATACTTGAAGGTATTTGCCGTTAGGGATCTAAAATCTGTAGGTATATAAGTCAATGAATTTAGACAACATCACATACATTGCTCTGAACCCAAGATAAGTAGCTAAATCACATGTGTGACGGAGGCACCACAAACACTAGAGACAATGTAGAAAAGTGATTTTCTACATTGACCGGTCCGGGGATCGAACCCCGGAACAACATTACTAGATAAATTGATAACTTCGCATTACGAATTAATAGCCCTTTCCTTCTTATATAAAGCGGCTAAAACCAGACAGGCTCAAGTTCAATGTGGCGCAGGAACGCGGACATGCGCGTGCGCAACTAATTGATCATTACTGCAATTATTGTGCCTTGTGTTTCGTGTTCATAAAGACCCTTTAAAAATCCCTTACTTTAAGTTGAACTATTTTTTTCGAAACTAAGCTATTTCGTGTGATTGTTTATGTCTTAAACCGTGTCAGTTACTGGTGACCGATGAGTTATATATTTTAATATAATATAAATTTTATGATAATTAACATTTTCAATGTAAATGTAATATCTGAGTGTTAATTTACAACAAACTTGTTCTATAACACGTGATGCTCGGTTATCTAATAATAAAATTAAAAAACAAAGGTATAAAAAGTAAGATTTTATTAAATGCAAACACGATAACGACGACAATGTTTTCATCTTGTATCTTGTCAGCCAATAGTGGCTGCCATAACATCTTTATTTACCGAAACATAATTCTTATCACTAACATCACACGAAAAACTATACAAACAAATTACTTAATTTAAGTATGTAACGTATCTGAAGTCTTTACCTTGGCAAGATAATTATGCGCACATTTTTCATAAAGCAATAATTCGTTTAGAAACAACCTTTTTTATTTTGTTACGTACAGTAACGAAATGCATAGCTTGTAGAAATCACTACCTTTTTTGTTCGGCTTTGCCGTATTCGGGTAAAACAGACCAAATTATTTTAAAAGTACTAATACCCTGACATGTGAACGGATTCCAAATAACTTAATTTATTTTATACACTTGATATCATACGATTATTTTTATATATAATTACTAAACTTATTTACTATTTAAACGACACAATTTTCTTCATTCTCTCGCGTTTCTGAATTTTTCAGACAACGACACTCGCAATTTTGAGTAATAATTCGTTTTGAATAAGCACATGTTTTCTTTATTCGTCTTGTTTTAATTTCTCTTACTTAACACTATCAGAATTTTGACTGTGGCTTGTATTACTGGAGAAGAACACGGGTGACTCTGGTGAGTAAATAGGAGTAGACGCATGAGGTGCTCTATATGGAATCAGATCGGTGTATTTAAAGAAATTATGCAGAAGAGTCTGTTGGTCCATTAGCAACGTGTTCAAGTGCCTTATTTCCTGATCAATTTTCTTCATATTGAACGTAGCCTGATCAATTTTCTCTTGCATACCTCTGATTTCTAAACTGAAATTGTGATCACTCGCAAATTGACCTTCATTCTTCAATTTAGAAGTGTATTTGTTTTTGTACAGTATCTCTTTGATTGATCTGCCTGATTTGACTTTGTTCAACTGCGCTAATTCGTAAGCCGCCATCATTATATCAGTTGGCAATCTTTTCTCCCTTGGATTTAAAGGCTTCACACTCAAAATTACTTTTCCAGCTTCAGGAGATACCAATGCCGTTCTATACACATATTTATGTAGACACTTTGGAAGCCAAGCACTGAACATACCCATCTCAACGAATAAAATTAGCTTCGTCTGTCTGACTAGTTTGGATAATCCAGCGGTTTTACGTAATCCTTGAATATCGTGGACAGCAATACCAACGAGAAGGTTCATCAAGATAATAGTAACAAACATAAGAAACAGAATGAATATGATTTGGGCTGACAACTCAAATATTAATGGTGGATCGTCTTTCGTGGGATCATTGATCAAAATATTCAAGTTTAGCTCCCCGACCATCATTGATAATGTGCTTATAAATCCCATGAGAGGGTTTGAGAACATTTCCTCGTTTGGAAATACTACGCAGAAGCAGATTGTGAAACCCAAAAGTAGACACATGTAAGCTAATAGTAACTTCAAGAATTCAGTCAATACTTTTTGATACATAGCCACATAATCACCGAACATAGGAAGTTGACCCATCATCAACATCAAGTTAGTCCAGGCCCCCAATACCGCGTACCCTCCCACGTGGTTCTGCCAGCTATAATCATTTTGTATTTTATACAAAGAAAATACAGATAGCAAGACAAACCATTCCATCAAATTTTCAAAAGTCGTAAAGTATTGGTAGAAACTAGAATACCCGGTTATGCCTGTCAGTTTTCGAAGTATTTCAAACGCAGTGATAGCCATTAAAATCCATCTTTCGAACTCTATAGGATTGTTAGTCAATATGAGACCTAATATCGATTGTTTTTGACATAGTTCATTAAGCACACCATATTTTTCAGCATATTTACCTTTACAAGTTTTAACAACAGCAGTCAGTACATATATGGATAGAAATGATACAAAGAGAAAGCAAAATATAAGTCTCGCCAAATAAAATTTCCTTATCTTCCTCCATTTCATAAACAAAAACGCGGAGCATAGCGGATGCAGTAATATGTCTTTTTGACCTTCATCTATCAAACTGTTTAAATATGTGATCTCACGAGGATAAGAAAATTTCAGTAACCTGCCAAAATCGAACTCTATTTGCACTTCTTCATTCGCTTCACTTGGTTGATTTAGGGAAATACCGCAATCTAAATTATGTCTCAGAATAGCTAGTGATTTTGGTGTTTTTCTGGCAATTACACTTAAAGCTGTGTGGCCTTTTTTTGATTTTGATGTTACATCAGCACCAAGGAATATTAGAGTCTCTACGCACTGAGTTAAGTTATCCATAGCCGCCAAGTGTAGGGGAGAATAGCCGTACTCATCCTTCTTGTTTACTTGAGCTCCCCAGCTTACAAGCATATCGATGATATCACATGCACGCTCAGCACGACCTATAGCTGCATGTAAAGGCGTTCTTTTGTCATAATCTTCGGCGTTTGGATCAGCGTTTCCATCCCTTAGAAGTACTTCCACACACTCGATGCTTGAGCATCTAGCTGCCAGATGTAATGCAGTAAAACCTCTGTAGTTCTTTGTGTTTGCTTTTGCACCTTCAGATAACAGAAGCTCCAAACATTCGGCATAACCCCTAGCCGCCGCCAGGTGTATCGCTGTACATTCCTTATCTCTTTGTTTGGTTACACCGTTCACGGTTATCTTTGTTTCTTTGAGTAAATATGACAGACATCGTTGAGCACCAAGTTCGGCAGCAAGATGTAAAGCATTCAAACCCCCTGATGTGACGTACGCAGGATCTACACCTCTCTCAATAAAAAGCTCCATACACTCTACAGCGTCGGCTCTTACTGAACAATGTACTAGATTATCTTCACATCCAGCTCTTTGCACAACGGCGTGTAACGAAGCACCGTTAGCTATCAGAATTTCAGCAACTTCTAAGGAATTCCCAAATGCAGCACAGTGAAGCGGTGCAAAGTATTTCGGAGCAAAATCAACATCAGCGCCCCGAGATAGTAAGAAAACGGCAGCCCTACCTGCACCACTGAAAGCGGCGAGATGTAAGGCCGTCAGTCCAGCTGGCTCCGAGTAGTGGATGTCAGCTCCAGCGTCTAAAATAGCCGGGAGTAGTTCATCCCTAGTCAGAAATGCGGCCCACATCAATGTTAGGTTCACAACTACTTCAGGCGCTGAACTTATGTGTTCCTCTATATTCTCTGTAGTTATCAAACCACACTCGACGTCATCAAAGAATCGTGCAGCACCGAGACTCAATGCTTTTTCACACAGGCTTCGTCTAGCGGCTTCCTCTGTTAGTCTGGCTTCAGGGTCTGGAGCGAGGACATCAAAACTATGGTACATATTCGGAGCATCTTCAGCTGGTGGCGACGGGCCCACAAAGAGATACTCTTTAGCTTTGCCAGGTTCACGGGCAGACTCCAATAAATCGAAGTTCGGTTTATAGCTGGAATTTAGAGGAAACTCTTCGGGTTCTCTAGGTGTTCTTGATCTTACGCTGCCTGAGAAGCGGAATCTCGAGGGTGTGGGGGTGGGTGTCTGTAGGGGTGATGGCCACCCCATTTCGCGATACCCGAAGTTGTCCATGGTTGAAACGTGACTGACTACCGACGCTTGCCGTTATCTTATCTCGTATGTTGTTCGAGAGCTCAGACACACTGAGATGTGTTTGACATCGTGATTTACTTAGCTATTTTTATTACGACGCACAATTATATTGAGATTAATTTTCTGCGGGTTTTTGAAGAAGCAAATTCTTACATCACTTCATGTTTATTTAATTGTATAATACTTGTCTTTTAGCTGTCAGACGAAATTATCTTTAGGCTTTTTGAAATCTTTTTCTTATCGACATAACGCGACAATTAACATAAAATATATGATTCTAAAACAGGAACTGTCACGTTATATATAACATCCATTGTTTATAGTTCTATCTCTTTCACACTTAGGTACACATCATGATGTTTCCTCGTTTTAACTGCAGTAAACAATTCAATATAAAGTTTTATATCCTGTCCAGTCTTTGTTACTGCAAGACTTCAGTGCTTTTTATTTAATTTTAGAGGGCTGGGAAAAATTATATTTAATAATCATTGTGTTAATTCATTTCGAGTTTCTTCTTTTGAGAGCTTTCTGTTAAATTATCATCAATCCTTATAATTAAGGCAATATTATTTGATGTAAGGGAATATTAACTAATTACTCTAAGGCTAACTGCCTAAGACCTAAAGTTGCAGTTTGTATATACAGAATACAGATCTATATTTTATTATATTTAAATGCGTTCCAAAGTAAATTAAGCACATTTGATCATTTGAGTTTTCTTGTTTACCAGAAGGCATCGCCAGTCTTCATAATTTGATCATTCCCAAATATTTTTATCTTACGAGAAAACATTATCTTATTTTTTAAGTACTTTGTTATTTGTATTGTCAGTGTACATTACAACAATTACGTCAATTCATGTTCGGAATCATAGATAACAAAATATACAAAACTGTTTGAAACAGGACGTAGTTCTCTCTTTTAATTAACACTAGCGGTGCCCCGTGGTTTCACTTGCCTTGGTTTTCTCCCAAGGCAAGTAGCGTGATTTGGAAGGTCCTTCGACCTTCCTCGATAATGGGCTATCAATTCTTAGATTTTTACGCTACCTTTAGTGCTAAATGTTAAGAGAATAGCAAAGTAATGAAACAAACGACGCGGGTAATCTACCTATGTTATTTTTTTGTTATTATCAATGCATATAATAGAATTGTAATCGTCAATTTTCTTTTACCGGTTGTCAGATTGTTTGTAAAAGGCTGTGTCAAAAAATACCTTATAGATTATTATAAAATATTGAAAGAACATTTTAAAAAACCTTAGTAATAGTAGAAGTAAAAAATTATTATTTTATACAACACAAATACCATTGTCGAAGATGTCGTTTCTACTTCATTTACTTATTGCCATTACCGCCAGCTGCATTGCGTTGTTTATGCATATCTTTATCTAATAATGTACCTACATTTAAGGTAGAAATCTTATTTTTTTAAAAAGTAACCTATGGAGATTCTTGCCAGTTCAGATTCTCCATAGGAAGGACACTTTGGAACCGCGCACCTACAGTCATTTAGTTCTGTAACTTTAACGTTTCTCAAGCGCCTTTTTGAGGTTTAAAAGAAATTAAAAAACTATTGATATCTAATAAAATAAAAAGCTCGATTGTTAATGCTAACTATCAGAGTGTAAACATACCTTAACTAAATCTATACTAATATTATAAAGCTGAAGAGTTTGTTTGTTTGAACGCGCTAATCTCAGGAACTACTGGTTCAAATTGAAAAATTCTTTTTGTATTGGATAGTCCGTTTATTGAGGAAGGCTATAGGCTATATAACATCACGCTACGACCAATAGGAGCGGAGCATAAGTGAAAAATGTTGCAAAAATGAAAAACCGTTGAAATTAAAACACGCGGACAAAGTCGCGGGGCACAGCTAGTATCTTAATAATTTTATTAGGTACACACAAGACACAATAGGGGTGCGGACTGGGTATGAGAGGGAAATATCCATTTAGTCCTCTAGATACAAAAACTAAAATAAAAAGAAACTCGTATTTTTTCTTTTATCTAATAAATTAAAAAATGTCAAAGTTAAAGCGCTTTAAAGTTCAGGAGTGGGGGCTTGTGACGTCACTAAACTTGTGGGTAACAATTTTAGCTACACCTGACGTCACGCGACATTTCCATTAACTGTTATCATCCTCATTAATTGTTTAATTAAAAAAAAATATGTGTTCATTGTTGTTTAATAATGTAATGACGCGTAAATAAATAAAAATTAGTCCGCACCCCTATTTTCAGTCTACATGAGATCTGATGATACATTCAATCATAAAGATGACTTAACAAACGCAATGGTTGTTAGTTGCGATATAATTAATTATAACGATTGTTATCATTTTCCACGTTACTGAGAACTGTGACAGTTGACAGTACATCAACCTCGTGCGATGCTGCGCTTGCGCAAATATTTGACGAGCGGACCGACTGTAATGTTACCTTTGTGTTAGGGCAAGTTTATATTAGTTCATCCGTAGTTTGTGTTAGCAGCCACACTGTTTTTACATTATAAAAATATTTGTTAGTAAAAATATCACAATAAAATGTAGATTCGTTAATTTTATGAAATGTGTATTTTATGTTTTATTCTTATGTGCATTTTTATCTGTGGTTGTACACTTCTCATCCTCAAAATATGTTTTAATCTTGTTATCACTCACGGGTTTGCTGTAGGAAAACTTAATTGTAACTTATGAGTTAACCTTGCCTATGTAAGTACATTTAATGTCTAATAATTGTATTATATTAAAATATTGTTAAAATTATAGTAATACCCCTATAAAAAATATTTTTGCTTTTTTGAAAACAAAATGTTGTTATATATAACTTCATAAAAGCCGGTCGTACGATCTGTCTTGTCCGTATGACTTAATTTATTTTCTTATAATTAAAGTGAAAGCCGTAATAAAAATTGACTTTGAAAAAAAACTCTGCTGTCTTCCTATAACGACTCATTTGACACAACGCGTTGACAGACTGACGCCGACGGACGGACAGTGGAGGCTAATTCCGTGTTCCTATAATCAAAAAACGATATGTTTTACTAACGGACCGTAGAATTTTCTAAGCAATACGATAAAAATTCTACCGTCGTTAACCAAAACGAATCGCTTTTTAAATATAGGAACTGCCTCTCTAGACAAGAGACATTTTGACAAGCGATAACGCTGATCGAATCGTTCAAATGTATGAAAGTGACAAGTCCAAGTCACGTGACTTATCGAAACGAAATGTCTTTTCCATACATTTAATGTCATTTGAGCGATTTCTATCATAGTTAACGCATGTCCAAATGCCACTTGTTTAGAGGGGCTGGCCATAAGTAATAAAGCTCATTTGGTATCCTGTGGGTACAGAACCATATTAAAAGTATGACTATAATAAACCTATATTTTACAATAAACTATTTGTATGAAGTGGCCCTAACAAATTAGCACGTGATAATTTCATGCTCGTCTTATCAAGGCTTGATAATGATAGGTATTTGTTTAAAATCACTTTCTATCATATAAGCAAATACAAGACAATGTTACTTAATTTAATAAAATGAATAATTTTAAAAAATATGTTATAATGTGATTGTAATAAATATATAGGTTCTTATATTAAATCAGAAACCCACAGATATAGATAATGCAGACACCAATAAAATTAGATATTTTTTCTACGAAAGAAATTACAAAAATAATTAAAACTTTATTTTGTAATGTAAATTTTTCTTATAATGATTACAAAGAATTACAATTCTTAAGTTAAGTTTCTGACGTCATGAAGACGTGAGAAACGAACCTAGGATCGCGTGCTACCAGAAACATTTCTAGCCAATCGAGCCTTCATATATAAACTTTATTGACAACTTAGAAAGCGTCAACAATACTGTACTATGACCATATTATAAGACATATTATCATCGTACCAGTCCATAAATATAGCATTCTCCTCAACATGTCTGCTTACCAACATTCAAGGTACCGTGAATATATTTGTAGCCTCATTATCTGTCTTTAATCCGAGTTTATTTCACTTTATTAAACAACGTCAATAATAGTATGTTCTAACGAGCGGACCAGTGAGCACTGACTAGTTAAGATTTTTAGCGCTTGCGACTAATCGTAGAGATGTCGTGATCGGAACGTTGACGGAGTGAATTATGAAAAAGAATAGAATGATATTTGCCTAATAATTTAGTAACTAAAAATGGGCAAAAAATCAAATTTTAAATTATGTTTATATTCAAATATTACTTCCGCATTAGGGAGTTTAAGTATTTGCCTGTTTAACAAACGTCAAATGTATGCAAAAAAAATCAAGGTAATCTTTAACTTAATTCACACAAATATTCTCAAAAAGACTTTAGTGTTGTTTAGTTTGAAGCCTTTCATCTTAACAGCATAACCTAAATAAAGCTAATATCTACATAAAATACAAATTATATTTTATCATTTGAAACCTAAACAAAATATTTGACATTACGGAGATTTGTATAATAACTTTCCTGAGGAGTTCGACTCGCGACACCGCCGCCGCCTCGTCAGCTCGTGATTAGGGACTCCTATTGGCGATCCCGAGAATATACGTGAGTAAACCGTTGTGTTTTAAATAATTATTTTGGAGATTAAATAAAAATACCCTATTTATTTAATTCAGAATCGGAGAGTGTTAAAATCTTGACTTTCTACATTAGATAATGATAGTGAAATTATATAGAGTAAAAATTTATAGAAGACTAATATAACAATTAAAGTTATTGTTAATATCTGCAATTGAGTGTACCTTTCTGATTATAATATTATTGTGAAGAAATCGAAAGTTTAGATAAGCGTGGTTGTAAGTTTATGACTTTACTAACGGTTAACACTTCTTATACAGTATGGATATGACATAATATTAATCAATAAACGGAATTACATATAGTACCTACTAGTCCACAAAACCAGGTTTTTGTTATTAAAAATAATATTAACATAAATAACTCGCGACCTGTCCCGGCTTCTTAAGGGTAGCAAAGCATTATAGTCCTTGTTACTCAGGGATAATTTACACAGCATTCTAATGGTGGAAGAATTCACAATTGAGACGAATCTAATGACACCTCTCGAGCTAAAGTCCATCAAGCCCTTTAGGCTATAAAGCGTGCTGAAGAAATATACATACATACACTGAAAAGACATCCCCCTTTTTCTGGTGGAGTAGGGTAAAAAGAAACAGGATCTTAACTTTTTCGTACACAATTAGGTTTAAATCTTGAATCTGTAACAAGAAATTCAACAAGAAAAGATACAAATAATGAAATATTATCTTGCCTTTATATGGTCTATAGCTATATATTATATGCTATTTATTATTATAAAAAAAACCCAACCTTCACCTACTAATTCTTCGCGCTAAAACAATAATAACACAATATTAACCATAACAACCTATTCAAATATGTCGTATCTTATCCCTAATCTATGTCATACAAGATTTAGCAACTTATCAAAGTCAAGATCAGCGTTTATCAGATCAGTGACAATTAATCAGACAGGCCACCCGACCGGGAATCGAACTGGCGGCCGCGAGGTGACGGCGCCCCGTTACTACTTGTACCGAGGATACTTGATACCACGAATAGTTAATAGACTGTGATAAGTTTAACGTTTGTTTGTAAATAGTTGACTACGGTTTTTTTTTGACTTAATTTTGTTTTTTTTTTTTTATAAGAGGTAGGCAGAGAGTAGTTGTGTAAACGTTATTTGTGTAGTTACACTTCTAAATACTGAAAGGGTACATAATATAATTATATTGGACGTACCTACTTAAGAATTCTGACAGGAATAGGTTGACTATTTTTTTTAATCTATACTATTTATTTAATATTATCATTAATATTATAAAGCTGAAGAGTTTGTTTGTTTGTTTGATTTGAACGCGCTAATCTCAGGAACTACTGGTTCGAATTGAAAAATTATTTTTGTATTGGATAGTTCGTTTATTGAGGAAGGCTATATTCTATATACCATCACGCTACGACCAATAGGAGCGGAGCATAAATGAAAAATGTTGCAAAAATAAAAACGGTTGAAACTAAAACACGCGAACAAAGTGGCGGGCGACAGCTAGTGGTTATTATATAGCTTAGTGTCATGCATTTTTTTCTTTTTTTACGTAACCAAAATCTTAATGTTGATTTAAAATGTCGCCTGACGTCACGATGTCTTACGTTTTGTGTAACATCGTACGTATCGACGTAATTAGCCCCCAGTCCAGAACTTTGATTCGTTTTATCTACTTAGTTTTTATTTAAGTTGAAAAAGTAAAAAATACTTATTTAATGTTTTTTGAATGTCTAATTTACGGACTAAATAGATTTTTAATTTTCATACCAAGTCGACATCCCTATTCGTTCTATCTTTATATATCTAATCAAAAAAAATGTACAAGTAAACTGAATGTGGATATACTTGTCAAGATTTCACACTTGCTAATCTTGCACATACAGAAATGAATGTACAATCCTTGGATCACTATTTAAAGAATGTCACTCTAAATCAAAATAAAAAAACTTTAACAGGTTTTCGTCTAACAAATCGTAAAAAACTTATAAAAATAAATAAAATACAAAGAAATACCGAAGCCATTACATGAGCATATCTTTGTAAAACAAGCAAGAATTTTATCATAGATAACAAATATTTTATATTTTACTAGCTGTCCCCCGCGACTTTGTTCGCGTGTTTTAGTTTCAACGGTTTTTCATTTTTGCTACATTTTTCATTTATGCTCCGCTCCTATTGGTCGTAGCGTGATGTTATATAGCCTATAGCCTTCCTCAATAAACGGACTATCCAATACAAAAATAATTTTTCAATTCGAACCAGTAGTTCCAGAGATTAGCGCGTTCAAACAAACAAACAAACAAACAAACTCTTCAGCTTTATAATATTAGTATAGATTTGCATTAAAAATGTCGTATTTATCTGTTTACTTCGTAATAAAGAACTGGGTATACATATAATAAGATTTAATTTAGAATTAAGAATATTCGAAAATTGTGAAGGCAAAAAGAAATGAATGTTAACTATTATTATTTTAGCAAATCATGTAAAGCTATTTCAGTAATTTCCAGATTTTTTTATTTAGCTAAACTAAATAATTGTCTCATAAAAATAGCTTATTTATAAGCAGATAGAAATATGCATTTTATCAAATATCATGTGAATTAACTGCACGTTAAGATAAATTTTAAACAGCCAGTAACATTAACTAAATATCATCGCCGTTCCGTATGTTAAACCGATCGTTAACCGTGTAATTGACAAGTAGATACAAAATACATTTTGATTATCTGAAACTCGGAATGTGAGAATGCTGGTTAGATCAGAATATTTAATAAAATGTAGAATTGATTATGTATGTTTATTCTCTTAGAGATTCATCTCGAAGAAATCGCAGGGCGAAAATATTTTTTTTATTCCTGGAATTCTAGATGATTCCGAATACGGGATTTCCTGTGTCGCTGTTACCCAATTATTCTTTCTTCTTCTTCTTCTGTGGACTCTAGTACCCTACTAGAGTCCACTGCTGAACATATAAATCCAAGATGCTCTTGAAGCGGCAATAATTCTATACATGTTTAATCGATATATATGTATAAAAATGAATTCCGATTGCCCTTGGTCATGCCAGAATCTCCAAACGACTGCGCCAAATGGAATAATTATTTTTTGTTGTGTTTCTCATTCTAAGTACAAGAAATAGATAGTAGATATTTTCATAAAAGAAAATATAAAAAAAGGAGTATTGTCCAAAATCACTCACCACCCGTGCAAAGTCGGGGTAGTAGCTAGTACACAAATAATAACCAGACAAAGAACATGCTTCTGTGTATCACACAAATGTCTGTCCCATGGAACAAAGACTTATCAAAATTAGTATTTTTTATATTTCGTCATATAGATATATTCCTTTTCTAAATAAATACTTAGTCAGATGCCAATTGTATTATAAGATGCGGTAAAAAAATCTCCGCTGTAAAAAAATTACAGAATTCACAAAATTTTAAATTTAACTGTAACGCAGAAATAAATAGCAGTTCAACTTTTAACCTTCAGACATTATAATCAAACAAAATATTGTGTTTAAAGATCAATGTTTATTCATCCTGGATTCGCAGTTGTGTGTCTTGGATTGAATCGATCCATCTTTTATTTATAAGCAACGTCTCGGGAACACATACAGTTCGCATGTTAACGCTTTCCAATCATTTTATTATTTTATGATTGAAAAGGATTTGTTTATGACTTCATTATACGACTTTTTAAAAAAGGAAGATGTGATGCAGATTTTTGTGTCAAAATAAATGTAAAGTTTGTTATTAAAGATTTTTGTAAAAAGTATTAAAATGTCAATGAGAAAGATTAAAACATGCTATCCTGTAGACATCCTATATGGAGTTTCTTGCCGGTTCATCTCCATAGGAATTAAATGTGAAAACCACGCAACTAGAATCTTTTACTTTAAAATTTTTAAAGGCTTACTTGTAATAAAAACTTTTTGACGTAGATTTTTTTGTTTGCGAATTAAAAGAGAACAGTTTTAAATATTTTTGATAACCATGTCAAAATGTAATAAATATTTCGCAACTGAATCGTGAAATATATAATTATATTTAGTTCCTTATATTTGTGAATGATACCGACCATTCAGGCATCGTTAATATTTCACAAACGTCTTAACACAAATATTATTACAAAAAGCTCGCAATTCATCTGTTTTCGTGTAAAGGTCGTGCTTACTTAACGTCCGTCTGTCCGTCACGATTTATTATATTTAACCTTAATTCGTTGATCCCTTTACGATAATGAGTTGTTTTGTATGGAACCATTGAAGTTATTATTCGATGATGAAGAATAGTCGATTATTACTCTAAAGATACATATATATGCTATAAATAATGTTCACCAGACCGAATTTCGGTCACGGCGGCTTCTGTCAAGAGAGATTAGCCATTTAGATTATGACTGGCCTGTTGGTCTAGTGGTTACGTATACACTAACTGCTAAGCCGGAGGTCGTGGGTTCGATTCCCACCCAGGTCAAATATTTGTGTGATGAGAGTGACCATTTGTTCTGTGTCTGGGTGTAATTCATCTATAATATGTATTTCGAAGTATAGAAGTATATTTATCAGTGGTCTGGTTGCCATTATACAGGCTCTGCCTAGTTTGGGATCAGATTGTCCCGTGGTGAATGGCCCGTGTGTGAGTTGTCCCAATATATTATTATTATTATCTGCGCAGGAGATATTTCAGTGCACGTGTGTGTGCGCTAAAACAGTTGCACTCTTTATTCCTTCACTGTCATAGTCCGATGGAAAGGCCAAGATCGAACGTCGACTCCAAAACAAATGAAAAAACAATAAAATTTTAAGTAAATAAAGATAAAAGCTTATCCTGTTAAAAGTCTTAAAACATATTAAAATTATAGCGTTTGATAATTAAGAGCCACTCAACTCATTTATTGTTTTAAGATCTAAAAATATTTTGATTCGGATGTTAAAAATTCTAATTCACATCTATTAGTATTTTTACTAAAATAGATTTTATAAAATCACAATATATAATATAATCAATGTTTAGAATTTACAAGTAGATAGTGCTTATTAGCATAGAGCTTTATGAAAACTTATTTGCAGAAGTAGGTACAGTCCGAGTACATTTTATTAGGAAAGTTGTTTTGCAAAGATTTAGTAATAAAACTACGATAATTTATAATTAAATACTTATTTATCCTTACCTAGCAGTGCCCACGCGGTTTCCCCGCTTAAGTAGTCCCTGTTCCCGTAAGACGTCAAATTTAATTTCATTACTTTTTCCGATGCTTTTATGGTAGTTATTCTGCTATTCAGGGCGGCGAAGAACCTAACAAATCAAAGATTATGAAAATTGGTGCATCGGTTCTTGAGCTGTGAATAGTTTACTAACCCGTATAGACTAGCTGTTTCCCATCCCGCTCCGCCCGCGTGGATGTCGGTTATCGCGGCAAAGAGTAACCTATGTCCTTTCTCAGGCTCAAGACTTTCTGTGTACCAAATTTCATTTAAATCCGTTCAATAGTTTTGGCGTAAAAGCGCGACAGACAAACAGACAGAGTTACTTTCGCATTTATAATATTATATTAAGAATTGTATTTTAAACACTTTATTTAATTTATTTGTACAAATTAATACGACTACAAAACCAACTATTAGTATTATGTTTGATGGAACCGATTGTACTTAAAATTAATACGTATTAATAATCAATGACATTTACAAACTAGTAGTTCATTGCTATGCGTCGCGATCCAGATTTATGGCGTAATATGGATTCCAGCAGAAATGCAGTTTGGCCTTGTTTGCCTCGATCAGCGATAACACATTATTATCGAGAACTTATTATTAATATCTACATATACAAATAAATTGATGTGTATATTACAAGTGAGGTCAACTAAGGCGATTCTATTTCTTTAAAAATAGTTTTAAATTAGAATGACATACACAAGCTGTTTCCGATTTTGTTATTAAGTCACAGAACATTATCCATTAATTTATTTATATAACCTGGCGTGGACTCTATAAAAGAATCTACAACACTATTAAAATCAGAGAGACAAACTGACATACAGACAAATAAATCCTATAAGCCATACAGGATCACTTGGAAATGTAAGGTAATGTAACAAACACTGTGAGGGTTTTTTTTTTTGAAATACAGAATCTTAAAAAACAAAAGCTGTTTAAAAGATATTATTAAAATTATTAAAAGATAATATATCAGTAAAATGGGTGGTGGTCAGATAGGCAGTCATCTTCATGTAAAATACGGTATTTATCTGAATCCGGTAAGAATGGAAGCCGACCCCAAGATAGCTTGGAAAAGGCTAGGCAGAAGAAGAAGAGGATTTAAGTATAATAGTTGTTAAAGCGACTGGCACATCAAGCTAGTGGTCGCAGGTTCGAGTCCTGTCTGGGATTTAAGTTTTTCGTTCTATTATTTGTATTTAATTACAAAGAGGATATAACTGAACACGAAAAAGCCTTAGGTACGAAATGAAAAAAAACTAAGAATTTTTGGAAAAAAATAAAGCTTACTTTCTTCAACTTCACTTCTTACGGACTTTAACAGAAAAGCTTCTTTTTGCAGTCGGTTAAAAAAACCGTCAAGCATGTGACTGTTTGGAGTGATATATTGGTACACAATACATCTCAGCTTACCTGCTTTGTGAACGGCGCGATGTTTTCAAACACAATAATCAGGCATAAGTTCAATGCTCCTGAGGATTGCGGGCGCGGTGCGTACGCGGACTCGGAAATAACGCTGTTTATATTAAATCAGGACGTATTTATTAATTTAAGGAATATAGTACATAATTAAATACAAATAATAGAAGGAAAAACTTAAACCTCAGGCAGGACTCGAACCTGCGACCACTGGCTTGACGCGCCAGTGCCAGCCAGTGGTCGCAGGTTCGAGTCCTGCCTGAGGTTTAAGTTTTTCCTTCTATTATTTGTATTTAATTACAAATATTCGCTCCGCATGCGTTAATGCGTAACAAATAATTAAAATAATATAGTACATAAGTTTGGAAGTTTTCAACGATGTTAACAAAGTCTATCAGAGTTCTTTGAAAACGTAACAATCGCTGAATTCGGACGGATAAGTAAAATTACACCAAATTTTTAAGGGAGGCAAAATGCTAATTAAACTCTCAAGGCCCTTTGAAGAATAGAACCTTAGAGTAAATATAGACAAGCATAGAGTGCAGACATCTAATAGCCCCCCGTGCCGAGCGTAAGCAAACTTTTTAACTAAAAGTACTGCGCTCGTTTACTGATTAAGTCAGAAAGTCAAAAACAAAATTCCGGACGCTGCCTACATCAGTTAAAATCATCATTCATAAGTTAAAATCGCAATTGTATGTATTATATGTTATGCATATATTTATATGTTTATAATACTATTTCTAGCTTACACCGTCAATCGGCCTCTATCTGAATGATGAATGGCCGTGCACGACCATCTGCCGCAGATTTTAATTAAACCAGATCGATAGAGGACTGGTTAAATGAGATTGTAGACAGACGTTAGCGCGTGTTCCACTGACAGCTATAGTTAGCCGACGGGTGTCTGACAAACTGCACAATTCATTTTGATGGTTATTGACGTACCAACATCAATTTCACATCGTGGTGGCCGAGTGGTTCAATGAACGGATTTGTGTGCACAAGGTTGCAGGTTCGAACCCATTACAGGCAAGTACCAATGTGACTTTTTCAAAGTTATATGTACTTTCTTAATTATTCAAAGACATCATTGACAATCGGTGAAGGAAAACATCGTGAGGAAACCTGGATTCCAAAAATTGGAATCCGAAATCACCAACCCGCAATGAGCAAGCGTGGTGATCAATGCTCGTTCCTTCTCTATACGAGAAGAGGCCTGTGCCCAGCAGTGGGACATTTATAGGCTGGTGTTATTATTAACATCATCTTTATCAGCTTTTATATACCCTGCTACTATACCCCACGGCTTCAGCCATATCGTTACCTAATCTTATTTCAGGCCATTGGAGGCCTGGGCTTTTCTTACCAATGAGGGCTATAGTTATTGCACTCACCAGTTGGCGCCATTGACGCGTCATCTGTCAAAGCCCACCTACAAAACAAAATATGGAATGGTCTCCTGTGCGACTAGCGCCCCTGGCGGCAAAATTAATAACGGTAGCTCTCATTATGAGTAATTTCTAGTAACAAAAAATAATCTCTAAATTATTACAGGTAATATACCTTATTAGTAATATCCTTCGAAGATATAATCAGAAGACTATAAAACCTATGTATTTAACAGATACTACTAAGATATGATTAGTCTATTAAAATTTCTTGTTTCTCTAACTAACGATACCTATTTTAAGTCAATGTCCGTACTTTACACTACACACCACAGGACGCACTCTTAGCGTACAATGGCATGCAGTATTTTCAAAGTGAGTGTATCAATATACCTACACCTTGCTACTAGGTCATTGTATCTCACTTACATAGTTACTAAAATATTAGGCATATCAACGCAGAAGAGAGTATTTGAGATAAAATAAAGGCAGGCGCTTCATGATTATAATAATGAAATACACAGACAAAAATAAAGCCTGTATTTTATTCTTGTATGCTCAGAACAATTTGATTGCACGGATAGCCGTGTGGGATAGGTCACCACGCTAACTACCACTGTGAGCGAAGTGCTGCGGATTTGATCCCCGCATGGGACAAACGTTTGTGCGATCCTTAAATGCTGGTACTAAGCTGGGGCTAAGTCTGGGTGTTCTTTGTGCATGTGATTTGAATGTTTATGCCACAAGAATTAAATTACAAGGTGAGGGAGTCGTTTACCTAAAATACAAAAGAGCTATTGTTTTTTAAACGTGTGCAGATTATATTATTAGGCCAGCTTTAGGTCTTAATAAAATATGATTTAACTTTCGTCTTCTTAAAGAAACTTCTTTATCTTAAAGAAGGTTAAACTTGGTGGCTATTGCTGGAAAGTTAAACTTTAAACTGCTTCTTCTTCTTGTCGTGTCAATGACCCGAAAACTCTTTCCGATCAAAAAGTAGCGACCAAGATGGCCCGGTAAATCGCTTCCGACACAATAATCTTACCGTGAAGGATTGAACATTTTTTCTGATTTCGTTCGAATATTAGCATCATTATAGTTTTAGCTTAGCTTTCAAAGGATCTAATAACCTAGACACAGGATATAGTGTTTTTTTATAATTTCTGAACTTAACTTTTGACGTATGCTATCATAATTTAAATCTGAATAACCATTAATACGTAACATGCAAGTAGTCAAGGGATCTTGGAATTTAAAGACCTATTTGTGCCTAGCTATATCGCCTAATTGATCTAGAATCTAAAGTAATCTAGCTATTTATGGTACGCGGTACACCTGTAACTTGAAGAATCTAATCAAACGTCAAGGGTAGTGACGAAATTTATTACGAAAATGGACTTAACGACTTTGAGATAAGGGTGTTGTGAACGTCAAAGTCTTACCACAGAAGTTCGGTTAACTATACTGTAAAGTCTGGTTGGGTATAATTCAGATATTTTATAACACTTATACCTTATATTTAAGCAAATATATTGCAAGTAGAAGATACCTTCTTCCTAATGTTTCTTGTTGAATTAATGTGTTTGATTTCTATGTTATGGTACTACGAGAGTTAAAAAGAAAAACGAGACTATAATTTCCTACTTAAAATAATATTTTTAATAGAGAAATTATACACTCTGTAAATCATTTAAAAAATTCACACCGCATTTTTTAGCTTTCCGAATACAGTGCGTAACACTTACTCAAAATAGGTCCTTAATCAAAAAATACAGAAAAACCAGTAAAAACACCAGTACGGCAGTCGAGCGAATCGATGTCGAAAAACAAACAATTGACTGTTTGTCGAGTTGCAATCAAACACTCGCATTCCTTGCGCCTTGTTCAAAATAAACTTACGTGCAAGTGCGAAATGGTTAAGTGTGACAACTTTGATCGAATCATGAAATTGGCTAACTTTTTATTAGGAAATCCCTTTATCGCGAGGAATATTTACAAACATTAAACCACATTCACAAAGAACGCAAAAATTAGACAAAACATTTGTGGATTAAATAAAAATTATTGGCATCTCATGCGGGGATCAAATTCGCAGCACGACGCGCAGTTTTAGTTAGCAAGCGACTTATTTCACTCGTCCATCCGTACAGTCAAAATACATGAACCTATACACTTCAAAATAAAAAAAAGACGATCAACTGTCAGTTGAAAAAAAACTATTGTCATGGTTGTTATACTGTCTCTCCAGCACTGTATCCTATTGCCCATTTAGTTATTTAGGTATAAACGGCGAGATTGTAACTCGTAAACCGCCATTGTTACTCGCACGTGCCCCCGCCAATAACACTCGTCACGTTCATTACAATCTTGAACTTACATACAGGTCAATTATTTAGCAAGCACTTACAAATATCGATTAACGAGGGAGACAGCGATATGAAAAATTATAGGTCAAAAAGAGATAGGAATGTCTTTTGACATCGCAAAATAATCCGCTTAAACAGATTTTAAGGCTTACCTGCGAATACTCAAACGCAACTTAACTTTAAGAAGTTCTTAAATAATGTTTGTTGGTCTGTGTAAAAAGTAACTGCAGGAGTTGCAATGATGGACATGTGTGGTGGGCTAGTCCCTTTAAAAAAAAAAGATCTTAAATGTCAATCTGTAGGTATTTTACACCTTAAAGTGAGAAAGACAGCGTTAGACTTAACGGCTACTTACAATTGAATTGTCTTTGAGTATTCGGCCATTACCGTTAGTTAAGATTTCTGAAGGAAGATGTATGATCCCATAGTAAGACTGGTAGACAAGAAATCTTTCCTTACCATTCCTACCTATCCTAACCTCTTAGTATAAATATATTATAAATGTGACTTAAAATTAAATGACGATCAAGATAACATTAAAAGATAGAAGAAACAGGAATGATAAAAAATTATAGAAAACAATAAAAAAACAAATGTCATGTAATGTGCATTCCAACCGCCCACGTGACTCCGATGACCCGAGATGAATCATAAGCAATATCTTGTTTTACCACACCACTCATTAATAAGAGTGTCTCATTTACAAAATAACCAGTACAAAGTAACAAGGTAACCAGTAAGGTTTTGAACTCAACCTTGGGATTTAAATCTGGATATCTAAAGTAGTTTTTGAAGTACAATTATTTAATATTATAAGTAAAAAAATATGTTTAAATTTTTCCTTCTATTATTTGTAATTAATTACAAATATTCGCTCCGCATGCGTTAATGTGTTACAAATAACTAAGATAATAAGTAGGATTATTTTAAAAGATTAACGATGTAAATAATTTTTTACTCGTTTTAAGAACTTATTTAAAATAGTTCTTAAGCCATAGCACTTAGAAAGCGGTGAAGGGTGAACGAATCAGGGTGCTGTCTGTTAAGTTGTCTTTCAAAAAGTGTAGCCTAATCCTTACTAATATTATAAATGCGAAAGTAACTCTGTCTGTCGCGCTTTCACGCCAAAACTACTGAACCGATTTAATATACACATTATTTGATACACAGATAGTCTAGAGCCTGAGAAAGGACATGACCTACTTTTTGCCGCGATAACCGACATCCACAGAGGCGGAGCCGCGGGAAACAGCTAGTTTGAAATAAATTCATTTTGATCTTGATCCCTTTCTTTATGAAATGAGTCCTTTACTCTTCAGTGACCAGTGAGACGGATAGAAAAGAATTTATTAAACTACAATAATGGAAACTTTCAATTTCCTTCTTAAAACTTTTTAAATAAAAAACATAAAGCCGTTTGCATTGACTCGATCAAGGTTGGAATGCAAAAAGTATCAAAACATGCATGAGTCATTCTCGAATCCGCCGTATCTGCATGACATTTTGTTTAAACCAGTGACATTTGAAACACCTTCTTATTAAAACATTCTATAGTTATTATTCTTCATATTTTTTATAACTCGTCCTCCTAGACAAGCGATATGACAATTTTACAGTGGTAGTAGGTCACGTTGATCGTGTAGCTCAAATGTAAGGTAAAAAGTCTAAGTTCCACAAGTAATTTCCATACATTTGACAGATTACCATCATCGTGGTTCCACTTGTCTATAGGCGTCTATAGAGTAAATATAGACAAGCATAGAGCGCGCGCATCGCTAGTAGCCCCTGTTATGCTGGGCGAAAGCACATTTTAGCTAAATGAACTACGCTCGTTTACCGTTTACTAATTTTCCGTGCGACGACAGAGGTTTATGCGAAAATTTCGATGGTTCCGATATTATTAGGGTAATATTAGGTTTTGAGATAGTTTCAATAAAACGTCGCGCTCTGTTTTGATACAAATTTTACGATTTTACATGTTTATACTAGTGCCAACAGTTCATATTAGATATGCGCGCTTTATAGTTTACTTATTTATTCCTCTAAGGTCGAGATGGATTTACATAGCGTTTGGCAAAAGTATCTGAGAATAGTCGAATGACAATGAATTCGTAGTCTACTATCATATGGCTTCCACACTCAGAAACTGAACACCTTTCTGTAAAGTACTAATGGCAAAATAATGTCTACTCAATCAAAATATTATTAAAGCGGTCTAAAAGAGTCTTGTTAGGTTAAAAAATATGGAGTCAATATCAAATAAAAACTAATATGATCTTTGTAAAATGATCTAGAATTGTTTCAGTTTCATATAAGCCGAAATCGCTACGAAAGTATGAAAGATAGGCAACTGAAAGTATATAAAACAAAAATAGTAGGCTGTGAAAAAAAAAACTGATTTAAAAAATAATTATTTATACAATGTAAAAGCTATTAGAAATTCTGTAAAAACCGATGTTACATAAGAAACACATACATAGAGAGTTAATTATACAAAACGGAAAACAATAAAGATAGTTTTGTCGACTCTACCGGTCATGCTCAATAAAGGATGTTTTAATCGTATTAGGAAGCCGTACACATGTTCGTATTGCCCCTACCCATTTTATGATGATGATGTAAAGTTGATTGTGATTTTTGAAAACACTATTTTTAAGAATAATAATGTAGCTGCATAACCAGTTCATGTCGAATAGTCAGTATCCCTGTTCCCGTAAAGTTTTTATTTAATAGGATAGGTGTTATTATTTTTAATGTCCGTCGACAGATTATTAAAGAAATATTAGATACCTACGTATTTTTTTTTTTATTTTACTTTATCAGAAACACACTACGATACATTGATTTGAAATGTCGCATGACGTTAGAATTTCGTGCATTTTGTACGCAAGCATGGCGTCATTAGGACCCATTTCTAAACTTTGATTCGCTTGTTATTTTGAAAACAGTATACCTATAGTATTTTGTTAATAACTAACCCACTACACTACAGCTACTAATTAGATTTTCATACATATCCCATTATTGGATCAAAATCAAAATGTTTTTACATCAAGTAGGCCTTTTCAGGCACTTTCATAACGTTAAATGACTCTAGTTGCGCGGTTCCAAAATGTCACTCCTATGGAGTAGAACCGGCAAGAAACTCCAGAGGTCTTTAAAAAAAAAGATAATATGTACGTACAACATAAAAAAATATATGTATATTTTAAAATATGCGACAACAACGTAAAATGTATAATATGACCTCTAAAATGGACGCAAAATATTTATGGATCAAAGCTAAAACCCAGCTAGGATGCAAAGAGCAGCTTCTGTGTCTTTAAAAGTAATCTCAATTACAAATACCAATTTAATTTTATGGCACCAATTAAACTACCTTTCCATACTTATTTCATCATGACTCCGTTTATGAACAAATTTACAGTATAACAGTTGCAGGATACATTAAAATGTCTGCGTGAAATCTAGAAGACTTAGATTATATAGCAGCGAAATAAATACTGCTATTAAAAATACAACCAACGTCATCGTAAGCATTAATCGTCGTAAAAGTGACTGTTACGTAATGGTCTAGAGAAACGGATCTTTGTGGGAAAATATCAAAATACGTAAGTAAAACAATAGACGGTTGTGTTTTTCCCTCTCTTGGTTTACTTGGTTCGAATGAAGTAGACAAAAAGATGAATCGTGTTTGTATGATTATGGAAGACCTACGAAAGACGGACTGGGACTATGACTGGGACCTATAATAATAATAATCTTTACTAATATTATAAATGCGAAAGTAACTGCGTCTGTCTGTCGCGCTTTCACGCCAAAACTACTGAACCGATTTAAAAGAAATTTGGTACACAGATAGTCTAGAGCCTGAGAAAGGACATAGGCTACTTTTTGCCGCGATAACCGACATCGAAATAGCTAGTATATAATAATACCTTGGGACAACTCACATACGGCCATCTGATAAACTAGGCAAACTAGGCAGAGCCTGTATTATGGCGACCAGACAACTGCTAAACATACTTATATATTTCTAAATACATAGGTACATATTTAAGATTCCAGAAATATGAGTGGTGCTAATTAATACAAAACGCCTATAACAGAAGAAGGTGTACGAGATGACGCCTATGAGCAACCGATAGTGAGAGCTGGATAGGCCATGAAAAACAATAACAAAGAACTCGACACTACAGAGAAAGAATTAGTTTGAGTATAAAAAGACTTAGCAAAACATAAGCAAGCTAAAATAAATAAGAACACAGATAATAAAATAGACAGTAGAGGATGAACTCAACTGAAGACATTTCAAGACAAAAGTTTTTTTTGCTATAATAATTTGTAATACTACTTGTTTACAGAAAAGAAAACAAATTAAAATTAAATTAAAAATTTTGCTATAATTATATTACAGAACCTCTAAATCTGATACAAAATCTTTATTAGCGACGTACTTGGAACCATATTTGAGTAAGCGTTGATATATTTCGACCTTGTCCGTGTTTCCCCTTACAACGAGTTCAATTAAGACACTGATTTCTTTCCTTGCAGTCTTAGTTAATCTATGTTCGAGCGTTTTTATTATGTGTGATACAAATTCACCAAAGATGTCATATATATGTGTTCTAACACCTCCTGACCAATTTCTTAACGCTGACATTGTAGTTTCAAAGTCCATAGCTAGAATATCATCGTCAGTTCCCAATGCTTTATCTATGATATCCAACAGTATCCGCATGGCTTTCGTTCGCATCTTCAGTTTTTGATGACTAGTCTGGACCAATTTGAATCTCTGTGTCATCACGGATCTTGAGACAGCAAAAAACTCCTTCATGCCAAATAAATCACCGTAGTAAGACTGTAGTTTTCGAGTTATTAACTCCCGGTCCTGTTTTTCGGTCAACCACTCTAAGAAATTTTCATGCTTTTTAATAATTTTAATAAATTCATCGATGAATAATTTAAATTTTTTCTCATTGAGTTTTAGTATTTCGCTAATAAAATCTGCACAGTAATCAGAAAAAGCGGGATATATGCGACACACTTCGTACGTGGTGCATATATGGTTCATTTCCTCCATTTTATCTTTAACACTACGTTTATAAATCCTTTCATTTAAAGCCTGTATGCTTGTGTTCATTGTAGTACTATTGCTTTTAACTATTACATCGTTTAATAACTTCCTTTCTTCACCGTAAAGCAATCTGCTCGAAGTCTCTATCAGGTCTAGAAAAATAAAGTCCTTGTCGATTTGAGTTTCTGGTGTATCACCGCTAAGGAATTCGTGATAATTAGACATCATAGTTACGTAATCATTAGATATGACTTTGAGTATAGGTGCTATTTTTATCGTTGGCAAGATCTCTTTTTTTATTTGGTGGCTAATGGCTCTCAGCGTATTATTTCCCTTTTTCTGAAGGTGGGCGACATATTCTTTTACGTTCTTAACGTACGTCATATGGTTAGTTTGATTGATCTCCTCGGCAGCTCTCATAACTGCGTCGCCCAAAGTTTTCCTTGGTAGGTGGCCTTTAGACATAAATGATAAAGGCATGGGTAGTTTAAATTTATCGCCATATGTTGATTGTTCTGCAAGCTTCGTTAAAAAGTCCCTTCCCAACCTCATGACTCCCTCCAGCTCGAGATCATAACAGAATGAAGCTTGTATCGCTGGAAGCATACGAAATAATCTTATAACATACTACACAAATTTCGAGATCTTCTATCTATTTATCTGTTTACTATCTGTCTATATATCTATCTACTAAAAATACCGTCTCTATTAACTCAATCTCACTCACTGTCAAATTAGATTCTATGGATTTCCATCAGAAAACTGGTATTTTCCTTATTTAACTCTATCAGAATATTAATAATTATTATAACTTACCATGTAGTAAAAATAAACTAAATATTAACATTGTATCGTACAACAGAATGTTGTTTCGTTGCCAATGAAAGTAAAATGAAGGAAATTGCCATATTAAATAATAATTATGCATATCTCTGATATTTTCTTAATTATTTTTTTTATTAGTTTCATTATGTATTTGAGTATTAGTTAATTTAAGTACGTTTTTGTAATTATTGTTTTATCACAATCTTAATATAATCATTAATATTTTCAAGCTTTTTTCTACGTCATTTTTCTGTGTGTTCTTTTTAGGTACAAGTCGATTACATACACATCAATAATGCAAATGAATTCCTTTATTAAAATTATATTTTTTAAACGTTACATTGATATAGCACAATTTAAATACCTAGTCATCTACTAATTTAAAAAATAAAATTTTCTATCTTAATTCATCTAGTTCACAAATAACCTGTGTTTATTTGCCTACCAAGATAATCTTATAACGTGTTTAATACACGAACAGCTCAAATAATATTGATAAACAGATAATTACAGTTCAAACTAGCTCAGTACATTTGATAAACCTTAGTAGTCATTAATTCTTGGGGCACGCGGCTTGATTCTAGCCTAAGGGCCTGTACACACTGTAAATCATTCACGGTTAGATCTAGACAGCTCGGCGAATAGTTAGTAATGGCCCTTAGGTGATCGCAGGGCTGCTACTTAATAAAATTATTTATTCATCAAATTTATTGATCTTTAGAATAAGTCAATTTTATTGTCATTAAAATTATTATTTATATTAATATCAGATTTTATTTTAAACTAGTTGTGCCCGTGGCTTGGCTCTCGTCAACTGAGTACCTACCTACCCACCCTACCTATCTACCTACCTACCTATTCTACCTGCCCTACCTACCTAGGTACCAACGTACTAATTTTCTCATTCACTCACAAACTTTTCGTATTATGCGATTAAAAAAAAATGTTTCTTTTATTTTCTTTTAAACAAACATTGTCCTGACTATAACGAAACAAAAAAAAAGAATTATCCAATTCGGTGCAGTCGCTCGAAAGTTATGCGCGTACATACATTTTGGCAATTAATTTTTATATATAGAGAAGATAGATAAAGATTTGTTGTCACATTCTTTTAATTTTATTGTACTTTCGTTGTGATAAGTATGTAATTTGTATTTTGTTTTTCTTTTCGAATCTATCAGATTATTATATTATGTTATGCAGAGGGACACTAACGGCTCATAAAAAAATCACATAAAAAAACATTTCATTTTAACTTTGTTGGAGCAGCCCTAAAGTACCGCAGTCATAAGGGCGCGTGCGCATTGCACAAGCGCACAAATGTCCACGCCTCACTATTGTCGGATCAGCCTGCCTGACAGACCGGATTACCACCAATTATTATTTGTCACTGTGAATTATCTGCATTTCAACAACTCTTGGCTAGAACACTGCACTCACAACAGTTTAATGTATGGGATTATCATGAATTATGCATAATTAGGTATATTAATGAGAAAATTATAATGTGTGATGGCTGTTTTGGTTTGTATAGTGAGATTGAAAGATTAATGAGACAAATGCAATTTAAGATGCCTAATAGTGTACTCTTATCGAATTATTTATTTATTACAATTATTTCTAATAATAGTATTAAATTGAAGCAGAACTGCGAAATAACAGCAACAAAATATACACGAAACAAAAGTTATAAGCTTTTAAAGTTAGTAGATGATTCATGTTTTATCTCTTTTTCGCAAAACGAAGACTTGTACGGGGCAGCCCCAGATTAGTATGAAGAATTATAGAGGTGACGTCACCTAATTGTATAGCTCTCACTGTCTAATTATCAAAATGCTTGCAACTAGTTCAATATGTCGATATAACGATCTACCTAAATGTATTGAAAACCCAATAACTCTATTTGCTGATGATAGTACTGTGACAATAGCTTGTAAAAACAGAGATAACTATGAAAATGATATAAATTATACTATTACTTCTATAATAAAATGGCTGGATAATAACAATTTAAAGATAAATCTTGAAAAAACACATATTATGCATTTTACCCAAAGATCAACAGTTCCAAATATCAATGCACATTATTGCAATAAATCACTAAATAATGTAGATACTGCTAGATTTCTTGGAGTAACAATAGACAGCAAACTAAATTGGAAAGCTCATACTGAAGCATTAAGCAAAAAAATTAGTAATTGTACATACTCCCTTTATAGATTAGCCTCGCTTCTAAATGTTGATGCTCTATTAACTGCCTATCATGGCCTCGTGTCGTCTGCCCTAAGATATGGAGTCATTTTTGGGGCAATTCAACCAATAGGGAACTTGTTTTTAAAGCCCAAAAAAGATGTCTTAGGTCAATGTTTTCACTCAATGTTACCGACAGCTGTATACCATATTTTAAGAAATATAAAATTTTAACTCTACCCTCTATGTACATTTTAGAAGCTATTATGTTTGTTAAATTAAACCCCAATCTTTTCCCCCGGCTATGTGATAAGGTTCAAAGAAATAGGCGAGACAATAATAAACTATGTATCCATAAGTCTAGAACTGCGCTACTACGAAAAAGTATATTTTGCATGGCTCCTAATATTTACAATAAATTACCAAAAAGTTGGAAAGAATATACTGCTGCAAAATTAAGAAACCATGTAAAAAGGCATTTAGTAGATAGATGCTACTACAATATTGAAGAGTTTTTAAATGAAAAAATGTAAATTCTATCTCATCATATCATAGTTTATTATTTAATAAGTTAGATTAAGCTAAAATTAATATATTTGTACGCCGTAAAGGCAAAACATGACTGGTTTTTATTCTTATGTATAACATCTTGCATGCCCTGTGTATGTTAACTCGTGTTTTAAACAAATAAATAATCTTGTATCTTGTATCTTGTATCTTGTATAAAATTAATCTGCCGTTTTTACAAATCTACTTAGTTTGTAATATTATTTTTTTAATGAAATCAAAAAAATCTTGATAAATACCCAATTCAACAGATATTTATATTGCAAACACTAAATTTAGTTGTCATTACTAAAATCCTTTTTAATACTGGTTTTAAATGCAGCTATATTGATTAAGATTAGAATTTGATCTAGCCGTCATCTTTTGGCAAAGATATGGTAAAGCAGAGTCATGAAACAAAGTTAAATAAATTAAACATTATATCTGTCATTCAACTTCACACCCACGCAAGCGTAGCCGCGAGCAAAAGCAAGTTTTATATAAAGTAAGTAAACTACAACATTAACATAAATAGAATAATCCTTTATCTCGCATCATCCTGTAAAACGCCAAGCGCCATCTAGCGAGATCTCTGCGCATCAGACAGACGTAAAGCTCATTCTTATCTGACAGTATTCAGGATCCTGTGCATCCATCTCCACATTCTTACCTTATCTACATCCTTAACCAGGGTGTGGTCTAAGGTACAGGACTTGTGAAGTAGCTTTATTTGTTTTTTTTTTAGAGACAAGCCCGTCATTGCAACTCCTGTAAGCCAGGATCTACAATGATAACCGATGAATACTACCGAGACACTTAAGCTCGGTGTGTCCTAAAAAAACGAATGCCTGCCTTGGAACCCGCTTCAAAATTAATCAGAAGTAGAAAATAGCAGGAGTTGGAATAATAGTGTCCTCTAGTTGTATTACGATGCTATCATATGGGAAGGAACGAGTGTTTTCGTCCGGTCAATTGAAAAGCGTTCCCGCATAGACTCCAGTAAAGGGAAAATACTCTGATGGTTTTAACCTGTAAGGGTCCGACGTACCCCTTCGTCTTCCCCGGGTAAAAACAGGTGTATTTTTTATACTTATGTAAGTTCTGTTACTCTATCGATCTAGTCTGATGATATCCAAACATAACCGTAGTAGCATGGAACAAAACGACGCAATGCCATCGAGTTTGGGTTAGTTTGTTTTGTTTTTACAAGTACCTAATATGCAAGATATTATTTTTTTCTTAATAAAACTTAATTTTGAAGTACAATTTAGGATTGCAAGTTCTGCCAATTATTCTATCTTACTTGCGTACTTAAGAAATAAACGCTTGTCGCTTGTTTTATAACTCGCGCCCTGCCTCGTGCCTAAAATAATTTCAAAAACAAATGTTTTTATATTGGTAAGGATGATCAAATAAAACAAAAACACATCAATTATAGTATACCAGATTTCTGATCAAATAGAAATGCTTAACTAACTAAAATAATTTTATTAGTTTCTATTAATAATTTCGAGTGCTAAGTACGTATTTAAGCTGGTTTTAAATCGTGTTCGAAGGATTCACTGTGAAATGTGACATATTAGATAATAAGCTGACGTCAAACATATAGTAATCACGTGGATAACTAGTTTAATACTTAAAGGGCTTTATTACAATTTTAAATAAGGCACTGTTACATGATAGCAAATAACATTTCTTAAGAATTTCCTGTTATCGTATTATCTAGCGCAATAATAAAAAGATAGTTGTAGATAATTGCCCACTCCTTGGATTCTTTGATTGGTACTTCCAGAGCTTTACAAGTTCACCAAACAAACTTATCTGGTTGCCATAATACAGACTCTGCCTAGTTTGGGATCAGATGGCCGTGTGTGATTTCCCCAAGATATTGTATTATATCATATCAGTTTTAATATTATTAGTATTTTAATAGGGATAGATATTTTTTAAATCCATACTTGTCAATAAACATACTCAATACCTTTATTGCATTCTATAAGCAACATGACACTGGTAGATTTAAGAATACAGAACCATTTAGGAGAGGGGGCTTACCACTAAATTACAATAAGGATATTAAACTTACCTACTCTATTTTTAAGAAGAGGTAAGTTATTATTAATTACTAGCTGTTTCCCGTCTCTCTGTCCGCGTGATGTCAATATCCTATATATGGCGGTAGCCTATGTCCTTACCCAGGCTCTAGACTATCTGTGTACCAAATTTCATTTAAATCGGTTCAGTAGTTTTGGCGTAAAAGCGCGACAGACACACAGAGTTACTTTTGCATTTATAATATTAAGTAAGGATGTACATTTGTTAATACTTGGGGTAGCTCTCTTTCTTCAATTTTATTTACACTAGAACCCGCTCCTTCCTCGCACAGGTACATAAAACATTAATAGATTATACCTACACATCTACTGGTGAAAACCATGTGAAAATCCGTTCCGTAGTTTTTGAGTTTATCGCGTTCAGACAGACAGACGTGGCGGGGAATTTTGTTTAATGATTATGTAATAGAGAGACAGATACCTAGATGTAAATAAAGCCTTATTCACTTGACATTAACTTAAACTACCCACAATAACCACAGTTTTAACACATAAGTATGAAAATTCATGGAAAATTACAACGATTTATTTCACTTCGTGGTATTTAGGTCTACCTAGATCTAAAGTCAGGCAATTTGTATGGTACCCTAGGCCGTGCTAACGACCGTAAGAGCAATCAAACTGCAATAAAATATTACATTATAAATGTATTATTGTTCATTATTACTGTTGATAATTTGATTTTGTAATGTATGGGTGAATAAATAAAATAGCTTTATGCTAATTGTTTAAGATTAATGTGTTGTCTTACGGTAAATTTTAATTACATATCCGTATAGTTATATTTTGCCGTACTAGGGATATGACATATTTTTTATGGCGCTCAAGTGAAATTGCTATCTCTAGTAGGGAAAATATCCTTGTATATGTTATTAAAATTGGTAGTTCGTTCCTTAAAAACAACAAGGTTTTAGGCAATAGGAGAAGATTCTTCGGTATTCAGTTAAAAATAGTTATGGATGTGACATAAGTTGGCACAAATATAAGCGTATCTTTCTTTATGAACTCAAAGTTCTCATTTTTATTGTTTTGATTCTTGTTAGATTTCTTTTTATTTTCTATAAATTATAATATCTTAGAACTAGCTGTCCCCCGCGACTTTCAAAGGTTTTTCATTTTTGCGACATTTTTCATGTATGCTCCTTTTGGTCGTAGCGTGATGTTATTTAGCCTATAGCCTTCCTCAATAAATGAGCTATCCAACACTGAAAGAATTTTTCAAATCGGACCAGTAGTTCCTGAGATTAGCGCTTTCAAACAAACAAACTCTTCAGCTTTATAATATTAGTATAGATAAAATAGTATAGATTATTGACATGTTCTTAATCAATTGTACTAACACAACTAAACAATTTTTATTTTACCAATTTTTATTGAAAATGAAACTACTCACATTTTTTATTCAACCTAGGAATCCCAGACAAGATCTAGGAGCTGTTGAATATACATATGATGTTAATGAACAGATTAAAATTCATTTTATGCATAGAAAGTAAAGAATTCTGTCTCCAATACTGGTTTTACCAAGGTTGGGAGATAGCTGCTCCAGGTTCCTACTTTACACCTGATACGTTTACAACTTAGACAGTTTTTAAATATATGGCTGACGTCAAATTTTTTCATAGAACTAGCTGTTCCCCGCGACTTTGTCCCGTGTTTTACTTTCAACAGTTTTTCATTTTTGCAACATTTTTCATTTGCACTCCGTTCCTTTTTGCCGCAGCGTAATTTAATATAGCTTATAGCCTTCCTCTATAAATGGGCTATCTAACACTGAAAGAATTTTTCAAATCAGACCTGTAGTTCTTAAGATTAGCGCGTTGCCATCTCTGAGGCCCCGGGTTCGATTCCTAGCCGGGTCAATATAGAACACCACTTTTCGACATTGTCTCGGGTCTGGGTGTTTGTGGTACCTTCGTTGTATCTGAATTGCATAACACAAGTGCGTTAGCTACTTACTTTGGGTTCAGAGCAATGTATATGATGTTGTAAACATTCATAAAAAAAAAACTTTTTATGAAATATTTGCATACAAACCCATCGACTACCGGTACGCTGTCTCGGAGTTTCTTGTAATTATCTCGCTGTCTTTAAAGGCTGTTAATTAAAACATATTTCATTGAATTCACGTGTTTAATACACTTGTGTTGCGTCATCGTGTTTCTCAGAATATCGAGACAATGGATTTACGCGAGCAAAAATACAGACAAACACGGCACTGGCACAACCCATAGAGATCTTAACATCGCAGATTAAAGGTGTTTATTAAACTGATCTCGAGTGACTTGAAAATATACAGTGCTTATACTTATACGTTATAGATAGCCGTTACAATCTTTTAGGAACCATATGACAATAACTTTGCCACAAACTACCCTTAAAATGGACTGGCCCGTTGGTCTAGTGGTTAGTGACCATGAATGCTAAACTGGAGTTTGTGTAACTTTCGTTTGATTTCCACCCAGGACAAATCTTTGTGCAGCATGATCATTTTTTCTGTGTCTGTGTGTAATTTATCTATAATATGTATTTAGAAATATATAAGTATGTTTATCAGTTGTCTGGTTTCCATAATACAGGCACTGCCCGGTTTGGGATCAGTGATAGTGTGAGTTGTCCCAAGATATTATTATTAAGTATATTATTAAAATATTATTTATAATACAGTACCATAACTTAAAAATTGCATATTTTGGATGTTGGAAGCTGGGAAGGAATAAAAACCTTCACTTATTTGTTTTTGTGATTTTGAAAATAAATAATAGATATTATACAAACACAAAGCAACTTATTCATTACTTAATTAAAACAACTATCCTAAGCATTAAATTACACTCATTACACAAATCACAGCAAATTCAAAGATAATGTTATCCTACAATTATTTTGTCAATGCGTATATAATATAAGACTTGATATATAATGGCACAGATTGACGGACTAATTGGATCTTAATAGTTTCTCAATTATATCGCCCGTGGCAGATATTATAGCTAATATCTGTCCGCATTGCCAAGCCTTTATATTAATTGAAATATAACCTAAGGTTATATTATTTCGGTTGATACAAACAATTATCTACCAAATACCTAATAAAATATAATAGATAGGAACAATTATTATAATTTCGGGTCAGGTTCGGAATAATCCATATTTTCTCGATCTGTACTGAAAATGTTCCAAAAAGATCTTATGCCCAGCAGCAGATCTTATGGATAAATGTGCAAGTCTGATGATGTTACAAACTCGTTGGAAAATATAAATATTCTTAAAATCTTCTTTTATACTTGCTAATGGCGGAATTTTAAATTTGATTTAAGCTGGTTTTGTATATTTGAATCCGGGTTCATAAACCACATAATGTTTAACTTCCCTATAGCAGTCAGATACAAAGAAAAATAAAAAAGTAAGACTTACACGCCTACTGTAAAAAAAAGAAAAAGTAGTTAAACATTTTTTTTTTCCTTACGACTTGGTGGTAAATCTGAATAAAAATCCAACAAGTTTCAATCCAAATTTTATTAAAATTGGCTTAAAGTTTTTATAAAATATCGACAAACGCCCAGACTGCCATCGTTTAGAATAGAATAGAATAGAATAGAATAGCATTTATTTCTTAGTATATGGTAATTACATTCAGGTCTTACAATATAAAACAGTTTCACATATACTACCGTTGCCGGTGTAGAAATATTCAATAGAATTTAATAACAGAAAGCTATTATAATATTAATTATTCAATTACTATACAAAATGTCAAAAATGAAATGTACTATCTATGTTTTATTACTATACAGTCAATGTGTTAAAATTGTACATACATGTCAAAATTTGTAATTAAAAAATTCAGCAACTTTTTTTTTTTTTTTTTTTTTTTTTTTTTTTTTTTTTTTTTTTTTTTTTAATTTTCATCCAATAATAATAAAAATCACCCCTCGGGGCAAGCCGTTACCTCATCATGAGAATAACGCAATACCTGAGGGCATATTAACTTGCTTTTTTCAACTTTGAGATATAAATAAAAAATGTATCTTAAGGTCTATGTAGGAGCATACATCCGCAGGGCAGCTTGTGGCGAGCTGTTTGTGAGTAGCGACACAACGGACCTGAGTGCTCCAGGGAGTTACTCCTTAGGAGGGCTCCCAGCTCTTTCTTGCCTTAACTGGCTGGCTAGAGAGGGGTCGCTAGAGCTATATGCTCGGGGGTGGAAGTGTCTAATGGCGTAATAGCGAGGAAACCCGCTCCGGGTCCGCTACTGTGACCCGCGATGGCGAAATCGGGGCCGCACCGCTCGACACCCCTAGTCGCTCGCACTGGTGTTGCCTCCTGCTGCCTACCGTGGCGGTTATGTTGGGGGGCCCACCCGGTGAGCCGGCGAGTCACCACCTGCCTATTTGATTGCATTAACATGTATTAGAAGGCAGGTGCCATAGTTTTCCGATTTAATTCTTGTAACCAATCCACTAACATCTACCTACACATAGCCTAAATTTTTATTTTTCATTCATAATTTACAATAGCTTTGCATCTACTTTGGACCGTTCATATCTGTTCTTCCACAGAGCAGAGGTGGATGGGCCCTAGTAGATGCCCCATCCCAGTTTAGAGTAAAGTTCTCAACAAGGCCACTGCGTGTTGGACCTGTGTCCCCACGTAAGCCTTTCAAAGGACCGGGTATTCTCGATACTGAGGGTAACCCGTGAAAAAAGAGAGATACAGATAATAATAAAATTTATTACCACAATCAAGGACACAAAATTGCACTGTATACATTATTACACTTTATGTCTATTTTCTATTTAGTACAAGGAGAAGTAGTACCCTGTCTCTTAAACTAGGCAAAGCCTGTATTTTAAGAGGCAGTGTTCAGCCATATATGCCACATTATACAAATTACTCATTATTGAATACAAGTGAGTTGTGTCGATTGGGTGACAATGTCACCAGGCAATAATTACTACATTATTTAGTTTAATATAACATAATTTGGACAGTATATGAAATTGAGCGTGTGTGTGTATTTGTGTGTGTGTGTTTGAGTGTGTGTGTGTAGTATGTGTGTGTAGTATGTGTCGGAGTGGGTAATGTTGTAGAAAGAAGTGGTCTAGACGATGTAGGCAAGTAGGGACTCTATTTTCTGATAATCCTGTTTAAGAAGCCATTCTATTATGATTAATTTTAGATTGTGTCTATTAAGATCCAGTATGTTTAATTGTTTGTGTATTTTCTTGTAGATGTGTGTACTTATGACATAATATTGATGTTTAGCAAATGTAGTTTTATGTTTCACGCCTTGGGGGATGTTCAGACGTTTTTGTGGATTGTTTGGCGGCATGCTACTGTGGACCCTACAGGTAGCTTGGAGGACAAACAGCTGTCTAATGCTTAGGACCTTACAGTCAGCATACAGTTGGACTGTCGGGTATCTGCGGGGTTTCTTCATCATTACTTTTAGGACAGCTCTCTGAGCTCTCTCTACCCTCAGGAAGTTCGTCTTTGTTGCACCACCCCATACGGTTATACAATATCCAATTATAGATTGGCATAATGCAAAATACACCATTTTCAGCGTATCATAGTCAGCGGATTCTCTTAGTGACTTAAATATTGATATGAGTCGCAATGTTCTGTATGTCACCATGTCTAGTTGCTTATCCCATTTGAGTCCACCATCAATTTGCACGCCTAGATATTTTACGCTGTCAGCCCTAGCTATTGGTGAACAAGAACACGGGGTTTTGGACCTTGCACAGGTATGTGCAGCTATAGCAAAGGAAGGCAGAGGTTTGGTATTACTGCGAGTACTGAAAGGGACGAAGGATGTCTTGGTGAGGTTCAGTGTCAAGAGGTTAAGATCAAGCCATTTCATAACATGACTGAGGGCAGATTCTGCTTCATTTTTGACAGTTTCCCATTTTGGCCCATGAACAAGTATTGCAGTATCGTCTGCATATGCATAAATGTTGCAGTTTGGTAGCTGAATGTTAAGGAGGTCGTTCATATATATTTGGAAGAGTGTGGGGGCTAGTATACTACCCTGAGGTACGCCGAACGACACATGTTCACTGCTACTAAAGTATGTATCAATCTTGACTTGTTGGGTGCGATCCATAAGGTAGTCTTTGAATATATCAAGTGCTAAGCCGCGCACCCCCATGCATTCCATTTTTGAGATTAGTTTGGGAACAGAAACCGTGTCGAAAGCCTTTGACAGGTCTAGAAATATTCCTAAACATTTAGATTTATTGTCAAGTTTAGTTGCGATGAATTGGGTCAAGTCCAAGACCGCGTCTTCGGTCGAGACCCCAGTTCGGAAGCCATACTGATTGTCTGCTATAAGATGGTATTTATCTAGGAAATTTCTTAGATTTTTATTCAGGATTTTTTCAAAGATCTTCGAGAGTGACTAGAAGAACTGAGTAGAAGCATTTGTCTAGAAGCCAATTAAATACAGTTTTCTTAAATCTATTAATGGGCAAAATTCTTATTTGTGGTGGTAATTTATTAAATATTTTAATTGCCATACAATTCGCATTTCTGCTATACAAATGCAGTCTCTGGCCAGATCCCATATTACTTAGATTGTCAATACGGGCAAGGCTGCAGGCTTGCCTAGTATAATATAATAAGTATATAGTAATAACATAAAATTTGTCACCGCAGTAGATAAGTGATTGGTAGTCGCCCACGCGGCCCGCAAGGTCATTGCCGCACGTTCACTTTTGTCGTGCGTGCATATGCAGATGCAGGTGCTTTTGATTTATCAAGTGTCCTGTTCCTAGTAAGTTGTATAAAAAATAAAGAATTGAACTTTGCTGCCTAAGGATGCTGAATAAAAAGATAAAGAAAAATAAATTTCAACAGACTAAAACTTTTGTCAACCAAGTTTATTCAAGACGAAATTAAAACAGCATTTCCAAATCTAAAATATTTTCAACAACTATTTATATTTCTTTTTTCTGACATTCCTATTTCATATTTTCCATCATAATATAAATGGTTGACAAGAAAATAACGTCATTAATTAACACACACATTTCATTTGTGAGATCGATGAAATATTTGAGATTGTCATCTATCTCATAGTCGTGGGATAATCTGTGATCTAAGCAATGCGTGCGATCTTTATAGTTACTTTTAATTAATTGTGTATCATTGTTCTGCTATCTGATGTGTCATAGGTATAAAATATCTTTGATCTTTATGTATTTAATTGTAATAAAGGCTCTATAAACTTAATTGTAAATGTTAATCATTTACAATTATGTTTTCATTCAGATCTTGTACACAATGTAAACTAATCTCTATTTCAACGACTACCGTATGTTTCACATTGTATATCATATATTTTTTATACAGGTCAGATATAGGCTTCTAATAGCTACTATCCTTCTTTAGCCGCGTTGGGTACTTTTTGTTAGGGGAAAATCTTATGGGTTCGCGTTACCGACATGCTCATGACTTTTTAATTGTAGAATCATTGTGCAGTAGAATAGTAAGTACTAATTAAATATAAATACTAATATGCTTATGATAAAAAATAAATAACAGAAAATTATTTAAATCCTAGTATTAAATTTTTTCACTCCAGCTTCTGTGATTCATAAGCGTCTATCCGGATCAAAGACTCTCCATTATCTATATCATCTTCAGTCTTGTAAAACCCATTGCTAAGCCTATGCTTAGAAACTATTCCCTTCTATATATGTATAGTCTGCTCTATCTCCTCTTCATCCCATTTTACTTCTACTATCATTTTTTACATCATTGGTCCATCATTATTACTACACGGTCAATTACTTGCTTACTCGATTGGATTATGAGTCGATGAAGTTTAGATATAAGGGTTATCAGAAAACTCACAAGTTACAGAAAACTGTGCTTTCTGCCAATCGCAGTATTCATAAACCAATAGCCGTTCTCAAATTGACTTCATCTTAGTTAGTTTGATTACAAGTCCCGTTGGTAGCGGAAGCAGGGTAACTGCGGCCATTAATACGAGTACATGCTCACTGGGTGGCGCCACATGATCACATGCAGACGGGGAAATACTTGTCGTTGTCCAATGGATGTCGGAAGATATGGCTAGATTAATGCATTCCTGTTAAGATAAGATCGAATTAAACTGGTATAGCACTGCTATTGATTTTGGGATATACTATTTTATAGACACAAGGAATAAATCAAAAATTTCTTCTTAAATACTTCTCAAATCTTTTAAAACAATTTTGTTTATTTTTGTGAAATACCTACTTTTTTATAATGTATTATACTTCAATCTTCGATAATATATCTAATCTTTAAATCAACACAGAATTTAATGGCAATATTATGTAAATGAAAGAGTGCCTTAGTTAGCCAATAATATACCAAAATGGAAAGAAAAAGGTAGGCCTTTGCCCTGCATTTAGCCTGAACTGTCCCACTAGTATTAATTAGTGAAGTTCTGAAGTGTATAATGTAAATATAACTAAGTTTATTTATAAACTAGAGCCCTTTAACATCCTTAATCACTTATTTTCATCAGGTTGATAGGTAGTCCAGCACTAATTCAAGTACCAAGTAAAGTAACTAAGTCCTACTATAGCAATTTGTCGTACTGATCGGAAAACATGAGATAACTAGCCGGAGTCAATCCTAGTACTAATATCTGTATCGAGCTTCGAATAAAGGAAACGGCGTGTCCTCTCGATTGCTTCGATATTTACCTGTCCCGTCATAACTGTATATACAACGAAGCTTATCGTCTTCATGTATACATAAACATTTAATGATAGGATGGATTGAATGGCTTATTTGATACAGATACAAGACACAACTTCGACTTTACTTGAGAATAAAATTGTCTTGGATTTTTCCGGGAGTACAAAAAGTTTCTTTCTAGGATTTAAGGATACAATTGAATGGTTTTATTATGAAAGAAGGCCATCAGGTAGTCAGAGCAGACAGAAAGAGCACTACTGTTAAACAAAAATCCGTCACAAATTCATCCTTTTAGAAATTCCTTCCTTGAATTCCTTTAGTTTCTAAACCCAAGCTTGGCAAATTCTGCTTCTGTGTTCACCATAACTGCATAGTTTTGGTCACAGCTCGACAACAGTTTCGCATGCGGGCAGCGCCATAAACAACAGCATAAATCATATTTATGTATTTTTAATGTCACCTCGTAAAATATTAAATGGTTAATATTAGTCGTTTTGTAGCTTCCTTGTGATCGGGCGTGGGATGTTACTATTCCTAGACTAAAATTCTTTTAAGCTCTATGCAACTTTCGTGAGATAATTCTTAATTACTGAAATTACGCCATTTGGTCGTTTCCGAAATCGACGTCAATTTTTAATAGATGTTTTATATGAGATGCAACTTTCACCTACATAAATGATGGTTATGTTGGTGAAAATGATATTTTTTAGGTTCCCATCCTATCGCAAATAAAATTACCCTTTTCACATCTCATCTCATTTCCACTACAGGCAGGGAACTAGGACTTGCTTGCACTTGATTTTTCTATCAACTCCGGTACTGTGCTAAAGACTTTCAAATTTGGTCAGGGATAAACATTTAATATTAACTCCACGCAAGGACATTATTGCGCTATATTCTTAAAAAAAAAAATCTTAATGTTTTTTTTTTCAACTGTCAAACATGTCATTACGCCCGTCAAATGGCAACCAATTCGCCGCCTATTTTGTACTAGTTGTACTATCTGTGGGTGGACAATGATCAACATAATATAAATCATAACACATTATGTATTATTGAGGTAGGTCATGATAACAAATGATAATACATCTGTATTGTCAAAAAAAACTGTATCATTATATGTAATTCTTATTATCTTATAAGTAGATTTTTTGCTGGCTGTAGTTTTTTTTTAATTGTCAAAAGACATTTAATGGTCTTCTTTTAATTATCAGACTCAGGACTTAGTAGAATATGTAATCGTTCACATAATAGAAGAAATCACCTAGATCTACATTCCCTTCAGCTTCGTTTCTATTTTAGCCATAAATATTTATTTATTCGACCTTAAAAGTATCTTGAACTCAATTTAGAACTTGGTTACATAACTTAGGATTAGCAAGTTTTATAACTTATGTAAGCGCCAATTCGCATAACTAGGACTACATTATGCCGCCTTTACGCCGTCTGAATATCTTAATATCTATATTATCTATGTATCTGTATCAGTAATGCGTAGGCATTTTATACCATTCGCTTCACAAGGCAATCCACGTTATTTACATAGTCGGTATTATTTTACAACAAATTCTCGTCTTATTGTAACTCATAACACTGATTTGAAGGTAAAGTGCGCTTTAGTTCCTGCATCTACCGTTAGAGGCGCTGGTTGTTAAGAGGTTTTGATATGGTATTAATTCACTTGTTTAAGTTATTTTTTCTATGGTTTAAATAAAGACTATGTCTATCAACGTAAGGTGTAAATTAAGAGGAATAATTTTAAGAGATCTTTACACAGGCGTTACGCGGCAAATTCAGTCCAAGTCAAAATATTCATTATCATTACACCAGCTGACTAAGACCAATAGAATAATAGGCAATAAATTCATAGGTAAGAACATTCGCTTCGTGTATTACTTACATGGAATTTGTATGTTTAAATGTGGGTGTACAAATAACACTCCTATGCTAATACAAGGTGAGTGGAACTCTGCTGAATTTCCTTTACAACAACAGGTGTCAACATAATATCGAGATAAGATCCGTAGGCACAAACTCTTATAAAATGCTTACTAACCAACACCAAAATGAAAAGGTTTCGAAGAACTTCAAGTGCAACGCTGATCACCAATCATGGTCCCAGTCACCCAGATAATCGCAAACTTTTGTTCCTTATACAGTACACTTTAAGAATTTGCATACATGGGAAGGCCCATCACATCCAAGCTCCACTGACACAACTAGAACAGCAGGAATGCCACAAACATTCGCATAATCCTTAGAAAATGTCCCACACTTGTTTGGGTTTGCGTATTCGTGCGAATGTCTGACCGGCTCCAAGTAGTCATAATTCTTGCTAGGTATAGGAACTAACGACCTTTAAAGGATTACGTCAAGAGGGGACTAACATCCTTCTTTATGGGAATGGCAATATATCCGTTCATTGTAGACGTTATAATGAAACAATGCCCCATAGTCAGTAGCGGCACTTTCACTGATAACGATAAATACTGCAAACAAGCTCGTAAAATGACACTTAATACCTACTTTTTAGACGATAGAAAAAGATTAGCAGAAATCAATTATAAACTAAAATAATAAAAGCTTAACCTTATTCGAAACTTTAATTACCAAGGAAGTTAGCTGTCAATTGTTGCTAATAGGCAATTGGCGATAGAAGCTGCCATTACATACCTATTTGCTGTAGTGCTTTATCTATGGTCATTAATAGGTAACAAACCTTCATCCTCTGAGTAAAGAGCCATTAGGTACCGATATTAGTATGTAAACCTTCCTATTACCCACTTCTTAAGCTAAGCAAAATTCTCCAAAAGACGGTGTCAGGATCTTTGTCAATAGAAATCCTATAAATTAAGGTAGGTAACCTATAAATTTAACTTTTTTGTTTTTTTTTTATTACGGGGTGAAAAGCTAATGACTTCGACCCACACCAAGGGCACGGCGTGGGGATATGTCGGAATCGCACCGACTAAAAACACCCCGGTCCCGTCCTTGCCTTAGCCAGAGCCGCGGGATCGCTTGTGCATTCTCAGCGCAGCTCCAGGTATTATGTTTAAAGTTTAGTATTTTGCTTTCAAATAGCAATGTTTTGTTCTTAGATAGATATAATAAGGATCTTTAGTCCTTAGTTGTAGGTGTAAGACGGTCAGCTGCATCCAATGACCGTCAACGGACCGAATGGAGAGGTGCATTCCGAAATGTTACGCAGCTTTTTAAAAAAAATATATAGCATATTTTTATGCTTTTTACCTACCCTTTCTCTGTAACATTTATACCGCGGGTGATTGCTGCGCTTTAATCAAAAGTATTCTTATTTCAAGTAGACCTTATTAGGCAGTTTTGAATCGTTTTAAAATAAATGATGACTAGTTGCGCGGTTCCAAAATGGAGATTCAAAATGGAGAAATCCTATGGAGAAAAACCGGCAAGAACTAAATTATACCTAGTACCATTATAAGACAATGAAATTATTTTAGGTTTATGTTTAATTAGATTAGTTTATTTTATTATTCCTATTATATGTATATATAGTTAAGTTTATTTGAAATAAAAAGACAATGAAAAATTCGAACTTCTACCGACTGGTTCAAATTGAAAAATTCTTTTTGTATTGGATAGTCCGTTTATTGAGGAAGGCTATAGGCTATATAACATCACGCTACGACCAATAGGAGCGGAGCATAAATGAAAAATGTTGCAAAAATGAAAAACCGTTGAAACTAAAACACGCGAACAAAGTCGCGGGGACAGCTAGTGATTGATTAAATTACACGCACACCTACCTAGTTACTAATAATAAACTAGGTACCTACTTATAGGTAGGTACCTATGCTTAACTCAACAGAGCATGTTTTTACTTTTTGTTAAGCGTACGTAGGTAGGTAGGTACTTATCTAATTTATCTACCTTAATTTCGAATTATCATCTAGAGTACGTACCTACCTATTAGTGATCAGTGATCGAACTCGATTGTGTACAGCGAACAAACATCCATTCTTTAAAATTATAATTCAGTATTTATTATTACAATCAAATACTACCCAAACAACTAAAATTATCAATAGTCAATTGTAAACGATATTTAATTTAAAATAAGTGATTGAATCTCCAAAAATATTTTAAAATCACAAACCATCTCAGCATAATAATTCGGAACGCACTCGAGAGTTGTGGAGAGTGGGAGATCGCGCGCGCTGATGACGTTTCGTTTCGCCCGCCATCAGTTCGCCTCGCCGCGGCGCGTCGCTATAACGTACGTAGGGGTCCTCTCGCTCCCCGCTGACCTAAACCGTGAACCGCTTACAGAACTCAGCCGTGAATAAACACAAATAACACGTTTACTTACAAATAAAAACATTTTGTGTACCATTACAGTGAACTTTACAACCTGTGTGTCATAAACAGTGTGCAACGTTTGAAAAAAACGTAATCTTTCTAAGCATCGTCTTGTGCTGTCCGGAGTCTCGTGAGTATTTTAGTTATTTTAACTGTACTTTCCATGCTTTGCTGAGGCACGCTTAGATACAGCCATTCGCGGAAAAAAATATCTCGTTCGTGCTACTGGTGGGTATTGTATAATCTGCATCGACTGCATCACAACTCGAAGTAGGTCGTATACCGATCTATTACCTGGCCGAATTTAGATATGGCTGCTCTAAACATTGATTCGTAAAAAACATTTCGAAACCGGTTGCTTGTGGAATTTGCATTTAAGTGGTCAAAGGTGTCGGCATTTTCGCTAATTATAGACTTTTTAAGGTTTTTGTCCTCTGTTATGTGAGTTTAGTGGGCGAGAGCCGTTCCTCTGTTATGTTGACGTATAGAGTTTGGCAGGTAAAAAAATAACCGGCTGCCTACTCCCTCTCACAGAAAAAAACCTGTCTATTCGTTAATTTAATGAAGCATTTAGATGAAAGTAACTAACAAGATCTCGTTAGGTATTGTTATTTAACTATGAAAGCAGTTCGTATCATGATACTTACCTACCTTCACAATTGTGAATGTTACGCATTCCAATCTAGGGGAAACATCCCTCTTTTGGGGCTGCGTTCCAAACAATGCGCGGATCCGAAAAATTGCATTGTGATATTTCGTTCAATTATATTATCTATAGGAATAAAATGTAGTTGCAATCCGTAGTTGAATGATTGTGAACAGTCAGATGTGTGATACCTAACCTTGTTTCTTTTTCTCTTTCGTAGCAGTTCAATATATTTTTTTAAACAGGCATTATGGACAGTATTTTTCAGCCAGAAATTCCACTGTAAAAATATTCGTGTATTGAATATTATAGATATTGTAGCAAAACTATCATCTCATCAGCATCAGGTTTGCCTTTCTACTGTAAGATAATATATCGACCAACCCGACAGGTATCATAGTAGGTACATAATATCATACAACGGAATCTGAAACCTAGAGGTCATAGAACTCCAATCTCAATGCCTACTGCTCGCTCACTTTCATTGCTTAGGAGATCACACAAATTTTATAAAGTGGTAAGATAGATAGGTACCTAACTACTGTTTGACACGTCATGCTAGGTATGGCCATTATTAACTAATCTATCTGGTAGCTTGGTAAAAAAATATTATTTTTTACGTTTGATAGGTAGAACCTATTAAATATACAAATCATCTAAGTAAGTACCTAGGTAGGTACCTACCTACCTTAGCCTCCCTGTAGTTTCGTTTAGATAAACATTTACGTCGACCTAGGTATGTAGTTGTCCCCCTCCGCTAACACAAATTTAAGTTTAAATTTCTCCTACTCCTCCTATTTACTACTTATGATTAATTTCATTGCGGGTTCCAAGACAGTCAATCGTTTCCCTGGGACACACCGAGCTCAACTGTTTCGGTAGTATTCATTGTATATCATTGTAGATCCTGGCTTACAGGAGTTGCAATGACGGGCATGTGTGTGGTGGGCTAGTCCCTATTTATACAAATTCATTAATCTGTTCCTCTAGTAGGTACCTACCTACTGACTAACAACCAACGCCATTTGATATTAAAAAAAAAACACCGAACTAATTTTACGAAATTCTCGCATGTGCAGAAACTATAAAAATCGCCTTGACACGGCGCTAACTATCCCGCCTTAAATGGTAGCTGCCATTTTGCAATAATTTGATATGTAGGTATGGTCTACCTAATATGTTAATTTCTGTTATCTATGCTACCGTTCTAGGATTTAAATTGGATATGAATACTTTATTTCGTTATTTTATTACGTGATTAGTGATGAAAGTGTCATCTGTAGATTATTTACGGTTATTATTCGCGTAATCAAAGAGTTTTTTTTACACCAAGGAACCAATAAGGAACCGATTTCTCATTACATGCGAAAGTCAATCAGTTGAGGACATTAATGGAACAGTTTTAACGGATTGCTTACGGTCATGATATATACATACTATGACTAGACTTAGTGAGTTCGTTATGTTTCACAATAATTAAAAATCTATTTAGTCCTTGAGTTAGATGATAAACAAATATTAGACACGTTCATATTTTTTTCTTTTTCAAAATAAGAAAGCACTAAGTAGATAAGGGGAATCCAAGTTCAGGATGCCTGTGCACAAAATGCACGAAATTATGACGTCATGCGACATTTCAAATCAATATCGGCGTGAGTTCATGGGTACGTAAAAAAAATACGCGCCTTATATTTTTTTTTTATAATCTACTGATCTGCCAGACATTAAAAATAAGTAGTTAACATCTACCCAATTATGTTTAGAATTCTACATAGGTAGCTAGCTAATAGTGTTGACGATATCACGTATAACGCAAATCCTAAGAATTTCCTTTCTTTGTTAAAAACAAACAGGCATGCGTTCGTGCAGCGCTTGTGTGAAATGCATCCTTTTTTACGACAGACCGTTTTACGTGGTATTTTTTTTATTCGTAGTAACTATGATTTGTTTCGTAAGTGTAGATTTCAGTCATATTGAAGTTACGTCATATAGCAGTATATTTTAGCTTTAAACTTGCCTCCTAGACGTCTAAGTCTAATAAAAAATATTTTTTTACTAGCCTAGCGTCATCTTCAGTATCTTCAGTCTAAACCATTCCTCAGGCCTTCCCTTCGGTTAAGACAGTTTTCGATTACCATTCGTTTCCATACTCCTACAGATACACAATCCCACCAACCCACCTTCAACATAATTACTATTCTATATCAGTATCAAAGGCGCCAGCACCCACCATGTGGCTCCGTTTATTTTTATACCCTCTCTGTTTACCCTCGCTATTTTAGGAGATGCACCAATCATGTTTTTACCTTACACAACGATGATTGAACTTTAGTATGCACATGTTTTTTGGGGTTACATACCGAAGTAAAGAGTAAAAAGAAGATATTTAATAGATATTTGGTATTTATTTTCCATTAAAGCTAACCCTATATATAGGTTTGGAGTTTCTCGGAAATGTAAATGTAAGGGAAAAACGAGATAATTGGCTGTATTTTTTTATTCGATTGACATAGAAGCTTGCATTATTTAAAAGCATCAAGAGTTCGTATATCTGAGGTACCTATTTTATATTAATTTCAACACTATAGGTAGGTACTACGCCACCACACGCAAATAAAATCTTGACGGACTGACAGACAGTGAAGTGATCCTACTAGGATTCCTTTTTTCTTTTTAAGGTATGGAACGTCTACTAAAAAAATGGTAGGTAGGTTTTATTTCGTATCGTCACATTATATTTTAATATCGCTTTTGCCTTGTCCACTCATAGATACCTACATTATCTACTATCTTCACGGCCGCCAAAGTAATGTACTAATTGTCAAAAATGTATCGATTTCGGATTTAATAACTGCTACCATTCAAGGTTTCCTTTCTCTCGAGTTGATGAAATAAAACGCCTGTGTTATAACATTTAGCATATTTTATTGGTTTCTATTCGTAGTCTTAATTGCTAAATGATCTGTGTGAATTTGCCTAGAAAGTGCTGCTAAAATACAGATGTAGATATAGATAGTTTTAGGTATCAATTACAGAGATTACGAAATTCAATGCATAATAAATATGCTAAGCTCTTGGTAATACTTGGCACTAGCCAGTAATTAAACTTGAATCGAGGATAATCGTGTCATACCTAATTGTATGTAACTAAACTAAACGAATCCTTGAGCTAATACTTAATACAAAGCAACAACTGCCTTTATTGTTTTACTAAGACTTTACTTTAGTCAAAGAAACATTATTATTGGTATTAGGTGTAACAACAAAGGTTCCTATGTTGTCTAAAATCTCAATTTTTAAAACTCACGACAATGCCTACTTTGATTTGAAATGTTGCATGACATCACACGTTATGTTTTTTTGGGAACATGTGACGTCATTAGCCACCACCCCTAAACTTTGATTCGATTTAGTTTTTACTTATTTTGAAAAAGAAAAAAAGTAAATATTTAACAAAATTCAACATCTCAATTGGATCATTATAATTTAATTGAATATAATTATAATAATCTTAATCATATTTGTTGTGATTTTTTTCTGTCTTTTCTTTGAGTAGATCATATTGTGATTATATTATATTGCGGTTTTAGGTGACTAACTATTTAAATCTTCTTCTTGGATCACTCTTTCTATTCGTAAAAACCATAATATGAAAATCGGTAGTTTATGAGTTTATCGCGTTCGGACAGACAGACGCAGAGGGCGACTTGCTTATTGTTCGCTTGGCTGTTGCCAATATTAATTAGTAAAGACTAATTAATTGATCTGACTGGCTGCTTTTACGTCATCACAACTAGACCACTAAGATGAAGACCACGATCTAGATGAAATTTCGTTGAAAGCTAGCCTGTCATCTAAAGAAGGACATAGTTTACATGTTAACCTAAAATCATGTCGATACTAGATTTGCGACTACGTGTTACACGATCGGCGTTGCAAATAATGTCTAGGCTATATATCTATACTAATATTATAAAGCTGAAGAGTTTGTTTGTTTGTTTGTTTGTTTGTTTGAACGCGCTAATCTCAGAAACTACTGGTCCGATTTAAAAAAATATTTCAGTGTTGGATAGAACCATTTATTGAGGAAGGCTATAACATTACGCTGCGACCAAAAAGAGCAGAGCATAAATGAAAAACCGTTGAAACTAAAACACGCGGACAAAATCGCGGGGGACAGCTATGTACTACTTAAAGGTACCTACTAGGATAAATAATTAATCAGTCAAGTCATAAGGCAATGTCTAGGTAAACTGTTTAAAAGTTATTCTGAAGGTAACTGATTAGTGAATTAATCTTATTGTAGGCAGTACCGGGCTAGTTGTTTGTTTACGTTAAATTACTTGCGATGGTAGGTAGTTTCATGATATTGGCTGTTATTACGCCTTCGTTTAGTTAAGGGTTAGTTAGACAGTATTGGAAAGTTATAATTGGCTAGTATGATGAATTTAATGAGAGTCCTTGTTACTGTTAATGTGCCTTTATGAATTATTGTCCAATTAAATTAATTAAATGGTAAATGAATATTCTCTTCTATACAAATAAATGAAATTGGAGTGTCTGTTTGTAATAGGTACTTATTAAAATATGTAACCGCTTTTTACTACATGCATATCAATATATATACGGTACATATACCAAAATATATTTTTTACAATTTTTGCCTGTCTTTCTGTCTGTCTGTTTGTTTCGGCTAATCTCTTGAACGGCTGAACCGATTTTGACGGGACTTTCACTGCCAGAAAGCTGATGTAATAAGAGAGTAACGTAGGCTACTTCTATTTTAGAACAACTATTTTTTTTTTAATTCCTCGCGTACTAATTCGCGGGGTCAGCTAGTTGCTGAATAAACCTACAGTTAGACGTATAATTATTCGTAGAACTTGTTATTGGTAAAGTTAATGGTCATTTGATAAATTTTTACAGACCTATGCCATCTTTTATAATATAAAACTGTGTGTTAAAAGAAATACATTAAGTACATTGTAATCTAGAGCTGTGTAAAAAGGAGAAAGCGAGCACAATATTTATTGATTATTAATAAAACCGTTAATTAAAAAATCGTTGAGCTTGTTTAAATAAAATAAAAGGAATGTGCTGTTAATTCTTGAGTAGTTTTTGCCAAATTTTAATTGCCAATTTGGTCGGGCTAAGGTCGTTTTATCTGAATAAACCCTGATATTATTTTTATTTTCGATGATATAAAATTGACAATCATTATTTTATGACTCGTTCGCCAATCAGAGATAATGATGTGGGTATTTTTGTCTTATTATCGTAACTCGTACGTGATTTTGTGATACAATAAGTGCACAAGCACATATCACTGGTTACACATTAAGATTAGCAGGGCCTTTATTCCAAAGGCGTAAAGTACATTTTAGTAGTTTTTTTGTAACCAGTGCCATGAGCTCGACTGTACTGCCTCATGTTAGTGATTTTTACACGTTGTGAAATAATGTGTAATAATCATTCGAAGGGATAGTTTGGGCTCTATAATTAGTTCAATATGTTTTAGGCCATACGGATATTTTGAACCTGTGTGCGTTAGGACCTACGTAAGTATTACCTGTTTGTTATTATCAGTCATAAAATATTACTGGCTACCTGTAAGGAACTTGTATTAAAAAAAAAATGCATTTATATGATTTAAAATTGATTTTTAATTTCCACTATCTTTATTGAGAAATATAATGAGTAAATACAAGAAGTTTACAGAAAACAATACGAAGTTTCTCAAATTACATGTTCCTATTCATGTAACTGTAATATGTTTTTGCAGATATAAAACTAGATTTAATTATTTCCGGCTTAAGAACTACAAATTGTTAATTTATCAGCCTTTTCAACTGCTGGGCAAAGACCTACGTCCATTATTATTTTTTTAATTTAAAATTATATTTACCAGGCTATCATTGATACTTGTAGGTTTTATCATAAGTACTACCTGCCAACCTTATAAACAACTACCTACACAAAGTAAGTGTAAATTCCTTTGTAGTGTGTATTCCAAACATAACCTGACTTTCCCATACTCAAATTGAAATTAAAAAGTATTTCACGTACAAATTACAAATTCAACGTCGCTCGTTATATTACCATGTAACCCTATCTCCTTACAATCACCAGCCTTTGTTTTTAAACTTAACTTATTGTTGTTATGACCTTGGTGTGTACTTCGCAATGATCTTCGGAATTATATTAATTTTTGAACATCAGTTTATACTAGTTACCAGTTTGTAGTTTTGTACTAACAAAGGCAGTTAGTTAAAACTAGTTTTAATTGGGGAAAATGTGTTTTAACTAAGATCAGCAAGGGTGACGTGATTGATTAGCGATAAAGCCCTTTAAAAAATAAAAAATAAGGTCGGTAATCGCCAGAGGCAGCGTAAGACCCCAGTCCGATGGACCGATGACTTGAAAAGGTAGCTGGGTCGAACTGGATGCGGAAGGCGGAGGACCGAGGTTTGTGGGGAACTTGGAACTTGGAAGAGGCCTCATGTCCAGCAGTGGACCGCGATAGCCTGAGTTGATTTATTGAAGATCGGGTTTTAATTGTGACATTACACATAAAAAAGGTTAAAATAATATGTTAAATTTAGTAATTATTATTTTCTTTTTTAATTCAAAATTTATTTTTCACCTAAAGGTTGAGGTGGATTATGCCTAGTGGCATCAAGTCCACCTTGTGTACATTTTTACATAAAGTTTTAAATATATAAATAATGGTGATTTGGCCCTACAAATCCCAATTACATATATAAAATTAAATAATCTCTTGTAAGTTGTGACACAAGTTTAATTCGATAGAAAACCATTAAAAGGTAAATCAAAACTAATTTCTCTACACATTTTTTTCATTTGTTTATTTAAAGTCGCTTTTTAACATCAAAGGTCATTAACGACTACAGTTTACAATTAAACGTTCTAATGTTTCTCCACAGTTGTCTTTGCAACATATTTTGTAATAGAGCTAAGAAATTGCAAAATAACTTATGCAGCTTCCAACCTGTCAACCAAGAAAGTAAACACTTGTTCAAAGACAAACCGCTTCTTACATCAACCAACAATTAGTATCATACATCAGTAGTTAGTACCTACCTACTGACATCTCATACCTCATACTATATTTATCGTCCGCCATACGAAACATTTCCAATAAAATTACAATGCTTTCACCTACAAATGTCACGATAACGATTAAATGCAAATCTGAATCGATGTAACATAGCGACTGAACCACACCCTGCATTTAAAGCAAAAATATTGCCCACCTTGGAATATACGCAATTTTAGTGATCCGTATTGAAATATTAATTTAAGTCTATTAGCAGTGAAGTTTCAATGAGAGTGTTCGCGATTTAAAAATCTGCTAGGATCGCCAGTCTGGTGTGTGGTTCATCTGTCAATTACCACCAATGAGAGACAAGCTACTGGCTCGGTATTACCGCATGCGTATAGACCGCAGGCGAAACTAGCCAACCTAACGGATTTTTTAATCGCGAATTTATAAATTATGCATATAATAAGTGAAGTTATTTGTATTAAGAAAATTAAAAATAAAATGTTTACACCTAGTAAAAGAGGAATAGGTACTTAAAAAAACATAAAGAGTTCTCAGATTTGAACAAAAACTACTTACTGGTTTTGTAAAAAAAAAATATTTGAAAGAAAAAAATTGAAACAAATGCAGTGTTTATTTTCATTCACACGCTGCAGTTGTTTATTTTTCGTTTTAGTTAGTTGCCAGTAAGTAAAAAGATATCTGAAACAGTAGAAAGATATGTAAAGAGATATCAAAGCCATTTTAATTTATTAGGAAATCAACATGACTGTCCTTGTGTTTTAAAGAAAAGAGAAAACATTTTTTTTAGTAGCCTTATGTTATGATAAAATATATATTTTTTTCTAAAACTATCTACTTATTTCAAATCGTTTGTTGTTAAACATAAAAAAGATGTTATTTAATAAAGCTACGGAACCCGATTCGTTCGCTGGCGCTCCCATGTTACGAGCCCACTTTTCCAATGTCAATGGTAAATAAACTTGTAGTTCGTCTTTGTTTTCTCTTAATTGTTACTTGCGTTGATTGTTTAATTATTAAACTGTTGGAATTTATTGCGTTGTGTTGTGGGTCAGTAATGTTTTATTTATTTCCTTTTAGTATAGATTGAAGTCTCCGTTAAATAGATTTCTTTGAATGTTTTTAACATATGAATGTCGTTTCCGGCGATTATAATGTCTAAAAGCTTTTTTAAATGAAATTATACGTCAAAATTTAGTATTTTAATAATTATCTGCTAAACATTTATTTAATTATATTTTATTCATACTACTTTACTTTGTCTGTCTGTCTGTTACGCTTTCACTGCTAAACTGCTGAATCGATATTGATGATACTTGGTATAAAATAAGTTTTCATCCCAAGTTAGACTTCTTTTTACAACAGTTAGTACAGTAGTAAACTATACCTTCCAAAATACGTGTACAACTGAACGCCCAGGTGTCCGCGTCCATCCGAGATAGTCTTTGTGATATATTTGAAACCTATATCATAAAAAGTAATTTCGCTAAATCTAGACCATATATTATTTACAAAGCACAATCGTCTAACTAAATCAATTTGGCCAAGACTTGCGGTTGTCCTTAATTCCTCTTATCGACTGAATTTCAATTAACCACAGACTATACGATCACGACACTTACCAAACCTGTCCAAGTATTTGGGTCAATCTTTTCAAATGGACTTACTTTTTCTTTGATGCAATTCCAAGAGAAAGGGGTTGACGGCGAAATGTGCAGAGCACCTGAATGCACGCAATTACATTCCTTATCACCTACTATTATTGTCTATAATTGATTGTGGATACAACTGTAAGCTGTTTAATATATACGAAATTAATCTACGATCTCCAGTCCTACATATGGCCGACTATTTTAGCAGTTCATGCTACACGCCTCCATAGAATAAGCAACTCGTTCATGGGTCAATGTATACGCTTCTACAATAAACTTCCCTTAGATATTCGTAAGTTACCTATTAAGAAACTTAAAACTTACATAAAATCAAAATTATTAAAAAAAGGATATTACAAGATATCCGAATATTTAAATGATAAAAACGCCTGGGATTGAGCTGCTCGCTTATACAGCTATCGCTTATCTTTATTTTAACTTTTTTTTTTTTTGCATGTTGTAAATATTTACAAACTTGACATGTTTGGTGCTTTTGCATAATTATACATATTATTAAATTCTTGTGACATGTTTTGTGCTTATTGCATATTATACTTTTTACAAATATTGACATATTTTGTGCTTTTGCATATGATATTTTACACTAATTTACATGCCAATTTAATAACGGTTATGATTTTTATGTTCGGATATTTCTTTAATTATTATTTTTTCTTTTTTATTATTTCTCAAGTGTATCTTATATGCATTGTAAGTGTAAACATTATGCAGGTGTACCGTTAATTAATCTTGTTTTCATGTTTCATTTTGTTTTATTCTATTATATGATACATTTCTCTATAGTCCTTTTAGTCTGGCGATCTGAGTGAGTTGTTGCCCCACATATTTTTATGGTGCCTCTGGCTGTATTGTTGTGTACCGGGTTGTGGAGCTCCCTCGAAAATGGTTGAGCTGCATGAGCTATTCGGGGCATGCTTGCCGCCAGCTGGCACAGGCTTTCTCAGATCGATCTGGTGCTTTCTTCAAAAGACCAGTCCAGTAACCTGCATTTTGTTAGCACAATATTATACGTGAATATTGTCTGGACTTTAAAAGAGACTGTGACCCCTGAGTTTGTTTCGACATTTCTTCTCAGGGCAGTCAGTTAGGAAATGTCGACTCCAGCGAGCTCAAAAAAGTGACGTGTAAAAGTGATTGTACATCCTATTTGCATAATAAACGATTTCATTTCATTTCATTTCATTACAATAAAATGCTTTCACTTACACATTAATCATTAAATAATATTTTTAACACTTTCTTTATAAACCTTCTGGTTATAGGCAGAATGCCTACAGTAGCGAGATAAATAAATCACTATGAATCTGTGTCGATTTGATGCTTAGTCCGTTCACACGAAAGTGCAACCTATTGTCTTAGGCATTAAGTGTATTCTTTTATGTAAACTGCGTTCTAAGAAGTGTTAATTTGCAGTTATGCTCTTGAGCTGTGAATATTCAATGGACCGACACCATATTGGCCAGAATTTCTATTGCTGTCTAGTATCTGTCTAGTATTCAGCACATTAGCCTATATCCCGTTGTTTTTAAAGCAAGAATATATAAATATAACAATAATTAATTGTTATTATTATTTACGTCCTAGGAATTTAACAGTCTCTTAAAACAAACATATTCTGTCTCGTATTGTTTCTTCAACCGATATCCTAATTGTGTTGTGTAGTGAATATTAATATTATATCACAATGGTCTAGACACAAACTGTGGTTGTTTTACATTTCAAAGTAATTGCTATTCTGACATCACTGACTGCTTTTTATTGACATCCGTATAAAAACGGCGAAAGAATATTAATTTTTGATATTGAATCGAAATAAAAGGTCTTTACCGCTAAAATAATAACCATTTATGTATTATAAGCCTGTATCAGGGACGTGTTGCTGAGGAGTTTGTCGGTATTAGCTACAATTAGCTTGGTAGAAAATACCGACAAACTACCTTAGTATTGACTAAGAGAATCTTGCAAGTCCTGGAAATTCGTAAGACGAAAAGAAACACAATGGAAACGTTTATGCTACTGCAGTGTTGAGTATTAGTGCAACGTTTGTTTAGTTACAACTAAGAATCGACCTTATAATCTATATCTTCTTTGTTAGTGTAAAATATTGCTAACAGATTTTGAGTACGAAGGGTTATTTTGGAATCTTAACTACCAAAACCCCTTCGTCAAATGTGCGATGTTGGATGGAAGCCAAGTTGTCCCTTTTGTGTCTTTTGTTATTTTGACATTCGAAACTTATTATCTCAAAGTATAGGATTTAACAGCTATGTAATAATGTTCACCCTTTTAAAAGGGCATTAGTAACATTGGACTGTTTACTCACGCGCATTTTTGAGGATCGCTCCTATTATTTTTAAGCTTAAATTAGTTACATACTTTGAGTAATAAAAATCGTTTGTGTTTGCCAATAGAATGATACGCGATTACCTACATTACTAACTAACCGTTACTTATTTCTCCAAAACATAAATGCCAGTTTCATCTTAAAAGACTGATACCATTTTCAGTCAAAGATGTGCGTCTGATCAGAAATAAATTTGGATGGCCAGCCTCCTTTCGTCGACCTCTTTTAACCCGAGTCAAGGTGACGCCCACAGATTGAAATCGGCGTAAAATATCGACTTGGACCAATTTCTTGGCATTTTGTCTTATACGGTACCTACTGTTAGTCATGAAATCAATATGAGGCATCGTAATCAAGGTCCGTGGATTTCTTTTTTGGGTCATTGCGATCAGGATTCGGCAATTCTTAATTGAGGACGAAGTATTTTCTAAGCATGTTTCACTTTGTCTGTCTGCTGCAACGCAATAATATATGAAATCTGGTAAATCAGGGAGAATGTACTTTGAAAGATTCATAAAACGCGCTGTTATTTACAATTAGTTGATTGTTTTATACCACAATAACTATAACATGCCGTCCTGACGAACCCACAATTGAGAAACCATCAATATTTACCCATAACTTCGAGATTTCTGTGTTAACGATGTCGCCACTTAAAGAAAAAGGTTTATTTACGAAATCGTATTTATGTGGCCTTTCTTGATCTGTGTAACGGTGCCTTCGCTCATTTCCCGGAAGTAACAGATTGAAATCCTCGTAAATTATTGGTCAAAGGTTTTTGGTTTTAACGGAAATTTGATGGTAATCATATTAACATGCTAAGTTTATAAACAGGACCAAGCAATGAGTGCCGATTCAAAAAATTTTGAGTAATAATGGCGCACTGAAATACAATTGCAATAATGTTCCACAGTTCGGGTATGGAATAAAAACATTGTTAGAAATTTCACACAAGGGGGCTCTATAAAGTTGTGTTAGACAAAATTCATATCACTTTAGGTCATTGTTACTGGTTTTCGAAATCGAAGTCCACGATCTGTTGTCTCCACGTTACTGTACATTAGTTTATACCCTCAGATGACGTAAACTGCATTGTTTGTGAGTTGGTTAAGCTGTGAGAACTGGTGTTATCTGTTTCGCCATGCCGCCATAATTGTGGGGCATTATATTAATTTTGTAAGTTCACGCCTTTTCGTCCGTTTGTTGAGCAAATGTTATGCTGGTTTCAGGTAGCAATCGAGGTAGTGAGAGGTCGATAGAGACTTATTCTGTCTATTTGTCGGTAAATTCTCATTAGCTGCTGAACTTTCTAAATTAGGCTCGAAGGACCAAGTTTAAAATAAATCGCGGACCTAAAGTTTAGTAAGAAGATTAGTATGAAGTAAAAATCTTTTACCTTACATGTCATCTTTAATACATTTTTTAAAATTGTAAGAAATAAATAAAAATCTTTATTGATAACTTTACGATCGGTTCATGTCCGGATTATCTTTTAAGGGTGATACCATAAAAGTATACGTCTGTACTATACTTTATTGCTACCGGTGTTTTATCACTTCAAATTGTTTTTAAACTTTCATATATTAATTTGAAGAATTATCGAGTAGATGTTCAGTTAGTCAACAGTGGATTCTAAAACTACTTTAGAAATTTAAAAAGTTTATTTCATTTTATTACGACTATCATTATGATATGTCTTAGTTCCAATTCTGCAAATGATAAATTAAAGAATTGTTTCAAGACATTTTTTGTAATTTATGTTAATCCCTTTTTAGTTGACAAAATTACCTAATTAATTAAATGATTACAGAAGGAATTCGTCGCCAGGTAATAAACATATGTCTTTCAGGATTATCTCTCACCCGTTATAAAAATAAATTTTATTTTATGTCTCACTTTATTGCGAGAAATAATACATTGAAGGTGGTTTAATTTGTCACATAATGTGAAAGCTTGTGTTGCTCTTATTTGATAAACGATGGTTTGACCATTACTGTAATACCGTGAAATTGACCGTAAAATGCATCTCTTTTTTATAGCCTATAAAATAATACAAGAAAGAAAATTACTCAAAAATTATTTTTGAAAAAAAAAATGGGATTCTTGGCGCCACCTACATAATATGTGGGTATGAATTACTCTAAAAAAAGTCTTTAAGTTGTAATAAAATGTATGTACTCAACTTTCAGTTGAATTGAAAACAAATTGATATTCGGCTGCAGTGGACAGTTGTACCTATCTCAAAATAAATTATATAAAATAATTCGGATCATCTCTATATATCATGGCTTATAAAAGGGACAATACACTATAAATAGCTTCAAAACAATTAATTATCCTAATTCTAAACGCCATCGCCATATGCTAGTATTATCAGCCGACAATCAGACCATAATGCGCGTACGACTTGCGCACACGCATACAAAAAGCCGGAAGGGGTGGGCGCTTTGTTTGTCCGACTGTTTGTCCGCCTGTTTGTTCCTCGCAAACCTGGGACGAGCCGTGGGCAGTTCTAATTTCTTTGTGTCAATAATAGTTAGTGATAATCTGTTCCCTTGAGACATTTTGATGTTGCTCTCCAAGCTTTTATGATTGCCCAGTACCAAGTGTTTTCGCCAAGCACAGCAACAACATCTCGGGATCGCCCGACTGGTCATACCGCCGACATCAGTTCGCCCCGCGATAGAGGCGCAGCCGCGTTAGCTCATGATAAGGGAATCCTATTAAGTCTGAAACTAGTCAGGTGATGCCGAGAATGTGCGTGAGTAAACCGTTAATATTCCTAAATAATTATGAATAGTCCTCACAAAAGTTATTATACAAACAAAAACATATAATTTTAATAATGAAGTTGTAACAAAATACAGCACGAGAAATGTATGTAGGTATATGAAAAAGTTGTGCTAGATCGAAGAGTCCTAAATCATCTAGAAATACGGACGTTACTTACCTAAAATAAAGCTATAAAGCATAAATTTATGATCAATAACGAAGACTTGTTTCAGTGTAAGTAAACTATAAGAACATCTCCCGGAAGTGAGAAATGTTTGCGAGGGAATACTGGGTAGCATGAGTAAGATTTTAGTAAAAAAAATAAAGTCGGATGCGCACTTTCCAGGATGCTTTTTATGTTTATTTAATTTTAATTAAAAGGGAATGTCCTTATTAATGATAATCGTGGAGGTTTATCTTAATTAATGTTTCCTGTGCAAGTTAATATAACGGTGGTCTTTTGAGTCGGAAGGCTTTAAGTCAACCACATATTATTTAAAATTTTTCTTAATGTGAATGTTAGAATTAGTAAGTATTTTGCAAACTTAACGTATTTTGCAAACGGTGTATTTACTAAGCTGTTGCTCATTTAACACCTCAATTACGCCTGTTTGCTGTGTCTCTTTTCATTGTTCCACCCAGAAATCACCACTGCTTGGTAAAGGCATCTTTTACTTTCATCAATTCTTCTGTACTCGTCCAAGATCCTATTTATCCTATAATTTTACGGTGACGTCAATACTTGTTTTTGGCCTTCACTGTAAATCAAAACAAATTAAATATCGATATCAACAAATAAGAAAAACCTAAGGTTTAAAACACGAGGATAGAAGAATCCGTGATCCGTTTAAAATAGTTCGTCCATTCACCGCTATGTTTACGTTGAAGCCAGGTGTTGCCAGATTTAGAACGCACGCGCATAAACACGCGTTAGTGAACATCCTGCGTCCGCAAGTTTACATTTTATTTAGTTTATGTTGACTTGAGACGACAGGGCGTTTTTATGTAAATACATGTGATGTTTGTAAGCTGCTGTGTAATGTAATGTTCGTCAAAATTCATCAGCAACGCCAATTTACTCAAGTGTCTGCGTCGGGTTATTAGAAATGTCTACAGGTATCAAAATATTAATTAACCTATGTGAAATGGAATGGGATCATCAAAAAAAGATCTGACTAACAGAAGACTGACACAACTGGATAATAACACGGCCACATCCTTTATACCCCAATCTGGATTGTACTAGAATGTTAACGAGAAAAGAACTTATGCCTGCAATCAGTTTACAAGTATATTACCCTTATAAATGTAGCACCGTTTGGACCGCTACCGTTTTTGAGGTCTTTGGTCCAATCGCGTCGTTAATTATGTTTTTAATACTTGCAAGTGTTTAGTTAGTAGTCTTGGTCCTTTGAGACGAAGAAATCAAATCATGGGATTGTGTAAGATTGGCAGCTATTAGATTCCATTTCCAAGTTTGAGTAACATGGACGATATTTCGCACCTAGTGAGGCAATCGGGAACATTTATATAAACTGCAATCTTATATGTAGGTATCTATATTACATCGAATGAGTGGCAACAGTACCAACTGTTTATCACATACCATAGCTATTTAAATGGTATTGGAGTGAGAGGTACAGCACACAAGGTCGGCTTGGTACTTCAAGTGTAAAGCTATGAATACACGATGTAAACTTGTTTTAATTCAAGTTTCCGGTTTATTTTCGTCACAGCGGATTATCGTCAAAACATGTTCGGTTGACCACGATTAGTAATTTAGTTATAAGTTCAAGTTTATCAACATTGGTGAGAAATAATTAAGCACTGAGCACATTTATCTATAAGTAAATATTATGTTAAAAACTACACGCCGCTAGAAATAAAGATTCAAAACCATGATCAATTTATAAATGAAATCTTAAAATTAAATTTTGATTTCCTGGATATCAGGGTATCGTGTTTAATTAATCGAGAATTAAGAACTGTAAATTTATTACCTGACTTGCATAGTCATACTAACTATCACTTAGAGGAGTGTTCTATCCATTAAAATGATCTTGTTACCGGGATTGATGACTTTACCTCTTCGTAGAAAGTTAACTTTAGAAATGAGATCTAAGAACTGGCTAGGGAAGTCTACTGTATTGCAACAAGAACATTATTATATAGGACTTGATTATCTAGGGTTAGTCATCAGCTTCGTAATGTACCATAATACCAGTCTTCTTATTCATTACTTATCATTAAGTGTCACTTGTATAACCCTTAATAGGATTAAGATAATCTAAAAAGATTAAGTATTCACATAAATGTTCAATATCACTATCATAATTATTTAATTACCTGTCTAAAAATATCAGATGCACATTTTATTACGATCGCCATAATAAATTGCTATTAAGATTTTATCAGGCGTGCAACACTTTTGGAATCAAAGTTAGCGCCTAGATCTAAAGCAGTAAAACTAGTCCTAAGTGTATTTAAGTTATTAGGTAAGTGAGTTACGTAATCGCTAAGTTATCCAACCTGTCGCGCCCTACGATAACCGAGCTACAATCGTAATATACGTAATTATTTGCAATTATCTCAACGTGAGATTTGATTGCACAAATAATTGCAATTGCTTTTGGTATGTGTACATAGTAACATACGTTAATTATGTTATTTGGGTTGAAATTTTTGGTACCTATTGTGTTCTGATTCTGGGCAAGACAACCTAATATTAAAAGTAGTTTATTTTTCCGGCCTTCGGTACGAAAAACGATTACATTAAAATTTTCACACATTCTGCTCGCTGATGATAGATTGTTCAAAATTTCAAATGTAACGTATGTTCATACTTCACTTACAGAAATATGCCGAATTTCGGCCAGTTTAAATCTTCATACATACCTATATTTTCTAAATTATATAGAAGTAATTTTTCTTTAACGTTTTTGATTGACACTCTAATTAATCTATTTGTATCAGTAATTTTTTTCTGATGTTACAATTCAGAAAAAAAACCTTTTTCAGTACAATGTGTCCGGTCATAAGTCCATTCTAGGTTGCGGTATTTCTTTGTTAACTTCTCTAACTCGTGCCTATTCAATTATAAACAACAATGGCACGTTGATATTTTTTTGTTAAGTCCCCAATACTTTATCGGAAGTCTGTTTTTCTGTTTAAAAAAGTATTTTCTATTTATTGGTTTTACCTATAGGCTTGTGAATAAATTGTTTGCGAGTACTTGGAAGTCGAAAATAACATGAGCAAATTGGTTTGGTCCTACTGGTCTTTTTTGGTCGAATTAATAGTACCAGCGCAATAGAAAGTATCAAATAAAATAACATCTTAGCACAAATTAATTTTAAGCAAGAAACGACAGAGTTTCTCTTGCATTAAGGGTGATGTGAACAGACATGGAAAGACTCTCCAGAAGTCAGCTACCATACGGTCAGCCAGATAGCTGTGCATTGACCAATTTACCTACTAAAAGACTTACCTTCGCTTTCGAGTAAATTATAGCGGTTCGTATGTAGCTGTGAAGCATGCATATGGACATAGAGCATTCAAATAAAATATTCAGCTTTTCTTTGATAAGACTAGCCACCTCTATACACTTTTTCCATCACAAATTACACCATATCCTATTTATAGTTGTTCCCACAGGTTAAAATGTAATCACGCGCAAGAAATGGCCGACTCGCGTGGTACCCGTATCCAAAATACTAAGACCTTCCCCTCTCTCCTTCGTCCAAACAACTATTGTTTTTATAGGGGTTATTGTAGGTGTCTCGGAGGTCTTTAGAAGCTGGTAGGCGGGAAATGGTGGTCATTAGACCGATGAGCCGTGCCTTCCTGATTTTACTCGTATTGTTTTAGAGTTCTCACATTAACGATACGAGATTAACCCCTTGATAACTTGTTACATGTTAAGTTGCGTAAGTTTGTCTTCCATGTGAGCCTAGGGTTTTAGTATTTGTTTCTACGACTTTATACATATAATTTATACATTCTATGTAATATTTTGTTAGACATTCATATTTGATAAGTCATATTGCACGTGAAGACGAATCTTTCGGTGCATTCAAAAGGTTAGCCCGTTATAAAATGACTTGTGGAAGAGATTTTAAAACCATCGACCTACTGCAAACGCCTTAGAATTGTATACAGAATTATTTTACAATCACTAGTTAAAATTTGTATGGTGAGTCAGTATGTTAAACCCACATCTGTATTCACAGCTACTGTGCCATAAAATTACTTTGTATCGTCTTACAGTTGACCAGGTAATGGAACCAACTACTTATTGAATGTCGATAAATGTCACTACTTAAATAAATTTATCTTAAAGAATTTTTATTCTTTAAATCTACAAACAGTTTCCATTAATTTAAAACCTGATCCCTGCTCTTATTACACGGGCAATACGCAGCAATTGTTTTTTTTTACTTGTTTGGAGTACTCCAACCAACCCATCTCATTGTTCACGAAATCCCACAAAAGGTCCTTTGTTCGTCCTTGGCGTCGTCGAAAATTGTAAAACAAAGGGTCTAGTCACACAAAACAGCTGTTAAGCACGTAGTCCTTCTCATACCTATCAAAAAACTATTAGCGAACTTATTTTCATAGGAGCAGGACTCTTTTTCCATGAACAAAATATCTAGATAAATGATTTGAGCTTTAGGCTTTGAGGCTTAAAGTGCTTTTTCAGTGGGTTGTGTAATGGAAGCACCCTTCCGGGAAGGATAGGTGTCTGGGTTTTGAATTAAAATGACAATTGTGCCGACAGACTGCTTTGTCACTCTGGTGTTAGTTACTTCAAGTACTTAGTGGAGTAAATATCAACATTGACATAGCTTGTACTACTGTGATTACAAGTCTAATCTGATACATCAATCTTAGTCTTATGATCGTTTTACGTGTCCAAAGCAGGGCAGCATATATTTTATCAGAATCTTAAGAGAATCACGGTAGGTCATAACTACTCCACTTTTCTTCGTGACAAGGTTTATGCAGTAAATCACAAGACGCATTTGCGTTTATTATATTATCTTATGGATCAAAACATAACTGTCTACTGGTCCTAACGGACTCGCAATCAAGACAAGAAAGTTACCAGCTCAGCGTTTGTCAACGACAATCAGTGTTAAATCACTCAGAATTGTCAACTCAGCTATTATGAATACAAGTGCTAAACATTTGTGATAAAATTACCCCGTTATTATTTCTACCTTGTCATGCAGAACCATGAAGCTTGGTAAAGATTTTGCTACAAAGTTAAGAGGCCTTTATAAAATTGAATTTTGGTCCTTATGGTTTTGTCGTTGGTCCTCCGGTGCTGTAACTGTAAGTTGGTAGTACGCAAGGACATTTTCAAAGCATGCAACGCGAGGTATGCATAATGATGGATTTGCTTGCTGCATCGGTAATGTGAGGCTGAATGCGTCTTATTATATACCTTTTGTGTTCGCCACAGATAACGTTATGAATATTGAAGAGTAGTATGTGGATTTTATTTTGTGTTGTGAAATGACTGTGACGCGAATACAATTTCTTTTTTGTGAACTTTTTTCTGTCCTATGTTTGAAAGGTTTTGTTTTGCCGCTATGTGTCTATTGTCTAACCGATCTTTGAATAATAAGTACGATGGTCTGTGTGTAATACTGATTATAAATTAATTTGCATTTATAAACTCTATTGCCCACTTTGCATATTTTTGGTAAGTAAATTTATTTAACATGGTGAGATATTCCCGACAGTCGACCGATAGTCACCTTTTACCACTCATTTTCACTTAAAAAGACCTTAATTGCAAGCCCACCAGTTCAAATATTTCTTAAGAATTTTAATTATACTTAATTCAGGGATTGTAAAACACAATCTTATGCATGTAGATCTTTATTAGCTGTTTTACATCCGATACTGATATTTTTACACTGTGGCTTAGTTTCCTACTTAACGCACTAATTAGTCCACTCAAGCGTACACTGTTTATAATTAAAGACATTAACATTGAATACTTCATTGAGTTTCATTTGGCTTCTTTTTTTTTTGTTAGAATATTCGCACTCCATACGGAAATTTCATCTGAATTGTGAATGAGATCTCATTCTCGGAATGAGAAAATATCGGCGATTTACAGAAACAAGTCCTCAGCGGAAATTCGGCCAGCATATGGTAGATATTATGCTGAATACACGTATTAATTTTGGCTTTTAGTGGGTTCATTGTAATGTAAGCTCTCATTGACGATAATACATTACCCAACACAACTGCCAAAAACCAAATTTTACAATTACGAGACCGCCTGAAATCATAATTTATTTTCAACACACACGTAAACGCTTTCATTCATCGATCCGAATGTATAGCGAATCTCGCGCAAGGTCGTTCGTAAAAATCTCGTGTTTTCACACAGATATCGAACGATTACTTAATAGTTCCCACAACCTTCAACCGACCGTTTTTCGGTCACATCGACCGCAATTGGCAGATTTTCAAATAAACCCCGTTTCACATGGCTACTGTGTTAACTGCTTCTAAGGAATTAAATGTATTAGGAATACAAATGGAAGATTGCGGTTTCGTAGTATGTGTTTGGTTTATGTCATATGAATTCCTCAAAACCTAGTCACTAGTTAGGAATTCTGAGAATAGCATATTTCGTTATTAGGCATTCTATTCAGTCTCCTTGAAAATATTGAGCAACATAAAATTTCTATACAACAAAATCTGAATTAAACCTTGTTTTATTTTATTACCTTTGATCAAGGAATTAAAATAAATTTCAAAGGTAATTTCGGTAACAAAAAAATTTTTTTATTTCAACACAAACGTGAGCCATCCGTGTATTGCCAGAAAAGCTAGCTAACCGCCAATTTACATAACAACAATTCACAATTCTCGGAACCCGTATCAAAATTTCCACAGTCCATTACACCTTATTTTAGCAGCAGATCGAATTCCTTATTGAATTAAAATACTTACGCAACTGTTCCAATGTTGCAAACAAAGCCAAAATGGCCATGATTGGCCGCGACATGTCCATTGTGTATTGAATGGAATCAGCACGCCGTACTGTTAATTTAGTATTTTTTCCGGACAAGATATTTCTAAGCCTGTCAGTACTTCACCTGTGATACATTTTAAATGTATCTCTGAGTCCGTCCATATCCATATTTACATAGACAGCGAGCCTAAAAAGCTATACACACCTACAGTGTCTATGTTTTGCTAGCCTATTCGCGTGTACGACTGCAATACAACAATTCCTCCTCCTCTTCCCAAATACGAGTTTTTTTTTTAAAAGCGCCCTACTGTATCTTTCCTGAGCTCGACTTTTACGAGTCTTATAATGTCTTAAGTCTTTGTGTAATCACTAAGTTAGGGTGTAAGTAAGTAATAAGTACCTATACAGAAACTTTTAGTTTGTGAATCGAGTACCTTCATAGCCTAAATAACGGAAGTTAAACTGCTTTTAGAAGACGTGTTTAATTATTTTGGTATTTTCCCATATTTTTCGTGCTCTTCCTAACCGGATTATTAAGGTATTTTAGAAACTTGTTTACTAATAAATTCGCAATAAAACGTTGCTTAACATTAATTTAACACGTCAAATATTACACAGGAAGTTATAAAGATAACAACTAATTTTATAGCATAAAGATCGCGTTTCCGTGCTCATGTGGATATGGTTTTGTTTAAAAGAAAGGTAAAATTAAAACGCTTTTTTTTAACGGGTTGCTCCGGAAAGAGTGCAAAGTGGAAAGATAGGGAACATCTTAGGTTTTAAATAAAATAAATAATAATTAGTTCTTGAGAGAGAAAAGTGGAAGAACACTTGGGGAGGCCTTTGCCCAGCAGTGGGACATTTTAGGCTACTAATAATTTTAGGTTACTAATAATATAATAATTAGTTGCCCCACTGCAGGGCAAAGGTTTTCATCAATTTTCCCCAAAATTTTCAAGATTTGTAAAAGCAGTTAATTAAGCATAACATTTATTAAGGACAAATAAGAAGCACTTTGTATAATGATTTATGTATAATGTAGGTACCTATAAATAATATTGATCTCACAGTGAGACAGTCTGTTCTGTTTTGCAAGACACTGTTTAGTTTGTAAGTTTAGTATGTATCATTAAAAAAAGGAAGAAGAAAACGTGCATTTATTGTAAAAGATCTTGTATTATTTTTTGCCATACAATGACTTGTAAAGTCAATCAAGCTATACCTGAAAGAAGATAAGATCTTCCGAAAAAGGGATTGATATAGGTATATATTATTTATCTGCCTTTCAAACATCCACACGTCGTACTAAATCCAGGATTACATTCCACCATGGCTGTGAAAGCGTGGTGCGATTAAAACGTCTATTAACCCAGTGTTGGCAACTGTCGTGTGATTAAGTGCAGGTTAAAGGTGCTATTTAATGCCACCTAGCGTGGACCAAGAAGGCTCACACCTACTTCGAACTTTAATGACAGGCCTCGATGTTAGATTTACTTAAAAAAAACCGTTGACTATTTGAAAATTTTATCAAATTAATTTTATAATCTCTGCTTACATGCGCACAAACCTTCGTTTACTTTACAAGTTTGTACGCATGTGAGGTGCAGTCATTTTTATTCGCATTCACAGCGTAGATGACCGACAACACTTGGAAAAACACGAATGGCGAAAATATTCGCATTAGCATTTACAATTCTTTTTCCACACTGTGGGTTCATACGAATGTGAATGATGAAGCACATTTCATCTGTCCATGCCTCAAGGGTTATTTTATACTGGAAAAAAAAACTCAGTGTTGAGTTAAGTTTTCTTTTGTACATAATACAAACTTTCAAACCTGTACCTATAATTTAATGTTTTCTTTCTGTAGAAGAAAGAAACATTAATGTAATAAAATATACTTCCAAGGCCAATATACGCATAAAATATCTAAGACTGTTATAAAACATCATCTTTTTATTTTCACATCTCGCATCTAAGAACAAGATTTCTCAACGAAATCTTCAGTTTTTGTTACTTTCCTTACAAGTGAGAATTAAATACGTTTTGCAATGTTAACACATTCAAACAGTCTCACTTGTTAATTATCATAATTACGTTTTCGAGACGCGCAAAAAATATCATTAGTTATAACGTAATGTAATAAATTACGGTGTTGCTAGTGCAATTATATTAAATGAAAAGTTGCACACTATTATATTATTATTTATTTGACTTTTTCACCTTAATGTTATTTAAGTATTGAAAGCATTATTCATCTGCATTGAATGATAATGTGATCAATTTATCTTATAGAATATAATTTAACTAAATATACTGCTTAGAGCTATTTCTTTCGGCTGGTTTTTATCCAATCACCCAGTTCTTCTGCCTAGACGTTACTCAAGCTATCAAACAAATAAGATTTTGATAAACAACCATAATACATTATACTTACTAATAGTATCGACCTTTGAAAGGCCCATTGCAGTAAAGGCATCTCATCTCATACAGAAAGGACACGATCATTGATCAGTTGAACCCCAATCTTGCTCACGTCATAGTTACATAAAAGAAAACCAAAAAACATTTATTTTCAAACACATCCAACCCCTGAGTTTGTTTCGACATTTCTTCTCAGGGCAGTCAGTTAGGGAATGTCGACTCCAGCGAGCTCAAAAAAGTGACGTGTAAAAGTGATTGCATATCCTAATTACATAATAAACTATTTTATTTCATTTTATTTCCCACATATACAATTATACACAAGAGGACAGAAGGGTGTAAAGGTATAGGGAAACATGCGTCAAACCCGTGCAAAACGGCCAACGCTCAGCATATGCTAAGGTTCATGCTAGATGCATGTCCTCATACATCAGGTATATAACCCCAACACAGTAACATACGTACAGTTTTTCAAAGAGTAAGTAACATAATAGTTCCTGTTTACCCGATTCGTACCCGTCTTACCGGCTCTCGATTGGATACGTTTACACAATTCGACTCGACAAGTAATGCCTAGATTGTTAGGTAATGTTTTACATTGAAATGAAACTAGTTTTTAAGAGTTCTTTAAGACTATTTCTTAACACTTTTATTTATTTTGTCGTTATGGCTATAAAAAAGATATTTGCGCTAGTTATTTCGCTTGTATTTAACAAATGTTCTACAAATATCAGTTGTAGGGTAAAACATAAAACTTGCGGCTATTCGTTTAAAAAGCTAATAGGTGCTTACTACAATGTGGTACATTTTTAGGGTTCCGTACTCGAAGGGTGAAAACGGGACCCTATTACTAAGTCCCAGCTGTCCGTCCGTTTGTCCGTCTGCTTGTCAGCAGTCTGCAGCTCATAAACCGTTATAGCTAGAGAGTTGAAATTATCACAGAGTGTGTATTTCTGTTGCCGCTATAACAAATAATAATAAAAAAATGAGGCTTCATAAAATATAATGTCGTCAGATTCCAAACTATACATTTCTAAATAAATACATATTATAGATAAATAACACCCAGACACAGAACAAATGATCGTGCTCATCACACAAAGATTTGTCCTGCGTGGGAATCGAACCATCGAACTACTAGACCAACAGGCCCGTCAAAATGGTACGGGACGCTTCATGCGCGAGTCCAACTCGCACTTGCCCGGTTTTTAGTTACTCATTTTATTAGTCTTGGTTTTATAAACTAAAATAGGGTAAGTTTTTACGAGGCGTTCATTATCAACTTACTGATCGTAAGATGAACATTCAAAAGCCAAGAAAATTAATAAAACAGATCAAAACGATCGTATGAAGTAATAAACATTACTACTATTATTATTATTTTATCAGTGTGATAAAAACTCTTACGGTAAACAGGGTTTTATAACAAAAAATGGTATTTATGAACGTATTATTACGACTCGGAGTAGTCGGAGTAAACTGAGTAAGAAGGTAATGAGGTTCAAAGCTGCCTCAAGGTCGAAGATTTGGCAGCGCCGACGACAACGCTAATGTAATGTTGTCTTAATAATGTTTTTATATTGACAAACTGTGGGAATTTGCGGGAAGATTTAGTTAAAAGTTGTTTATAATTTAATTTGTCTTATAAATACGACATTTTGATGTTTTGACATGTTATTTTACAACACCTACTGACAAACAATTTTATAAACCATTCAGTGAATGTTTGATCACAGTATATTATTTATTTATTTATTTAGAATAGAACGGTACAAACACCAATTACACTACTCACAAAACAAAGAGCAAAAATAACATAAGTTTACATTAAAACTATTGCATATAACACACAAAAAATTAAAATTAGTAAGCTTTACAGCAATTTTTTTTTTTTTTTTTTTTATATGTATAGTATATGTATAGTAGCAATTGTGGATCACACAAATGCTTGTCCCATGCGGGGATCGAACCCGCAGCACGTCACGTGCTGTGCTAATTGGCGTAGTGAGATAAACTACAAACACTTGGCTATCCGAAGTACGAATTAAAACTGCGCCTACATAACCTAAAAATAACCCATGGGTGTGATTTGACAGTTACAAACAATTCCAATATGGCGGCCGTCATGCTCTACTCATTCCATTGAGATATTTATCAATGGAGTACAAACGGACGGGATCAATGCCATATGCGAGGCTTTTTAATTGCCATCATTATTTGTTAAGTAGGTTTCCCTGAATCGTAGCGATTAAGTCATATTGAGCGTATTTAGAGCGTCCTTGCCATTTAGAAGTCACTAAATGGTGATGGTGGTGATATTCTTACGCAGAAAATTCACGAATGTTCGCACGAACGCATTCGGTTTTATGGTAAAATGTATTAAAACGCAAAAAGAATCTGGTTCTTCTAAACGGAAACAAATCCCCAGTACAGTTAAGTCATCTGCTGTAAAAGTAATTAAAAGTTAGTTAGGTACGTAAATTGCGCAGATCACCCCTCGTTCGTGATAGCGTAGACACGTCTGGCCCGGTCCGTCGCAAGCCACCGCGAGTCGATGTATACTGTACCCTAAGTCGGTTAAAATTGGGTTTGATTCTCTACACTCACTGTGCGGTGCGTAGCTTACTACCGTCGGGCGTCCGTTTTATATGCAAGCACAAAAATTGTTAAATAGGTAGGTAGGGAATGATATTTTTTTAGGTGTCACATTTGTACCGCTATGCCTGTTTGTGTTATTAAAGACAGACCCCGTAATACACACAAAGGTCATAAAAACATACCAATCAGATATCAAATAAAAAAAATACATAACTGTATATTTTAGGAGCGGATTTCGCGAAATTTGTAGTACATCCTAAAGGCATTAATTAGTATTAGCTATACATGGGTGGCAGCCATAAAATAAATGATTGGTGTTTTGTCTGTTCTGAATGTTCTCATGTTTTAGCATGAGGCTAACAGGTATTGGCTTAGCTAATTGCAATAATTACTGACAACATTTGGTATCGGTTACTAATTTGAAAAAAAAAAGCAAGAATTAATATTACCAAGTTGGTCACGTATTTTTTGCAATTAGTAAATGGTTCATTGAACACCCATCAAAAATAGTTTGAGTGAATGATTCAGTAAACGGATTTGTATGCACAAGGTTGCAGGTTCGAAACTTTACTGGCAAGAACCAATGTGCCTTAAATTATATGTAGGCTTTCTTAATTATTATAAATTCTAAGACATCGGTCAAGGAAAACATGGTGAGAAAATTGATTCTAAATCTCTAATCATGGATTCTAAACATTGGAACTAGGTCGCAAACCTGCAATGAGCAAGCGTGATAATCAATGCTCCTGCCTTCTCTATATATTAACTCAGTCCAGCTTTGGGACATTTATAAGATCAACTGGAATGAGGTGTGTTTGATTCCCAGACCCATTAATAATGAGCCAACAAAAATTAATACCTAACCGTTAATAGGAATGCAATATTAATGTCACGATTGAGATGATAAATTAATGTTTTAATTATTGAAATCCAGATTTCGATTATTAAGATCACTAATGCTTAATCTAGTGATCTACATATTTAAATAGTTTATGCTTAGTTCCGGCACTCTACTGAAATGTTACTGGTCTTAATTAAATGCAAACCCTTAAATTAATATAATGGGTCATGTTTAGATCCATGAGTTGACAATTTTATCATTGGCTAGCCAATTTTAAAATAAATATTCACTTGTGAAATAAAATCAAAATATGAATTTAAACAATTTAAAAATGTAACGGTTTCATTTACCGATCAGAGTGTCACCTTAATAATTAGCGCGAAATGTCACTAAGTACGAAATAAGCCCAAGAGTGCCGACATAATCCGATGTTTCGTCTATCGGCAGATCGGCGCCTTTAAAAACATATCAAGTTTAATCGCGTGTCAAAACAATGGGGTTAACCTTAATTTGTCTACTTATTTAATTTGTAGTAGTTGACATAGATGACTAACTTATTAAGAACAATTTTGGATGTGGCGAAAGACGCTACATTTTATCTACAGCAAAATATAAATTTCTTACTTCCATGAAGCGTGTATAGTTTGATCGCCTGTAAATTACGAGTGCATTGCTGCCTCGTCACCGGTAAGTAGTAAATAGTAGTAGGTAAAGGAAAAGATTTTTGATGGTTGTAGCTAGACGAGCCTTCGTCCTCATTTGGGGAAGGGTAGGGAAGGATTGGCTCGTCTTCGCTTTTCCCGGGTAGGAAAAATAATGGATAATTTTGTACAATATATTATTTAAATAAACATTTTTACCTAGCCTGGGCACGCCTTGCTGACAATCAGGCGAATCAGCGGCCAATAAAAAGTATATCAAAACAATAAAAAAATTGATCACAAGCAAAACAATTGATCAACCAACCATTATCAAACCTCACCACGCCGAGTCACGCAGTACCTAACACAATTTCACCCACTCTCTTCACCTAGATCTAATCTTAATATTAGGATCACACTAAGTAATGTCAATCTAATTAGGTACAGTACTCACTCACTCACCACATCAATAGCAACCACTAACAAAAACCAACCTTACTACGTAGAAATACAGGTGAAATTAGCAACTCAGTTACCACTGATGGTCCACCGTACATACTCCCACTTTCACTGCCAGGTATACTCATAAATATTAATCTGTCCGTAAGATATTTGTTACAAGCTGTCAGCAAGATAGTGAGATGAAGTTTTAAATATTTGGACGTGATATTATCATGTGTCTATTTACAATACGGTTGACCGTTTCCTGATGACGAAAAGCGGATCATTAATATTGCAGTTCCAAATGCCTAACGGAGAAATTTTTACAGGCGACGTGGGTTGTCGGAAATGCCAACTTAGAACAATAATAATAAAAAATATTATTCATTTAATCTTTTGGAGCAGTTGCCAAAGACCTAAAAAAGAAACGATCTTAAAAACTTTTCTTCCAAGAATTTTGATTTTCTTTTTAATATTACCTTCATGTAACTTCAGGACAACTTTCTTGTGTTGATAAAGATATAATATAACATTCTCGAAAACGGCCGGTCACTCCGTGATATCAATTTCAGTCAATTCAGATTACATAAACATATAATAAAATCAATTATAAATTTCATGAGACATTGAAAATATCTCAATATTTTGGTGTTGAACCTCTAGACCACACATTATTAATAATTTGCATCCTTCTCTTTTTTTTATCGAAGTTACTTTTAGACTTATAACAAATCGATGTCTAATATAGTTTCGCTGTATGTGTATAACAAAAAATATTAATTAAAAATCAATATTAATGAAACAATTTGGTTCAACTTAAACAGGTTTGTCAGGAAATATCTGTCGCTACAATCAGAATTATGTCGAGTAATAAAGATACTCGACATAGTTCTCATCAGGTCTCATAGGGCTTAGTTTCGATCTAGCAAATATTAGTCATTAAACAGATGCCATACTAATTATACGAAATTTATTTTGTTTTATATCTTACAGCATACTCTCGAAGCTCAAACCTTATTGTAATAGTGACTTCTAGAATTGTTATTATTCCCGATAAGCCTAACTTCAGCGATTTCGATGCAAATCTCTCGACATGCAAAGATAGCAGGTATTATTATCGAGTGCAAAATCTGTTGATTAAACTTCAAGCTGGAATAGTTTCCATTGTGTCGCAGAGACTAAAATGTGACAGTAATCTGCAAGAGAAATTATGGATCTGGCGATTCGATGTCCGATAAAACTAGGTGGTCGAAAATCACAAACCCGCAGAGAACAAGCGATCTAAGCTCAGTTTTCCGTATACCATGGCAGCTCTAATTTTACGAAGGATTTATTTATCTCAAGCAGTAAATTTCTAATCTACATAATAATAAAGATTTTCTCTTAAATTAGAATTGGATTTCCCATCAATGAGCAGAAATGAAGAAATAAACTTATCAAGAGAAATTCTCAAACATTATTATGCAAAAAATTGGACACTTGATTTATGTCTGTATTATATTGGACTAGTGAACAGTGCCTATCTATCTAAAACGACATTTCGCCACAATAACTTTCGAACTTGGCTTCACAGTAGGACAAGCCACGCAATCTTAAAATAGGATCCAATTTCTTAAAAAACGAATATTGGTGAACAGAACCTCTATTCTCTATCTAGAACGTCGTCCCGTCTAATCTTCTGAACTAGGCTCAATTGTAGGAGATGTTGAGAAATGTCATTGATGGCGTATAATATGAAATCCGATAATTCCGTAAAACTACCAACCTTTGGGCAAGTTTTTGCCTTCGTGATGCTCTACAACAATATAAAGAGAAACTGTAACACATCTAGATAACTCTCGTTGATCGACATGGAATAGATTAACATTATTTAGCACGTGAGCTTCGATCTCTTCACGGCTGTCAAATCCCATTTGTTTGTTGATATCCATCCTCCCACGTTATACTATCGACGCTTTGTTACTTTGATTTGCATATTGTTCGGCCTTTGATGTGGCTGGATGTTTGAATTAGGATGTTATTGATATAAGTGGTAAGGAAAAGGAATTAACTGGGTTGTTATCTGGTTGTCAGTTAAGCGATTTTGACCTCTAGCATGAAAAAGAAGAGCATTCAGGTTTAAGGATGATTTATACGTTGTGCCAATTGTGTTTTAAATACATTTACCTAACTTCTCAAACGCACATACGTCATGTATTCCGGTACATACTTACTGCAACGTTCATGATTTTTTTGTTAATTTCTCTTTATAAAATTTTAGTAACCACTTTTATATCATGTAACTATTCACTAGTAATTTCAAAAAGTCCTTTACAAGCGATTTAGACATATTGTCTGCACCACTGAAAAAGATTTCCCTATTTCGCTGGTAATATTTCAACAAAATATCTGCTTAAATTCTCGCCTTTCAACAGTAACACAACAGAAATCGTCATCTAAAAAACAGGTACGTGATACGAAAATGTCAAACGCATTACCTTACTTAACACAAGTCGGTGAAGACTAACGAGTCACGACTGACGCGGTGTCACGCTCGCAAAAAATACGTCTTTTTAATTAGGATTCGTGACTGGAATTCAATGAGGATGTAAGTTTTGATGAGCAATCATTGAGCAAAAGAAATGTAGAGCTTTGTGCAGCAACTTAAAAAAAGAATTTTGAATATGATTTTTTTTTACGTCGTTGTTTTTTAATATATAATGTTTTGTTTAAGAGTTGAAGTGGAAACCTCGGTGTACTACCGATAAAACAAGGTCTTGATCATACATTTTCTGAAACATTTCAGAAACAGATGGCCATCGTTGCAAATTAATAGTTACGTATGAAAAAAAAAAATCGCATGGTTTATGTCTGTCTACTTGTCTGATTGAAAATTCAAAGAAAATGTTAAGAAAACGTATTTTGTGTTTAATTATAGTCGAAAGATATTAATTATTGTCAAACATAGGTACCGTTACTATTTCTCAATAAGGTCCGAGAACGTGCGTAAGCGACCTTTACCAAGACCTGTCACTATACAATCTGGTTGTATTTCCCGTGTCGAGTGTATTATGACGTTTGCCAATTGTAATAAGATCATCTGTTGTTTAATCGGAGAACAATGAATGTTCGTCGGTAACTGATGGACACCTATCAAAATATATTACGTCAGATGATTGTACTACCAAAATAAATGGGGTTATTGTAATGACCTGACCTGAGTAGAAACAGATGATTCGAGCAAAATATAAAAAGCGTTTTTTTCATACTGGCCACTCACATTTACAACTACAACATCAATAAACTACTTCCAAGGTGCTCATAACATATCGTTTCCATTAAAACATTAACCAACTGTGGGACATTAATCGTTCATATCCTAACTAAGGGAATACGCTAACTAAGGGAACTGGTGCATTCCGAACACATTAACTAACTTCCTTTGCCCATATATCGCAATTTAGTCGAAGATAGCTGGGAACATATTAACTGGGTTCCCATTCCTGAGGAAACTAAGTGTGTTAATTACTTAGAGCTGTGTGGTCTGAGATTTATGGTCGTAGTTAGGCGATAAAATGCACCTGTATTCTTGCAGAGTTGTAATATTTTGCACACCTAGTTTTTTACCTTTGGTACCCAATCATCATAAACTGGGCGATCATCTTTGTTCTTTTTTTTTTCTAGATGCAGAACCACAAAAGCATTTCTCGTCGTGTCGTTTCCTTTGCTACTTTATTTTTTCTTTCTTTATAAAAGAAAAGAAAAGCATCCCGCCTGAAACTACTTTTCAAGACAGAACTCAACCTACTTGATTTTCATTAAAATACTCAACTTTCAATTCAGCTACAGTTATGCTATAAATCCGTTAAAACAGTTGTCCACAGCCCATGTCGTGACAGACGGACATAATCCACCAATACATAACAGTTATGTATCAGTCATACGCAGTTAAAGTTAATAGAATTATAAAGAAACGCGCGTTTGGGTGGGGTGCAAGGTTTGCAGTACAGCGAGTTGAAAAGCGAAAACGTTTATAGTTATAGATAATAGGATGTGATGTTCAAAAACGCACCACTCTCTGGGTATCGGTCTTGCTTCAAACTTGATTATAATACAGTTTCTACTACAGAATTAGATATTAATCAAGCCATGATCTAAATATTGTTCTTGATGTTCCTTGATAGACATTTCGCCATTTAAAGTGGACTAACATATAGCTTAAAAAAAGGTATTTAACCCCTGTTTAATTTAATCATTATTAAGCTATGTGATTCTACTATACCTCGCTAAGTTCTGCTCCCTTGCTCTATTCCGAGCACATTTCGGTAACCAGGCCTCTGGGGCAGTCGTGTTCGCTGATTGGTCATGCGGATTGCCCCAGTGCGGCGCGTGCGCACTTACATTAAGTTTTTATAGTTATTGTCAATGAATACTGCTGTCTCCTTGCTTTTTACAATGTTTAATGGAACTTTAACTTTTGAACTTTTGTTGCTATAGCTTGTTATAATTTTATTGTTATTGTTACCGTGTTATTCGAGATGAATTGATGTGAAACTTTAGAGGTATTTTATTTTCTATTGTACTTATTTGCTATTGTGTTTAAGTGTTGTCAATTTCTTTTTATACGTGGTATCCACTCGATACGTTTCTGCAGTGTTTTGATTTCAGCCTTTGCCAGTTATTTTTAAGGTAAAATGGTTTTATAATATGCCTCTTTTCTCATTGCTAAAGTCTAAGACTCCACAAACTTGGTCAGTTCGTTGCGAAATAACGACCACAGTTCTGTGAACTTCAATTACCATATTTTTTCTGTCACTCTCACCTTCAACCCACTAGCAGATATCGTGCGACTGTCGCGTTTTTGTCGCAGCGACTTGTCGCGTAATTGGTTTAATAGTCGCGCGGATTTAGAACGCATCGCGCCGTTAGTAGCCCGAGTCCCGGATCTTTATCGTGGGCTATGGGACTTGGCTAATGATGAGCTGGTTTTAGTTCACAGTTCTCGGAAATCTCGTCTAGTTCATCTCATAACTCAAAAATAAATATCCCAGAAATTGTATATACCAAAACTGTTTAGACTTGTGATACTATGAAATATTACTAACTAATTTATCTAAGTTTAATTACGGCTAATGTCATTTCAAACCAATGTACTGTAAGAAAATTGAAAGTAACGAAAAGGTTACATATTATGTAAGATTTTCTTTCTTCACCTCATAAGTCAAATCCATTGACGAGTCACAACATTATTAGTTTAACGTTTTTACTTCTAACTCAAATGCTCCAAGTTAATGAATAGCATGTATCATCATCAAGCTCATTGCTTTTTTGTGGTACTCAATCAAATGTCATCACTCTAAAGACCTGATGTATGTGTGGCAATTCACAATATCGCAATTTAACCAACACGCTTGTCACAAAACTATTAAAATACTCCATAAAAATTATTCGGTTGACTCCAATGTCTTGATTTAATTATGATTGAAGTGGCATGTCTGTGATGGCGGAATAACATAGTTTCAAAGACATTATTACAATTGCTAGAGCAACGCCCTGGCGGTCATTGTTTAGATTAACAATTGTCTTTAATAACCAATTGGTTGAAAATTCTTTGTTGTTCCTATCATCAGTATTTTCGACAGTTTTTATATCCATTGAATCTCTACACTGGTATGGCATCCCTAATTTATTTAGAAATGTAAAGCCTTTATGTGAAACGGAATTTCTTAAGTTTTTATACTCAAGTACGTTATCGTCCGGAATTCTTTTACACTTGATGATAATAATTACCCTTCTTTTTTACCTTATTTTACTTCAATGAGCAATTTGGCAACACCGTAAGGGCCTGCAGCCAGACATAATTGTTACTTAAACCGTGACGTATATTAATGATCAATGCTTGGTATATGTTACAAACTCTCTTAACAGGCAATTATTTTTTTGGATTTGTATGATGATTTATTATTTATTTGTGTAAGTTAAGTTTAATACATTATAAATGATTTTTTCGTAAATCGGTTTGTAATTTTTTTCATTCTCCGCTTATTTGCATTGGGATTAAAACTTAGTGATTTGGATATAAATCTTTTACTTGTATTTTTCTAGTATTGTTTCTGGTCGTTGCCTAAGTTTCCATTTACCTTTAAGTTTTTACTAATTTCTAAAGCATCCGTTTGAAATTCTTCTCATCCAAGATCTTTGCTGATTTACGTAAACTTTCTTTTTTCTGAAATTGTCAGATAATTATGTGGCTATCATTATTTACCCATTATTTTCATATTTACCATCGGGTCATGGTAATCTTTTCTATGGTGGTGACATGAAAGCTAAACGGCTTTTATTCTTATTTGCGAATTTACCATTTTCAATAGGTAGGCAACCGTTTAAAAAAATTGCTTTGTGATTAGTATGCTTTTTATTTTAAGTATTGCAGAGGCTAAAGTTACTGATTCGTACAGGCTTTCTTTAGCACTTCTAGGTTCTTATTTCTAATTTCTAAAAATCGTTGAAATATATAAGTGACAAATCAAGATAATAAGCACGTTGTCTTAAAAAATGAAGACTATTTTTAATAACAATAAGTATTTATTAGCAAAACATTACCTTACCTTAATAAAGACGTATATCATAAAAGCAAATTATCTAGCTTTAAACAAACACTGGCTGATAGATGGATTATAGGCAATTCAGGTACCTACACTTTCTAATTGTAATTTCTGCTGTAAAGGTTCAAGTTTACGAATTCATAAATCTTGAACTATAGCTTGAGGGATTTATTAACTGTCTTCTATTAAGGGTACGCATTTCGTATTTTCAGATACTAGGCTAGCTCAAGCGAAATGTTACTTTATTTCTTACGCTGTATGGTACTATTGGATATTGTAATAAATTAAATTTATTACTTCCTGTCTTGTTGGTCTTTTGGTTTCTATGCTGCTACAAAACGTTAGGTTCCAATATACTGCTGAAATTATTGTGGCAATTCTTTAATTTTGGTATGTTAAGAGGCTAACCTACTGTTATATTCTCAAGACGAATTCGTTCTGTATGTTAACATAACATAATGTGTTTGACTCTATATCAATGGACATTACGCGCTTACGTTAAACCAGCGTGTGTTCCTTGCCTATTATTTTGCCATCTATTATAATTGTTTACATTTCTCTTTTTACAAACGTCCTTGCCCTCATTTCAGTTTCATTGTCAACACGTGCTATCTTTTTGTAACATACTGTAAAATTTTCGCGTTTATTTTTAGTTTTCAACTGTTTTTAACACGTGTCTTTATTTTGCAGATGTGTCAGCCCCTTCGGTGAACTAAGGAAGATATTTTTAGCGGTAAGTACAAGTGTGTATTTATAGCTAATATCGCTATAATTGGAAAATTGTAAACACGATATAATAGCAGCTGGGATTTTAATTCTCATTGCAACCTTTTTAATGACATGTGTCCTTATGTGGCGGTGGTTAAGACCATGTCATGATAATGATAAATATAAAGACATGGATGCTCAATATTGCTTAACAATAATCTTTATACGTCTTAATTAACTTTTATTAGTAAACTCAGGCAATATAAGATATTAAGTATGTGATTGGTTTGCAAACGTTTATATTTCATTAATGTGGTTATTTACCCCTCTAACTGGGTCACCATCACCACTTAAAAACCCCACGCGGCGTCCAATCAAAACAATAAAATACTGTTCTTAATTAGAAATCGTCTTTTTATTACCTATAAGTACACATGTAATATACATGTTTATGTACATGCTTTAGTGGTTTGGCCGTGAATATGTACTTGTATGTAATTGGTATTAGGCTTTATCTGGTTCACGTGTTTGTGAGTGCAGTCTATAAATAAGTATGTAGAGAACTATATGCGTGTACTAACACTCTACAGTACCATACATACCACTAAGTAATAAGCAATAAATTTAGATGGAAAGGTGAAGAGTAAAATCTATTCTTCGATCGCTAAAAAGCAGATCTCAAACTTCAAGCTGAGTGCTTCAAGCTACTTACTTTGGGTTCAGAGCAATGTATGTGATGTTGTCCACATTTATTTATTCATTATAACTTTGATCCTTAATTCTTATACACAAGAAAAACAAAGCGAAGTATTTTAAAACTATATTTATGCTTCAATTAAGTCTAGACTGAGGTCTTTACCCTCATGACTAAGCTGTCCAGTCCTGTCTTCAGTCGGTAAATACCATGGCTGGACATGTTATAAAATGGGTAACATTCCGTCACAATCGTTGACATGTCACGTATATAACACATAACATCCTAGATTACTGTTTCTGCGCATGCGTGGTAAGGCATAACATGATAGCGGAGACAAATAAAATTATATTTCAAACGTAATTTTAATTTACAAAAAAATATGTTTATTTATATGTAGATACCTACTTGTTAAAAGAGAAATAAATTAAAATGTAAGTACTTCTGTTTTATTAACTAACTAGCTGGCCTGATGCACTTCGCACTTAGAGAAATATACAATTCGACCTTGGTTCAAATAATAAAAAATCATTGCTACCAGCGCCACCTATCCGGCACTAAAGTAACTATGTTCGTCGGAGTGGTCATGTTATATGTTTGCAAAATTTCATATCAATTGGGCTAACGGTTCTCGAATTTTACGTTAACAAACATACACACATACTTCCATTCTCTTTTATATACTTATATATATATTAAATTGATATTATCTAAAAAAAAAATATATTGAAATATGGAAACTTTTATTCATATGAAATGAATTAGGCTATTAAATAATTCATTGGCTGAATATATTTTTTATTCTGTTATTTTAGACTAGTATTTTATAGCCAACCTTGACTTATAAGATATAATTACTGTCGTAATATGAAGTAAGGAATTTAAATTAGATTTATAATTTATTAGATCAACGTTTTATTTAAAGCAATCAATAATTATTGTCTGCTAATTTAATTAACTTTCAAGTCTATAGGAACATTTTGATTTCAATTATTATGATTAATGCATTAGTAGTCATAAACACATTATTAAACATGGACCTATGATAACACAGGTAGATTTACTTTGGGAAATTGGGTGTTATCACCGAAAAATTAAAATAGGCAGACTAATTTTATGCTTATTTATAATAAACTTCGAGAGATCTAGGTAACGATGTTTATTAGGTACACGGTAAAGCGATTATAAGTACATATAATAGTATGATAGTCGTGTAAACCATGAGTGCTTCTACAAATAATTGACGGAGGAAAGAGGAACCGATTTTTATGAAATTTATGTACATCTGTCTCAATGCCAAAAATATTTTTCGAAATCGATCCACTATTATCTGAGATATGGCACGTAAAAGGTACAAAAACACCATAGATTACCGTCAGAACCTCTTTCTTTTGAAGTCGTTAATTAATTTAGACGTTAATTTAGCCCATGTATCACACCGGTATATCCAATTAGTAAATCCAAATTGTAACCTAATATTACTCATTATTTCCTATAAAATACACATGGCAAAACTGTTTCCGCTGTCGCTTATGGCCCAGTACCTCGGCCATCGTGGCATACTGTAGCGGGCGCGTGCGGCGACCTAAATACCCGCCTCTAACGGTGCGTGCGGCCACTGCGCGGCGACCTTTTTAGCGCGGATCTACTACACGTCATGCGAATATCTTGCTACGTCACAGGAATAAGGAACTCTGCATATAATATATCTACAATAGATTAGATACTAGATTGAAACAACGCCATAATACAGATAAGGTACGTTGTACGGTTTGTAAGAGCTCTGCGTTGCTCTGCAAGGAGTTACAAGGAACAAGCACAATGATAATTTCTATGGTTTCGTACCCGAAGGGTACCAACAGGGCCCTTATACTAAGCCCCGCTGTCCGTATGTCTGTCAGTGCTCTGTATCTCAAGTACCTCTATAAGTACAGAGTTGAAATTTTCACTGGTTGATTATTTCTTTTGCCGCTACAACAACAAATAAGAAAGTATAGAGTCAGACTCGCACTTGTCTGGTTTTTTGTGTTGATTCCTAATGGATATGATAGTCTAATATTATCCTATAATTTCATCGAGGCGCTTCTTTCATAATACTAGTAATTAATCAACTGATTCCGTACCGACTGTAAGCTGGACCTAGCATGAATCTGAAAACAAGATTCGCACAGACATTTCTCAAAATCCCAAATAATCCCGATCTCTCTCGCTACTAAAGGCAACAATCATTAATATTCTAGTTACTTAGAATTTCAAGTAACATTCTAGAATAACAAATACTATAAACAATGTCTGGTAATTGTAAAGCGTGACTAAGGTCGCGCCGATTACTGCGCTGTAAATAATTTCAATAATTGTATACATTTCCAGTCAGACCGAAATGTTATGGAATTTCACCACTTGGAATGGAAATTAGATGGTTATGGGTTTATATTTCAGATGGGTTTATTGATAAGCTTCTGATGTATCTTAAACTAATTCAGGAGAAAGTATTAATGTTCGTCTTTTATAGAATATAATATTCTTTATTGTACACCATGAGAGTTACAGCATTAAACAATTACAGAACAGTGAGTGAGTACAATGGGGCTTTTATCGCTAATTGCGATATCTTCCAGACAACCTTTGGATGGATAGGAAAGATAAAAAATTAGAGGTAGATAGGGTAACAGAGGTGTACTATTTATATTCCATATTTTTTGGATATTTGTTTACTTGGACCTAGAAAATTAAGTTTTCAAAAAAGTATTTTTTTTTTAATCTAAAATGAATTTCGAGCCTGTTACATCACTACAAAAACAAACTAACGGCACCATCACATCCTAAACTACTATCACCAATTAATAGACCAAATAATCCACTAGAGCACAAGCAACGATCGGACCACCGAAGCATACACAATTGTCCGAAGTGTGACAATGAACTTCAGTCACCGTCTCACCGCTTCCATAACGGTCGACAATCGGCCAAGTGTGCGTAATTAACCACTCGATAATTTTGTAGAATTAACTCTATGGGGTAATGGGTGTAACTGAATTGATATTGTAGGCCGAAAGGTCAGGTAGCACCGGTATTTTACCTTTATGTGGTTTGGAGAGTGAGTTTTGCTTTGTGATTGATGGGTTGTTATTTTGAACACGGTAAAGCTCAAGGGCTGATGACCTTAGGTGGTGCAACCAAATAGAAATTAATTTACGAACACTAATTGTTTAAACTTCACTAGGTTTTTTTTGTCTAAAAGTATTTTCATGTATACGGGTAGAATCATGTTCAGACGAAAACTTGTGAAGAATTTATAGGCATATAATTTTCTGATCACACTTTGATCAGGAAATCTCAGCTATTGAAGCTTAAGTCCTTTTTTAAGCCTAGTAGCTTAATATTGAATTCGTATGCTAGGCAAAGGTCTAGCTACTCTCTCTACTCTACTGAAATCAATAACTACATAAATTTTCAAATGGTCGACATAATATAAATACAGTACTAACTGTATTTTGCTTCCATTAGACACGTGTAAATTCCTTGAAACCTTACAAAAGCGCCGTAAACCATTATATTTCTATTCTACATTGTACGTTATGTCGTAGGTTTTCCCAATAGCATTCCAAAGAACGACCCTAATCATCTTCATGTATGATATTTTAGGGTTCTGTATCTGAAAGCTGCCAACGGGACCCTAATACCTACTAAGCCTCCGCTGTCCAACTATCTGTCAGCAGTCTGAACTTCATGAACCGTAATAGCTACAGTTGAAATTTTCAATGTATGTTTCTGTTGCCGATATAACAATAGATAATAAAAATAAATAAAAACAAAGAGGGTTCCATAAAATTGTACGGAACTCTTAATGCGCAAGTCTGACTAGAACTATTTTACAGCCTAGAAATTTCTTCTTTGAGTGCCCATTAGGTATGAGCCTTTAAACCTATACTTAAGTACCTACTAAATTATGACATTTTCAATAAGACTGTCGAATAATATAAGTTTATGAATCCACACTAAATTTGTAAGAGATTTTGTATTAATTAACTTATAGGTAAAAATTCTGACTTCGATTTTCCTCGTAGTATTAAAATTAATTTTTAAAATCAACTCTACTATAATCCTTAAACTTAACCATAAAAAATACAATTTAGTTCTTATCAAAGTTGTTTATTGCGATCAAAAGGCTATAAAAACCATAGAGCGGAGGACCGCAATATCTAGAACACCATTGGTCAAGCCTTTACTACAAACATACATACAAAGCGTATTTGCGATTCATTATTCTTAGATATTTATCACGGTTATAACGTAGTGGAACGCGTGGGTTAAGTGTTAAGCGATTGCTACTTTTAGCAATGAAATTTAATAAACATAACTTTAAAATGTTAAAGTTTCTTTGAATTGGACAGACAATGCCTTTTTAATTACAAGTTTTGCGACGTTCTATATGCTATTGTTGATGTTATGTTTATTTTTGCTAAGAAATTCTAGTAGGTACTCGTAGCAGTTTGTATTCGTCATATTTTGTGTCATTGTTTTTTTTCTTTTCGTTCGTAAATATTTTCGTTTATCGAATTACTAGGTACATAATCCACCAATCCAAAATATGTAAGTGAAAATAGTGCTAACATTTATATATGTAGTTACATAATCGCTACCTCTCGTAACTTATACCATAAGAAAAAGTAAGGAACGCGTGACGGACGCACACTGCGACCTTGCGAGTGAAATATAACACATATGTGCAACATAGTACCGTTGTATGTAGGTACTATGGCGCAGACCTAAGGTGATCAAAATACCTAGAGCTATGAAATTTGGTAAAGTTATCTTTAAGAGAAACGTAGCCGCCACCTAGGATATTAAAAATAGTAGAAGAGAGAATGTGGTGCATTAGTTCAGCTTAGCTGGTTGATAGATGTACTGTTGCCAAACAAAATAGAAATGGAATCAGAAGAACAAATCGAAAAACAAATGAACTTCCAACGATCTGTGGTTGACGGCGATACTGATACTTTCGAAATAATATAAAGTTTCCGAAAACATGGTGAATGGTGAGGCTATCCAGAAACAACTTCCACGCAAAACCTACTTAGTTAGTTTAGGGTTATTTTTTATTGTTCATATCAATGAATAATCCACATATAAAAACTTACAAAACAACAACCGTCTTAAAATCCTTCACTATAAATCTCCACTATTTTCTTTGATATTTTAGACACAAGTCCATAAAAGATCTGACGCCATAAAACAATCATTTCCAAACACCGTGCATTACATATTATAAACATTTAACATCTGTCCGTGTGTTCGTCCGATCTGAACAATGCACCAGATGTGTCCAGTAGGGCCATTTCCTCAATAACTGTCGCTTGTGGCCCTAATTGAGTCCAGAGTTATGGCCTAGCGCGTGAATTAATATCTCGTTGAGGACATTGAAAAACACTTTTGTTGCAAGTGAAAATGGTGTTAATATTGTCTAAGAAGAACAAACGTAGTTTAGTGCTGGGAAAGGCTGTAAGTAATTTCAATTGATTTTCTTGTTACTTTCTGTATTTATCTTGTATTCCTCAAATCCTTTACAATTTTAATTAAAGAAACTTCTGTAATATACCTTACTGTTACCTTACGGTTTTACTCGCGTAAAACTTTTTACTTCCCTTTCCATATAGCCTATTGCACGCAGGAATAATGTAGCTTTTTACTGATGAAAGAATTTCCAAAATCGATACAGTAATTCCGGAGATTACTTCTTAAAAACAAATTCACAATCTTTACCTCTTTATAATATTAGTATGGATGTATTGCTCTACAAATATACTCGCTTAATATGTCTCAAGCGAGTATTTTTGTAGACGAAGCGACACCGATTTTAGACTATCCAGGTGTATTAAAGTCTAGAAAAGATTTTACATAACAAACTTTAAAAAGAAATCAAAGTCGGTACTACTAGTAGAACTAACTAGACCCTTTAAAAACTTACTCTATTGGTATTTGCTGTGCTTTGGCCGTATAATATTAGACAAACACTTTCCACTACTTATACCTTAATAATACCCTACTCCTCTGCCTTGATCCCACAGTCCACCTACCAGAACAACTAGCCATACCACAACGAATCAATACCCATGTAAATCCTAGCCGTCTCGCTGCAGACACGTTGTATTCGACACACACCCCCGGGCTATCTAATGCTCGAATTAAAACTGTCCCGCCGTTCGATACACATTCATTCGTTGAGATCCAATGATTTGTGTAATGCTACCGCAGTTACGCTTCAGGCCATAGAGCTAGCGAGTTTGGTGAGAGCAAATTAATATGTATGTGTGTGGATTAGAGTTTAATTGTAATTGTATGTATAATATAATGGTACCTATCGGAAGCAACATATGTTATTTTTCACTAAATTAAAAGGTTAATAATAATTGGATTTAAATAAATCCAATAAAGACTAGTCAACTTTGAAATCTATAATATATACGGTATTCTGTTCTAAGTATAAAATAAATAACAGCGTGTATTTACATATTTTAAACATCAATATGTTAAATTACAATATTGACAATTTGTTTGCCACTGCAGTGGAATAATAATAGGGTTATAGATATTAGTTTTTGTACCTATATGGCGCTTAAAACGCTTTTCTTACGCCGCTGCCTTCTTGGCCCGACATCAGTGATATACGAGCTCTGTGCACTAACACCGAGATTACAGTTTCCACAATCTGGGTTAAACTAGGCCTGATTAATGAAGATTTATTGTTGACTTAAATCATTAGGCTCCCGGCACAGACTGTGTCCGTTCAAGTTCATTATGCGACTGATAATACTTCTTGTACTGTGTATATACAATTTATAATTTCAATGATAAAGGGTTAATCTGAAGAATTGTAGGGAAGGAGTTATAGATTCTTCTTTGAACATTAGAAAACTGAAAACAGTGTTGGATTTGTACGTTGGTCTATCTATAGTAAAGCACTAGCTGTCCCCCGCTACTTTGTCCGCGTGTTATATAGCTTATAGCCTTCCTCAATAAATGGGCTATCCAACACTGAAAGGATTTTTCAAATCGGACCAGTAGTTCCTGAGATTAGCGCGTTCAAACAAAAAAAATCTTCAGTTTTATATATTAGTATTTAGATTATTAAAGCTGATTTAGATGGTGCGATTGCAAGTTGGGGTACATTGCGGGGACGCGCGTCTGTAGTATTCTCAGTGATTTGATTGACGGCAACTTGAAGTACGAGTATAATTCTCGCACAGTCTAAATCAGCCTTTATATATTTGTTAAAAAAAAAACAATAGCAAGCCCTAAGGATAGTCTATAATGTTAACAAAAGAGTTTTATGTCATTTGTTTTAAAGAAAACTTTTTTGGACGTGGCTCCTGCTGTACACATTTTTCTTTGATAACTATTCTGTGGGTATGAATTCTTAGAATCTGTCGTACCTGTAGTAGTATTATGAGTGTTAATAACATTTGCCAAGAAATCACCTATTTCCACATTGTGATATTAAGTCATACGTAAACTCTAATTACCCTAGTGCTGGCCTCAAATGATTGATTTTGTAACAAGGTACTAAACATCTCATTATCCCATTACAGCTTATGTGTAAAAGTTATGTTTGGATGTTCGTCTGATATTCATTATAATTATTCTGTCTAAATTGCAATTATGTATTTTAGAGGACATTAAGAACATTCATATCATTTGGCAGGCAAAATATTTTAGTTAGTTATGTTTGCATTTGAACTTGTGTAGAAGGATCTTCACATCAGGGCTACCATTATTGCGCTCACCAGTTGGTGCCACTGGCGCGTCTGCTGTCATAGTCCACCAACAAACTATGGAATTTGTCGTTACCGGAAACCACGTGCGTCTAGCGCGAAATTGATAACGGTAGTCCTGTCATACATAGATAAATAGTCGTGTCTGACACCTGTGTAGTTCTTAAAATTTCATTATCATCATTGTTATTAAAAAAAAAAACTGGCTGTTACTAAATATCGACAAACCTAAATAAACAAATATCATGATCTAGCTAATAAGGTTCTGTAAAGTTTTCGCGAGTGGAACCAGGGGCGTAGTTACTGCGAACATTAGTTGCGTTGCCAACTTAATCAGTGGTTCATGATTGATTGCTCTAATGTAGGCTAAGATTGATGGACTACTGGATACTGACATTCAGAGCTAGGACTTGAATTAGTTTGTTTAGACAAATGTGTAAGGCTAATGATCGCGTCTGTCGATAGTGAAAGGTAAGGAAGTAACATTTCTCTGCTTATGACGTCTTTCCAGACTATGCTCGGTAAAAAAAAAAACAAAAAGGTGTACACTATATATGTGTGTCTATACTGTATGCACTGCAAAAAAAATCGTTAAATACCTACGCTATTCAAGTTTTAATGGCATCATAATTCATCAACATAATTTTTTTACGATAACTGCAAAAAAAAATTACCTAATTTTGAAAAAATCGAAATAAACTTAAAATTCCTTTCAGTACCACAAATTGGTTGAATTCAATATCTTTTAGTTGTCTAGTACTGTACGTCTAGATTTTCTAAAAACAAAGAAGAACAAAAAAAATTTTTTTTCTATATGTACTGAGAGAGAAGTGCATGTATGTTATTTATGATTATTGAGTAACTTAGTTGTGGGAGTCAATTGAAAGAATGCGATGTTGTAGGCGATATGCAATTAATATGTCACTATGCGCGGTATTGCAATTGTTCAATTTAGCGCATAAAATATAGCATGATGGTCCGGTCACATATTAAATCGTTTAAATAGCACTTCAGAGCATTGAGTTTAACCTTTTGAAATAAATCATGCTATTGGTAGGAACAGTAATAGTTTCATAAGTCACAACTTTTAAGTACGCTACGGCTTTCCTTTCAGGAGATGTTTAAGAATATTGGGAAATGCTATATTGGGAAATTCTTTTAAATTAATCATTAATCCCGGTGCCATCATCATCATCATCATTAAGCCCCTCTTAAACGTTTAAGAGGGGCACTACTCCCGAGAAATTCGAAAAATAGTTGTATTTAAATAATGTATGGCCGTCGCACACTTCCGACTTACCCCCGTAAAGTTCGTAAGGGATATCTGCAACCCAGGCTGATTTTACGTACAAAATCGTGGAATAAGAGACATTGCATATTCCACAAGTGGACTGTTCCAAAGAACTTAAGCAGGGAATTTAGAGGAAAGTTATTATGATTCTAATATTTTATTTTTTGTTAAAATCTTATCTTTATTTAATTTGTCTAATAGTAGTCTATACACGGCGGTAAAAACGGGTATTTTCAGAGGGTAATATTGCTTTAAGTGATTATGTTTTGAAAATCCGAATTAATAGGGGAACACATGAAGTAAACAAATCACCTTTTGAAACAAATCATTGCTCTATAAGCATTGCCTACGAAGAAAACAGCGGAATAAGTTTGTATGAAGAAAGAGCTAGTCACGTCTCCTTTTAAGTAGGCCTTAGCTTGACGATATTTATCACGGTCTAGATATAATACAAACTTCAATTATATCCAAACATGTATTGTCAAAGTAAATGGCTTCAAATTAATACAATTAGATGGTTTTATAACTGTAACCGTTTAAACAGCTATTGTTTAAAAGCTTTGCGACACCACTTCCCTATTCCGAATAGGTTAATGAATCGATATTAATAACACTCTCAAACACAATGTTTAGCGCACACAGGAGCTCACTGTGCTAGCATTAGCACAAGTGGGTAGTGTTAATGTGCTAAAGTTTACTGAACTCCCACCTTTTGGTACACTTTTGGTGTATTGAGGTGATTTAGTTAGTGTATCCGGAGTTTTTAATTATTAGACCGATTGAGATGTTCTGTAAAACAGAGTTTGTTTAGGAGAGTCGTGTTTTGGTCGTTCAAACTCGTTCTCTCATAAAATTAGTAATATTTAGCAGAGCCAAGAATATATTTAAGTTGTTTATTATACATACCTACTACCTAAGCTTATTTACAGAATAAGCTGATTGGTCAATCTACAAAATAGGTAGTGATATTGACTGTTCACAATGCGTCCTACGCTGTCGCATATTGTCGCATGAAATACTACGTGCACTCATCATAATCTAACACCGTATGGAAACATCCCATGAGCGTAAAGACAAAACATACTAAGTATAGAAAAAATCAGAAAATGCAAGAACTTCATACATTTTCATGGATGCGCCGGCGCGTGTCTCCAACGATTAGTTTCACTTGTCTATAAGTGTTCACCGACTTACAATTAGAATGATCTCGTGTCTATCATTTGCTTTTAAAGCTAGTAGTGATTGGCAGTCGCTTCGCAAAATACTGGTATTTACTTGTACCTATATGATAAGACGGGAAGCCGACCACAACACTATTTGGAAGAAGACTTTGAAAGAGAGTTTGGTCCTAAGAAGTATAACGAATAAAGAGCGGTATAATTGTTCTCTAAAAGTAGATAATCCTAGCAGCACACGGTGATAATCTCAGAGCAAGTTTTTATCAAAGTATTCATTAAAATTCTAGTAAAATGATGATATAATGCACTTTTGTATAGGTACCTAAGTTTTTGTCATTTTTGTACATAAGGCCACCGCATCGTTTAGACCATTATTCAAAATGATCCGCACATTACGATCAAAACCGCTATTTATGTACTGCCTCTTGTATTCATCTTTTTTTTTTGTTTCTCCAAGCTTGCATTGTGACCATATTTCAGATTATCTTAGTACAAACTTATTTTTTTTTCGGTATGTAAAGCTAATGGCTTCAACCTACGCTTAATACGGTGTGGGCATATGTCTGACTTTCACCGACTAAAAACATCCCGGTCCCGTCTCTGCCCTTGGCCGGAGTCGCGGGATCGCAAGCCCATTATCTGCTCGACTCCTAGTCTACACACATAACAAGCTAGAACTTTGAACATAGAACTCTCTCCATCTAAAATCAGCTTCATAACACGAGGAAATCCGCACCATTCGTAGTAGTTCATATATTTAGCTTTCAGTACGTTGCCCTTGAGTTATTTCGTCTGCTAAATGTATAATATTATAGTTCGGTGAACGATAAACTTGATACTTTAATGACTGCCGACGCTGTTTTAGAGATATTTGTGGTCTGCGTCGCTAATATTAGACTTGAGAGTTTAACCTGTACAGGTACACGAGGAATTTTGTAAGCATAATTATTGATGTTAGAATTAGTCTTAGAGTAATCATAGACAAGCATAAAGCGCGCGCATCGCTAGTAGCCATCTTGTGCCGAGCGTAAGCAAATTTCTAGCTATATGTACTACGCTCGTTTACTCATTTAAGTGATTTTCCATGCGACGATAGATGTTTATGCGAATTTATGCAAAACTATCGACGGTTCCAATATTATTAGGATAACATTAGGTTTTTAAATTGTTTAAATAAAACTGCGCGCTCTGTTTTGACACTAAATTGTACGATTTTACTTGTTTATGCTAGTGTGCTTACAGTTCTAACTCGATATGCGCTAATATAATATTTACCTTAAGGTATAAGGCGTTGTAGCTTCTAAATACACAATGGTTTCTTTTTTTAATAAATTATATGCCTCGTGGTTTGAAACTACACTCTTGTACTGAATTTTAAGATAATAGATTGAAATTGAATGTACATTGTTGAAGATCTTTAGATTACAAAGTTTCAAGTCGGTGAAAAATAGGTAACACTATTGTGTTCTTTTTTCTTGCCGAGGTTTGACCTTCATAATCTTACAGATACTCTTTCATGAATTCTTACCGTTTAAAGTATTTGCATCGATTTTCAATGTAATATTTTTTTAGTAGAATTTGGGAATGAAAGCTATTAAAATTAGGTTGCGTAATTTTAATAGCTATCATTACAACTAACACTTTTAAAGGAAACATTTTAAAAACGAATTAACAAACAAATAACATTATTTGTAATTAAGTTATACAGTTTATTAGCAAGCAATAAAGACAGTGTCATTGACATTTCCTGTAAATTACTTTAATATTGTCAATTTAAAGCTGAGTTCACTGTATAATTTGAATTAAACAAATCTCAACTTTTTAATCTATAATAACTTAGAACTCACCGAAACAGATTCTAATTATTCTCAGTGTCGCAACAAATAAAATATCTTTTTTTACTTTCACTAACTAAATGGTAATTACGAAGCGTGTCTACTTAATTTCAATAATTAGCATTGGTATGGAGGATTAAAGATCACTATCCAATGAGCAATTGGACAATTAGCGAAAAGAAAAAGTTCTAGTTTTAGAAGCCTACAAGCACATCTCAATTTAAAATCACTGCTAAGTATAATTTCGTGCGAAATCGCGACGGATAATTTTAAGAACGTCTTAAACTTAAATTTCGTTTGAGTATACGGAACTAATACGTATTATTTATTATTTTGCGTTAATACTCAATTCAGGTTGCTGAGCTAAAGGGTTTATTTTTGTCAAATACAAATCAAAATCGATTCGGAAAATTATTTAAGTAAATCTAGTGTTACTGATTTTTATCAATTACTTTCTATTCTCAATAATATCTATGGTTTTTCGTCTCAAATAAAGGTCTAATGTCAAAGTACAATTTTTCAATTTATATTAATAGTCATTTATGTACAATATTCCCGATTACTTTACGACCGTTTAATTATTCAAATGTGTGATGGCTGTTAAGATTATCCTCCAGTCGCCCACTCGAGGGATTAACATACTGCCAAATATACGAGAGATAGTTTAGCCCACGCGTTGTTTTAAATAACTTTTATATAGACAGTAGCCTAATTTATATACCATTCCAATAATTATGGCTGTATTTTATAACACCTTAGTCATTAGTGTATCTATTAAAATTAAATAAATGACCAATGAGCTCATTTGCATTCAATTCCAGAAAAAGTTTTGTTTTATTAACAAGCAGTCCAACAATTTTGCGAGGTTATAATTATTTTATTAATGAGTGCATTGATAGCAGAATGGTATAGGTACGGCTTCGACTTCTCCATGTTACATACCCACTGTGCGGCGTACTGCGACTTTGATCCCCGCATGAGACCGAATTAAATGTTCATCAAATACTTGTTCTAAAACTGGGATACGACAGGGAGGTGTATTGTCACCATATTTATGTCTAAGCATTATATGAAATAATAACGACCAAAAATGTATACTTAATTACAAATTTAGGAACATTCGAAGATTTCGACTCGCGACACCGCTCATGCTTAGGGACTCCTATTGAGTCTGAAACTAGTCGGGCGATCCTGATAATATGCCTGAGTAAACCGTTAATATTCCTAAATAATTGTGAATACTCACGAAAGTTGTTACACAAAATAGTGTAATGTTAGAAAGTATATTTTCTTTTAATGTTGTTGTAAAGGTTGATCAGAATTAACAAACATAATTGTAACAAATAGGGCTCCTGCCCCATTCTTCACGTATTCAAGCCTACACCGGCTCGTCCTAGTTTCCATTGGCGATAATAAGTGTTACTTAAGCGGATTTGGTTTACGTAAAAGCATTATATTACGACCTTGGTTTGTCTGGCTTCTCATGTTTTTAGGGCTGTCCTACACAAATTGCGGTTCTGTTGCTAAATTAAGTTTAATTACCTGAGCTAAATTAGTTTGAAGAATATGTATATCACAAAGCCTCGTTTCGCTGAAGGGAGAGGCTGCATGTGGTATTAGTCATATTTGACCCATAGTGTCCCATTTTACTAGCTAACACCTACCTAGTAAAAAATTAGTTGTGGTGTGCTGGTTAGACAGGCGGGTTAATTCGATAAGCCTGGAAGCAGACCTCAACATAGCTTGGAAAAAGCTAGGCAGATATAAACGACTATGGCTTAAAAGCCAGAAACCCCAAGATTTGACGAAAAGTTGGTGTTCCACGCTTTAGCAGAGAAGCTTCACAAGCCGATGAAAACAATTAAATAAACGTTTGACTTATTTTTACTTTAATCTTCCATGATGTACCACAGTTGACTAGAAAACCTCTACATAGTACCTAAGTTAATAACCCAAGTTTATTGCTAAGCTGTACATACAATTTTCCGTTTATTCAGTGGTAGGTAATTTTATAAAGGAAATGACTTTGTTAAAAGCTTGCATCCTGTACCTGTACGGTTGCAATTCTCCTATAGTGTATTGTCCATTGTTCACGTCGCTGATAGAATTACACAAAAGTTTAATGTCAGTACCACAAGTATTGAAGAAGCAATTATTTAATGGAAACTACTATTGCCTGATTCTCTGTTTACTTGGTTGGCTAACCTGTCTTTTTGTTACAATATGAGTGAGATATATATGTTTACCCTTGCTTTTACAATATCCTTCTATCATATCAGACTAACAAAAAATTGCTTCTTAAACCAGCGTATGGACCTGGACATCTGTGATCACTACCAGTTCCATCTGGTCGAAACGGTAAGCGAATTAAAATACCAAGATAAAAATGTAATTGTTTAAAATAAGGCTTTTATTCTTAACTAAGAACCCAAACTACTGATTTGTAGGTATATCAACTATACTATACTATACTACTGTATATCAACCCTTATACGCCTACTTTAGAAACTAATTTTCTAGAAAAAGGCTATCCGTCGTACTTCTAAAATACTCGGTGTTGGCAATATTAAAGTGTAATAAAAAATGAACGATGCTGCAGGAGCATTATTGATCCGCGCCGCCCCTGTCTGTCGCCTGTCTGGCTGACTTTGCCCCTCCAGCAAATAAGGGAAAATATAGGGATGGTAACTGTTTGATATTAGAATTAAGACCCTAACTTATACCTAGAATTCTCAAAATAAAACAACAGAAAGTCACAAAATTGTAATATTTATTGGAATAGAAACGGTTATCTTAAAGTTAATTTAGTAAATTCACCCTTAACTCAACAACGTAATGCTCAAATTTCTTCTGAGATTAAAAAAGAGGTGCGAATTCGGGCGCATTCATATTATTTTGACGGTGAAGAATTTAGACAAGAAGAATGTTGAACATTCACCAGGTTTAGACTCAATTCGTACTAGCGTAGAGTCAGATGAGCGCATGATACAGATGACCACACTGCTAGATTTCAAACCATAATATTAATATCTCATCATGATTTTATCCTTCTGTTTATAAAAACATATTAATTTTACTTATTTATAGTGGGCTTGTGAATCATATTTTCCGGGAAACCCCGACCTCAGTTGTTTTCTCTATCATGTTACCTGGCATCATGTCCCTGTGGCTATAGAAAGTTCTAGATGAAAGTATATCGCTATCTGATATGCTCTGTGATAAGGAGGATTGAATATCGATTTTACTACTGATATTTTTACTTTTAAAGTTATTGCTGTTATACAAGTGGTTATTAAAAGACTTGTATTTTACTAAAGGGGCTTGGGATTCGCCTAATAACTTGCAAATTGTAAGATATCATTATGAGAAATTGTCTGTAGACTTTATATTAAATGCAGCGTTCGTTCAGGAGAATTGCTGTCCTAAAGTACGGATACCTGACTAATAATTGGAACTTTGAATATATTTACGAATTACACAAACCAGCAACTCCTATCCCAAAGTAAGATAAGGTAGGCACTGTATCAATGCATTAATTTATGTTTATTCATTTATTTTTCTATGGTTTTAATATAGCGTCTGTAGTAATTTAAACTTTATCGCGGTCTTATTTTATTTTTTCTAACCATCTCTGTCCCACTGCAGGGCCTCTACCTACTTCTATCTCTCTCTGATTAGGGCTGTGCTGTACCAATTTTTATCGAAGGAGTCCAGGTCGTCCCGCCATCTCCGTCTGGGCCTGCTGCGATGTCTCTTGCCATTTGTCGTGGTTTACTACCACATAAATTAACCCGCTACCGCAAAAGAAAGGTTAATGCCAACAAAATTACTATTTTGAGTAATATCACTTGACCGAGTCATTAAAAGGTAGTTATTATGCTTATTCAGAGTTTATGAAGTGTGGTAATATCATTACCCACCTTTTATAACGTCGGTTAACAGTACGGCTGGCGTAATAACGTGATTAATGGTGAATCATGAGCTTTTCTCACGGTTTGTGTCTTGGGGAGGAATAAATAAGAATAACTTAATTGTTGGTAACATAGTTGTATTCTTATTAAGTTATGAATAGTTGCAAGAAAACTGTTAATCGTGGTTTAGACATTTGTTATAACAATAATTGTGTTACAAAACGGTGATGTTATATCTTGTTAAGACCATGTTTAAAGTGCGTAAGAGAACGAGGGAAATTATGACTTTATCACACAAATATATACCTAGATTAAATTGTTTAAAAAAATGTATCTTAGAATGTAAATAATAATCGATAGATAGTTTTCCTATACCCCATATTTATTTTTTCATTTCCAAGTACCTATGAGGAAATTGGGTGGTTTCTCCATACAAATACTCTCATCCGTTTCCTCGCTGTTTTATGCCCTGAAAACAATTTTTTTTTAGTAATTAGAATAAGAAAATATATATTTACCTATAAATATTATGGTCCTCTGCTTTCCTTTTTGATAATAATGTAAATTATAAATTAATCTTATCTTCTGTGCATCTCCATCTACCTACTATCGTAACCGTGGTATTTATTGGTCAGTTAATCAGTGACTCCAAATGAAACTATGCTAACCAATCAGTAGTTTTCTCACCAGTCATAGATATTGTTTACATAGCATAGTTTCCACACTCGCGTCAATAACTTCTCACGTATATTATGTACAAACAAACCGATAACCGATTGTTCCTGTTAGTAATTAATAATTTGTAAACATTCGTGTTTATATTGGTAAGTGAATTATGTGTACCTGTTTAGTTACTACATATTCTATAAACCAACAAGATTTCCTTATTTTATTTTTTAAGAATTATTAAGTACTGAACTACTACTTCGTTGATGGTGATCGATATCGTCTCGCCATGGCTTTTTAGCCTATACTATCAGTCAGTTCGGGACACCTTTGACAAGTGGGACAGTTAATAGATTAGGTTAAAAAACTAATTTACGAAATAGGCAATTTTTCTGTCACCTCCTTGTTTGTCTATTTAACCCTTGATTCTTGACCTAAGGTGATCTTAGGTTGCGATAACTTGCTACACATTGAAATAAAACTTTCTTAAAAAAAAACCATTAAATTATAAATTGTATAACAAAATGAACACCTTATAAAGTGTCACTAACGAAATGACCTAATTAAGAACAGTAATTAAATAAACAATTAGTAATTCATGTTTAAACTGCTCATGCACTTATCTATAATGTTTTCTTTTTGTTACAGGTACGTTGACCCCGACTATTTGGGTTAAGATAAGACAGTTCAAACAATCATTGTTTGATGAAAGTTTAAGAGGATATTTTGAGACAAACTGTCTTGATAAATGTTTGAAAGCCGATGTTACTTCGGTAAGTTGGTTTTAAGTAAAAATAATCGCAAAAATAATGAATCTGCAAACAACAAAAGCTTCTACTATTGAAACTACAAATATACAACAATATGACGATAATTAATTTCATTCGAATATCTAGGATTATTATAGAAAAAATACCAACACAAGACGGTCTAGAGATGTTTTAAACAATACAGTTTCAAGCAGACTCCATTACTTCTGGGTACTTAAACTAATTAATTATGCGTTCATTAACATTGTAATTTGCTTTAAAAACCTTAATGCACATACATTTTATTTTACGAGATCAACCCACCTATAATAATACCGATGAGACTTAAATCCTTATGTTAAAATTAATAATTATTCCCATTCGATAACCATTTAAATATACCGGTTTAACTTGACTACTTGTTTTTTTGCCACAGTAAGCACTTACTTATGTAAATAAATGTGGACAATATCACATACATTGCTATGAACCCGAAGTAAGTAGCTAAAGCACTTGTGTTATAGAATTCAGAGACAACGAAGGTACCACAAACTCCCAGACCCGAGACAATGTAGAAAAGTGGTTTTCTACATTGACCCGACCGAGGATCGGACCCGGGTCCTCAGAGCTGGCGACACCTTGAAAACCGGTGTGTACACCACAGAGATATCTATAAATCGTAAATCAGAATAGTCACGAACTCACTATTTCTTTAATAAACTAAAGTCGAACTTGAAATTAATCTAATTTATGTCGATACTCCGAAGTCTTGGTATGCAAGGACATTAGAGGAATGTGTATCGGTAATCTGATTAAATATAATAGTCTTCGCGTTGGCTTCCTAGTAATGTGTTATTTCTAGACAGGTTCGTTGTATTGTGTTCTGTTTTTTTTTGGCTTAATTAAGTCTTTAGTATATGAAGTAATAAATAATCATTCTGGACAATATTACATACTTTGTGTACGTAATATGATTTTACTTAAAACTGTAAGTAAAATCATATTACGTACAATTTAATATTACAGAATAATACGTAATAACTGTTATATAAGTATATCATATCGTTATAAACACGACAGTCCAGCTACTTTATCATATTACTATCATTAATGCACGCTATGCCAGTGCCAGTGTGGCATACTGGCATCTGGCAAATGAAGACAGGACCGACAATCCGTATTAAGATTAAATAACTCCCGTCTAACGATCTCAGTAATTGCATAGGAAATAACCTTATATCAGTAACTTATTTAAAACACAGTTATAGGAAATTAATAAACTCAGATTGCCAACTGATTTATCTAGCATATTATAAACAATTTACCCCGTATTAAGACTTAGAATTACTTTAATTACGTGAATTAAGTGAGATTAGTTGTAACGGAATTATTATTTATCTTTCCTGCATTACATTTGTGTGTAAGTAAATAAGCTTATGTTTCTTATGAAGCCATCTTTCGTAGGAAAACTGTTCATGTTGCTATTTACTTTTACATACCTATAGGAAATTTATTTAAAGCCACCTAAATAATAAAAAACAAAATTGTATCGTTATTTATTTTTTTGTTTTTGTATTTGTTATTATATCTATTAGGTATTCAATTCGTTTCTTTCGTGGTCTGCCGCCGGAAAGGATTAACTTTAATTATACAGTAGTAGTATTATTTAACTATAGTAAATATAAAAAATATAAATACCTAGATTAAATATAAACAAAGAGATCAAATAATGCCACGTGAGAGCTAACATGTCATCGTACAATTATTATGATTGTCAATAGAAGGTTCTAGAAAGCAAAATCTTAAATGATACATAATTATTGGTTCGCTCGTTTATTACACAACACGGAACTTAAATTCTGCTCCAGTATTCATTGTTAAAGAAGCAATCTCCATAATTTCTACAGCCCTACGATTACATAAGTAATCGCTGGCAAAATCCCAACAAAATAAACACGCAATTTATTTATGGTTTAGTCCAAATACATAGAATATTCATTTATTTTTTTATCGATTTCCAAACTCGATAACAATCTATAGAAGCAACCTAATTTGCAAATATATGGCCACTTGGGGATCGAAATATACCTATTATTTACACATCCTTTGATAAACACCGTTAAACAAGTGTCGCAATATGCTAATTTTTTCACTACACGTTCGTTAATTAGCACAAATTGACACTAATCCAACGTGTCAAGGTTTTATACTAAGGCTTCCGGTGGTACTGTCGCAAAATATCTATAGTTTCAACCACAAATTCCTAAGCGTATGGACAAAATTCAGCTGACGTTAATTGCTGTCGTTAAATATGTTAATGGACGTCGAAAGACATCGAAATATATTTTAAAACAGAGCTATAAAGATCACCGATGCGAATATATGAATAAACATATAATTAAATTTTATTCTGCGTAAATGTCCAAATATTGAATTTAGAGGAGAAACAAAATATGTTTTGTGTGATCTTAAAAATGTTGACATTGTCTGGTCGTTTGGCGTTACGGCGCCCTCTGATTGGGTGACGCGTGTGCGGCACAGCGAAAGTACAAACGGTCAGAGGTGCTCAACCATTGTCAATGGTCACGGTTCCTGCTTTAACTAGCAACTGTGACGTGAATTTGATATGCTATTGTTGCATGTTGGAGGTCGCAAGTTTTTGTCTCGTTTCGCATGTTGACTGGTGACAAAATATTTTAAATCGTATCTAACTTTTTGTTGATAAAATCTGTTTTTGTCAACTTAATGGCATTTGCTTTTCATTGCTTTTGCTGATAATTTACTATGTAATTTTTTGTATTGGTTTCTCTTGCATAGTATGGAATAGATTATACGTTAAATAACTTTGTTGAATTTATTTAGATTTAAACTTGTGGCAGTTATAGTTTAGTACTTGGAAATACTAGTCCGTACAGTCGACTCATATGCTGTTGAGTTACTCAATGATACGCTACTTATAAATGTGAATAGTTCAAAGGTAAAGTTATAATATTTTAATAGCCTTTAATATTCTTTAACTTTTAACAGAGTGGTATTTTCGCACACTATTAACAATCCTTTAAACAAACATAACAATATAATAAATTAATAATATCTCAGTAGTTATATTTACGATTCCATTTAAGAATAGTAAAATTCTCATTACACTATACTTCAATATATGATCTTAGTAATAAAATATTTTCCCCGATGTCGTAGCCATAAAGAGAGATAAGTTTAAGTCAACACAATTAATCATAGAAAGATACAGATAGTTATTGTGCAATCGTTGACTACCACGCCCCGCGGCTTCGTCTGTGATACCATAAGCAACATAACCTTAGGTACCTGTAGGAAGTCGGTTATCTGTTTACTTGTAAAGATACCCATTTGTTTGGTGAAATTGTAGTGGATAATGAAATATTGTTAGTTCTTAGGTACGAGTTTGTTAAATATTTACTTCTGGAAAGCAAGGTTTAATTAGGTATCGGATATTGGCTGTTAGTAATTTCTTTGTATCAATATGAATAGTTAAATAAAAAAATTAACTTCGTTTGCAGCGTTTATAGTTTTTACTCTGGTAATATTGTAAGCAACATAGGTGCTTAAACATAACTATGTTAACACAGTATGTATATTATTTTACTATCTTATCTACTACCCTATTAATTAATAAAAATCATATTAATAACACGTTAATACTAGTATCAGCTATATGCCCGCGAGATATAGATAAAAACTGCAGTCAGTTAAAAGCCCGCTTTAACAGCCCCAAGGTACATAAAAGATAATAGCACAGTTAAGACAACAGATAAACATCTTGCAAATTCGGTGGCGAGGCAGTGACATAATCCATACTTAATATTATAAATGCGAAAGTAACTCAGTCTTTTTGTCTGTTACGCTTTCACGGCTAAACTGCTCAACCCATTGCGATGAAATTTGGTATGGAGTAAGCTTGAACTTCAAGAAAGAACACAGTCTATATTTTGCTGCGATGACCGTCATCCACGCGGGCAAAGTCGCGGTTGAAAGCCAATATATTATATTGAGAAGCACTAATGAGGTTCACGCCTGAATATACTGTAAAGGAACTTAACTTTAAGACGGTCTTAAATGGCTGTCAATCACTGCTTTACACCTTGAAGTGACAGAGGGAGCGTTAGACTTAACGACGACGACGTTGGAGTGCGTTTGAGTTTTTTGACATTAGTTTAGCCAAAAATAAAAGGATTTAACCAACAGTAGCTAAAAGACATCAGTCAAGTTACGACACGGTAGCCGTCCAGGCATGTTGTGGCGGGAAATGTCGAGAAATGTCGTAGGTCAGCCATCTTGCGCAACCGTTACAAAACTGATCACCGGACATTTGTTTTGGTTTTAAAACGTTCTGTTTTTGAATTTTAGTTTTTTATTTTTGTGCATGTGTCTGTTTGTTTTTATTATGAGATCACAGTTATTGTTTAAAAAACTGAATCATGAGAATGCTGAGAATTTGCTCATGTTATGTTTACTTGTATATATAGCTCAACTATCTCTAATTTGGTAAACACAAATGTTTAGTCAATATATGACTAAAAAAAAAAATATTTCCCGATTAATAAACAAGATAATTAATACTATAAACCCTCTTTATTATCAGCTCCTTATTCGCTAAAGTAAGATACTAAATTCAAATAATATGTTGTCTATTAATCTTGGTCCTTATTACAACCTCGAAGGGCCAACCTAAAAATTAAGTTGTACTACAAAACTAACTTAATTAGGGGCGTGTTAGACAATAAAATAATTGACACAGAGTCGTATTAACAGTCAGAGTAACAAGACAAATGTCAGAACAAATTGCTACGCCCTAAATAATTGCGTTGCAATATATTATAAATAAGCTAAACTATTATTTAGTGTTTGTGATCTAAAATATGAGACAAATATTAATTAGGTAGTTAATCAGTGCGATTGTTGTTTGCTAGCGGGCTTTGACGTTATGTAATCTGTCAAATATTATTTATAGATACCCTTGTAGACGTGGCTTTGCTTGACTATTATGACTCGTTATCCGACATTATAATTACATTTAGAAATCTGAAAATGATAAAGCCCTAACTTTCTTATAACTAGGCTAGCTGTCCCCTGCGACTTTGTACGCGTGTTTTAGTTTCAACGTTTTTCATTTTTTTGACGTGACAACGTCTTATAAATTGGTTTGCCGGGTGACACTTCAAGAAACTGCGTTACGCTCCGCTCACGTTATGCGCTCACAATGAGAGCGAGTGAGAGGCACGCGTCCCTTCCACTCGGGCATGGTTAGCCCGCCTAAGAGCGAGAGAGACAGACATAAAAAGACCACTCAAAGTCGTTGTCACGTAAAACTTTCGCCCGTATACCGACTTTACAGGCAACCAATTTTTTTTTCTAACATTTTTCATTTATGCTCCGCTCCTTTTGGTCGCAGCGTAATGTTATATGGCTTATAGCCTTCCTCAATATATGGGCTATCTAACACTGAAAGAATTTTTCAAATCGGACCAGTAGTTCCTGAGATTAGCGCGTTCAAACAAACAAACAAATAAACAAACAAATTCTTCAGCTTTATATATTAGTAAGTATATAGATTATATTTCATGTATGTATATTAACTAGCGACCAGCCCCGGCTTTGCACGAGTAGACAAGACATTAATGAATTATACACAAAAACCTCCTTAATCACTCTATCTATTAGTGAAAGCCATTTAAAAATCGGTTCGGTAGCTTTTGAGTTAATCGCGCTCAGACAGACAAACAGACGCGGCGGGTGCTTTGTTTTATAATATGTATATCTAGATAAGAGAGATTTGATGGACAATAGAAAAACTTATTTTACATATATGTTTGTTTCCTTATATGCTGTGTACAATGTCCATAGCCTCTTTCTCCCATGGCTACGTACAGTCAAGCCAAACTCAGATTATTTTAAGTCCTTTTACCTTTATATTGAAACAACTAACCAATACTCGGAAGAAAGTTGCTTTATAGGTGCAGTGAACTGCGGTTGTGGATCGATTTCCATGTAACGTGTGTAATTGGAGCTGTTTTGGTCAGAAATCGCATAAGGTTTGGGTTTAATACAACCGATTGGATTTGGAATCGATATTTCGTTTTGTTTAATGATGTTCTTTCTTAAAATACATCTTGATATGTGTAACACAAAATAGGCCTTGCATCTATAGGTTACCAACCTAATTCGTATTATTGTATTATAATATAATAATAATACCATCCTATAAATGTCCTACAGCTGGGCACAGGCCTATTCTCATATAGAGAAGGCACGAGCATTGATCACCACACCACGCTTGCTCGTTGCGGTTCGCATTTTTAGAATCCAGGTTTCCTCACGTTGTTTTCCTTCACCGATTGTCAATGAAGTCTTAGTTAGAATAATTACGAAAGTACATATAACTTTGAAAAAGTCACATTGGTGCCTGTAATGGGTTCGAAACTGCGACCTTGTGCACACAAATCCATTCATTGCACCACTAGGCCACCACGACCTCCATTATTTTACATCGTATTATTTAAGTCAATTTAATTTGGTGACACCATTTTTCTATTATGTTAGTAGTAATTTTAAATATTGTAATTGTCCATCGTGAGGAAACGCAAGAAAGGTGATGATACATAGGTATTATACCTAATTAAAAATTGTGTAATTCAAATGTAACTTTACCTTATTTTATCCTCGTCATACACAACCCCCGGTACCAACGACCGACCTACTTATGACAAATCGCTGTGTATCTTATCTACAACATATACAGACAAAACAAACGCACTGTAATTAAATATAGTTAATCTAGATCTTGTGATGTGCCTAATTAGCTTTGTGATAATTTTCCTTTGTTTAGCACTAGATAGAATGCACTGTGCATATTTGTGTTGTACTCAAGGCGTGTTATGTATTATCACGCTAAAATTTCCTGAAGGGATAGGTATTAGTGTGTGGATAATATCAATAAATATTGTTCTGCTATTCATTAATATGCGGTGTCAATAATCTATAACTATCAATATTTACGTATGTAAGTTGCCCTACAGTAGGTCAGTAACAGGCTAGTATTGTATAACCCTGAGAGAAAAAATAAGCAAACAATAGAGTGCGCATATCGAGTATGAACTGTAGGCACTAGTATGAACAAGTAAAATCGTAAAATTAGTGTCAAAACAGATAGTGCCGTTTCATTAAAACTATCTCAAAACCTACTGTTACCCTTTCTCAAAAACGTCTGTCGTCACAAGGAAAATCACTTAAATCAGTAAACAAGCGTAGTACTTACAGCTAAAAATTTGCTTACTCTTGGCACAAGGGGCTACTAGCTATGCGCGCTCTCTATGCTTGTCTATATTTACTCTAAGATATAACCTATAACTGTATTATTGTGGGGGCAAAGGAGAATGGAGCCCAAATGCTACTGAATTTCTTTAGAAAAATATTAATGAAAGCTATTGTAGTCACATGAATAATGACAGCCAACAATACCTAGCTTTGACAGGTGATCAGTGACGTCACAAAGAGCTGTTTGATAACACTTATCTTGTCGGTTGCGTAAACAACGAAAATATTTTCAATATCAACAGGTTTCGACTGTGTGTGACATTAAACACGTAATTGTTTGGATACTAGGTTATTGATAAACGATGTGAAATATTAATGGTAACAATAAAAGTCTTGTTTCTCTTATCTTTTTTGTTAATAAGTAGGTACTTGTGCAGTCACTGATATATTTTTACTGTACCTACATGTTACTAAAGAAAGTAGCTATTGTATTTAGTAAGACTTCAAAATGCTTGTGGATGCCCCATTGATAAAAGATATCAATTAAATAGAATATCAAAAATATAGATAGAAGTTAACGAGTGGTGTACACACCGGTTTTCAAGGTGTCGCCAGCTCTGAGGTCCCGGGTTCTATCCCCGGACGGGTCAATGTAGAAAAAACCACTTTTCTACATTGCCTCGGGTCTGAGAGTTTGTGGTACCTTCGTTGTCTCTGAATTCTAGAACACAAGTGCTTTAGCTACTTACTACGGGTTTAGAGCAGTGTATGTGAAGTTTTTTTTTTTTTTTTTTTTTAAATCATTTATTTTATGAGGCTTTTTTGCACTTTTGCGCCAAGTCAGCCTCGTAAGGTAACACAGATTACAAAAAATCTTATCACTAAACATCTATTCATCTACACACCTCACCACGTCGACATGCAGCGCCTCCAACGACTCACTGACACTATCATACGTATTCACAGAACAGTGTTTGTAATGATCAGCAGCAACCCGCACAATGGTAGAATCCCTGCCCTGCTCGGGATTTCACTATTTTGTACTGGGCTGTAACCCAGTACAAAATATTGAATGTATAATGCCAAAAGAGCGTACTAAGCTGTAACCTGTGTTCAAACTATTAAGTATTTCTTCTCAAAAACACTTCTTTAACAAATTTATAAATTGCACTACTCTGCTCCGAAACAGGCCTCCCAAGCAACACATTAACTCCACCACTATACACATCGCCACCGACCACCTTCCACATCATAGGCCTCAAATCATCGTAAGCGCTACATTCCAACAAAATGTGGTACAAATCGTCCAATTTATTTAAGCAAATATGACAAAGAGGGGATGGATTTACACCCATCAAATGTAAAAAACTATTAGTAGGTACATGACCAGACCTAATTCTAAATGCTAAAACTAAAAGTTCTCTTGAAAAGTTAGCTACGTCAAACCATGGAATTCGAGGCAGCTTCTGTTGGATGGTTTTATACCACAAACCCTTTCCCGCAGTTAGTATATTGAAGTGGTTCTCCCACATTTTAAAACAAAACTCTCTCATTCTAGGAATTAGCTCCGTAAAATAAGGATTACTAGAAATGATTATGCCATCCGTAACAGCCTCTACAGCAAGCGTATGTGAAGTTGTCCACATTTATTTATTTATTATAGATAGAAATAAATGTCAATATTACATTTCTGCCTTTCTTTTTCTGAGTAACCACTCTCTCCAAATTCAGCTGATTTAGCTTTCAATACTGCTTTTCTGACCTCCACGACCCATTTACTGGATACAGTAAATTTCTAGAGTAAATAATATAATTGATACTAAATACTTGAACTCTAAAACCCCTGTTAGATACTCGTTAGCCTAAATTGATAGTTAAACTGTAAGTTACAGACGGTTAACCAAATTGATTGCACAACATCGACATTTGTGAACAGATTCCATCAATCTTGATATCTCAATTATTTCTGAACGTTTCGTCACGTCTTAGTGTAATTGACACACATACAGACAAATGTGTGGTATATACGTGCATTAACAATTGATGTGTGTATGTGTGCTACATGTACAAAAGGTAACGTTTCACTCACACTTTGTGTTGCAGTGTCTTTTGTTGGTACAAGTTTAAAGTTGTAAGCGATTATATATTCTGACGTCTAATTTTGTGTAATATAATTTTGAGGTCGAAATTTTTTCTGACGTAAGGATCTATTATGTCTTCTTAATCTAATCTATTATATACCTATTAGATTAAATTATGTCGTGGGATGAGTAGTTGGTAATTAACATGCCAGCCATACTTATCACACAGTCAAAAGAATTTTGCTTTCAATTGTGTTTACAAATGTATGGCCGAATACTAAAACGTCTATCAGTTTTAAGTCACCGTTAAGTCTCATTCTGTCTCTATCACTCTAAGGTGTAATGTAGCGACAGTTAGACGTTAAAGGACATCTTAAAGTTAAATAGTGTTTCAGTATTCGGGGTTAGGCTATTCAATCCTATTGTTTAATAAAGTTGGATAAGGGATAACAAGAGAAAGATGGTTGGCGCTCTTTGGGGAAGGCCTATGTTTAGAAGACGGCATTAGGATAATATGGCAATGATAAAAATTCAATATAACAAGACTAGTGTACCTAGAATAGGCGCTTTAGAAACGTTAACTTATTATTACAACTAAATAGCTTTAGGTGCGTAATCATTATGATTATTTTATCTAAACTGCAAAACAAAGTGCCAAATAAATAATTTGATATAGAAATAGTATTCTATCTCTTTATTTTACCCGTATTTTATTATTTCTATCTTACCGCTATTCGCTTATTCTTTGCACCATACATCGCCTGCATTATGTCACATGAAGTAATAAGAGTGTTCTTATAAAGCGCACGATCCTTACATCACACTGGCGAAACTGTGTTACTTGTAAACATGAATGTAGCTCTCATGTTCTGCTTCGTCAGGTATATTTGATACTCATTTACGAAAGTAATTACATTCCTTAAAAATAATTAACATGTAAAACGGTATCGATTCAATGGAACTCTTTTAATTGTCTCTTAAGACGTCTTGGCCGTGTTTTGCCGAATAAAAACAGTCGAACATGATAGGCCACACCCCTAATTAATGTTTTCTAATAAAACTGGCGCTGCGAACACGGCTTTAACAACGTAAGTGTTGTGTCCATGAGGTTGCAGGTTCAAAGCCACCATAAATATCGTGTTTGACTTTAGGTTTTATCAATCTGAAATCGCTAATACGACATTATGGATAAGCAATGCTCCCTTCTTTAAATATGAAGGCCTTAGCTCTCCAGTGTAACAGTTACAAAATTTTTTATTGACATGGTTCTCTTTTTATTTAAACGTATGTATGAAACAGTAGTTCTCATGCAAGGGTCAATTCAGCAGATTCTCGTCTCCACTTACCAAAATAACTTTCTGCATATTTGTCACGACGTCCATCTTGGCATCAAGATGTGTCGTAACTTGACATTTTGTTGAATTATCAATTTGTGGTGTGACAAGCTAATGCATATTTAATGGATGGTTCCATTGCTAATTTTCAATGTACTATTCCGACTTGTAGAATCAGTATCCGGCTATGGAAAATCCGAATTTGTGTTTGATTTTATTTGCACCATATACTAACTATCCCTGTCCATCCGGAAGGGTAGTTAAAAGTCTGCGCCTTTATCAAGTCTGTGGGTATCTCTCTTTGTTAAAAAGCTTCTTATAATAAGAAAGTCTGTTGTCATTCATTTGGCCCATTTTGAGATAGCTTTTTGCGACCATTTTTCTGTGGGTTTAATGTAGCTTGCCAGATTGGACCTAAAAAACATACATTGAAAGTTAATTTAAAAAATAAAAACTTAAAACTGTTTCATTTACAGTAGTTTCAAAATATTTAGCAAATATATATACTAACTAGTTGTTGGACTATTTATAGCATCGCTTCCGATCAGTTAAAGAGAATGAAACAATATCAATTGTAAGTACACTGACCTCTTACGCAAACCAGGTCACAGGAAAAAGCAAGCTTGCGAAATATTATTAAATAGGTGTCAACTTGCTAGCATTTCCATATTTCTGTCAGAAAAGCGAAGTGACAAAATTAATTTAATAAATGGTTAAAAGGACTGTGTGTAAATAAAATGTCGAGGTGGCCTAGTGGTTTAGTGAACGGATTTGTGTGCACAAGATTACAGGTTCGAACTTCTTACAGACAAGTATCAATGTGACGTTTTCAAAGTTATATGTCCTATCTTAATTATAATTATTCTAAGACATCATTGACAATCGGTTTAGGAAAACATCAAAACATCATGAGGAAACCTGGATTCCAAAAATTTAAATCTATACTCGCAAACCAGCAATGAGCAAGTGTCAATGCTTGTTCCTTCTCTATATGAGAAGGGGCCTGTACCCAGCAGAGGTACATTTATAGACTGGTATTATTATAAGGACTGCATAGCTCAATAATGTTTATTTTATACATTTTAAAATTAGGAATATTCAAATTATACAAATTAAGTAACGAATTAAGTGTCATCAAAACACGTTAATTAATAAGTTACACCACACAAAGGATATTGCAAATAGAACTAAATAGTCATAATTAATTGAGCGACAATGGCGCAAGTCTAAGCGGCAATTTTGCAACATACCTACTAAAAAGATATTAAAATGCATATATTTTCGCAATTCGTTTTACAAGGACTAAGCATTATTAAGCAACAATATAGGTATGCGAATTGATGGCTATTGGCACTAGATTTGTTTCCATACTCTTACTTTACTCTTGTACCATGTACCATGTACCATGAACTACCTGTACCATGAACTCTTTAAGTAGGTCTGTTGCCGCTGTGGAAGCGAGAAGGCGCACTACACTGCGCGTAGCTGCGTCTTGCTTATCTATACTAATATTATAAAGCTGAAGAGTTTGTTTGTTTGTTTGTTTATTTGTTTGTTTGAACGCGCTAATCTCAGGAACTACTGGTTCGAATTGAAAAATTCTTTTTGTATTGGATAGTCCGTTTATTGAGGAAGGCATAAATGAAAAATGTTGCAAAAATGAAAAACCGTTGAAACTAAAACACGCGAACAAAGTCGCGGGGGACAGCTATTCTACATATAATTCAAGTACCTTACTTTGGCTTCAGAGCAATGTATGTGATGTTGTCCACATTTATTTATTTAAGATAAAGTCAACAAAAATTAAAATAGTATCCACAAATCATTTAATGTAAACAAATTGATTCAACCTCTAATCCTTCGGTGAACGTTTATTGAAACATAAAGACCTTACACAATCTGATATCATATGCAGGCATTAGTTTCGAAACGAATCTAGGTATTTCTAGTTTTATTTAATCATAGATTAGTATCAAATCGTACTATTTAAGCGTTAACTTACTGTAGGACGATTTACCCAGCCCGATTTGAGGGCCTGAAAAATGTATTAGGTTGGACTGGACGCAGAAGTTCGGAGTAGCGAGTGTTGACACGCCTATGTCCAGCAGGCCACGATAGGTCGAATTGATTGATACTAAGATACCTATATGAACTCAAAATACAAAACCTACCTTAAAAATAAACAAAGTGGATAGATTTCTAAATTGAGAGCAAAGCTCAATAGAGCTTTATGTAACCTAAACATGTCATCTTATATTTGTTTACCGTTTTAATACCTATTCTACGAAATCCCTGTTGTGTGAAGTTTTATCTATAATTCCATACAATAACAGGGAAGATTTTGTTCATAAAACAAAGTGCTATAAATAAATGTCTAGTAAGAAGACAATTTAAGTATACTTTAGCTTCCAGCATTCAGGAGAGATGACTATATTAGTTTTAGAGTATTTTGAGCTAAATATCGTGTATTTTATGTCAATTTATCTCGCTTATCTCCATATAAGATAAGTTTTGCTTCCTACGCATGACATCTTTGTTTTTGTATCGATGTAACGGTTTTGTTGTAGGTCGTGACTCATATAGTACTGAGACAGTAGACGAAAATAATGTATGAAAATTCTCGGTGCATGTGTTGTTTCTTTATAAATAACTAGCGACACGCCCTTTCGCATGGGTAGCACAGCAATATAGGCTATGTTACTCAGTGATAATATAGCATTCTAAGGGTGAAAGAATTTTTGAAATCGGCCCAGTAGTTTTTGAGTTTATTTGTTACAAACATACTAAAATACAAATCTTTCCTCCTTTTAATATTAGTATGAAAATAGATAGTGACATATTAATGTCAGTTAAAGACTAATAAATTAGTTCCAATTATTTAAACCGACCTATTTTTTATTTAGCATATTAAGAAGATTTTTACTTTGTTTGGAGATTTTACTAATAAACCATTCATGAATAAATAATAAATAAAGTGGTCACTTTGGTCCACAAAAATTGTGCTGCAATCAAATCCAAAGCAAGTTCCTACAACATCAATTTTCCTTGTAATTACTCAAACATAACAAGAGTCAAACAAAAACATTAAATTTTAGCTCAACCGATGAAAAACAACATGCAATATTTCATAAACCCGTGGGTGTTTGTATTAGGTCCGTACATGGGCAGATAAGCAAATGCAACGCCCACTGCCTTTCATAATACATCCTTGGTAATAAGCCTTAGTGTACGCCGAGTAATGGAACGCATTTATGATTTTGCTGTCGATTAATTGTGTGGTTCTCAATGTTTGAGGACGATTTACTGTCATAAAATGTTGGATAAACTTTAGGACCTCATAAACAGGACATGTATTGCTAGATAGCAATGTGTTATTACAGCTCTTAGATTAGCACTTGTCTAAAATTCGTAGTATAGGTAGCTATTCCGTTTTATTTCACTACGAAGTGTTGTCAAATTTTAAACAGTTACGTCTGACTAGTGACATATTCAGGTTTGGTTTAGTTACGATTAACGTTGAATTAATGAAGAAATATAATTTCTAGATAGTTATTCAATTATATGTAACACTATCAATCACATTTGTTTCTTTACGCATTCCGTCAAATCAAAGTAAACAATATCTTACGTATATATGTTGAGAACCGAATGCCCACTTAACAATATGACATACATGGACCACTAGACTACAAACATTACAATAATACCTATATGTAAACCATTACACTAGCATGAATACGACCTTTAGAATTTTGTTGTCTATGCAAATTAAATGTGGATTCCTAATAAATACATAACACAGAATTCCAACCGCACTGGCTCATACGCAAGTAAATTTGTATTTCTAGAATGTTTATGAAGATTTTTATGTGCCTTACAATTTTAAATTCAATATATGAAATCTAAAGTACCTAGTACCTACCAGTGTACGCAGTGGTATGTACGTGAGTATATCAATGATATTTTAAATTAAGTGTAATGACGGTCCTAAGATTTCTTCCTACCATCTTAGCCTAGCTATCTTGGGTATGGCAACACTTCTACGTAATTACAGTATGTAAGATACCAGATAGTATGCAAATTGAGAACTAGAAAGGATATGCATGTAGCTTGACAAGGTTGTTGCAAAAAACTATGATGGTGAGCTCTTGCATTATTCTTACTAAACCTATGCTAATTATAATAAAAAGTTCAAACACTACAGGCACCAATTCCAATAGCATATAATAAAACTGAACATTTTTCGACTTAATGACGCACGTAATAGAATTAAAAATAAAAAGGCACAAAAGGAATGAACTACGGCCGAATTCATATGTTCATTCCTAATCTTGAATTAATACTTATAGAAATAACGCAGTAATGGCATCAAAGAGAAGTGGACCGTATCGCAATGACGTCTTAAATTTGATTTATAGCTGCCAATGCAAGACGGTGACCCAGTGGAATCATTTGATATGGTAATTGGTAATAGCTATAATCCCATACAAATCAAATCGTAAATCTAGCTGATACAGACACTAAGAAATAGAAACGGATCTTATCAACGCGATGCAATGTTTAGATCGTGATCTTAATACGTGGTCGTGTTCCTAATCGATCCTAAATATAGCATTCGGTCATGTTAACGCAATTATTGTTGGCACAGCATCTCACGTCGTAAAGGACAACGGGCGAGGTTTAGATCAAAACATGTTCGACTAACTGTGATTTGCGATTATGTCATCATCGTTAACTATCGCATTGTTTCAGTTTGTCAGCTTAAAATGCTGAGAAATGCATTCTAGATAGTGGCTGCTCATCAGAATTAGAGTCATTAGCATTTTGAAAATGTTTTGAAGCCGCTGTATGATTGTAACCATAAACGAAATAAGGTTATGTGAAAGATACTTATGAATACTGACTAATGTTTTCATATTACAAATTCCTAAAGATACTTAAAATAACTATGTAGTGGTTTTAAATAGAAACTAATTTGAATACGAATGCATTCATATAATAAGTGGGTTTCATTCGGATTAAAAATGCAAGCATTCCGCGAACAATTGTAAAAAACCAACAATTCAAAACATTATTAAGCTGTCTATCAAAGCCGCATAAAATTCTATTGGATATGATAAAATTCGCCTCGGGCGTTCTCCAAGGCTTCATCTTAGGACCGGTTCTAATCATGCGCTACGGTTACAATTCCAGAGAAATTTCTTTGACATTATCGTCCTGGGTTATCTGGAGGTCGAATGTCAGAATTCTAGTTTATAATCACCTCGATCGTTTTATATCAATATTGAAACAACATCGTTAATTCATACTGACTTTGGACTTTTTCTGTTTATGATTATTGATCGATAAATTCATAACATTGGTAAAACGTTCTGACTAAAAGATTTAGCAACGGTTTCCAATTATAATATAAAGAAAACGAATTAGCTCAGTCGTTATGTTTCATCATCAAGTTTATTGTTTTTTGACAGCACCATTAAGTTAATTAAGTTAACACCTTTATATAATTATGTTTATTTGTCTAAGATTTCTGTAACTGCTACATCATTTCATAATCAAATGGTGAGTTATCTATCAGACAGATTGAAAATGATTGCAACAAGATACAATCTTGATTTTAAAGTCCTAGTAAAAGTAAAAATTGCGGTTGCAAGTCTCGTTTGCTGCGCAAGTACTTAGTATATTTTGCAATACCCCTACATTATGGTGTGTGGCTTACAGAAATGAGGTATTAACTATAATTTGTACTTATAACTAGTTATTTGGAAATACGTAAAGACATGTTAGCTTATTTCTAACCTTGATATATTAAATTTATATTTAGTAAACTAAATCTCCATTATACCTACGAGTGCCATTACCTATATTAAAAATACCTAAACTAAAAACAACAGCTTTTTTTCGAGATCAACTGTTTTCCAAATTTTTCTGTGCCAAAACCACCAAATCATTTTCGATGAGTAAAAACTAAATCACTGAATGCAAAAAAAAACTTGGTGATGCGTCACAAAACTGACTAACAAGCAAATAGGAGGCTTTTGTAATTTATGGTCATGCTCTGTTAACCGACAACACTACTCCATAGTCTATGGTCAAATATGGCCGACAAAGGGCAACGAACCCGTACAACCGTACACGGCGAAAATTAACATTCACTATAGTTATTTTAACGTCATTAGCGTAGATCAAATATGAATTTAAAATTACCGAACATTTTCGTTAGTAAAATATACAGTTGACTGTTAGAAGCTGTGTTACTGTAGCTTTTGTTGATTCATTGATCTTATTAAGTGCTATTATCTCTGTAACATGGCTTCTTACGCACTCATTTCTGTTGAAACAAGTTTTTTGTCTGCTATTATCATTGATAGATTCGTATTGTCAAATATTCGATCTTTACTATTGATTTCATTTGATGTATTGTACATCGGTTGCATTACGTAACCAAGTTGAATTGAATTGCATTATGCCTGCCGATACGAATGTTTAATGATGGTAGCAACTTTTCCGGTTTTGAGCAACAGTAATTTTTCTTAAAACTGGTTTTTCTGTATCTAGCATCGTTTTGCAGCTGACGGGGCCAGATAGCGATACTTTGTGTGCACTATTCTAATCTGACAAAAAATGAGACGGTCCGTTACAAAATGCTGCCATAATGGTAAAACTGTGCCAGTTACGATTCCATGGCTCCGACGACGATATGATTATTTCACACCATCGGCTTTGACGGTGCCTTCGTCCGGTATTTCAACTTTGCAATTTCATAGTTAATTGACTATATTGCAATCTTGATTGGCGTTCTTTATAATTGCGTTTTTTATAAATCATTCGTCACTTTCCTTGTTTTCTTGGGATGGACGTCAAACATTAGATAATAAAAACCGTGTCAGCTCAAAACCAATAAAATTGAGATAAATTTTATTTCTGTCTGATGAACAGTAATTTGTTGTTTTATTGCACCGATAACCTCACGGTTATCGCGTCTTTAATTATATATTATAAGATTGGTTAAAATTCAATCTATTTCTAATTACCATTTAAGCATTAAGTAATATTTGTTTTGTTTCAAATCTAATTACTACTAGAAATGAGAATTGAGAAACCTCGATCATTACCTCGGTTCTAATTACGATTGGCGTCATAGAAGCGATCATTATTTTGATACAACGAAATGATCTCTTTAATTCTGTTGCATAATTCTCATCACTTACAAAAGCTCCGTATGAAATATTCAACAATAGCAGAGGCTTCGCTTAGTATTCAGGCTACGTTTCTGTACCAACTGACGCAACACGAGATGCCAGGAGACAAGCAGTTACAAAATGGTCTCAAACCCTTTATACAACGATATTATCTTGGTCATGAAATAGAAACTTGTTTTTTTTTGAAATTCTCATGTTTAGTCTATTTAAATTGTAATGAGACATGTTTTATGGCTTGTGTGTCAACCGTTTATCATTCTGTGCGGGTTCCGCGATAAGATGGGAAGGATAAGTCTAGTGACTCCGATAACTTGACGTATCAGCTTTGAGACTTTGCAATCTTTTAACCTAGCGTTAATGCAGTACATGTTATGCATTTTAATCGATGCATGCATTAATATTACGTAAATTGGAGAATAATGTCAACCACCTATTTCCCATTCAAAACAATGTCTTATTTTTAGAATTTGTCTTTACTTTGAATTTTATTGAAATATGGAGCGAAACGCTTTCAATTTCCTGGTAAAGGTAATTTGTATAAACGTCTTGTTCCTTTTGTGGGTTGCTTACTTCCATAAGAATTAAGTGTGACTAATATCTGCCCACATAATACCTGTATTTGTTTGTATAATATTAAAATTAATTTCTCTCGGACCTCTTAAACTTCACTCGGTTTTATTGACTGAATCTGCAAGGATTTCTCTATAGCAATATTTATCTTCGTACGTTTGTGAAATTTTTAAGTTTTATTTAACACATTCGTCTTCTTGAGTTACTTTACCTCTAAGCGGCAGTTTGCCGTATAATATACATTGGAAACTGTTCAACCGAGCTATTGTTCTTTGAACTTATCAATCGTAAACTTAGATAGGCCTTTTTAGTGCTTTTACAGTATTTCTTGGGTTGGGCCGCTTTCTTAAACGTTACACAGCCCATAGGTTTCACTCAAACTATCGACACAGCTAATGTGACATGTTTAAGACATTTCATTTCATTAAAGAGCATTGTCTGTTGATATTTACTGCTCGTATGGTGTGAGATACTGCTACTGGTTGAGACTAAATTGGGACCTGTTATACGAAATAACAAAAGGTTCACTTTGATACGTATCTTGGACAATACAGGATGGAAAATGTAGTAGAAATATTAAACAGTTATTTCATCCTAATGGAAATAGTTATATCAATACACAATTGTTGTATTCAACAAAACCATATTGTTGAACAATGATGATGATGATGCACCAACAGAACAACAACTGGTTCAGCACAGCCCTAGCCAGAGAGAGATGGAAGGAGGATGGAGAACAAAAAAAGACTAGAATTTCTAGAATTCTACAATAATTAAAATCCAATTTCTCTGCAGTAGCTTAACTCAACGACAAGGTCTTTGTGATTGTGTTGTTTTGAATGATAACATATTAGGAGTAAATAAACTAAAACATTAAAATGCAAACTTGTTTGGTGTCTGTATCAATGACCTCGTTTCGTTAACAATACTAAGTGTACCTTCTATTCCGTCCCTACAGTGTTTAATGTTAAAGGTCTCAGTTATCACGTCCGCACTCAGTTGTCACGAATGCAGTAAAAATGTTAGCGTGCCTTATCGTTGTTTGTTGAATTTATATTAATATTTCAAGTATTGAGCGTTTGTTTGCCAATACTGTGACTTTCTGATGTTGTAGATTGACGATTAATGGTTATGTTGAACTAGGAAATATATTGCTTTTGTTTTGTTATAAGGGCGGATAAACATACGAGACATAATTTCTTGCCTACATTGCACCAGATTGTCTAAATACAATGGATAAAAGGTTAACATTTATCAAGCGCAGTGTAAATACTTACCTAAGAAGAACTTTCAAAACAACAAATGAAAACAGTCGCCTTGCCGCATATGACGAGACAGATCTTGACTTCAACTAAGTTATTCGAACCTTAAACTTTTGAATGTAAACATGTGGTAACACTTGTTTTATCTATTGGACTATCCACTTCACTTCAAATGCCTCAATTGACTGTCCATTTTTTGTGGTCACCACATCGTTCTATATTTCTTGAAAAAAATTGAAGTTCTGACAGAAAAGCTAAAGTTCTAAGAGGTAAAATATCTAATAATATTCTAAAATAAAAACGAAGCTAAATCTTATTCTATCTGCTAACACCAGATCAGTAATCAATCTTTCAACCAATTACATTATCATCTAAACTCAGTCATTAACCTCACACGATTGTGATGCATGTTTTAAAGTAATTTCATTCTAAATTATACAGAAGCCGCGATCAGAATTACAACAGTTACACTGCAGCGGCAACGTTTGCGCTCTAATTGTGTAATTATATAAATTTTGGTGAACGATCGCTATGATATTGACCTGAAGACATAACTGTACTGAGAGGAGATTTAGAACAACTATAATTCATAAAGAAACATTCGGTAGCCACAGAAAAAATAGACAGTAATGCACGTGTAGAAATGAATAATTTTGAATTGATGTAAACTTTATCAAACGCTTATGAAGAGTCAATGCCGTATTTTATTTGATACTTTATTGCAAGCCTGTGATATTGCAGTAATATAATGTAATAATATTATGAATTGACATCTATGTAATTTATAGCCATAAAAGACGTAGCAGCTGTCATTCAAAATAGAAAAATGCATTTGTCAGACACTATGTTCACGATGCGTCGTGTCAGATTTGACACCGACGCATCTAATAAATATTTCGTGACCTTAACTTTCTTAGATCTTAGGTCAAGGTTTTTAGTCTTGTCGAATTTTACTGTTTTGTATCCTTTTCCAATTGGACTTATTTTTGTTTTGCTTGGAACTTATATATTTCAAAGTCTTTCAAGAAAAAATACTGTAGGTAATATCTGTAATTTTATTGTTTATAAATATTGAAATTCCTTGAACACGGTCGATTTTGTTTAAATTCGGATGGTAATGACGCGCATAAAATAAGAAAATTAAACACACAGGTATAACATTAGACATTTTTATTAAGTTAAGAACAAAATTTCTCCGCCTACCGTCCCGGAACTTTCTACAACATTTGCATCAGTCTCAAAAATCTCAGAAGAAAGTAAAAGTTAATAATTGCATAGATGCGCCGGACCCAAGAGGTGTGGTACAGGGCGGCGCGTAAGTATGTCGACTCGAACTGGTGGAAAACGAAAGTTTTTGAGTAAAACTTATCGATTGGTTTCTTAAGTTGTATCCGAATTTATAGAAAAAAAAAAAAAATGCACGAAAGATTTTTTCCATAGTTCTTCTCTAAGTAGTAGAGAAGAACTACGGAAAATATTGGTTACGAGGTTATGCCTTGCATAATAATAGGTACTTTAAATTATTAAGGTATGTATATAATCGCTTTCCTCATGCGCATTCTCGGGATCGCCCAACTAGTTTCAGACTCAATAGGAGTCCTTAGTCATGTGAGTTTAATATTCCTAAATAATAATACGCTTTACGAAAGTTATTATACAGGTACTTTAAATTTATGTCTGGGGAGTTTGTAGTAAGGTAAGTATTTCATCGTGATAAGTAAAACCGCTAAAACTCGGTATAGTTGATAGACAAAGAGCGGTGTTTTACTACGAAGAGCCATGGAATAATTTTGTGACGCAAAATATAAAATGATTAATTAATTATAATCATGTTGATTTGCGAAATCTTTCACTTTTAGCTTAAAAACCTAGTCATCAATGTAAATCAGTTCAGACAGTTTATAATAAAGGAGATGCATATAAGCTCATGCATTATCACTAATAAGGTAAGTAGACCTTAAAACGGTAACAGCATGAGTATTGCTAACATAAATTGTACAACGGTCTGAATATGCACCGTAAGCTGAAGCCAAGCTTCGAGCGATACAAATAGTTTTATCATACCGCAAGGTTCCAGTATAGATAGTCTGAAGAGTCGATGCGGAGTTTATGTAAAATTTTAATGTAAAACTTAAATGTTGAAAGGTGATGTTCTATCAAGAAATCTGGAAAATAGTTGACTTTATATAATAACCTCCAAACACCTAAAAACATTCCCAGTAAATATACGTTTTAGCAGTTAAAGTTACAGGTTTTTAAACGTAACATTTTTTTCCGCACTTGTGCATAACAAAATGCTGAACAAAATTTAATATCCATAAAGCTCATAAAAAGAGAAATACAAACATATAAGGAAAAATTGTTTAATATAGTCATAAATACCATGCAAAGAAATTCCAGATTTGCTATAGACGAAACATCCTAACATAAAACACAATGCCACTTCAAACAGAGCCCCAAAACCCCATCCATCAACGACCCAAAAGTGGTTCCACAAAAACACAACCGGCTCTGAACCCGACAGAGCAACAGCCGATACACGGCCTACAGTAACCCAAGGTCGTTGGGGTACCGCTTCACAATTCAGTACCTCTTTTTGTATTACCTTTCTTCCTTACCACACCCATAACGTCATTACACAATCCATCTTTCACGCTAACTTCAACTTTATCATTAACACTTTGAAGTTCACTTTCCGTTAATGCTCCAACATCATTGGAATTTCAAAGGTCGTTCAGGCCATGTGTTGTGTTCGTTTTTGCAAAAGTTTTTTCGTTTGGACTCACCAAATGATAGGTTTGATGTCTGTAGCCAGCAACTCTGCTGTATTTGATTCTGTTTCAATGGCTATCTCTCTGATCGTATCTCTTTTAGTTTTTAATACATTGTACTGTTATTTAGTCCTTAGTGTTGTGTCGATCTCAGTAATGCTTTCATAATTATTAGAAATCTCTCTGTAAATTCCACTTCGCAAACTTTAGCTTTTCAAGTCCGTTAGTTACATTATCGAAACGAATCTCGTAATTTCTTCCGCTGAAATATCTAGACTGGAACAAAATATATACATGCAGAAGTAAGAATTTTGTATCTATTTTCAGCAATAATTTTAAGTAAACGAATTGTAATGATCGTAAGTTTAGGTATTTTTCTTTTATTAATTGTATTCGGCCTAGTCTTAAAACTGAACCGTACTTGTCGTCCACGTTATTTATTGAAATGGTTCCTAAGTGGCAACATATTATATTCGTGTTGGTTTAGTTAAAAACCATAGAAAATATTTAGTCATGATGCTATTCTACATGTGTAGGATAACATCTGATGTCCTTGCTTTATATTTCTGTTGTTGGGAAAATAAAATAATTTTAAAAAATCACTTGTATCTCAATCTTACATTTGCTTTGTATAATTACGTGACCTGAAGATTCCAGCCTCCTTGAAGTTAACTAGCAACTATCACGAAGGTAACTCGACACCTAAAAATCAGCAATCTTTCCTCATTCCTCCACGCTCGGTTTGATCGCATAAAGTTACAGTTTTACAATCTCACTGGTTATACAACCTCGGCCATCTGTCGAGGCTCTAGTTTCGACAGACATGTGTCTTATGGTGCCTTCAGATTGCATTTACTCGATCAATACGTGAGATAGACTATGCTGAGTAAATATGGAAACTGGAATATTAGGATTCTTAATCTTGTACTAGTTAGAAAATTAAATGAAGGAAGCAATTTCCATATAAGACGACTCTTTTTATATGAATAAGAGTACGTAGGTAGTAGAATATGAGAGTTTTGTACAATATTACCTTTGCTTGGTATGTCAAAATCAAAATCATTATCATCTCCATTTGATTTGACCCACTTTAAGTTGGTAGACCTTTCCTCTGTTAGGTACTGAGTTTGTAAACTGAAGCATAGTTTAACACCAAACTACTCAAGATAAAAATATACTTCTAAAAATGCGTCATGCTACTATCCTACCAGGAATCCACGCCACCTGCCATCTAGATTTAAAACAAAAAAATAAACACCAATTACATGTCAATATCGTTCAACAAAATTGTCCTAGAATAGATCAGGTATTACACCGGACGGGAGGACATGTGGCAACACCATTTAAGGTGGATACCCGACTTGTTTGTTTTGCAAGGAATGTAGGTAGGGCGGTAGCTGGTGGTAATGAGATGGATGTTTGTGTTGCCAGCTCATTTGTAATTAAACTTGTATATAGTGTTGACCAATCATAAATCTTGAAGTGTATAGCTTGAGTTCTAAAGCTTTAGTACAGTGTTATTACCTATTTGTTTCTAAACAATATATCTTTGTGAAGGTATGCTAATAAAACATAGAAGCAGAATCTTTCTAAACACGTAAAAACGCACTTAATTAAGTTCAATCGAAGTTAATACGTCACAACCGAATTCATTAACAAATACGTATTTATTAGTATGCAATTAAAATGTTGGCTCGCTTTTAGCAGTTCGATTTATTTGAATGGAATATTTCTATTGACTATTGTATTTGTCTCATCATGTCGTGTGCCTGATGTTCCCTGATTTATTTAAAGTATTGCCCTTGCATGTGTTCCTTGGCTTACAAAGTCAGGAAAAAGGCAATGGAATGCTTGTTGGCTTCGTTTCAGTTATTTTTGGTATATTTAATGTGTTTTGCTTTAACTTATTTTTTTAATAATATTAGTCGTTATTATAATCCAGCGTTTACACAATCTGTGGTAGTTACACTTATGTATCATTTAATTTAAAATATCATCTGATAAATTATGCATGTCGTGGTAGTCTAGCGGTTGAACGAACGGATTTGTATGCAAGGTTGTAGGTTCGAAACCACTATGGGCAAGTACCAATGTGACTTATTCAAAGTTATATGTACTTTTTAATTATTCTAAGAGATCATTGGCAAACGGTGAAGGAAAATATCGTGAGGAACCTTGGATTCCAGAAATTGGCATCTGAATTCGCCAACCTGCAATGAGCAAGCGTTGTGATCAATGGTCGTGCCTTCTCTACAGAAGAGGCCTGTGCCCATTAGTACATTTATAGGCTGGTATAAGGTGTAATTTTAAATATACATATAATTTAAAGTCTGCTCTTCAGAAATTACTTGGAACTGCCTATTTTTATTAATCTAGAAACATTTTCTAGTTAATGTACCACAGACAATCAGGCTAAGTTGTAACATAAATGCGGATGATATTAACTACGTAACGTAATGCATAAGAACATTGATATACAGATACATACTCATTTCCTTTAGAATGTCTATTTAAAAGAGATCACTATCATGGAACTTACTTCCGACATATTTTTTATATTTATTAAACCTTTTAAGTATAGATAATATTACGCAGTTTTCTTCAACGGGTAGTTAGAAAGTGAGCGTATTTTTTTTTAAACGTTTAACTACATATCTTTGGCTTGGTTCTTTATTTCAATTAATAGAAACGTATGGGTATCACACATCTGTCTGAAACTTCGAGAAATACGAGTTATAAAACAAAACAAAATAAGTCTAATAATAAGCCACAGAATTCGCCATTGTTATTCGAAAACAAAAGAATCAATAAATTATGATTTTAATTGTGTTAGCAATTATAAACAAATCCTTATTATCTTAAATGACGGTAACGTATACAATACATGTAATCGGGCGTAAGTTACGCAATCAGGTAGTGAAATTACCATGCGTATCACTCTCACTGTATTATTTAACAATTAATTAATAAAATTACACACATTCCCACTCGTTACGTGTGCAAATTTGCAAATTATCGCACGTACAGAAAATACCTTAAATGTCTGAATTGTTAGTTTGTAGTTTACCTGAAATGTTTACTATTATTTTCAAATACTTTTTGAATTATACTTAGCGCGTATACTTTGCCTGTAATTGTAGTAATTGCTCGGAATCTGTTAAACATGCACTGAACTTATTTAAGAATATTGGTATCTTTTTCACTCCAAAATAATTAGAAAGGGACAGACAAAAATTAGACCTGTCAAATTAAGTTCCAACTTTGATAAATGCCTCTTCTTTGTATCTATATTCCGTTTTTTATAAAAGTAGATATTAGGCCGGCTTACATGATATAGCTATGTGATACCATCTAAAACAATGGGCACAGTCCTTTGCCCTACATTGAAGCAATAATATACGTAAATATAGCTTATTACTATCGTCAGACAGACACTAGACAGACTCAGCCTCATTATTTTGAGATACTTTGTTGTCTGCGAAATTTGTTCTCGGCTCGTATTTCACCATTACACAATATCGCGGCACCGCGCATGACAAAGTGAAAAAGCAAGTGCTATGAATTTTAACTCTGCCCCAAATAATTTTGGATATTACCATAATTACGTTCGCATAAATTGGGGAAACATTTCCGTCTTTTTGGCTCTTAAGGTATGAAAGTCCTTTATTTAATGTGAGGTTTAAATTAACATACAAATTTAAACCTTACACGCATTATAAGATTTGGTGGTTAATAATATTTTTTTCTTTTTAAATAACGTCTCCCGCACTAAGGAATTTCATCCTTGTGTCGCGGGGAGCACAAACATTCAAATCACATGCACAAAGAACACCCAGACTTGGAACAAGCATTTGTGGATCACACAAATGCTTGTCCAATGCGGGGTTCGAACCCGCGGCACGTCGCGCACAGAGGTAATTGGCGTGGTGACCTATACCACTCGGCTATCCGTGCAGTCAAATATTATGTTTTTAAATCATATAGGTATATAAATATCTTAAAATTTCCCTTGTTATTTAACTAGAATGTGTGTTCTGCCATTACATTAGACGGGTAATTAGTTATGCAAACGTTCGCTGGCACGTGGACAAAGAATACTTCATTTGCGATATTATCGAAGAAGCCTTGTTTTAAACCTGACAGATATCCTTAATCATGAGCTCATGACGCGGCGGTGTCGCGCGAAGATCTGATTAAATACACCAATGGTAAAATTTTAAGATTTCGATCATTGCCGGAATAGAATGTTCGCACATGTTAACACTCATATCTGTCGCAACATTTTACCTTATAGTGGCTGAGAACATTAGAATTTAAATGGACGAAAAAATGTTTAGCACCCGTCTCTAGATCAAAAATAATTCAGCCCTCTCTTGCTGTTTTGCCTTAAGATTGTTAGCAACGCGATAAGTCGAGGTCCGAACCACACAGGCTGGCCCTTAGTGAACGTTTATGACGTAGTTACTTTTTCTATAGCTTTAGTTGAAGAGCAGTCAAACCCTGATGTCAGGCTAACCGCGCAGATCTCTTAAAAATATGCGTTTGGGTAATACAAACTTAAAGTTGACAGAGAGTCTCCCAAAACTACCTTTTTACCGGCACTGACCACAGTCTACGATCACGTCTCTTTATCGGTCGGATGCGCATGCGCACCGTTACCGCAGTTTTTGCGACGGCCACACGTACAGCTATCCGCCTGTCTCGCTCTAACTTTACATAATGTTTGGAGATCGATTAACCATGGTATTGTTGCTTTAAATTTAACTTATTTCTTATTAACTGCTTTTTGTATGCGATTGGTCAATACTAAATACTGTTTTTTTACATTAGTAATTGTTTACTAAATCCTAGTTCGTAGACTATTCTTATCCAACATTGTATCACCAATAAATTATAGAAGAAAGGATCATTTAAATACCTTTACAAAACAAAAGACTGCCTAGCCTTTTGCCAAACTATGTTGGGGTCGGATTCCAGTCTCACCCGATTCAACTGAATACCATTTTTTACATGTAGCGACTGCCTGTACGACCTCCTCTGCCCATTTACTGGGTAAATCACCATTCGAAAGACTTATAATACCATACAAATAATCTCTTAAAAAATCCTAAAATGTTTAAAAACAGCTTCTAAATTCTTTAAAGATGCCTTTTAGGAGTTTAACAATGTCTTAAATACTCGGGGTTGCCTTATGGAAATTGTCAACAATGTCAAATAATCGTTAAGTTAGCCACCCCATATGGAAGCTACAAGATCCGTATCCTTAGCGAAGGGATAGCTGAATGCCAGCAGACGGCCTCGCAGCTTCCTGCAACGCCGAGATTCTTTTAAATGCCAACCATTATTAATTGATCTGAAAGTTGCTACGCACAGTAATCACTGTGTATAGGGCTGTCACAGTAGCGGAAATCATGGGTATGTTAATATGGGTTTTCTATATTTTTTTATTAGTTGTGTATTTTATTTTTATTTGGGAAACAAACAGGTACAATAGAATATGTAATACATACAGAGTAAACAATACATAATCCAAAAACAGTTTCGACATTAAATGTTAAAATACTGTTAAAATTATGAGGCTTTTTATTTCATGCAAACTGTAAAAAGACGCTGTAAAATCTAACTTTTGTTCAAATATTTATCCCGTTTATAAAACAAACCAATCCTACTAAACACACGTCTTAATGATAAATAAGACAGTTGCCTAAAACTTAATTGTCTTAAATAACTGGTTGTGGTCTCTTGAATTTTCTAATTAATGACCAAACCTAAATTTGTATAATCCGTATTAAAAACAAAACGACATCTTTGTTTGAGTTATCTAGTAAAAGTTTTCAGAATGTGACAACCCTATTTAAGAAAAAAAATTGTGTTGTGGTTGTGATTGTCATGAAATAAAATAGGTATAATAATAACCTATTCTGTCCCATTTTTTAAACATAATTATTAATATAAAACACCTGCTATATTGTATTATATTACACTGAACAACATTTTAAAAGTAAAATGTTGAAATATTTATAGCCAATCTACAAGATAATGTCAAGTACTTGATACTAGGTTATACGATGACAAGCTGGATAATACTCGTAACGAATAAAGTAAAAATGTCCAACTGAAGCCTTGAAGATTGTATTTTATTGGTTTTAATGACAGAACTAAACGTTATGTCTCTTTATTTTTATATTTTTATCATGTACCTACGGTCGACCTTACCGTCTGTGGTTAATTACTAAAAGCACTGGTAGCAGAAAACGGAAATAAAAACACGACTGCCGTGACTAAATAAAAGGTATCACCCTAAAGTTTGTTAGCACAATATTATACGTGAATATTGTCTGGACTTTAAAAGAGACTGTGACCCCTGAGTTTGTTTCCACATTTCTTCTCAGGGCAGTCAGTTAAGAAATGTCGACTCCAGCGAGCTCAAAAAAGTGACGTGTAAAAGTGATTGTACATCCTATTTGCATAATAAATGATTTCATTTCATTTCATTTCAGTAAAAAGAAAAAAGAAAAAACTATAGAATGCGCCTAATTAGTATGAATTGTAAACACCAGTATAAAAAAAAAAAATCGTAAAATTTGTGTCAAAACAGAGCGCACCGTTTTATAAAAATTGACTCAAAACCTAAAATTATCCTAATAATATCGGAACCATCAAGGAAAATCACTTTAATCAGTAAACAAGCGTAGTACTTAGTTTTTGAAAAATTCTTTCACTGTTGGGAAGCTACACTATCCCCAGGTGACATAGGCGATATAATTTATTTATTTTTAGGGTTCCGTACCTCAAAAGGTAAAAACGGAACCCTTATAGGATCACTTTGTTGTCCGTCTGTCTGTCTGTCTGTCTGTCTGTCTGTCTGTCTGTCTGTCAAGACCTTTTTTCTCAGGAACGCGTGGAGGTATCAAGCTGAAATTCATATCAAATACTCAAGTCTATGGTCTCTTGGAGCTGTGAAAAAATCAAACTTCTAAGTCAACGCGATCAAAAGATACTCCCGTTTATGCCGCAAAATTCCGCAAATTTTCGAAACTCGCACGGGAATCAAAACCTACAGGGTACTTCCCGTGAACTCAGAATCTTGAAATTTGGTACGAAGTAACGTCTTATAGTACAGATAAAGGAAAAATTGCGAAAACCGTAAATTTTTAGTTACATCATATAAAAAAAAATATTTCTGATTTTTTTTTTTTTTCATTTTGCAATTATCATACCATAACTATGACTCGATCGTAGTGATGGGTGAACTTTTACTTATATACCTACAGGTGTGTACGGAACCCTCGGTGCTCGAGTCCGACTCGCACTTGGCCGGTTTTTTTTTTTTGTTAAATACCCGTGCAAAGCCGGGGTGGACTGCTAGTCTCTAAAAAACATGGTGTAAGTAGTAATAAATCAGTCATTGCACTTGTGTGCTTTGTTTGTCTGCCTAATTATTGAATCTTCAACAAGGTACACAATGTCTACTTAAATATTTAAGAGTTTAAGACTAAATAGAAGGCAAGAACCTGAAAAATTATTTAACTTGAAATTCTGGTTAAAAAAAAAAGTGCTTACCATTTCTTTTAAAAATTTCTCTATAAAAATAAAACTAAATGTTTATACCTAAAGTATTATATCTAACGTCCCATTGTCTGGAACTTGTCAGTTGTTTATCACTCCTTTCATCCTTATCACCGATAGCGCTGTTATCAACAATCGATGAATGATATCTCATCTCGGTATCTATCTTGCACTGGAAGATCCATGGCCTAAGCGTATTGCGTCCTATTGTTTAAATATTAGCCTGACTGGGAGATACCTCAGAAGAGGGCTCTATTCAGGGAACTGGTTCTTAAGGCGAATATATTACTTATAAATTATCTAAAAAAAAAGGATTATAGATATTCCGATTTTTTGGATTGGCAATACTAGTTCTGGCGAAATACATAGGCCGAGATGAGACTTAAGAAACTAAAGCTAATACAATAGTGCCAATTGTATTTTGATGACTACCAACTGTCAAATAGCTAATCGGGCATCGACATTATATTTTAGGTACACGGTGGCCAGTTTGTCTTCAATTCTAGAAAATACAACTAATAAAGACATTGATCTACCCCAAGTTACTATCGCTAAGTGTTTGCAGTATTTGTGTAAATCGCTCGTATCGGTCAGCACTTGCCCGCGCCGCCGGGGCGGGTCGTTAGTATTTCATAAACTAATCCGGTCCCATAACTCCCTACTAATAAACTCTATTACATAAATCTACGAATAAGGCCAAACCGGCCGATTTCTCTTGTTAGCCCTTTGTCTCTACTTACAATGACCTAAAGTGCCCTTTGGTAGCGAACTTGAACCTTATCCTTATAGCAATAAGGGTGTGTCCGACTATTGTATTCAGCGAAACAATTTCGCCGTTATCTCCGCACGGTGTGTAACCGTAGAAAGTGTCCCATTCGTAAGGTGACAATGGGTTTTACGCATATTAGGATCTGGCTCGAAACTGTCACGTGTTTGTGAGAAAATTGTTTATTTACAACTAAACAACCAATTTGGTCAAACTTAAACTGATATCCAATACATTTGCATTAATGTTAGGATAGATACCATTAAATAAAGCGATATTCATACACCATGATTCGCAAATAATCGTGCGGACAATTATTATTCTTGTTGCAAACTTGCTGACTAACTAATCTTATTTTCACTGCATGAGGCTACATGTTTAAACGATATAAAAAGTATGTAGATTATTAGAATAACATGACTATCAAATAAGCGCATTTTAACTGCTTCATACAGAAAATGAATTCAGTCATGCTGCAATGCAATTAAAACTTTTACATCTATCTGACCCGACCGATGTTGGCCTGTCTTAAATATGAATATTTAAGCAAAATTCCTATATTTTTGAAGTCGTGACCAAGGGTATTAGGGATTAATTTTTATATATATAGTAAAAACAACAGCTACATAATAGTAATAAAAAACACCAAAAAATAAGTTCAATAATGTCGTGTAGTAATTAATAATATATATTAACCTAATGCCCATCAAATATCAAAGCAAAAAGTCTGAAATGATTAAATAAACCTGCAATTTTTTTTATAATTATCAACATAAACGTCAAACACATCAATATACAACCAGTTCCGTCAGTATTTATTCCACTGTTCTTCAGACAGAGGTCAAGGTCAGCTCAGCAGTACCTACAATGAATCATTAAACAAACCTCTAGAATACTTCTCAAATGACGCAAGATATAACCGGTGCTTCTGCAAACACCATTTTTGGCAAGATTGATGATAATTATATTGTTCTAGTCACCATATTTGGATACTAAAACTGTATTTTGCAATTAAATTCGCGTTAAACTAATATTTTTATATTCTTTTTATCTTTTGTGTTTGAAGACGATATTTAAATAAGGCTCAAAACATGTTTTGATAATCTTCTGTTTTACGGGGTGAAAATCTAATGACTACAACCTACTCCAAGGGACGAGGTCGGGATATGTCGGACTAGCACCGACTAAAAACACTCCGTCCTTGCCGGGAGTCGCGGGTTCGCTAAAGTATGCTCGGCGGGACTATAGCCTGTTCCCAAGTTATGTTGGGGTTGGCTTCCGGTCTCACCGTAATCAGCGGAATACCAGTATTTTACACAAAGCAACAGTAGCGTCAGATGGTGCTATCTTTAAGTTTTTCTTTCCTCTTTCTCCTTGCCTGCACATAAATTTTCGCCTAGTTTTCCACAATCAAAGTAGTTTAATAATTTGCTTTTATTTCCTAATTTTAAAGGGGAAAAGAAGAATGATTTTATTTTGTAAACAACATACAAAAACACACAAGTAAGTACCTAGCAAGTGTAAGAAAATATAAATACGCACGTCTGGTATTTTCGGGTTAATCTCCTCTTAATCTATCTGTGCGGTTCGGTTACAGCCGTTTTGGGCCTATTAGCTACTCGTTCGAGCCTAAACTTTTTGCTGCGAGCAATCATTCCGACCTTCTAACTGTACTGGCGTTTGCTCGTCAATGTGTTATTAAAGAAGTAGGTACATACTAGCATGTGGTCAAGAGATTTTCTTTTTTAATTAAACATAATTTTGATTGTCTTGATAAGAATTTTAGCTTGTGTTGTGTTGTGACTTGTGACCTACGTAATCTATGCTAAATTTAAAATATTTTTATGTAAGCAAATTAAATAAGCAGATTGCCAAGGTTATTTACTTTTAAAAATTATCGGAAACCGGCACGACTTGTCTAAAAACCTACTCTTGGTAGCAAAAATGACAAAGTATATAATCGTACTCATACTCAAAAGAAATCATTACTTATAATAGTTAAGTAAACATTAAATATAAAATCTCAGAACAGAAATTCAAAAGCAATTACTGCACACATTACTAACATATTTAAGACATGACTTTAAAAGGACCAAGTAATTAAATAGGACGTCATTAAGTGTAATTACCAGTCATTAATAAAGACACCTTAAAGATAACTTGTCCATAAAAAATCATACAAACTCCTGAATCACGTTGTGTGACTCCATTGTTCAATATTCATAATTTATTTCTTGCCACTTCATAACATTACATGACCTCAGGAAATACAGTAACGAATAATTCACTTATATGCAGACATAAAAAAAACAGTAGTCTAATACAGATAATGAGTCCTGGGATTATTTTTCCAATTAGGTAGATTTGTATAGTCGAATTATTTATAAAACTGCATGAGGAATAATATCAGGCCAGGTTTACTTTTTTTTTAATATACATAAATGGATTTTCAAGTTCCGTTTTTTTTTTCGGGGTGAAAATCTAAATGACTTCAACCCACGCCTAGGGCACGACCGCACGATGCGGAGATATGTCGGACTCGCACCGACTAGAAGCACCCCGGTCCAGTCCTTGCCTTTTCCGGAGTCCCGGGTTCGCTAAAGCATACTCGGCGGGGCTCCTTAGTTGCTTATTTCTCCCAACAATCCGGGCCCGTGCGGCTAATATGACCAGCCCAGCTCCACTTTAACTTAGCTGTTTGGATACAGACATCTGCAATTTGCGTTTTTGAGCGAAGGGTACGCAATCCAATACGGGGTAATCCGAAGAGACCCTAGCGAGACATCGATGGCTATATCTGGATTGGTGGAAAGCGGCTCCAGAAAGAAGAGCCTATATGACATTGGGTGTAAGCTTTGCCCAGCAGCAACACCTACCTAAAACGTTATAAGAAAAAGGATTACTTTTTACTTCAATTGTTATTCGATTTAACTGCATCTTGACATGAGCCATAAATTGTTTATTTTTTTGTTTTATCCAATAAATGCAATAATCGTTATCTTTTTTGTCAGCCGATAGGTGTTTTTATATTAAAATTAAATGCCTTGGCATTTGAACTAAAAAACTTATCCTTAACATTTCAACTTTAATATCGAAGCAGCAAAATAAATTCAAAAACATGATTTGGTTTCGTGTTATCATTAAGTAGGCAGTTAGGTATAAGATATTTTGCGTAGGTCAAAATTACATTTTGCTTAGATTACCTCCTTACGTTTTGAAATATTTACTACCTAGTTAGCTACTTAAAAAAAAAAGAATTATTTAGAACATTCGTAATTCATCTGCACCTAACCGAAAGCTTAAGCAAAGAATTATAAATTTCCATATTATTGCGAACCCATAACAACTGAATGCCTTAAAAAAAATACCATTATCATCGTCTCTTCTAAAGGCCTTTCAAGACGGCCGCCGACTCAAGTTTAAATCCCTCGTAATTGCAAATACTAAAGGACTGTCCCCATAAATCCCTAAATCATGGTGACACAAATTACAATGCCTCTTATTTCGCTGCGCCCGCGCCGCAATAGATCGCATCATGTGTGCATGCACGGTGTCATTCGAATGGTTGATCGCATGTTAACAAATCCGTACCGATCTGATATACGAGGTATTCGGGTCATATTGTACGGTCATATTTAAATGTAGTTCAAGTTTCGACGGACATTCGTGATGTATTTCTTTCGTGACACGAGAAAGTATCGTACGACTGTCAAAACGGTAGTTTGACGATCGGAAACTGATTCAGAACTAAAAAATAGGTAGGTACCTATTTCACTGTAACAATAACACAAAAACTTAAACGGAATATTGGTCAATGGCAAATTGATTATTTTGTAACACCCGCATTTTGTTACATAAAGATAAAACCATTAGTTACATAGATACATCTGTTTATAACACACCTAATAAAATAACATTAATGCATTAACGCTACTACTAAAATACTCATAATACAACAAAAACATAAAATAAAGTTGTGCAAAATATAATTGTTTTAATAATAACTGGATAGATTAAGAAATAATAGTTTGTAATTTGTATCTGTGTTGTGGAGTAAGCGGGGCTCGCTCGCGTTGGCCGCCAGTGCTCCGCCGCGCGCGCGACCGAACGGACGTTCGTTTACAATATTGGTTATTTTCGAAATAACCGAGCGATTGTTAACTAACTTACTGTTATTGTTTACGATATTTGTGTTCAATATTCTCTCAGTTATTGTGTGAGTTTCTTCTTGTGTCAATTATTGATTATTTTTACTTTTCCCAACTTATCTTTAAGATTATCTAACACATGTTTTGTGTTATCGCTTGTCAGATTTTATGTTGTATCTAGTACATTCTCTACCGACGGATAGTGAATAACGTTTTCAACATTGTATCATCAAAAAAATAACAATTTTTTTCTTTCGCAGGTAAAACGGGACAAGTAAAATGGACCGCGGAACACCGATAGTGATGTGTTAGTGTTGTGAATAACGGTTAATAACGAGTTAATAGTGGTTGATAGCTATGATGTGAGACAGTTGTGGTTGTCAAGATGCCGTCAGACAGTGGTTCGGCGTGGTCGCCGCCAGCCTCCAACAGCGAGAGAAGGTTGAGTAACTCCTCCGATGGCAGCGCCGGCAGCGGGTATTCTAAAGCTGTAAGTATACTAAGTATTATACCGAGATGTTTGCTTTGCTCACGTGTGTTACTTAATGACTTTCAAGTCTCGTTTGTGCAATACTTTTGTATTACATGCTACATTTTTATTTTTCACTCGTACTCGTTAATGTGTTATAAAACAAGGTTTCTTTGAGTCTCTGTATGTTAAGCCATAACTTCTGCTCTGTCCTACTTTGATACGAACAAAAAGAATATGAAAAGGAAACTGAAGTGTGTTTGCGGCACTCACCTGCCTTAATGTTATGTATTTAGCACCTTTGCTACCAGTAGTTGACTGATAAGACTGCATTCTTGCTGATAAAAGTCGTAAACATCCGTATAATCAAACAGAGGTTATTTTTAATGGAAACTTCTAATGCTATAAAGGTAACCATGTACTAATTACTCCTAAGTTTCACCTTGAGCATCAAACGAGGGCGGATACCGGTTATTATGCGATAACTTATAACATTTCCTTTGTTTTTTTTAATGTTACTATCACAAAGTAATTATTAACAGAAAATACATTGTCATACTAAAGAGCGCGCACAACGACGTGTTAACTAAAAGTAATATAAAAAAAAACAATACATTATTATTTCATTGACCTTATACCGTGCTTAAAATAACCCCTTTGTTTTCTTTTTCTGCTTATTAAATCCCTATCACATCACATATTATCATACATAGAAATTAAATAGGAAGGGAGAAAAACTAAAAGTCTAAAATGTTATATTTACGCGTAACTTTCGATCATGCCTTTTATGCATTTCTTTTTGGACAAGCAATTAAAAATAAAAAATTCAAATCAAATTTACTCTTGACTTCTGATCAGTGAGCTGTCTGTAGCCACCGAAAGTGTTTCTATCGGGGGATCTATTCATGTTTTCGAAAATTACTTAATTACCATCCATAATCCATAGCCAATGAACTATTACTCAAGTAACCGGTTTGCCAGCTTTGATTGCTTTCATTTACATCACTTAAGTTTCGCGATAAAATGGTATCTTTCACAAAATCATGTTATCATACTATAGAAAATATTAGCTTTTTTTTTCTACCTGCAATTGATTAGTAACGGTTGACCAACTAAGCCAATATTAAATTTAAAAAATAACGTTTAGCTGAAGGTAAATAAGCGAGCAGCGATGCGTTAAAAAATAACTTTCACTGTCGTTATTTGCTGTGAATAAGTAGTTATATTTTATATTTTTGTTTATTGAAAAATAATCCGTTATCCGCTCACTTGTTACGCACTATTCGGTGGAATAATATAAAAATTTCTTTGGCTATGCAGATTTTTTATTAAAGGTGAATGAGCCTTTTTATTTACTGTTTTGTTAAACATTAAAAACCTGTTGTCAATTCATTTATCGGTTTTTTATGTAATATCAAGCGTTTCTACCACAGACTGGTTTTTAAATCGATTTTACCTCAAAATATGTTTTATTGTTAGCTACAGGGATATAAAATGACTCATTTAAAAGGTAAAAGGTCGTCTGATATAATAATACGTGGATAAAATCTTAAATAAAACCTAAGTTGGTGTTAGCCTTGAAAAAACTTGACTAAGTGAAATTCCGATTACGAAATCTGCGAACGCTTCAAGTGTCGATGGAATATTTTGCAACACATTAGTATTCACAGGTTAAGAAAGTCATTCTTAATTAATTATGGTCGCTTAGTTTTGTTTTCTCTGCTTTATAATAGATTTCGTGTAGGAGTCACATATATCTCGAATAAAAAATAAAATAGAAAATGTATTAATATCTATTTTATTTTTCAATAATATAAGACGTCGTTTAATTATCTATGTTCATACTTATTAATATTCTTCTTCTGTCTGGCCTTTTCCCAAGCTATGTTGGGGTCGGCTTCCAGTCTTACCGGATACAACTGAATACCATATTTTATATGGCGCGACTGCCTATCTGACCTCCACGACCCATTTTACTGGGTAACACAGTATCCCATATTAAGACTGCTTGTCAGAATTGTAATGACTTAACGACAGTCAAAGATCAACCTATAAAGTTCGGGACCAACGCTTAACGTGATTTCCGAGGCACGGAAGGGTCTCGGTATATTCACTAATGGTCACCTATCCATGGACCAACCGCGGCGAGCGTAGCTAACTTTTTGTATCGCTCAAACCGTACAGCTTACACTTAGCCACAATCCCCTCATATACTAATATATTTATGTATAAAAAGCAAAATTAAACTACTAATAGCCGTGGCATTTCTTTTGGCATTTACTTAAAACTCTAAGGATACCTATCTCATAGCATTTTGTCTGGAAATAAGACATTCAGGTTGATAAAAAATAATTATTTATTTAAGTCATATACTGCATAACGTGAATCTTACAGGAAAATCCAAAGATTCTCTTAATAACATGTTTCATCTTATATCCACTCATAAACAATAACAATGAGTTGAACTTCATAACACGTATGACGGTATATTGTGTCCGTTCATCCATTCTTTTATATTTACAAATAAAGCTGGCAATACTATTATATTGCAGGAAACAAGTTAAGAAAGAATGTGGATCTGAATCATGATAATTACGTGATACATCCACTGTCAACTATTTATTGTTTCGTCATAATATCACGATTATTTCCAATAGATTTTAGATTGATAGACAAACACATAATACCTACCTAACCACTCAATAAAACCATAAGTAATTCATACTGCCAAATCGTCTATAACATCAATATTTTAGTGTATGATTAAATAGATTTTTACGTCACTATTTAGACACTCTCAAAATGTTTGTAATTTATTTTATACCAGCTGTTTCCACCCGCTCCGCCCGCGTGGATGTCGGTTATCGCGGCAAAAAGTAGCCTATGTCCTTTCTCAGGCTCTAGACTATCTGTGTACAAAATTTCATATCTATTGTTTTTTTAGTTTTGGCGTGAAAGCGCGACAGACAGACAGAGTCACTATCGCATTTATGATATTAGTAAGGATTATTATTTTATATAATAATAATTTGTATAGGACGATGAATAAATGTTAATTTCTCATAAAAAATCATTAATTAAAACATATTTCAAACATTAACTAAAATGCTTGTAATAACGAAATACTAGTATGTAACTTAACTTAAAGTCTGCTTACCAAATAAGGCAACTAGTACATGACAACATAGCTCGATATAGCTCATTAGACACATAATAACAACCAGAATTAACACCAATGTAATGGTAGGTTTACGATTCTCGAATAACCGCCCGAAACAGGTAAGGATTATTACACACGAGCGATTGAATCCCCCGCGACAAACATCTAGAATACGAATAATAACTTTACAACTGATTGTGACGGATCACAATCTTATATACGTCACAGTATAATAATACCTATTAGTTTATATATCTCACGAAAGTTATACAAGAATTACTTTACACGTGAGCCTCAATTAGTACATGTACATAGTTGTCAACGAACCCAACAAAATAAACTGTAATAAAAATAAAGAAGGACTTAAGTTGCATTTAAAAGATTTAAGTACTTCAAACGAGATATCCATTGCTGTTATGCTGCAAGCGTTAATAATATATTTCATAGTCCCCGCTTGTACTCACAGCAGTACATAATTACAATGTGTGAGATCTTAACAGATTACATACAATTTACACAATTACAAAATGATGAACTCGACTGACAACAAAGTCGCGCCTTGGTGTCGCTTATCGTGTAACCCGCCTTAATTTACTTGCAAAAATACTACTCCGGTTCTCGATACAGGAATCGAGTGACATCGATAATCGCTCATAATCGTAGTATCATCGCATCGAATTATATCGAGTATCGAGGATGTACTCGATCAATCACAATTAGCCTTCCACTCTCCCCTACATTTCCCACGGTATGTAAACACAAGCCGTAATTACTCTTATAACTTATGTAATTGGGTTCGAAATTGAATGGCCACGTATTGATCGGCAAATGATTATTGCTAAGAAATAATTTGTATTGGAATTATGTATGAATGGTGTAATTTATAGGGTTAATAATTGGTGTTTAAAATCTCCTCTTAGAGCGGTAATCGGTGGTGCGTCGTCCATGGATTTATTGCTTCATAAAGTATAAGAATAAGCAAAATGAATATGTACATAATTTCATTAAATTGTTTAAAGCGGTTCTAATTGCCCTAAGTAGTTTTATTTAGCCTGAAATACCTTGTTTACTACGGTCAAATGTAACAATAGGGGAGCAGACCTTTTTTTATTTAAACCACGTCACACAGATTATTAAAAAAAATTGACATGTATTTTGTATTTTTTTTTTATTTAATCGGCAATGAGGAAGATACAGTGAATGGAAATGTCGCGTGACGTCACTGTAATTACACTGTAGCTACAATTTTTACCCACAAATGACGACAGAAGCCCCTTCTCCTAAACTTTAAAGCGCTTTAACTTTTCATTGATTTGATAAAAGAATAAATATGAGTTTTGTTTTGTTTTTTTATCTGTTTGGTGGACTGAATAGATATTTCCTTTTCATACCCAGTCCGCATTCCTACTTAAAGACATTAAGCTTCTTAAGTAGTAGTCTTACCTTTATTTCATAGTCTTGTCATTTGTCGTCGCATCTATAACCTTAACATACAAATCTGATTCCAACTGTGACATCATCACAAATTCTCTAAACTGCGCCAAAACGAGTCAAGATCTTTAAGTTTTAAGGTCACACTACAGGTCCTTTCTCTACACAAGGGCATGCGACCGGTCCTGAAGCATTATCACTGATTACACTGACACAAGGCAAGGTATTATTTAAACAAGGGCGAGGTTCACGTGATTAGATAAAGTAGGCTGTTAGCCAAGCCTCTTAAAGTTAGGCTCAAAATATACACGTTATACATGTGAACATGTCCCTATAAAAATAAACGCTGAGCTAATGTGTAATTGTAACATCCATAAACAGCCTTGAATTAAAAAATACCTTTACATTAATGTTTGTTTCTTGATGGGCTCCCATTGCTTTATTTACTACCTTACACAGTCCAATCTCTTAGATACTGCTTCTAATGACGTAAGTAAAACCTTCAAAATACTTAAACGACATGGAAATTGTAGTAACTATAAATGCCCAGACGAAGTCGTGACTGATTTCTGGCCGATCGCTGTGAAACATTTAATGCCACTGCCACTCCTGTTTTGTACATAATATAAACTACCTGTTGCCCGCGAGCCAGCCCGCGTGACGGTCATCGCGGCAAAAATTAGTCTTATGACCTTTTTAAGGATCTGAACTTACCCCATACCAAGTTTCATTAAAATTTACTCAGCGACTTAGCAGTGAAAGTGTAACAGACAGACATACGAAAGTTACATTCGAATTTATAATATAAGTCTAGTGTGGATATGGATAGTTACTGTGAAAATATTTCTATTTAATTGTCATGGAATCATGGCCAGTCCTATACACTATACTTATGAGAACTGACTGAACTGAGTATAAAAGTAAGATTCCGCATAAAACTGCAGTGTCGGTTATCCTTCTAAGATAAAAGTGTGCTTCTTTGTATAGCTAAATTATACTATACTATTAAAATATAGCTAAAGTAGCACGCGTTTGTCATCAAGTACATTTCATTGCATCATCATAAGGCAGTTGTAAACAACTCAATACTTAATTTGCTCTACACAATGTACTTATAAAGGTCTTATAAATATAACGTGTAACAATTGTTGACCCGTCAATCTTTTAATAATATTTTTTTTTTATCAAACTAATTCACTTAACAGCATAAAAACCACACAGCTTCTCTTCTCGCTTCTCACCTTCTCGCTTAAATCCGCAAGTTTCTCAGAAAGTTGCGAATATTTTTGCAACAGGTTGCTTTTTCCTTAAGCCAGCATCCCCATTCATGGAGCAGGTAGATCTGTTACTACAGTGCCGGCCCGACTGCCCTCCACGGACAATCTCGGCCGCGGAGCACAATGTGGAAGCGCATCTGTTATTTTTGTGCACCTGTCGCCCGGACGCTGTAGGGTTGGCAGGCATTCATATGAACATCTCTCAAGAACATATAAAAAGTGAATTTAATGTGTTTTGTTTTATCGTTTCTCAAATTGACAGTGATATGACCCTAGCTGTCACACGTAAACAGCTCTTGTTGTGTTATAAACATTGGACACTGAATGTATTCACAGTAGGTAATATATTTAACAATGTAAATAATTACATTAATTCTGAAGTGTCTCGCACATAATATGCGATCGACCTTTAGCAATACATCCTGTTACTTATGTTTTCTTAGTTTATTTATTTACGTCCTCAAATTATTAGTCATCGCCAACGTAACATACATTGCTAAGATTTCTGTATTATTATTTATCTGACCGCCTAACTCAATGTAAAGCGTAATTGATAAATGCTAAATATTATGTTAATTATACACAAATTAATTATATAAATTTACCAAATGATCTGGAAAGTTTCCTTATTTGTCAGATCCATAAAAAGAACTAAGTACCTATTTGGTTCTTTTTACTTTTGTTTGTTGAGCCAACCCTACATCGACTGACATTTCGTTTCGCCCGCGCACCGGTCGGCCTTCGAACGTATCGTTTCTTTCTATACGTTCGGAAATGCTAAGGGTCATGACTTGGGAACCATCTGGTGTAGCCCGAAGGCATATTTGTACCCAAAGTATGAAATGCTTAGGATTATCACGATATTGATCTTAAGCAGCAAGTACAGGCAGTGGTAATAAGGCTAACGATAATCGACTTTACTGCTTTGGAATAAAAGCGCCGTTAATTTCATTTGTTGATGGGCGGTTGTTTTCGAACGACCTTCCTACCCACATAAATCGGCAATGTCTTGTTTAATGTTTGAAGATGGCAATTAACTGATGTGTCAGGATACTTGCAACACCTGTGATTAACTCCTACATAGACTAGGGTGATAATTATAATCATTGCAGAAATTGATTTCATAAGTTAGTGCTTCTAAAAGTTTATAAAAATTCTACATAATACTTACACTCAAATGCCCATCCAGTAAAACATATGAGCTGTTACTTTGTCTAAAATACTAGTATTAAAGCACAATTCATTCTTCTGTGTTTTAAGTACATACGGTGAGACTGAAAGCCTAGGTATGTAGTATTACTAGATATTCAATATGTGGTTTGAGAAAATACAGAATAACAACACAATATTAAGCGTCTGTATATAAATTAAATATAGTCCATACACTATTTAAAAGTGAATGTTAATCTTGCAAGGTTTATGACATTTTTGTTAAATTAAAACAAAAATGCACTAAGTAGTTTTTCAACTTCCGTGATATTAAAATTAGCAGTGCCAATCAGATTCCTGATTATTTTAATTATATGTCGTACGAATTGATGACGTATTGAACGCCTACACTCGAAACATAATTATTAGCAAAACACTGTCGTTGTGACCACAAAACGCGGAGTAGAGACAGATAGTGACGAAATACTCATGTTACCTACTATATCATTTGAAAGCAAATATTAGGGAAACAAAAATAAAAAAGTTGTACATTGGGCACAGTTCAGTTGTAAAACTAATATAATTATAATGTTTATAATATCTTGGGACAACTCACACACGGACATCTGTTCCTAAACTAGGCAAAGCCTGTATTATGGAAACTAGACAACTGATAAACATTCATATATTTCCTCTAAATACATACTAAATATAGATACATTACACCCAGACACAGAACAAATGGTCGTGCGCAGAATACAAAGATTTGTCCTGGGGTCACTAACCACTAAACCAACTGGCCAGTTGAATGCAACGGTTAACCTTCTTAAGATAACTTTTTCCTTCTAACCGGTGATAAATATCTTTTACTCAAAACAACAACTTTTATGACTGAAACTTCAATCGGTTTTAAGTCGCCGTTAAGTCTCATGCTGTCACTTAAAGGTGTAAAGTAGCGACATATAGACATTTAGGAAGGTCTTAAAGTTAAGTTACGTTTCTGTATTCGGGGGTACAAAAAGTTACAGCTTTTTGGCTGACTTGGCAACGGAGTTAGAATAAATTGTACTAAATGTCTGTATAAGGTGTAAGCTATCTCTACCAATTCGGTTCAGTAGCCGGCCATAACTTTCACATTAAAATTTACCCAATTACCATTAAGTGTCAGCTACCATTTGTTAAGACTTGTGCATAACATGCATGAATTAATAATCATAATATAATAACCAGTCTTTATGTTCAACTCTTATGTAGTTTTACTAAGCGAAAAGAAAGTTGTAGAGCCAGTTATGTCAGGAGCGCGCGACATTTTTATAATGATCAATTTTGTTTATATTTTGGTACATTTGCAATGCTAATTTAAATCTGGTGAAAATAATCAGCTGATTAGGCTATTCGTTTAAGATCCGTGAGAGAATATTGTGATAGAAGAAATTGTTAAGTCGAGTGTATATTTATATTAAGTATAAAGTTGTACACCTACAACCTATATAAAAAAAGGGATAAAATGTGGGAAAGTTGGACTTAATGGTGGTCTATAATTGCATACGATGGGAGCAAGTGATGTTTCCTGTGTGAGTACACTGAGTGCTTATTGAAATGTCTTTATACTGATGTTCTTATGTTTATATTACAATAAATAGAATACAGCAGTTTTGCCTTTATTAAAGAAAATTTTATCACTAAAAATATGATAAATAAAACTTATAGTTTATGCATTATTTTTCTCCTTCTTCTCGTGTCTTATGACCCTTAAACTGTTTCCGAACAGAAGATACTCCATGTTTGTTGCCGGGGCACCACATTCACATTGGATATGTGGAAGGAATAAGGATCGATGATGCCTCACTTACGCAGGTTTACACAGTTAAATGGATGTTTGTTAGTCTTATACGCAAAAAAACTACTAAAAGGATTATGATAAAACTCCACAATTATTGTAACAATATAGAGCCAGGATTGAGAAGTCACAGACTTGCGGCTGGTTATATGGTATTTTTCAAACTATCGATCAAATGTATTGACCTCGAGAATCGACCTTTTAAAGTTATTACCTGTCTGCAGGCGTAACAAATCATTGTAAATTAGGCTTCACTATATCGATCCTGAACCGTTGCAAAATGCCTACCTAATACCTAAGAACATTAAGATGCCATAATAGTTGATGAGAGGTCTCTTATTGCGAGACTAGCTGCCAACATATGTATAGAGTATTTAATAGGGTCGAATTTTGTTTGCATCTGTAACCCCGTTAATACGTAGATCCATTATCTATTAGGACAGATTTTAACACAAAACATCTAGGTTTAGCGCAAAATAAAAAAAAAGCTTGATAATAAATTCTTACAAAAAATCAATATTTTATTCTGCTAATTAAATAAATGTGGACAACATCACATACATTGTTCTGAACCCAAAGTAAGTAGCTAAAGCACTTGTGTTATTAAATCAGAATCAACGAAGTTACCATAACACCCAGACCCGAGACACCCGTCCGGGGGTCGAACCCGGGACCTCAGAGCTAGCGAAACCTTGAAAACCGATGTGTACGCCATTTGACCAGGGATGTCGTCAATAATTATAAAAATGGAACGCATTAATAAATGATTGTAATTATAAAACTAAATGGAAGATAAACGCTTATTTTGTAAATGGCTTATTACCATTTTAACTAAGAATTGACAATTCAATTGATTGCAAAAGTACCCTAACTATTGTTCTAGCTGACTAATTTAAATAAATACCAACATTCGTAGAATCGAAATAGAAACAGAATTTTAATTACCCATTGTGAAAGCCTTACAAGCTGAATAGATAAGCAACAACAATCATTTCCGTGCCACTCTCTAGGTACCGAAACCAGGTGACCGATACCGATATCAAATCAATAAGGAAGTAACAATGAAATGTCGCACTTGACCTTAAAAGAACCGGTACCCACTGCCAAACAAAAATGATCCTTATTGCTTTGTCTATAATCAAATATTTTGCATTCATAAAAATATTGTCTAGCAAGACATGCAAAACTGATCTTTATCGTTCAAACAACTAGTTTGTAAATTATGACAACTAAATTTGAATTATATTTTTATGTTATCGATAATTGAAATGTATTTACTGGTGTTTAATATCATTTGCATTATGTAACTGTTAATAGTAGTGTTACAGTGGGTTACAATGGAACATTAATTGAAGATTGTAGGTAGGTATTATAAAAGACTTACTAAACCTTTATTATTCTCGGAATTTTCTTTCAGGAGTAGATTTAGCTAATCCTGAAAGAAAATTCGAGATCGTAGTTATATTCAATTGCAACGATCCAAGTCAAGTGTTGGAGTCACTAACACATCCCGCGAATTTGATTGACATGAGTCCTTAGTCCGTGGTCTCAATCCTCGTTTGCAACTGATTATTTAATTCGACGTGAGATTTGTCTGTATGACATATCCCCACGGTACAACGGACATATTTATATATTTATCGTATAACAGCAAAAGTGTTTCCGCAAACTTGTCGTGTGGTTTCAATTTTGTTCGTTTCCTCTTACATTAACATTACGGTAAACGATTTATCATCACCCGTTTTTACATGTAAGTATACTTACAGTACTTACAATTCTTTAAATCTATATACTATTAACATTTTTTTATTATAATTAATTAATTATTCTTTTAATATATATTAGGGTCGTAGGTTGACAATCCCTGGCGTAGTCTGTACACGCTATGTACAACTGCAATATTAGCTAACGGCAGCGCTCCCACTAAAATAGGGCAAAAATCTCCTGCTCTATTTATCCCGTCCAGTTTTAACTATGTACCATATGTTGACAATCCCTGGCCTACTCTTTAGTATAGTAACTCGTCACTAGCCTACGGCACTGGCGCTAGTGCCCTACTTGCCTTTGTTCGCGCTAAATACTGGTCAGTGGCTCTGTGAACTTGGCACCCGACTTTGGAAAATCGTTTTTTTTTATATTTTATTCTTATAGATAAAGGTATGTAGTTGATTGTAGTAACATTTTTTTCGTTTGTAGTAGCTCTAAAAAAAAATTAGAGCACTTCAAAAAAAAATCAGCACCCGGTTTTTTCCAAACTTAAATTTAGTAATTTATTCTTGAATGTTATCGTTAGTAGTTGAATGTAGTGGGAAAATTTTCGTTTGTAGTAGATTTTTTTTTTTTTTTTTTTTTTTTCGTGAAATATAAATTCGTTTGTAGTAGCGTCTATTTCGTTTGTAGTACCTTCAAATCGTTTGTAGTACCGTCTATTTCATTTGTAGTAACTTCAAATCGTTTGTAGTAACTTCAAATCGTTTGTAGTAGCGTTTATTTTGTTTGTAGTAACTTCAAATCGTTTGTAGTAGCGTCTATTTCGTTTGTAGTAGCGTCTATTTTGTTTGTAGTAACTTCAAATCGTTTGTAGTAGGGTCTAATTCGTTTGCAGTAACTTTACTTCGTTTGTAGTAGCGTCTATTTCGTTTGTAGTAACTTCAAATCGTTTGTAGTAGCGTCTAATTCGTTTTTAGTAACTTCAAATCGTTTGTAGTAGCGTCTAATTCGTTTGTAGTAACTTCAAATCGTTTGTAGTAGCGTCTAATTCGTTTGTAGTAACTTCAAATCGTTTGTAGTAGCGTCTATTTCGTTTGTAGTAACTTCAAATCGTTTGTAGTAGCGTCTAATTCGTTTGTAGTAACTTCAAATCGTTTGTAGTAGCGTCTAATTCGTTTGTAGTAACTTCAAATCGTTTGTAGTAGCGTCTAATTCGTTTGTAGTAACTTCAAATCGTTTGTAGTACCGTCTAATTCGTTTGTAGTAACTTCAAATCGTTTGTGGTAGCGTCTAATTCGTTTGTAGTAACTTCAAATCGTTTGTAGTAGCGTCTCATTCGTTTGTAGTAGCTTCAATTCGTTTGTAGTAGCGTCTAATTCGTTTGTAGTAGCTTCAATTCGTTTGTAGTAGCGTCTAATTCGTTTGTAGTAACTTCAAATCGTTTGTAGTAGGGTCTAATTCGTTTGTAGTAACTTTATTTCGTTTGTAGTAGCGTCTTTTTCGTTTGTAGTAACTTCAAATCGTTTGTAGTACCGTCTAATACTTTTTTAGTAACTTTAAATCGTTTGTAGTAGCGTCTAATTCGTTTGTAGTAACTTCAAATCGTTTGTAGTAACGTTTATTTCATTTGTAGTAACTTTAAATCGTTTGTAAACGAAATAGACGCTACTACAAACGATTTGAAGTTACTACAAACGAATTAGACGCTACTACAAACGATTTGAAGTTACTACAAATGAAATAAACGCTACTACAAACGATTTGAAGTTACTTGAAACGAATTAGACGGTACTACAAACGATTTGAAGTTACTACAAACGAAATAGACGCTACTACAAACGAAGTAAAGTTACTGCAAACGAATTAGACCCTACTACAAACGATTTGAAGTTACTACAAACGAATTAGACGCTACTACAAACGATTTGAAGTTACTACAAACGAATTAGACGCTACTACAAACGAATTGTAGTTACTACAAACGAAATAGATGCTACTACAAACGAATTGTAGTTACTACAAACGAAATAAACGCTACTACAACCGATTTAAAGTTACTATAAACGAATTAGACGGTACTACAAACGATTTAAAGTTACTACAAACGAAAAAGACGCTACTACAAACGATTTGAAGTTACTACAAACGAATTAAACGCTACTACAAACGATTTGAAGTTACTACAAACGAAATAGACGCTACTACAAACGAAATAAAGTTACTACAAACAAAATAGACGCTACTACAAACGAATTGAAGCTACTACAAACGAAATAGACGCTACTACAAACGATTTAAAGTTACTACAAACGAATTAGACGCTACTACAAACGATTTGAAGTTACTGCAAACGAATTAGACACTACTACAAACGATTTGAAGTTACTACAAACGAATTAGACGGTACTACAAACGATTTGAAGTTACTACAAACGAATTAGACGCTACTACAAACGATTTGAAGTTACTACAAACGAATTAGACGCTACTACAAACGAAATAAAGTTACTACAAACGAATTAGACGCTACTACAAACGATTTGAAGTTACTACAAACGAATTAGACACTACTACAAACGATTTAAAGTTACTACAATTGAAATAATTGCTACTACAAACGATTCAAAGTTACTACAAACGAAATAAACGATACTACAAACGATTTGAAGTTACTACAAACGAATTAGACGCTACTACAAACGATTTGAAGTTACTACAAACGAATTAGACACTACTACAAACGATTTAAAGTTACTACAAACGAAATAATTGCTACTACAAACGATTCAAAGTTACTACAACCGAAATAAACGCTAATACAAACGAATTGAAGTTACTACAAACGAATTAGACGCTACTACAAACGATTTGAAGTTACTAAAAATGAAATAAACGCTACTACAAACGAATTGAAGTTACTACAAACGAAATAGATGCTACTACAAACGAATTGTAGTTACTACAAACGAAATAAACGCTACTACAAACGATTTAAAGTTACTACAAATGAAATAAACGCTACTACAAACGATTTGAAGTTACTACAAACGAATTAGACGCTACTACAAACGATTTGAAGTTACTACAAACGAAATAGACGCTACTACAAACGAAGTAAAGTTACTGCAAACGAATTAGACCCTACTACAAACGATTTGAAGTTACTACAAACAAAATAGACGCTACTACAAACGAAATAGATGCTACTACAAACGAATTGTAGTTACTACAAACGAAATAAACGCTACTACAAACGATTTGAAGTTACTACAAACAAAATAGACGCTACTACAAACGATTTAAAGTTACTACAAACGAAATAATTGCTACTACAAACGATTCAAAGTTACTACAAACGAAATAAACGCTACTACAAACGATTGGAAGTTACTACAAACGAATTAGACGGTACTACAAACGATTTAAAGTTACTACAAACGAAAAAGACGCTACTACAAACGATTTGAAGTTACTACAAACGAATTAAACGCTACTACAAACGATTTGAAGTTACTACAAACGAAATAGACGCTACTACAAACGATTTGAAGTTACTACAAACGATTTGAAGTTACTACAAACGAATTAGACGCTACTACAAACGAATTGAAGTTACTACACACGAATTAGACGCTACTACAAACGATATGAAGTTACTACAAACGAATTAGACGCTACTACAAACGATTTGAAGTTACTACAAACGAAATAGACGCTACTACAAACGAATTAAAGTTACTACAAACGAATTAGACGCTACTACAAACGATTTGAAGTTACTACAAACGAATTAGACACTACTACAAACGATTTGAAGTTACTACAAACGAATTAGACGCTACTACAAACGATTTGAAGTTACTACAAACGAATTAGACGCTACTACAAACGATTTAAAGTTACTACAAACGAAATAATTGCTACTACAAACGATTCAAAGTTACTACAAACGAAATAAACGATACTACAAACGATTTGAAGTTACTACAAACGAATTAGACGCTACTACAAACGATTTGAAGTTACTACAAACAAATTTGACGCTACTACAAACGACTTTTTAAGTTACTACAAACGAAATAGACGCTACTACAAACGATTTGAAGTTACTACAAACGAATTAGACGCTACTACAAACGAATTGAAGTTACTACACACGAATTAGACGCTACTACAAACGATATGAAGTTACTACAAACGAATTAGACGCTACTAAAAACGATTTGAAGTTACTACAAACGAAATAGACGCTACTACAAACGAATTAAAGTTACTACAAACGAATTAGACGCTACTACAAACGATTTGAAGTTACTACAAACGAATTAGACACTACTACAAACGATTTGAAGTTACTACAAACGAATTAGACGCTACTACAAACGATTTGAAGTTACTACAAACGAATTAGACGCTACTACAAACGATTTAAAGTTACTACAAACGAAATAATTGCTACTACAAACGATTCAAAGTTACTACAAACGAAATAAACGATACTACAAACGATTTGAAGTTACTACACACGAATTAGACGCTACTACAAACGATTTGAAGTTACTACAAACGAATTAGACACTACTACAAACGATTTAAAGTTACTACAAACGAAATAATTGCTACTACACACGAATTGAAGTTACTACAAACGAAATAAACGCTACTACAAACGATTTGAAGTTACTACAAACGATTTGAAGTTACTAAAAACGAAATAGGTGCTACTACAAACGAAATAAGGTTACTACAAATGAAATAGACGGTACTACAAACGATTTGAAGGTACTACAAACGAAATAGACGCTACTACACACGAATTGAAGTTACTACAAACGAAATAAACGCTACTTCAAACGATTTGAAGTTACTACAAACGATTTGAAGTTACTAAAAACGAAATAGGTGCTACTACAAACGAAATAAGGTTACTACAAATGAAATAGACGGTACTACAAACGATTTGAAGGTACTACAAACGAAATAGACGCTACTACAAACGAATTTATATTTCACGAAAAAAAAAAAAAAAAAATCTACTACAAACGATTTGAAGTTACTACAAACGAATTAGACGCTACTACAAACGAATTGAAGTTACTACAAACGAAATAGACGCTACTACAAACGAATTGTAGTTACTACAAACGAATTAGACGCTACTACAAACGATTTGAAGTTACTACAAACGAAATAGACGCTACTACAAACGAAGTAAAGTTACTGCAAACGAATTAGACGCTACTACAAACGATTTGAAGTTACTACAAACGAAATAGACGCTACTACAAACGATTTGAAGTTACTACAAACGAATTAGACGCTACTACAAACGATTTAAAGTTACTACAAACGAAATAATTGCTACTACAAACGATTCAAAGTTACTACAAACGAAATAAACGCTACTACAAACGATTGGAAGTTACTACAAACGAATTAGACCCTACTACAAACGATTTGAAGTTACTACAAACAAAATAGACGCTACTACAAACGAAATAGACGCTACTACAAACGATTTGAAGTTACTACAAACAAAATAAACGCTACTACAAACGATTTGAAGTTACTACAAACGATTTGAAGTTACTACAAACGATTTGAAGTTACTACAAATGAAATAGACGGTACTACAAACGATTTGAAGGTACTACAAACGGAATAGACGCTACTACAAACGAATTTATATTTCACGAAAAAAAAAAAAAAAAAAAAAATCTACTACAAACGAAAATTTTCCCACTACATTCATCTACTAACGATAACATTCAAGAATAAATTACTAAATTTAAGTTTGGAAAAAACCGGGTGCTGATTTTTTTTCGAAGTGCCCTAATTTTTTTTTAGAGCTACTACAAACGAAAAAAATGTTACTACAATCAACTACATACCTTTATCTATAAGAATAAAATATAAAAAAAACGATTTTCCAAAGTCGGGTGCCAAGTTCACAGAGCCCTGGTCAGTGTGTATGGCTTCTGTTTGCTCAGAGCTGTTTGTGTGTGGTTTATGTAAGGACCTGCTTTGGGCTTTGGTTTCTGTGTCAAGTAATATTGCTGGCGTTTTCGGAGGTGAATCAAGTTTTGTTGGTCCTTTTTTAACCATTCACTTGATGTTTCATAATATAAATGGCTTTCGGAGATGGAAAGAAGGATGTATACATACAAAAAAATATTGTTTATCATTAGTATCACATGATTGATGCTGATTCATCTGTCAACAACTTGTTTCCTTTACTATTATTTACTGTCATATTTTTCTACTACCTTTCACAAATTTACTCGTAAATTCTTTCATTCATTATTTGTATGCTAAGTATTTCTCGAGGAAACTTCCGTTCTGGTCTGTCTACCAGTTTCTTTGATTGTTTATATGGTTTCACTTTTACCTTTATCATTACTTTCTTTGAGTTCTGTCTCATTTTCTACTAAGTATTGTATTTCATGAGACAGTAATGTTAAAAAGATTGATGTTCATGACTCTTGATCTCCACCTTGCATTTGTTATTTATCTTTGTTAGGCTGTAGCTATCCTAAATCAAAGAACAGTAATGCCCGGTTCCTATAATTAAATAACTACTTGTTTTGCTTTAGGGTCGGTAGAATTTTCTTCGTTTTGCTTACAAAATTCTACCGTCCGTAAGGTTCTTGACTATAAGAACCGGGCATTAGTAGGTAATGTTTATTTTTCTAGTCTTAATTTTTTATTTGTATTTTGTTTCAAGTAACGATCTAACTTCAATCAGATTACTTTTCCATCCAATTTCTTTTAGAATGAGACCATAAAATCTACAAATATCGTTGATGACCGCAAAATGAAATTGAAATCTGTTGCAACCAGATTCACGCACATTGAACACTTTTTTTCTTACGTGACCTTGTCCAAGATAATCTGACTATTGTGGTCCAATTGCAATCATTACGTTTTTTATTTCTAGCCTTGTGGTTGGTGTAGAAAAGGATAGACTTTAAGCCTTAAGAGGTTTCAAGATGGCTATATCATGAGTGGGTAGGTTACCACTTTCTCCCTATTTTGTTATTTATTTTACTTGCTTAGTAGTTGTCTTTAGACAAGATCTGAGAAATCTGTCGAAGCGCCCAAGGTTTTAGGTGTTTAAACAGCAAACAGATGTATCTATTACTATGCATTCAACTATTCAACATTTTAAGAGCGAAAGTCATCGTAAACTTGCGTGTCTCATCTTTAAGTGAGAAAGATTTAAGCAATGTTTAGTTTAGCAGTCTTTGGCCAAATTTCATCTCAAGACAACACATTTTAAACACTTGCAATCCACGTCTTGTGAAACGCTCAGATGCAGAACTAATGTCGATTTAGTATCGTATTTGGTAACTAGTCGGTATTTACGTTATTTATCTGTTTCCATGATATTATTACGACCGTAACAAGCTCTTATTATATCGTGATTTACAACAAGCATTCGACATGGCGTTTCCTCTACATCTTGTGTGAAATGTTTCGATATGTATGCTATCATTTTCTCTCACTTACATAGCATAGAAAACATTATCCCATAAACGTTAAGTGTTGGACATGAGATTCTAGTTGATCAATTATTTTGTAAGAAATATAGTCTGCAGCGAAAGTTACTGAACAGTTTTGACGTTAATGGGTAAAGTTATGGTGGTTGTTGCGTCTTCCGTTGTCGACTGACTTCTAAACTGTAGGTCGTAGGTTCGATTCCCACCCAGGACTTTTTTGTATGATGAGTATGATCATTTGTGTTGTGTCAGAGTGTAATTTTCTACAATATTCAGATATATTATAAGTATGTTTATCAGTTTTCGGAGTCCCAGGCACTGCCTAGTTTGGGATCAGATGGCCGTTTGTGAGTTTTCCCAAGATAAAATATTAATTAGAATTTGTTATTTATTAAAAAAAAATCTAGCTTTTCTCGAAATTTGTTTAAATAAGCGAATTATCAAGTCACATCTTATTATCACGTGTAATGCTAATTAGACAGTCATAATTAATTAGGAAGCGATTTAGACAATGTTCACAACTGTATCTAATTTACAACGCAATGCTTGAGCGTTGTCAACAGAACCGTTAAATTTTATTATCCACAGATAATGTGACTTATTATGCATTTGTGACAGCGCAGATGATATATGTGATGCATATAAGTGTACTATTTATAAACTAATAGAAACAGTGTACCTAGTTACCTATACATTTAGATAATAATTCAATTTAAATCATTTTAGAAGTTCACTTTTTGAGAACCACCACGGCCGTCATACAGGTGTAAATTGTAGATCAAGAATTGTATTCTAAAAATTTGGATACCTAGACACAACAGGTCTTTTCTACTATGAACAACAGGGTAATAGGCGACCCTTAAGTGTCCTTTGATCACCCGCGAACATAATCACCTAAGTGTTTACAGGCGACCTCGATAAAAATATTATTTTAGTATCCTGAAATCACCTTGTCAATAAAACAAGACAAATAGAATACAATACCTATTCTCAAAAATAGAGGCTACCGCGAGAAAATAATTTGCTAGTGTCAAGTCAAGTCTATCTGTCAAATTCCACCAATCACAGGCCAGTAGCTTGTTTCCCATTGGTGGAGAATGACAGATAGACCTGATGCGACACCAGCAACCCTAACGGATTATTTATAAAGCCCCCATAGTCAACATATTCATCAAAATGGTAATTAAATGTGGACTTGTGAGCAGAAATCTTCGCATCAAGTGTGTATAATGTTCTTGTATGTATGTGACTTGCATTATTTATTAATTACCACAGATTGTTACGATGATTCATGGTAAATTAATGTGTAACCAGGACCTGCCTTATAGATACAAGGTCTTTCGAGAAACTGTAAATCTAATATACCTACTGCCTATCAGGCTTAAGTTTAGCTTATATAGGTTTTAATATAATAAACACTCAAAAGATAGTACACTTGATAATAAGTTAAGTGGATTGATTATTGTGGAATTTTAAGTGTTTTATTTTGGTACTTATGGATACCCCTATTCAAATACTTGCTCCTGATCTATTGTATACCTACAATCTCTTGGTCTTTTTTTATAATGTCGGAACACTTTTCAAAATCAAAGTAATATAAATAATCAATACAGATAAAACAAAAAATAAAACTGGCCAAGTGCGAATGGGACTCGCGCGTGAAGGTTTCCCTTTAATTTTTAATTTATTTTTATAATTTGTTCTTATAGTGGCAACAGAAATACATACTGAAAATTTCAACTCATGCTATTACGGTTCATGAGATACAGGCTGCTAACTTACGGACGGACAGCGGAGGCTTTAGTAATAGGGTCCCATTGGCACCCTTTGAGTACGGCGGAACTTTTAAAAAAGAAGTAACTTGAGATTTTGATCTCCGTTCTTAGCAAACAGAAACTGAGTGCGAAAATCGTCGACGACTTTCTTGATAATCTGAGTCAGTGTTATAATTGTGAGACTGCTAGGCACTGATCGTAACTCACTGGAGTATAAATACGTCAGCCCAGAGATATCAAGACAAAGAACGCGTGCCACTGTTGTGCAATCGTGAGGTCATCACAGTATTCTTGTTACAGAATGTATTGATTTTCTAGAATATTGTCGGAGATTACTATTGAATACAATGTTCCCACACGGGGTCTTGTTTAGTAATCAGCGCTCAATGTATAATGCTCTGTTATACGGGCTGTTTTACTAGAAACAGTCATTTGTTTTTTCTTCAATGTATGTCGGGTCAACCTGGTGGCAGAGTGATTAGGGATTTTCGGGACTGTCAGTTTTCGTCCTTCGAATAACGCATTCATGATAAGTTCTGAATCCGATTGATTTTTAAACAAAACCACATCTTTTTCTGAGGTCAGAATAAAAATACAGCTAAGCCTGTTTAAAAACAGTTTGTTCGTCGCCATCTTTTACAAAAACAAAGGCGAAATGAATAATAAAGCTAATTTCCAACCAGGCTTGTATAATTGAGACAAATTAAGTAAATTAGGAGACAAAGCAAGATTCGCACAAGCATTCATTGTTTATGAAAAATTGTCGTTTCTGCTCATCATGATCAAGTTACCAATAGAAGATGGTTTGAATGCAGTCCTTTGTCTAACTAAATTGTCTTTTAGACATAGTAGTTGACAATTTTGAGTGAAAAATAAATGGGAAATTGAATAAATGCTTAAAATAAGTATAGAGTCAAAAAGTATCAGAAAATAATGGGAGATTATGTATGTGGATGTTCTCTTTTATCGAAGTTCTAAACAATCCAATATACACTTTCAAAAGGCAATTTATTTCAGTAGAAATTGTTAGACTTTATAGTAGAGAATCTTCACGAAAGTAAAATTTTGCATGTCCACAACACTATAATCTTTATCCATATCTTATCTAAAACATTTACTAATACATTATTCACCGGATTATTACTTTATGTCATTAACAGCCTTATAATTACGAGGAGTAGACATCAAACTGAAGTCTAATTAATCAATGAACACGCGAAGAAAAATAAATTGCTGTTCATTTGTTCTAATGCTATTGTTCAATAGCATTTTCTAGAAACAACATTAATTTGCTAATGTTGTGACATCATTTTTAGCATAATTTTTCGTTTTGTATTTTATCTATGATGTATTTTTTCATTAAGATTTATTAATATTCATAAACTTCTTTTCTTTAGGAAAATATTTCGTAATGCCCTTTCTTAGTTATTTAGTTTGTAATCTTATTAAAATTTTCCCTTTTATTAGTATCAGAACAATGTTGAAAACACGGATTAGATATCTGAAGCTCAATATTTTGTAAGTAAAATGAATACGTAGGTAATCATAGGTACCTATAATGTTAGAAGAATTTGTGCAGTCAAACAAAACGCTTGTTCTAAGGCCATAATAATATTTTAAATAAAAATGCTTTGTGTTTAACACTATTATACAGCAGTCGATCCGTGGACAATGATTGTCAATTAGTAAATCATTTAAACCTTTCATTTCATGCATGTTTTCGGATGGCCTGTTGATCTAGTGGTTAGTGACCCTGACTGCTAGACCGGAGGTCGTGGGTTCGATTCCCACCCAGGACAAATCTATCTGTGATGAGCATGATCATTTGTTCTGTGTCTGGGTAATTTATCTATAATATGTATGTATGTATTTAGAAATACACAAGTATGTTTATCAGTTGTCTGGTTGCCTTAATACAGGCTCTGCCTATTTTGGGATCAGAAGGCCGTGTGTCAGTTGTCCCAAGATATTATTACTTCATATTTTTCTACATTACAACTATTATAACATAATGGTCAAGCTATTTATCTTACACATCACCGACGTCATCCTGACATCTCCAGTACGTGACTATTCCGCACAGTACAACGTGACCCGTCTGAACATGTCGCAATAATGACAATGATTCATTAGCGTCTCCTACCATTGTAATTGACTTTATTACCATCTTGTTTAGTTAAGTCCCTTTGTATTGGAAAATCCATCTTTAGTGTAGGTACGTTCTAGCTTTATTGTGGTTTAATAGAAGTACTAATTACTTATACTCGATTTAGTTACCTAATGCAAGTCAAGCCTAGAAAAGTGTACTGCTATCATCATCATAATTTCAGCCCAGAATTAACAATACTGAGTGTAGGCCTCCAACTTTTCGGCGGTTTTTGTCTGCCCTGGTTCTAGGTTCCTGTTAACTTAACTATGTCATCAACCCAACGTGCTCTCAGTCGTCTGACTCCTTCGACCAGTCCTTGGCCACCATTCAGTCACAGTTCGACTCCATCAACTGTCTGTAACTCTATCTACTATTTAGTTATATGGTTTAAATTCCCTGCTTCAAGCTACCCCATACTGTTAAAAGTGAGAAGTGGAATCCTTTCTGTTAGTATATAATGGTTTTGCCAGAGCCCCTTTCAAACCAGGGAAATAGTGATAGCGCCTTCAAACATTCCTCTGCCTAGTCTTTAACTTCCAGTCTTACCGAATGCACCTAAATAGTTTTAGTATTAGTAGCTTTCCAAATCAAGCAACGATTTGTAGAACCCATGGCCCAATTTGGTATAGAAAATTAATACTGACATAAATGAATCACAGTTTCGTAGTATCACCAATGGTGTTTAAATTCTACGGTACTGGGAAGGTCAACGTGAAGTTATCAAGTTTAACTACTGATTATTTCGATTTAATGTTTGTTAATTAAAGTTAATTACCATCCTATTTGGTTACAATAGGAACAGGTTTACAAGTAGCGTGCTTACCTACAATTAGTTTATTACTTTTTATACTTTTTTTATTCGTTTCGCTGGAGTGATTTCTTTGTTGGTTCCTTGTAATGGTGAATGCTTTGCTTATGGAGTGAAAGTTGAAGTATGGTGTTTATTTCCCTTTTTGTATGGCTTTTTGGTGGGGTTTCTACCGGACACAAGTATAGGGGTGCAGGTCAAACCATAACAGAAACTACCTAAAAAGTTGATCAATGAAAAAATATATAGGATGTCTTCGGTATTGTAAGAACTTTTTACGTCATTTTTATGGACGCACTCATCTATAAAGTTACTCAACAAATAAAATAAGGTTCTATAACAATTATTCAACTTAAAGATACAGTTGATAAGTATAAGTTATCTTAACAAATGAACAACAAACAACCAAGGTGTGGTCATTAGAAATACTACAAACCAGGCCTTTTAATGTCAAGCGGTTGCTATTATTTACGAGTAATTGCAAAACGAAATACCAAGGCTGGCTTAGACATCGCTTGACAACTTGCTATGGTTATTAAGACACGTAATTAAGGCTTCATTTTTAACCTTTGTTGGAAAATGATTAATCAATCGAGTGGATAATTGGTAGGTTTATGAGATTACAAAAGAGTTTTAAATATTTTTTAGTGTTGTTAGAGATAAGACGGCTCTTGCTGTCAGTCAAGTAGCTAATAACTTTTATAAATGTTTTAAATGTCAAGTGTATAACAAATTTCGATAGCACTCGTTAAAATGTTACATTCAACTCGAACACCTTACCTGTAGGTGTCAAACGTCTGCTCATGCAGGCAAGTCATAAGCAGAAGAATATAATTAACGGAAAAGTATTAATATGTATGTAACTTGATTCCTTGTTGGGTAAAACTAGTAATGTAATTTTTTTTTTCAAACGTTTTTAATGTGCTTAAATCTTATGGGCAATTTAGACATACATTACAATTATTCACAATGTTAACCTTAATAAAATGTATCCCAGGGTTGTGGGATAGACTTCTCAAACAGAGAGTCCAATGATCCATTATTTTTATAACGAAAGTCAAAACATAAAATTGAGTTTAGTTTGACTTTTTATTAAGTTCTTGAATATTGAAGATGTCATTCTCATATTATTGTTTGTAAGTTCATGGCGCGTGAATGTCAATTGAAGGTCAAATAATAATTAAACATATGACAGCAAAAAATATATTTTGATACTTCAAACAGGTTCGTTAATGTGAAGTAATGAATGTATTATCATTACGGTTCGGTTTAGGAGAGGATAATTAGTAGCGTGATACGAATAATATATATAGGCTTAATATATTGCAAAAATAGCAAAGTAGGACGAGTTGCAGAATGAAAATAATATTTATTTTAATTTTCTGCTTGTTGTCCTAAATGGGCCGTAGGCATGTAGGACCAGTTGACGAATCACTCGAAATCTTAATCGCATTTGGTCACACATATTTATAGAATCCGTAGACTTGTTGTTTTGCGCACACACCTTTGCGCATTAATAATTATTTGACGTTGTGAAATAAATTAACTCACTCGACACGAATTTGTTTATGCTAAACAATCGTCAAAACTGAACACCTTATTTACCTACAACCATGGAATATTGCATTGAACCTAAAATGCAATTCAAACTCATTAAATAATTAATCTTGAGCTCAACCTTCAAAACATAACCACAGAGTACAAAGACTTAAATACCCAACAAATTATAAAAAACCGTCAAAGTACATTTAATTACATTGAATATAGTATCTGTATAAGAAACATTGCGTTTCAATTCCCAAAGGTTTTATTTATAACTAAGTATTGTTGAGATCAGATCTGTATCATGACGACATTGAGTGAAGGTCATTAGCAGTACAGTCGGTTACCAAAACTTTGAGTACCCGTTGCTATGGTTACGGATTTTTTGTTGATGGTTGTTAGTTCAATTTTTTTTTACCTAAGTAGGGAAAGATACTTCACTCGCGTTTGGTATTTGTGCTGTGTTTAATATATTCTTTTATAAAATTTTGGTTATGGTTTTAAGTGTCAAATCTTATGTGTCTTTATGTGATTGCTTAGGCGGCTATTAGACGCTCAATCTGGCATCAGTTCAATCTGTGATGCTTTGAAAATTCGTGATCCTTTTCAATCTAACATCAATCAATACCTTACACGATCAATCTGACATCAATCTAACCAAGGTCACAGACTGAACTGATGCCAGATATCGTCTAATGGCCGCCTAAAAAAAAAGCCCAACAACAATTCCGCACTTGACTTGAGGTTTGATAAGTACCTATATCAAATTATTATGTCGATAACCGAAACCGGGATTATAAATATGGCTTCTTAATTTAACTCTACTTAAATTTACGTTTCAAAATTAAAATAAAATAAAATTTTACGATAACATTTTTTTACCTGAGTGTACAGTTCTTTGTACTGGTTTATTAATGTTATGTAGTATGGCAGTTCTACCCACGCGGACCTTGCCGAGGTCCATTGTTTGATAAAGACAGTTTTTTGTTATACTAAAACCGTATTATAATACTATTAGCCTTTAAATATGTACTTACTTATCTATTAGTCAAATGGAAGGTAATTGGGCAATCACCTTGCGTTAAGTTCCTATATTGTGTACTAGCTGTTTCCCGCAGCTCCGCCTGCGTGGATGTCGGTTATCGCGGCAAAAAGCCTATGTCCTTTCTCAGGCTCTAGACTATCTGTGTATCAAATTTCATTCAAATCGCTTCGGACAGACAGACTGAGTTACTTTAGCATATATAATATTAGTAAGGATTAAGTAAGAAAATAAAGTGCATTGATGTCGCGGAAAATAATATTTAATGTTATGACCAATGTTATCATAAAAATAAATATACCTATTATACCTAGGTACACAGATTGTAAAAAGAATCACAACAATCTTTTCGATGTGTGAAATATCAGAAAATGTGAATTAAATTCGTAAATTCCCTTTTTGCTTCAAGTTAAATCAGCTGTAACTTTTAGCATGTTTGTTCATAAAATTATCTGCTACTTAAACTTTTAGAAGCAGCAAAGTTTTCACTTTCTTTAAATGCTGAGGCGTGAATTTACTACAAAACGTGTAATTTACGACCAAACAAAACACATATTTGCATAGAATACTCACGAAAAATAAAGGAAAACTATTAGCCAATGGAAGGGCGCTAATAAAAAGCCAGTGTGCTTGTCCACTGCCAATACTGTGTCGGAAAGACTTTGGTCATTGTCGATTGCAAAAATCTTAATGTAGTGTTTTATAATTATGTCCAGTATTCATTTAGTACGAATGCAGAGCTGGTGTTTATCATAATTGCCAACCTAGTAATTTATTGGTTGTTATTATTGTTTAGAATTGCAGGCTACTGAGTCCAATTTTTTGATATATTAAAATGCTTTGGTCAAAATAATAACTATTCTGATGCTTTACTTTTTACAGAAAAAAAAAATCGCTGATCGTCTGCTCCAACAATTTACACTTAAAAATAACTCACACGTGTCCGAAAGAATTATACCTACTATAATTTTTAATCGTTTTTATTAGCAGGCGTCTATTATCTATTACTTTTGTTTAGATACAAATGTTATTCATAAAATATCATGCTCAGTGTCGGGAACATTGGACAAACGCACCACTACCGAGAGCTAACTATCAGCGACAGTATTAACAAACAATGCAGTCGTGACTGACGAAGGCCGGCCATTATGGCAATTGTTATAAGCAAGCATTTACCTGTTTAAGGTGACCAGACTTAGAGGCGACGGATACCAAATAGTAAAAAAAACCCCGCAATTCATGTGAATACCTTCAAAACCATTAGTTAACAACTAATGGTTTGTTGACAAATATGTACTTTGTTGCATCAATAAAGACATCCCGTAATCCCGATTATCGTAAAAGATAAAAGTATTCTTTATATTTTTGTTAGAAATTTTAAAGTAGGTACACATGCCGCGGTTTAGTATAATTTAAAGGATATTCTCACTCTTTAGACGTAAAAACATAATATCAACAATAATAAATAGTTGATCATAAAAAGATTAGTTAATCACCTGTTAAATCTCATGTCAAGCGCTGTGATTGGTTGTTAGTCTTTTGGTCAACCAATCACAGTCGTGATCAGTTGATTTGACAACAGATTAAAGTGATCAGAATTTTAGAAATCACGGGTAAATGTTTTTAAAACGTCCCATTGCGATCTGGATCACACATGAAATATGAAATACTAACCTCATGAACGCACAATGGACAAAAATATTTTATTTATTATCTATACTAATATTATTAAGCTGAAGAGTTTGTTTGTTTGTTTGTTTGTTTATTTGTTTGTTTGAACGCGCTAATCTCAGGAACTACTGGTTCGAATTGAAAAATTCTTTTTGTATTGCATAGTCCGTTTATTGAGGAAGGCTATAGGCTATATAACATCACGCTACGACCAATAGGAGCGGAGCATAAATGAAAAATGTTGCAAAAACGAAAAATCGTTGAAACTAAAACACGCGAACAAAGTCGCGGGGGACAGCTAGTATAGGATATGTTTATAATAATTCTGATCATATTCCTCCCTTGATCGGCAATCACCAGTTATTGTTCAACCGGCAGATGTCCCTCGCGGAAGCAGGCAATTCGTCCAATTGACTCCAGCGGCCATCTTCAAACGCACGGGGCAATTTCTTTTTGTGGTTATTAAGATATGATGCAAGACTTAATGGGTAAAGGTCGTCGTTAATTGGTATAAAGTTTGTGTTAATAGATAGTAATCACTATCACTGGCAAGTATCGGTTGATACTTGATATATCAAGATTAGTGAGGTGATCTGATTAAATACAAACTGTGTTGCAATATTTAAACATCTATGTTTCTGTTTTTCAATGGTAGAGCTCATAATACATTTATTAACAAATATAAAATCAATTAGGAACTACGTAACTTTGCAATTTTTTTTATAACATTATTTATAGGTAGGATGTCAAAATATATACAGGCCAATATCTAAAAGTATTATTAAAAAAGCTAGATAAATATTTAATTGTCTGGAAATGAAACTTGTACGCACCCGTTAAAAATACAAGCATAATAAAATCAATCAGATAACTCAATCGTTCATACAACTTTCATTCAAAATTGATAAAGTAATAAAAAGTGGCAGTTAAAAGTAACAGCCCGGCGAGAGTGAAACGACTGGTCCCAGTCGGGCCAAAATGCAGGCCATATCGAGTCCTAGGCCGCCGGGACTGGTCGCATTCCACTTTTACCAGATTGCATCAAATTCGAGTTTAGGGTACCGTAATCAGGGAAGGCTGCTCGAGTTTTTGTTCATGTGGTTTTGTCGGGATTTATTTGTGTGGATGATGGATGATTCAGTTTTTTAATTGTTTTGTTATTTTCTATGGAAATATTTTTAATGTTTTTTTTTGTACATTCGTTGTGAGCTTTTTGTACATTTGTCTACTCAGACTAAAAATAAGTAAACTATAGAGTGCGACTAACAGAGTATGAACTGTGATCACTAGCAAGAACAAGCAAAATTCAAAAATTTGTGTCAAAACAGAGCGCGCCTATAGCTCAAAACCTTATATTATCCTAATAATATCGGAAGCTATGATATTTTCGAACGTCTTTCTTCGCACGCAAAATCACTTAAATCAGTAAACGAGCTTACCTCTTACAGCAAAAAAATAAATCTTAAGCCTGGCACAACAGACTAACAATGTGCGCACTCTATGGTTGTTTGTATATACTTTAAGGGTGTCTCACATAACAATTTTCATGTTCTTGTTGTAAAAACGAAATACAATCAGCTATTTCTAATTTATTACGTGGCGCAATTTAGTCTCATAGTAACATCACATTTCGAAATAAAATAAAAAATATCAAGTAAAAAGTTACATAGTCTACTTAAATTTTATATACTTATGAGAAATTATAATTACATCCGGTACCAATAACTAAACAACGGAACAAACATGATTAGTAAAACAATAAAATGCGGACATTAAAAGGAAATTCTTTTATTATAATTATTAAAAATAATATAACTAAGCTTGTGGCCGAATACTGAGAGATCAATCAGTTTTAATTCTATGTTAAGTCTCATGCTGTCTCTTTCACATTAAGGTGTAAAGTAGCGACAGAACGATATTTAAGAACGTATTAAAGTTAAGTTGCGTTTCTGTATTCGGGGGTCTGACTACCTTAAATAAATTTGTATTATTATTCTTGCATCATATTAAGCAATCTTATCTTTATAGCTCCAATCACCTAAATTCCTTAGAAAATGTCATGGAGGTCATACTAGTAAGGTCAGTTGTATTTAAAATTAAAATGTAAGATTAATGAATAACTTATAGATTGTTTTGTATTTGTTGGAGTGATCGTGGTGCCATTGATCTACTTATATTGTTATAACATATTAAGATAAACGATACAGTTTGTAAATAACCTTGATTATAGTCCGATACATGTATAAAACATGGGTATTTTTAAAACGTAAAATATTTATCATAACACAGCATTTACATGCTTATGCCTAGCCTTTTCCCAAGCTATGTTGGGGTCGGCTTCCAGTCTTACCGGATTCAGCTGAATACCGTATTTTACATTTCTATTTTACTTGGTAACACAGTATCCCAAATTAAGACTGGTTGTTAAAATTGTAGGTAATGACTAAACGACTGTCAAAGATCAACGTACAGCTTTCGGGAAATTAAACACGGCTTTTACATTATTAGATTGAATATACCTAGAAAAATTCAAACTGAGGAACAATAAAAAAAAATTGGTGCTTTCTCTATCTATATATATATATATAAATAAAAATCATTTGCCACTTAATTGACGGATCATTACTTAAGAACGGCTCTACTACTTTGTCTTTTTTTGTGTTTGTAATTGTCACGGCAAGGTTTGTATGAACGAAAAATCTGCAGGAATTGTCGAAATTATTAATAGTATTTTTATACGAAATAGTATAGATTGGGAGGAAGACTGTCGGGTCATCTAGTTTATAATAATAATAAAAAAGACAATGTATAGCAATATTTTGGTTACCTGTTATTACAATGAATCCAATCCAAACAGAGAAAGATTGAACCATTTATCACTCTGTCAACATCTTAGTAAAAAATCTAGGTTACAATATTAAAGTCTTGTTATAATATAATTAAGTCATTGTACAAATAATGTCTTTATAATGACTTAATATAAGATTACTTATACACTTTGCAAGATAATAACTTGATAAGTATAAATTATGTTGGTGACGTCTGACATCCAGCTGCGCAAACATTCATTTGCATGATTAAAGAAATTAGTTCATGGGGTCAAGGGGCCGTCATAATAATTGTTCTATGGTTTGATCAGATGGCAACAGGGTATTTTTATGTTTTATTTTGAAGGTTGTGATTTTGATAAGGAATTTTAATGTGTCGTTCATTTGTTTATTCGAATTTTAGTGATTTATGAATGAGTTTAAAATATATATATTTAGATTTTACTTCTTTCTTTTGTTTTTTTTTTAGTTTGCTTGTTTGAACGCGCTAATCTCAGGAACTACTGGTCCGATTTGAATAATTATTTAAGTATTGGATAGCCCATTTATTGAGGAAGGCTATAAACTATATAACATTATGCTGCGACCAAAAGTCGCGGAGCATAAATAAAAAATGTTGCAAGAATGAAAAACCGTTGAAACTAAAACACGCGGACAAAGTCGCGAGGGAAAGCTAGTAAGAAATAATATTAAACAGGTACTATATATATAGTGTCGTAGGTTAGTAAGGTTTTTTACTGTAGCTGTATTAAACTAATTATTGTAGTGGCTGCACTTATTTTAACTCGTGTTTTGAGTGTTAAACGTGGTCGCACAACTGGAGAACACTCCACACCTTTAACTCTACTGTCATCGTTAACTAGACCAGGCCATAATATTGCAGCCATGACTATACTAACTTTGATGAAAATTTTTAAGTACCAATTTACTATCGTGATGTTGTCTACAGTTATAAGCTCATAGCGACTATGTGTGTTCCTTTCAGGCCATACTTTCTCCTCTCAAGGTCGCACTATGTCACTATTGTTCACATATGTTGTTCATTGTTTATTGTTGTCATGGGAACCATCTGACGCAGCTAGTGATCATGGTTGATGCCTCCATTTGTATGAAAACACTTGATTATCTTAAAGGTTCAGAGAAATGCACTTGGATAGTGATCTGTCCCATTTTATGATTAATTGTTGTTTTGTATATCACGGCAGTAATTCAATGGGTCAGCAGAAGCATAGAATTTTTCCCAAGGCAATAAAAAAGTTCTGAGCAAGTCTGTTTTTACTAATTGAGAGTAGGGTCAAGATTAAATTCAGTACAAAAGTCCTGCCCTAAAAAAAGTTACTCAAATTATATGATATTTGTTTATGGAGTAAAAATAGAAAACTCTCCGATTCATAACTGTTATAAAAACCTACAGATAAAATTAAATTAATAAATGTGTATTGTGATAATTTCAAACCTTACTATAAAAGGCTTATCTAATTATAATAAACTAATAAGAGTTTAATCTTAATAAACTAGAAAGTTAACCACGTATTTAATAAACTTGATACAATGGATCGACCTGGGATTAAAACCGAGGCCAATCCCTCAAAATCTCTGAGCGAAAGCGAATGAGAATGAATGATAAACGACGAAATACTAAGTATAGATATAATATGAAAAGGTTTACGTTTGAAAGCGAGTGATAAATGATGGGAGTGTTACTTCGTTTATATGTTTGCTTCTTAAGAGGCTTTAAAGAACTTTCAGTTGAAGGTACACGGTGAAGTCTTTAAATTTAAAAAGCTTTATTTGTTATCCCATAACTTTGCTATGAGAACTGAATCCTAAGAACTGAATTATAAGCTTTAATGGCGTCGTTTTTTATCAAAAATCTTTTTTTAAACGACTCGAACTAAGGTATTTAATCCTTGTGTCCTAGCAGGTTCACAAACATTCAAATCACATACACTAAAAACACAAACTTAGAACAAGCATTTGTGGATCATACAAATGCTTGTCCCATGCGGGGATCGAACCCGCAGCACGTCGCGGACTGCGGTAATTGGCGTGGTGACCACTCGGCTATCCGAGTAGTCAAAGTTTGTGAGGATGACGCGAATGTTAGACATTAAAATAAAACCACAAATATTTAATTAAAATATTAAAGAATAACGAGCAACATCTACTATCACGACGAATACCACCTCAGTCTGCCCGTGACCATGACACCTGCAAAGGCGATAGAATCCGTTTAAGTAGTTTTTAATTTCAATAATAATATACAGCTTATAAAATTGATCATTGTAATTTGTGGATACATATTTTACTGTAGTATTATGGAGTGATACTTCTAAATGTAATTTGTATTGTGCTAGCTGTCACTAACTGTCAGTAAAAGTAGTGGAAGTGGGGCGATGCGTGTGCGCCGATTACTGTTACACAAATAACTTCGTACTTGTCATTTTGTCGACGCACACTGAATTGTAATAGATTTTCTATCATTTTTCATGTTAATACTCCTTTGTATAATGCCGTATGTGTGTTATGTCGTTCGTTTTCTAATAGATGGGTTCGCAATACTAATAGTCCTGATAAAATTTGAATTTGTAGTGTTTATTTGCGTCTCGGCAAACGAACGAACAGTGTAGGACGACCGGGGGCTAGATGGAGCGACGACAAAGTGGCAAAGTGGCTGGCAGTGGTTGGAGACGAAGAGCTGAAGATCGAGCTCAGTGGCGTGCCATAGGAGAGGCCTATGTCCAGCAGTGGACGAAGATAGGCTGATGATGATGATATGTGGCAGTAGCAATAAAAAATATATCCGTGGATTCACAATTGAAATTGAGCATATTAATTGGACCCTATTTTACACTTTCAATTTTTAATTTTTTTAAGTGACCGAAATTTATCATGTCGTTTAGTTCACAATACAAAGAGAGTTTTACGTTTCTTCCTTTAATTAAAATAAATTATGTATCCTTTAACATTGAAAACAAACCACCCTTTGAATCCACATTAAGTTCAGTTCGATAGGTGCTCGTTCATAACTGGGGTGTGATAAGCCGAGATTAATCGCACCAGATGTATTGATAAGTGCACGGTGACTGGTGACTGCCGGCTCTGTTCCAAGGGTTTAAGATGGGTAGTGAGGTGTACTTAATGGTGAACATATGGGAAATTTGTAAGGATGGTGGTGTAGCTTGGTTTTGTAAGGTTTTAGTTTTAGTGCGCAAACCGTCACCGTGTTAGAAAATGTTATAGTGGTCTAACTAAAATGTGGGCGTGACGCTTTATTTACTTTGCAGTTTTGTTCTAATGGACTGCACGGATAGCTGAGTGGTATAGGTCGACGCCATACCACAGTGCGCGACGTGCGACGGGTTCGATCCCCTAGGGACTGAGTTCTAAGTCTGGGTGTTCTTTGTGCATATGATACGAAAGTTTGTAAAAGCCCCAGCGATACAATAATTATATTTGTTATTGAGGATGTCGATTTAAAAAAAAAGAATTACCGCCTACTTAAGTGTTCCATTTCCAAGAAGTAGTTCATGTACCAGTATGTATATTGTATATTTAAGGCTCACGCAGAAACGTTTGTTTATATGTATTTTTCAAAAGAATTATTCTTGCTAAGCCCTATGAGGATATAAATGCTTACAGGATAATATTAAAACTTTCCACCAAAGATAAGAATTTTCTTCAACAGTTTCTTTATCTTACATTTAGCTATAGTACTCAACAATTTAGTAAAACTCACAATTATTATGTACATACCTACAACATAATGCGGTGACGTTGTCTGTTTCCCACACTCATTGTGGTTGCAGTTCTGAGAACGAGAAAAACCTCGTGTCAATTGCTTGTCATCTTGCATCTGTTGATTGCGGATTTACTTGATTAACTTGTAATTAGCTTCAACATCTGTACGTACAAGGTGGGTTTAACTTGACACAAATTAAGATGATGATGTATCTATATATTAAATTTATATAATCTAGGTATATATTATAATCCTAAAATATTTTATTCTTTAAACAAATCGTGTTCCCCTTTAGAAAGTTTGTAAATTACAAGACTTTCGCAATCATTTAAATCTTAAACTTAAATTAGAACAAACATTTGAAGGTCACACTAAAGATTTCCCGTAAAAAATCGAACCCGCATCACATGGCAAATATGTAGTAAGTAATTAGCATGTCAACCTATTGGTACATATCTTCTAGTCTTTGTAATTACCAGCTTATATGTATTTTCAAAGCAAATTATAACAAATAGTGCATTTATACTTGCAATATCAGTAACTGCATCTAGAATAAAGCTCAGAAGGAAGTTATCGCTGCAATCGCGGTGCAGAGCAAATAGTGTCTGACCGATAGCGAGGTCGATGACCCGCTCGTAACGCACTGCAGTAGCTACAGTGGCGGTAGCACAGTAGCACAACTTATAACATAAACTAACTTTACCTAGAGTATTATAGAAGCAAATAAAAATCAAGATTGTGAATTTCTTCGAATTAAAAAAAACGATTAAAATAAGTTAGTTTTAATAAATCAACGGAACACAGAATATACGAATTTATAAGGTGATTTAGTACCTTAAATGTTTTTTTTATTAAAGTATTACGCATTTAGCCTGAGAGCAGGCTTTGACTGCTTCACCGGACTACTTTAGAAGTTTAATTTATTTTTTCTATCGTACCTACTCAGTATTAATCCCACAGGTATATATAGAACCTTTATTACGTAAAGTAAAATATCGACTACATATTTATAAGATATTTTTTTTTAAAAGTCATTTTCCTCTTTTGAATTTCGTGACTAAGTTTAAACGATATCTGTATCGCTAACCTGTACCAAGTATTTACATTATCTGAGTATCAGTTATATGGGTACATAACATCTAAGACCTTCGTCTCCTAATAGAACAAGATACAACATTGATTGATTGAAATAATCACACATGAACTTGTTATCAGACAGAAATGGCAGAGTTCGTTGACCTTCACACCGTCCGCTGTCCGGTTAATTTATGTAACTGTTATTCCATCGCCTCTTTAGTTACACCCAGTAAAGAAAGTACGTGTAGAGAGTTGCCATAAAAACAGGCTAGTGCGAGTCGGACTCGCAAATGGAGGGTTCCGTATCATCGTACAAGATATATAGGCGGCCATCTTTTTATTATCTGTCAAAATTTCAAGTCTAACCTATTACAGTTTACGAGATAAGGCCCGCTGACAGACAGAATGACGAACAACGGAGGCTTATTAGGGGTTCCGTTGAGACCCTTGGGGTACGGTACCCTAAAACCTTGTCTACACAAATTAATATTCTTTGATTGCTTGATTAATGAAATTTGTATATACGGCTACCATAAAGTCTCGATTGATTTAATTGTCGGGTAAATATTGCTTCTAGTAATTATTTAAACTCAATTATTTGAGAAGTTAATAATTGGTCATCAAAATGTTTAGTGTTGTCATTTGTTTTATTGAGGACTGAGGTCAAATAAACAAACTTATAAGTAGAGGACTAACCACTACCAAGCAAGAGGTGTGTTTTTTATCCTGAACCTAGATTTTGGCTAACTTTTATATGGCATAATAACATATTAAATCGACTTCAACAGAAAGAGATTCTTTATTCGAGAGTTTCTTTTTATTTTGTTACGCGATATTAAAAAAAAATGATAATTTAAATTGAAAACATTTGTGTTCAATATGTAACATATGATTATATTATGATTTATGTTGTATATATTTGTGTAATCATTTTAGTCGACATAATCCTAACAAACCTAAAAAAAGAGAAAATGTAAAATTATAGAAGGTTAAAGTAAAAATCATCGATGCAATAGATGTCTGTTTCAAGTTCAAGATCTACTGAAGAGCTATGCACTGTACAGAAACTGTTATTGTAACGTGCATAGCAAAATGTGACCGCTCGATCGCTTACAGGAGGGTCATCAGCGTTTTTGTTACACCCTACATAAACTACATACATTATAGTCGTTTATTTTACACTAGCTGTTGCCCGCGGCTTCCCCCGCGTGTCTTTTCTTGAGATCCAAGATAACCCCATACTAAGTTTCATCAAAATCGGTTCAGCGGTTTAGCCCTGAATGCGTCACAATATTGTAATGAAATGAAATAATTTATTATGCAATTAGAATAAACAATCACTTTTACACGTCACATTTTTTTTGAGCTCGCTGGAGTCGACATTTCCTAACTGACTGCCCTGAGAAATGTGGAAACAAACTCAGGGGTCACAGTCTCTTTTAAAGTCCAGACAATATTCACTTATAATATTACTAGCTGTTCCCCGCGACTTTGTTCGCGTGTTTTAGTTTCAACGGTTTTTCATTTTTGCAACATTTTTCATTTATGCTCCGGTCTTATTGGTCGTAGCGTGATGTTATATAGCCTATAGCCTTCCTCAATAAACGGACTATCCGATACAAAAAGAATTTTTCAATTCGAACCAGTAGTTCCTAAGATTAGCGCGTTCAAACAAACAAACAAACTCTTCAGCTTTATAATATTAGTATAGATGTTAACAAATGTAGGTTATTGTATTTAAAATACTATCTATACCCACCTCCACTTTCCTAAAACCCATTAACGCTCATGTTTTTCTCAATTAGAATTTCTCTAATAGAACTATAATTATAATTATGAGCTACGATCATTTCCTACGAACATAATATACCGCTTTTCCGCAATACATATCTGTTTACATTAAAATTATCATTTGTATCGAAATTTACACGAATATCAAATATCTTAGTTTCTCGACTAATTTCTCGGGTCAAAGTTTGACTCCCGAAGTGTAAGAGGTCACGATTATTATGTCACAGTGTTTGGTAATAATTATTTACAGATTGTTATTACTGGCAATGATATTGCATACTTTGGTTAGGTGAATCTTCGTAATGAGAAGCATTACGTTTACTAGAACGGTCTTTAAAATTTTATGAGTGAATTTACTCTCTATTTTAATTCTAATACAATACCTATGCAAATTTGTTATTCATTTAGCAGGCACACAAACAACACAGTACATAAAAATACCTTCAATTTTTAGATTATAATCAGTTCCTTCCAATTTCAGCATTCCTTCTAAGAACACTATTTCTCCTGCCTGCTAAACTAATAGCAATGTTGCATTGGTATTGTATTAGAATTAAAATTAAATTGGGTAGTAAGGGCACAGGTTAGACAATTAAAAGTTGTGGGATTAATCTGTGTCTCCTTTTATATTATCAATCGACCACTTTTAATTTCAAGTTATGTTTAACTGTAGTACCTATGCAAATCTAGACAAGTTAGGTTAACAAAACTGTAAATGATCGATATAACTTCTTATCAATAATAATATTACAAAAGATGAATCCTAAACTAGCTACACAACCTCATCTACTTATCTCCACAAATACGATGATCAATGATCTGAACGTCTGGAGATACGCGCTGGCACGCAACCCCGGCCCACGCGTGCGACACCGATGACGTTACGCAACCGACAATAGGGTCAATCGACGTGTTACTGACCCCAAACAAAACACTGACGACTCCTATTGTATAAGTCTGCCAGTTTTTGTAATATAGTTGTAGAATAAAGAAATCGGAGGTTTAAAAGAGTTCCGACTAAGTAAAGAGTTGAAGGGTAATGTATTGTATGTACAGATGTATGTTTAGTATGTGCTTGATTAAAAAATAAAAAGATATCTAATTCAAAATGTCCTCGCTTCCCAAAAGTTCTTAATTTTAAGTTCATGATATCTACTTAAATATCTAACCCAATCAGGTTTTAAGCAACTCAAAAGACAAAGGTCACAAGCTTTCGTCCCTAGTGAGTCGTCAACTTGTCCTACATGCCTACGGCCCATTTAGGACGACTTGCAGAAAACCAAAATAAATAATATTTTCATTCTTTAAATCGTCCCACTTTGCTTTTTGTGTGAAACTTTATCAATGTTTGGTACAGTCAGTAAGACAGTTGATAAAGTTTATCTCTTCGTCCCGAAACTTTAAAACATTAGATCTTAATGCCATAGCTATAAACAATATCACAGATATTATATCAGTGAGCAATCTAACACGAGTGCCATCACACCACCCACACAGTTGCGTAACAATGGGGTCACAAGTCGGTGTGACTGACCCTGACATTCAACATCTTCTAGCTGGTTTTATTTTATAGGATCTACGGTACTCCAAGAAGAAAACCTTACTGACTTATGTTATGTTATAAGAGTAATCATAGACAAGCATAGAGTAGCGAGTTCCAAGTGGTGTCCGTTGCCTAAATGTGTATGTATTTAATGTTTTTCAGTTCCCTGGCGACATATTATTACCTACTGTCGAATTTTTGTCAGTCAAAAGCAATAAATAACTATCAATTTAAAATTTAAGAAACCCCTGAATGCTTAACAGATATTTATAAATTATGGCTAAAAATCACCTCGATTACGTCAGCTTTCAAACAAAATAAAAACCGCATCATATTTGCTCCATTCCTTTAGGAGCTAAGATGCCACAGACAGACAGAACTCTTAAAATACCCCTGTTTTTGCGTTGGGGCTGAAATAGTGGCCTTCTGGCTTATTAGATAGGGGCTTTCTTTAATACTAAACTAAAGTACGTAATAATGTCATTTTACCTACGTCTGTCATCGACATAGTGGGCGGAAATGGGTGTTTAATTCTATTTAACACGTTGTACCCACGTTTTCACATAATAGGCATGTTTCCTATTTTTTTTTTAATGTCCGTCTTGTAGATTAATGAATTTTATTGGACACGAATTTTTCTTTTTTCCTGCAAACAAAAAATGATCAAAATACAGAGAACGGAAATTACGCGTGACGTCACTCCTCGCTACGATTTTTAGCGAGGCGTGGCGTCATAAGCCCCCACTCCGAAACTTTAAAGCGGTGTATCTTTGTATTTTTTTATTGTTTTGATAAAAGAAAAAATACGTGTCTAATATTTTTTCATTATCTAACTGACGGACTAAATAGATTTTAACTTTTCATACCCAGGAAACATCCCTATTACACACCAACAACTAATAAACAATCATTATCTGCAATCCTTGTAATTAATATGTATGCTTCATAATAAAAATTACGGTGAGAGTTGTCCGCGCAGGTGCGCATGCGCAACTTACATGTAATACACGATCTTATGTTAAATAAGCTGCGCAAGAGATGTTTCTTGTAAAACAACAATTACTATTTAATTTTAGAAATTGATTTTCTGGATAGACTAATGATGTTTTATGTAAGTGTATTAATCTAGTTCGTTTTTTAGTTATGTAATATTGATTACTTAGTGATGATTAATGTTCTGATTTAAGGCGATTCCGTGTTCGATTACTGAAAGTTTGGTTTAAAGAAAGATTAAATTTTGAATTTGATCGAAAGATTTAATCTGGAGGAAGCATTATGTAAGGTCTATACTTAATATATTGAAGCTAAAGAAAAAAGAAAGCTAATATGAATACTCCCTTCCTGTTATCGCATAAATCCTGACTCCACCAATCAGGTCATACCCATTTTTAAAAAGGCGCCTCAATTATAAACCACAATACACAAATGCCATTTAAAATTCAACTCAAATTGCACTAAATTCAACTTATACATAAGAGCAATTTGCAAGTAAAGCCACGTTCACAAGCATGAAAATACGTACATACACGATTACGTGTGAGCTTTAGCAAAACGCTCACGATTTCGGTGAAAGTAGCCAAGTATTACTGGATAGCCAGTAGGCAGTTCGTGTGTGCACCACGGCTTATACAGACCTCCGCAGTTCATTTGACAAGTTTGATTTTCGAACGATTGGTTTTGTTTTATCATCAATCTGTAAGTAATTTCTTTTTTTTTGTTGCCATTGTTTTTATTTGTTAACGGATAAGTTTATAAATCTCTATTGAATTATGAAGTACCACAGTGTAATCATGTACTCGAAAGAAATTCTGTTAAGTTTTCCTGGTGATCAAGGCCCGTGTCTTCTCTGTATTTCAAAGCCTTTGCTTTTTGATAGGACGTTCACAATAACCTAATGTTAGTTTTTTTATAGTATAGCTCACTTTGTACCTATTATTGTCTTGTAAGTTTGTGGTGTAATTGATCTCTCAGTTAAAGGGTTTGTTGTCACAATAAAATGAGTAATCATTGCATCTTGTTATATAATACTCATATAAAATTGTTTGTCATTTTCACGATAGAGGTGACTCCCGGACTATGGTGCTATAGTTTAAACTAGAAACCGAATCTTAACCTCTCAGCAGCTGCAGTCACGTCTACAAATCAAGAACACAAAAAACTAGATACATACAATATATACGTTATAAATCTGTCAATATGTGTACTTGTTATTATACCAGTTTGGCAGCCATAAAAACTAGTAGCGCAAACAATAGCTCGGAACAAACCTGTATCTTACAATGTGAAGGAATTTAATTGTTTCCACAACTAATTATATTACTTCAACTAGCTGTGCCCCGCGACTTTGTCCGCGTGTTTTAGTTTCAACGGTTTTTCATTTTTGCAACATTTTCATTTATGCTCCGCTTATTTTGGTCGCAGCCTAATGTTATATAGCTTTTAGCCGTCCTCAATGAATGGGCTATCTAACATTGAAAGAATTTTTCAAATCAGACCAGTAGTTCCTGAGATTAGTGCGTTTAAACAAACAAAAAAATAAACAAACAAACTCTTCAGCTTTATATATTAGTATAAATTATTCACTGCTACTAAAAATAAGATATGTTTTTTTGACTAGGTTTAAATAGTATTAAACCAGTCTAAAAGCTATTAAAATAAAGATAAAAAATCGATTAGCGATTAATTATAAATAGTGCAGTTTGAAAGTAAATATTATGTAAGACATTCACCAAAACGATTACATGTCTAAAACACGATTGATATTAAATAATTGCAAACTGACTTCAACTTCTATTTCTCTAAGAAATATCGTTATGATGGTACTAACTCTTCGTAGGAAAGTAAGTCGATTTCATTTCTAATCACATGCATTTATACTTCACTGGTGCTCATTTGATTGACAGCAGAAATCATAGCAAACTACACGCAACAAATTAGCTGCTTCAGTAACCAACTAATGATGACAACTATGTTTTAGATAAGAAACAAACCGATATAATATCCTTGATAATCCATTTCATTCTTTCAACAAATCAGTCTTGTCTCCGTCAAAAATAACAAAACGTTACAAATAATTATCGGAAAACACGCAAGATCAAGTCCACGTATCAATTAACCACGCTTGTTTCCACAGTTAAAATAATGCATTAATTATCACAACACGTTACTTTCCCCTCTCTCAGTAGCTTGGAAAACCTGCGAAAGTTAGTTCTCAGCGCAGTTAACGTGCAGCCATCGCACTTGATACATGGAACTAAACGTAACTTCAAGTCAATTTTAAATTTCGATCGATAATTAAAAATAGAACGAGCGAGTGACAAACGACAGTGTCGAACAGTGAACTAAGTCTGGTTCTAAATTTAAACCGCATACCGAACGGAAATATAGAACGCCCAACGGATTGCATGTTCTAAATTTAAAATCCCGAATGCAGCTGCCGGAGTGAACTTTGTCACGGGATTCCGCTTTCTTTTTTAAGTAAGTTTTAACGTATCGATGGAAATGCCTAATAGTTCTACCGGTATCGATCGATGGTTTCGTGATCGGAGGGCGGGATACGATCGATTGTTTTGTAATTGCCATTGATAGTGAAAGTGTCGTGTTTGACGGCTGTCGTCAGATTGTTGGTAAATATTTTCTAACATTTATGCACTTTCACTGTCCGTAGAACAGCGGTGGTATTGAAACGGTTCTGTTTTAAACAAATTGTTCAGTTACGCAATGTTAGCGTGCACCGCGAATATTTATTATCCGAATGGTTGAAGCCATCAGGGTGTACTGCCATGAGTTGCGTGATGACTTGCTGATGTAATGACAGCTAGTCAAATATTGATGATTTTTATGACTTGAACTAATTCGAAGTGCTTGATGAACATCATTATGGTCTGTGAACATGGGTATGTTATTAAGCCGTAATGAACGTTCGTGGTTGCTCACCATTCACACTTGCGATTGCAATGGTTACAGTAAGCTATTATTAGCCTACCTTCTTGACATAATTGGCAGGCAACTGAGGGTAATACCTTATTACACTGGCATCCTTCCGAAAATAGATAAGTTTTTAATAGCCATGATGATTAACCAAAGCACATGTTAAGTAATTTAATGAAATCATTATAATATAAAATGGTGTTACGTACCAAGGTTTTAGTACGAGCTGCTTTATTGAGAGATGATATTTTGCAAATTATTAAGTAAACCAAGATTACTGAAACGCATCTTAACTTTAAGACGTTCTTAAATGTCTATCCCCGGAATACTGAAAGGAAATCAACTTTAAGGCGATTTTAATTTTATTTTTTTATCGGTCGTAATTTTACACCTTAAATTGACAGAGACAGCACGAGACTTAACGGCGACTTAAAACTAATTGACGTTTCAGTATTCGTCCATAAGACATATATAAGTAAATCAGAGTTTTATACCTACACATTTGGCCTAGAAATGTATAAGCAGATAATTTTTTTTTTTTTTCAGCACATATATCGAACTAAACCGTGCTTGAATAACGTCTAACCAAATAGTTGTCAATTGTTTAATTTACCAGCCTTCAGAGTCAATGATCGTAAACAAACAACAGCGCATCAATACTTAGGATGACAAATACACGTACAGCACGCATCTGCATGTTAAATGCATTATAAAAAATCCATGAATGAGGGAATCCAACCATGTCAATGCCATTTGAAGAAGGTAGGGTTTTGTTTATGGTCCTGTCATGTTAGACAATTGTCTGCCGTTAGTTATGGCCCGTTGTGGGAATATTTCATGGGTAACATCATTAGAGTGTGGTTTGCGAAATAAGATATGGGTATGTAAGAATTATTGTGAATAATGTATTTGGCATTTTTGTCTTGTTTAACAAGTTAGTATTTGTAGTGTGTGCTCTACCTTAATCAAATTTATATACAGTGTGTAACAAAAATACTGTCCAAACCAATAAAGGCGTATTCCTGGTTCAACATAGGTACGTACTAGAAAAAAACATGTCTCGCTTAGGCGTCTTCTTTGATACAAAACTGTAGGTAGTACACGTGAACTTTGTCGAGCGATCAGTGTTGCCTTTTTGATCAGTTTTATTTTAATTTAATTATATTCACTTGGGAAAAATAATAATCTCAAATCAATAGTTACGTATATGTGTACTCAGTACGATGCCGAATTTACTCATAAGGATCGGACAGGGTATTTGTTGCATGCTGTAAAAACAATTAAAACCAAAGCAAATCCTTACCACCTGGTAAGGATTTGCTTAGGTTTTATTTTTTCACAGGCACCACACCATTGACAATATTTATTTATCACTTTAATATTGTTTTATATAAATAGAATAAAGAATTTAGAATGAATCAAGTAGCTCTAAAAATATACTAAATAACTGTGAGGAAACCCGTTATGTCAAACACAAGTCATGTTTTGAATACACGTACCTACAGACGTGATTAGAAACCATAAATCGTCTGACATGAATGCTACAATACATACCAAAACTAAGTAAATATCAAACAAAACCGTAAAGATTTTACTTGCAAACATAAAGCCAAATAAATCTCAACAACAATGGCAATATCCACTGGTTTCTATCAAATAAACTTCAAACAATAATTCATAGACAATTTTACAACACATAAAAACTCAGATTTTGAAAACATTAAAGTAAATACCAACATCATAAAAATTTACTGAGGTAACCTCTTTTGTTTTCCATTTAATTTCGACACACTATTCATAGATTACAATAAAATTATTGTTTTAAAAGTACAATATTTTAATACATAAAAATAACTACCAACTCAATAAAATTTACGAAGATAACTCATTTTGTATATATTTCTATTTTTTATTTCGTTATCTGTGTGTACATAGGTGACATTGGTACCATTTAGTAGAAAAAACATTGAATTATACACATAATCTTTCCTCTTGATTCACCTTATCCATTGGTGAAAACCATATGGAAATCTGTCCGAATCGCGTTCGGAGAGACAGACAAACGCGGCGAGGGACTTTGTTGTATAATAAGTGAAAAAATAAATTCAAACACTTGTTTTCTATTCTAAGTGTTTTTTTATCCGTGGCATACTACGATGACATTATGTAAGTAAGTGTTGTGTTCGTATTATAATATTACGCTATTCCTTCCTATGTGGGGTAGGCAGTTACGAAACATCACTTAAAATGCAATAAGTCGCGCTCATCCGGTGAAGGAAATGTCGGTTTGCGGTGATGGCTGAATAAAATTGCGTTGATTTAAAATGGAGGGAACTTATTCGTATTCTTGTGTTGTTTAAATGTATTTCAAGATATACCATCTTAAATTACACTTTAACAACACTTTATTAAGATAGGCCGGTGAGCTTCCGGAAAACTATATTTTGCAATACAATACCAAAGCGACTAGTGTTTTATAATTTATTCTATGCTCACTGTTCTTAGCATAAAAAAAATACAAGTATGTAATCATCTAAGAAAGATATTGCTTTTTCCCCATAAATCATGTTTATTAAGCATTGGTATTTAAAAAGTACCTAATATTATTCGATCTTGTTGCCTAAGTCGTCAATGGCTAAACTCAAACCGAGTTTGCCATAACAAAAAAAAACTTGCCCTACTAAGAAGTTCAGATGTAAACCAAACTAAGAAGTCTGGCTAAGTTCAATCGTCAGTGGTATTCATGTTTTTGTTTATTTATACACTTTTTCTTTAAAATGTAAAGTTTACAAGACAAGACCTTCGTTTGACTGTGTTAAGTGATACTTTAGAGAATAAACAGGGAAAAGTTAAGGATGTAATATTTAAACAATTGTATGAAACAGCAACATGTTAATGAATTGATATCTCTTTCATTTGCAGTTTTAGAAAACTTACGAACATTTTCAAACTAAGGCAAGCTTTTCCTCTCTAGCTACCTATAAAAATAATTCTGTGTGTTTGATAATGTATGTGGTCATTAAATAATTTAAAAAATATTCATTTTAACTTTTATATTTATCTAAATATCGTAACGTTGAAGCTTGTTTGGTATTTAATTTAGGAGATTTTAAAATATTTATTATTATTTTTATTGTAAGTTGTCGGTAAAATCGAATTCGATTTCGATAAAATAAATTATTTTGGCTATTTTCCTGTATATAACTGTCAAAGCGAGTATTATAAGATTTTAACCAACAATGGTCACGTTTCTGACGTGTCGGTTTAAAGATCGTGTAACTGGAAACAGTTTACTTGACAATTGACTTGCAAACGGTGTTTTGATAAGTTTTTTTAAATGTATGCGAATTTGAGGAAATTTAATAAAAGTATCTGCCATTTTCAGCTTTATTATCAGCCTAATATTTAGTGACGGGGTAGTCTACTTTACATTGACGACCACTGTGGTCGAGTGGCGTGCACACCGGTTTTCAAGGTGTCGCCAGCTCTGAGGTCCCGGTTTAGAAGGTAGAAAAGCACTTCTCTACATGGTCTCGGGTCTTAGAGTTTGTGGTACCTTCGTTGTTTCTGAATTCCATAACACAAGTAGCTAAAGCAGCTACTTACTTTGAGTTCAGAGCAATGTATGTGATGATGTCCACAATTATTATTTATACTTGTATAAAGTAAATATAATAGTAATCCCATATAATCTTTTTCTGGGATTATAATGGGTTGTAGCCTCACTTAAGAGATAATGATGTCAATAGCCAGAAAATCGAAACTTAAGTACCAACTCTGCCTATCGTTTTAACACTAACAAGTAACAACCTAAGCCTAACCCACATATCCCTAAGGTAGTCAACTGCGTACAATTTAACTGTGTCTCGGTCAATCACATTTAACAGCGACAACCACAAGACTAATGAGTCTGCAACACCGTACATATCCAGGAATCGAACGCAAAACGGAATGATTTAGAGAAATTATTTAACCACTAGCTATCCCCCGCGACTTTGTCCGCGTGTTTTAGTTTCAACGGTTTTTCATTTTTGCTCCGCCCCTTTTGGTCGCAGCGTAATGTTATTATATAGCTTATAGCCTTCCTCAATGAATGGGCTATCCAACACTAAAAGAATTTTTCAAATCGGACCAGTAGTTCCTAAGATTTGCGCGTTTAAACAACCAAACAAATAAACAAACAAACTCTTCAGCTTTATATATTAGTATAGATAAGGAAGATGATGGTTACCGCTACATAAACTGGCTCAGTCCCTCTCCGTAATTACTTTATGTAAGTAAACAGACGCCAATAATCGGAGGCAATCGAATGCACGTGCAATTTACTATGGCGCCATGTCTAATGCATTAAGGTGTAATACTAGAAGCCTGGACGAGCCCAGCCTAGCTTAGCCGGGTTAGGTTTTATTATTCATAATGGTCTCCAAGCCACTTATTTCTCAAATTATAGTAAGGATCTAAGCTCATTCTTAAATAGCAATTAAATATACATACACTGCACTGCATCTATTACCTTACCCCCAAAATCAAAAATTTATTCTCAGATGGCTTTTTTACCAAGGATAAGATTTTCACAGAAGTATTTTTACTAGCATAATATAATATTTAATATAATTATCTGAACTTTCTTATTTGATTATATTGTTTATTATATCCATACGTATAGAAAACATAAATTATTAAACTCCAATATGACCATCGGAACAATCGAATCGTGAAGTGTGTATTACCATTCAGCTTTTACGACTTAATTAAGACATTAAAACATTCGTATATCTAATTATCTAAATATTGTGTTGTATGACATAACGTAGTGATCTAATGATGTGTAGAAGTGACGTTAGCGGCGCCTGCGCAGTTTCTTAAGTTTGCCGCTCTATCTATTCAATAATGAATAAAAAAATATTTCGTAATCAAGTTGTTCACTTTTTTTTTTTAAGTGTCCTTTACTAAGGAATTTAATTCTTGTATCGTGGGTTGTTTTACAAACGTTCAAATCACATGCACGAAGAAAACGCAGACTTAGAACAAGTATTTGTGGATCACACAAACTTGTTCCCTGCGGGGATCGAACCCGCAACACTTCGCGCAAAGCGGTATGGCGTAGTGACCTATACCACTTGACTATCCGTGTAGTCACACTTAAATATGTTACTAATAAAGTAGTTGCTTAATAAAATAAACATTATTATGTTTGTTTAAATCAAGGTCTTTATTATTGTGATCCAACTGTATATTATTATAGAATATTTATTTCGGTATATAGGCATATTAATATTAAACACATAACTAAAACAGTTAGTTAAAACACATTTTACAGTTATTAATACACAAGTTAAGACGGACTTAATTATATCGCGATGGTATGAAAAGATTACGTGAATTTCCCCAATTTGCAGCGGCCGGACCGTGGATAATGAATAAAATCTGATTTTATAAAGGAATTATGGAAATTATAAATAGCATGAAATTTTATATTTTTGTAGCATATGACGTTGTAGGTAGTGAAATGTAGGGCTTATGTGTTTGGCTTTGAGGAATGGGCGGTCAATGCAATAATCTATTAAAACAAAATGTTGTAATAGACAAAAGATTGTGGGTATCTGCTATAATATACTAAAATCCGCACTGCAATGAATTTTTGGTTTTGCTTTTTATAAATTCCATAAAGGTTACTCTTGAATTTAATTCTGACCGATTGACATTCGAATTTTGATATTTCGTTTTCTTGCTACTAAAGCCAAGTTATTTCAATGTTATGTGTCTATTGGGAGGAACTAACTGGAATACCTCCTCGTGAATTAATTTCCGGTCTAGTGATTTGCTGGTCAGAAATATCCTGTAACATTCAATCGTTTTGATATCTTTTTAGATTTCATTGCAAATTCTTATCTCTAGTAGGAAAAACAAATGAATAGGTCTTAAAATATATCCGCAAGTTTCTGTCACTTCAAGATATGAAACTACGTATTATGATGCAATAATCCGGCAACAGATGACACAATACCTAATCTATGTAAAACCGCGCAATGATTCAACAACACCTGTTGTATCGGAAATGTTTCGAATTTCTACAAGACTCGCACTTATTTCTATGACTATTCGTCACCCATTTTATCTTGAAGTATAACTTATAATTGTATATAATCAGTTAACGATTCAAAGATTATTTTAATGGCAAACGACCACACCTTCAAAAAGATCCGTGTTTAGCAATCTTCAAAAGCATGAACATAAAAATATTTAGGAATTGCAGTTAAATGTTTATCTGTATTGAACCACAGTTAATCTAAATCCCTTTTCTTTATCAAATATCAAGATAAGAATCTCAGACGGTTTTATTTCAAGCGATCGCAGCTTGATGACAAATAAAGTTTGTGAATTTCTGCTCTCAATTCTGCAATTCAGATATATTTATTTACTTTAATTAAAGGAAAGGTCTAATTAGGCGTTAGATACATATTTATTTATTATATCATATCTGGTGATATATAAATATTATCAATATCTTTGCCATAATTGTTACATTTGATAGAAATCGCTCCAAATATACTATCGTTTTGAGTCATCGTGTAAATTTTCGGAAACACTGACACCGTTACTAATTTACACACATGTTTTTGTTACATTATCTTCTTCTCCCTCCTTAATTACAAATATTAGGTGTCGGCGTTATATGTATTCTCTCATATTTAAATGTATGTTAATTTATATATTTCTTTTCCAGACAACAGACAGTGCTGACTTCCTGGCGACGCGGCCGCACACGGCGGCGGTGATCCCGGGCAAGCCGGCGGGCAATCCCTTGCAGTTCGTGCGCGTCGGGCCGGCCGACCTCGGCAGCAGGGCACGGGAGCAGCTGCGGAGGGCAGAGCTCGCTAAAAGGACCGATCCTGCTCGCATTGAGAGGCAGGAGGATTGGCAGTCTGTAAGTCATCCCCATGTTATCATTATTCTTCTTTTTTCGAGTTGATGGTAGAAGTTTTACAGAACTCGAACCCAAAAAGTAACCAAATTAACGGCGGCATCATTGGTTTGCGGTCATCCAATGACCAATCTTGCAAGTATACGGACACACTAGCAAGTGAGCTAGTAGAGTTTGAATCATTATGGTAAAGATATAAGACTGGGCTCTGTGTTACAATATAGATATAGCTGCTGCCAGGCGTCTCGCGATTTAGTGTCAGGTGTCAAACTCCGAAAAATTATGTTCGAAACTTGAAATTTCTAATAAGACTTATTTAATGGCATAAGGTACTTGCTTGTATCATTTGTCAACACTGCCTAATATGTGCTAGAATCTAGATAAATGACGATAAGCTGGTACTGAAAAGTACCTACAGGCGACACAGAACTGTATCTTCCTTAACAAGAATATAGGCATGATAACCCATACTGTTGTTATAAATGCGCAAGTAACCGTCTGTCTGTTACGATTTCACGGCTAAACCGCTAAAACGATTTGGATAAACCTTGGTATAGAGTTAGACCTACGCAGGTGGAGCCACGGGCAACAGCTTATATAATCATATATACCTAGTCGATATCTAATTTCTTTAAATTCCTATCAATTTCTTTAAATTCATATCAATTTCTTTGTATAAAACGTCGATAAAAAGAAAACTTACAAATTGTTTACGTATTTTACTTTCATATCATAAAGAAATCATTGCATAAGGTAGTCGCAATACAATCCTAATCTAATCTTTAGGAAATATATAATTCTTGATAACAGTAATAAATAAAAGCGTTATTTACTATTAATCAGAATTATATGTAGATACCTAGTTATATATATTTTTCATTGTCCGATTTTGTTTATATATTTCTAATGTTATTGGAAGAAACAAAATAATTTATAATATTTTGCTATAATTATGGAAAAGGCTAATGCCTGATATTAAAAACAAAAATTTCTTATTCATTCGTTAAGAATTCCCTTTCGTTGCAATAATTTTATTCCTCTAATTAAACTTAACAAGGTAAATAACTCAACGTATGACTAACATGAGACATCCTTTATATTCAAACTATGGGAACGTATTGAGTATGCGAGACTCGACCGCCATATCTTCATCTAGATTCTGGTGTTCTAGATTCTAGAACACCAACAAATACATACATACATTCTACAGTTTTATTTCTGCCGACACTTTTAGTGGACCAATAAGGAAACAGTTCCTTCATAGGGTTGCCTCATGACTTTTGAAAGAAAACTTGGTTTGCCGATACCGGTGTAAAACCAGTGGTTTAACTAATGAGAGTAAATTATTTGAGTAAAGTACATACCTTATTACTAGAGACTTGCGTATATCATGTGAAGTGATTGTCGAACAGTGTGATTTATGAGGTTGTAAATGAAGCTAGCTATCAATTTCGATTAATTTCTTTCTACGATGTTAGGTCATAGTATTATTATTACTAGCTGCTTGCCCTGGCTTTGCACAGGTTATGTGGATTTTTGTGGACCTTCTTCTGTCAATAATTAACGTAAAAAAAAGTATTAGCGAAATAGTTCCATCCGTTCAAGCGTGATGCGATGACCAAGAGAAATGGAGTTTTTTTATATGTAATATAGATTTATTCTGCAATATATCTAAATTACGTTCCGTTATCGACCGTTAATTACGTGTGGAAATAAGCCATAATGCCTTAATTCTGGAAGGGTTTGGTATCGACAGTTTAAAAAACAATGTTTCTACGGTATGTGAAATTCAACTATTTGGTTTTGCTTCCTATACCTATGTCTAAGGTTGTATGATTTTTAGGATTGTATATAGATTTTAAAAACATAATTGACAACAAGATAGTTACGATGGTAGATACAAAAATTGAGCAAACACTATACTTACCGCGAGTGGTCCCTGCCTAGGTATTTCACTAGTCTTAATGGTAGCTTTCAGGTTAAGTATCACTTGTGTGGTCTAACTCCAGTGTTAAGTACGCTGCGGCAATTTACACAGGACTCGTTAACTTCTGTTTATGTTATAACTAAGATCTTTAGCCATTACTTTCCACTTGGAGCTTAACATGAACTTGTGAGTTATTTTGATATTAAAGGTCAGTTGGCAAAATTTTGTTCTTCTATTCATATGGGACCAGGCATTTATTCCTGCTAGGTTAGAAGTAAAGGGAGGTATCTCTTTTATTATGCCATTCTATTCCATCTCCAGCCTTAACAAACAAAATTTCCACGTTCCATAAAACTTCATACACGAATATATCGATCGATTCGATGGGTTGTATTTTAGAATCCTTGACTAATTTCATAACTTACCAAAATCTACGACTATTTTTTAGCTGCATTCAAAATTTGGTTTTACTAGCTGACAATTTACTTTGTAATTACGTATAATAATTATGTAATGTAACTTGTGTTTGCCTCAAGACAACGCTAATCATCGTGGAAGTAGTTAAAATAATTCGGTGGTCCTGGCGAGAAGATTTTCACTTTTTTCCTAATGAGCTTCAATTATTTCGCTTCCGATGCTCGGATAATCGGAAATTGCTGGAAACCCGGTTAATTGCATGGTTTTTGGTAAGTAGCTCAATTACGTGTTACATGCAGTAGTCGGGATTTAAGTTATCTTATTATGTTCCCTTAACTCATCTTTTTTATTGTTCACAACAATCCAACTTTTGTAAGAGCTACAGGCTTACAATAATAAAAAAGTAATAGTTTCTCACCGAGGGTTCCGTACACACCTGTAGGTATATAAGTAAAAGTTCACCCATCACTACAATCGAGTCATAGTTATGGTATGATATAATTGCAAAATGAAAAAAAAAAAAAAAAAAATCATATATATTTTTTTTTATATGATGTAACTAAACATTTACGGTTTTCGCAATTTTTCCTTTATCTGTACTATAAGACGTTACTTCGTACCAAATTTCAAGATTCTGAGTTCACGGGAAGTACCCTGTAGGTTTTGATTCCCTTGCGAGTGTCGAAAATTTGCGGCATAAACGGGAGTATCTTTTGATCGCGTTGACTTAGAAGTTTGATTTTTTCACAGCTCCAAGAGACCATAGACTTGAGTATTTGATATGAACTTCAGCTTGATACCTCCACGCGTTCCTGAGAAAAAAGGTCTTGACAGACAGACAGACAGACAGACAGACAGACAGACGGACAACAAAGTGATCCTATAAGGGTTCCGTTTTTACCTTTTGAGGTACGGAACCCTAAAAATGGTTTATTTATTTCAACTGATTCAAACAAAATCTGTATTCATACAAATGGAGTATATTCAGCGCGCGTGCGCAGCTGTTTGAAAAAGCCAGTCCCCACGTGTAGCGATTTCATAATCCTTAGTTAATGCCGTGTGGGTATTGATTTATGTCTCGTAAATCCTCGTGAGTGTCTTGTTTTTGTTTGCTGTGTATTTCCTGACATTTATACCCAAAATATACTTGTTTCTGTGGACACAATGTTCTATAACTCATGTTTTAGAAATGTATATGCAAATTACACCATATTTCTGTGTTGTTAGCGTTCAAATATAAGTCATAGTTAACGACTATTTTTGTCTATATTAGGTAAATAGAATTCGACTTGAACCGCTGCCCTTAGCCTAATATATAAGTATTATTTTCGTACCTATGAATAAATTCATTTCTTCAAATTCTTTATTTATTGAAATACGTAAAAGGAACTTATACTTACTTAAATATTATTCGATGTAAACTATTTTCTGGATGTAATTTATCTATAATATGTATGTATTTAAAATATATAAGTATGTTTATCCGTTGTCTGGTTGCCATAATACAGGCTCTGCCTAGTTTGGGATCAGATGGCCTTGTGCAGGTTGTCCTAAGATATTTAAGTATAATATTGTTAGTTATGAATTCTATTCGGGTATAGTTGGCCTGACCAGTTAACCACAACGCTGGGCGACATGGTATACATCTGAGCGATACATTATATTTTTGTTCATTACAATTCTAATTACAAACAATTTCCAATCATTTAAAAAACGCCGCGTCTAACATTTAACAAGTTTTTCATGCAATTACTCCGATGACAGATTCCTCTCTCAACATTTGAAGCATCTCATAATTACGCAGAATGTGGTCGCCATTTTGCTGGCAATTACCTCGATCGGCACGTAACAAAACAATAACAAAGCTCACACTGCCACCGGAAGTGACGTGCATGCTTCTGTGTACGACTTCCGGCGAGTAATGAGCCGCCCTCTATACGACTCGCCTGTATCTTCACTTTTCTTTTTTGTAGGAACTCTATTTTTGTTGCCAATTAAAGATGTCTAACTAGTATCTTGTTTGTAATACATAGATTTTCTGAATCATTAAAATTTGCTTCGTCGTCATGATCCTTGTAACATGGGTATTTTCTTTATTTTTGCCGGTCCTTTCATTTACATATTTTTCATCTCTATACCTACTTGGAAACAGATTTAGAAATCTTAATCAATAATCGCTTCGCTATTTATATTTTTTTTTTATGTCATCGATATTATTTTAATTAGTTGTATATTTAATTGATATATATATAATTTGATATATTTTCATTTCTACAAAATACTCCCCAATGATATTGAACTTGCGACGTACAGGTTAATAATAATAATAAAAATCGTTTATTGCCAGAATATGTTTTATTGGCCTGAATAAGGTTTTATATAGATTTCCATAAAGTTAAATTAAATATATTTTTTTTTAATTTAATTACAATTGTATTACTTTTTGCTTCGTACTGGCTGGTTATAAAAATCGTATCCGATAGGATTCCTCCAGAAATAACAAACAGCGATATAAAAATAAAAATAAACCAACCGATCGGCATACCAATAAAACTAATTTTGAAAGAATTCCAAACAAGAACATTTACTTACATTTTAGTTTTTAACATTCACTGTTATTGCGGTCATTATATAGATTAGCCGTCGTTGAGCTGCCACGACGGGGATTGCGCAACTGCTGTGAGATTTAAAAATATCTATATTTCCTACCCACTGCTCAATAATAGGTCTATTAGGTTCAAGTCACCTGCTTGTTTGGTTTAAACTGAAGTGGTCGCGGAAGTAAACTGATCTTGTTTTTCTTGACATTTTGACGGCTAAAGTCTTCATTGAATATCAATACTGTCTCATTAATTATTAATTAAATTAATTTATTAATCTATTCGTACTAATAAGAAACCAAAGATTTCACAACTTGAATTCAGTTGAATTTAAAGTAAAGCAGCTTCTATTTTTATATCATCGTCAATTATAATTAACGGTACATTTTAAACAGCCTATTGTAAACTCACTTACTGACAGGCAACGAAATCCCAAGTAAACTGTCGACAGACTTTTTGCATCGCACCGCTTATATCTTATACCTCACCATATTTCTACTTGCACCATACAAAATAGCAACGTTTAACTCTAGTAGCGGCAAGCGAAATTGTAAAAAAACCTTCGCTACTGGCGCACGCGATGTTTGACATGCCTTCGAGAACGATCCACTCTCTCGGATCGAGAACTGGTCGCACTGTGATTACAATAACTGGACTGTAAGAATAAACACTGGTATTCTTGATATGATTGGTCAGGTCAGCCGCTCATATCGCCCTAGGAAAAACGTCTAACGCGTAAATATTTTTTTAAGTGTTCTCCGCAGTTAGCCACAGCTCAGGCTTTGACTGCTTCACCGGAATTTAAGTAATGGATACTAGAAAATCATAAGCGGCTATGAAAAAATTCTATCGCAATACCAGATAATGTCATAAATTTTAAAACAAAACGGTTTACTCACGCATATTCTGGAGATCGCCCGACTACTTTCAGACTCAATAGGAGTCCCTAATCATGAGGTGACGCGGCGGTGGCGGTGACGCGAGTCGAACTACTCGTTATACAAATAATGATATTGCACACATTGCTCTAATTTCTAATCCAAATTAAAATTATGATATTAATTAAGCTAAATATTAAATTTAGTGATTATTTACCAAAGACTTTTCTATTTATAATAACGTATGTTACTGATACCGGTACCTTACCAAATTTATTCGATGTATTGGCATTTTAGAAACGTTTAACATAAAAAAAAATATAATATCGTTATTACTAGTTGAATTTTTACAGTAAAGTTACAGGATATATCTCACCCCGCATCTCACAAGAGCGTGCAGGATAATAATCTTGATTCTCTCATTAACACAACGCGTTATCGGTGTCCAACTCGTCCAGAGGCGAAGAGAGCGTGACTAAATGTCATATGTATATTAATTGCAGAGAAACTGTCTATAGATTTACGATTCTTGAATTAATTATTAATTGATATACTATAGATACTATATTAAATGATTCATAGATTTATGCATGGGCCATGTTTGCTGGTCGAGACGTATGGCAATATTATGCGTCAAGCTGCAACTGCATGTAAACTAAACATCAATTTAAAGAGAAGTAACAAAAAATGGTTTAATATGCTAAGAAATTTAATTTAATGCATTTATAAAGAGTTGGATGTGGTGTATACTTAAGGTGTTATAAGAATATTTAAGTCCTGGATCGGCAGAGATCTATGGTAATTTGCCTTTGATCGCTAAAAAAACAGTCTCATTTAATAAAGTGGATCAGTTTTTAAATACATTACGTAACTATGTAAATATACCTTTAACTCACGAGCATGTTAAATAATGCGATGAGAGCGAATTCAGCGAAAGTTGTTCAGAAATGTCAGAACCGTAGCAATGGAAAGCCGTGACCTTCTGGGAAACAACCGTGACTCTATTTTAATCAGTATACAAGTAAACATCATATATCTGATGAAACCTTGTGCAACTAATTAGGTTAAAGATCAGCAATGCATCCGTAATCCGCTTCAGTAAACATTCCTCGCTCGGGAAAATAAGCCGATACATTTAACTCTAATTATATTTATCGTATAACAGAACTGTGTTTCTATTTATTGAAAATGGAGGAAAAATTACGGAATTTGCGCCAGAAAATTCGGAACGTGAGTTCACAGATATTCGGATTATTATTGCAATAGTTCTTTATATGCACCTTTCTTTTTGGTTACTTTTATTTTTAGTTTGTTTTCTGTATGTTAATTTGGACCACGTCAATTGATCAACTAAAAAGTTAATTGGTTGTAACTTTGACTTGCATGCCATTGCATCCTATAAGGCAAAAAGTATCTATGCTTTTATAGTCATAAATTGTTTATGTGGCATGTAGTTGTCATTCTAGAAGACCTGTGATAAGAGTATATCGAAATAGATTACTTAAGTGTTTTTTTTAAATTCCACCTAGTACTTTCTGCCAAATAGTTCCTGCAAGCCGAACACTACGAAACATTCAAATTCAAATTCTTTATTGCGAACTAAGTGTAGGTACATAATTTGTAAATGTTGACAATAGTTGGTTGTTAGAACTTAGTTGCCTGTTAAGGCATTGTAATTTATAAAAATTAATAAAGAATGTACACTTATACCGTGTCACATTTATACAGTAAATATTAAGTATACTAAATTATCATTATTTATACTATTCTTATAATTTATATCAGATTACATGTTAACTTGGTTCATAAATATCCGGCATATGTAACGATGGTAATATGTTTCCAGAACCTGGACAACTGGAAGTCGTCGCGGCGGAAGCGCGTGGAGCACATCATCGAGCGCTGCGTGGAGGTGCGCCGCATGGAGCACGAGCCCAGCCAGCCGCGCGCAAAGTCCAAGACCTTCAACGAGATGCTGGAGGAACGGTACGTACTTACCCTCTTTTTTTTTTGGTTCCTCGACTCGAATTTCAACGGGAGAGTGTTTCATAATACACAAAGAAGCGATTTTTTTTAATTGACAATAACTGTAAATACCTACTGAGTGTTTGGTGTTTTGATATGTTTGACGGGCCTGTTGGTCTAGTGGTTAGTGCCCTGACTGCTAAACCGGAGGTCGTGCGTTTGATTCCCACCCAGGACAAATCTTTGTGTGATGAGCATGATCATTTGTTCTGTGTCTGGGTGTAATTTATCTATAAATATGTATGGATTTAGAAATATATGAGTAAGTTTATCAGTTGTCTGATTGCCGTAATACAGGCTTTGTCTAGTTTGGGATCAGCCGTGTGTCAGTTATCCCAAGATATTAAGATACTAGCTGTTTCCCCCGGCTCCGCGTGGATGTGGGTTATTGCGGCAAAAAGAAGCCTATATCCTTTCTCAGGCTCTAGACTATCTGTGTACTAAATTTCATTTAAATCGGTTTAGTAGTTTTGGCTCACGCCTCTCTGTCTGTCTGTCTCGCTTGTAAAAATATAACTTACTCTAAGCACTAAATATACACCAAAAAAAAAGTTCTCACGCAAAGAGATCGCTCTCATTACATTGCATCACAAAAAATAACATTAATAGTCTATGGAAGTATTTCCCAATGTATCGAGTGCCTGTACTCTTCTATTGGTAATCCCTTACCCAACAGTCAATTATATAATTATTTAATTTATTATTACTTATTGTTGCAAGAGAATTACGAACGTGATTATAATGTTAATTACAGAAACTTGTGATAATGTCTATTGGTTTTATTTAGAAATAAAAACATGTTTTGCTTAGGCCTATACTTTCTGACTTGAACAGCACTACTATTAATTAATATTTTTTCAAACAAGACATACTACCTTTTTTGAATATTGGGTTAAAGTCAATGGGAAATATATATTAGCTTTTTATACAACTAATCTGATAAACATTTAATCGTATTTTTATTTGTTGATACATAATTATAATTAGGTTAAAGAAAAAACATTCACAGTTTAAGTAATCGTTGTTTATCTATACGGACACGATCTCTGTAGTATTAAAATATAAAAAAAAATAACAGACGTTCAGTCTCCGAGTTCCGTATTAAATAATTAAACTTAAAATATCTGCGCGGATCGTCTTAGTTTCAACTAAAAGGAAAAACAACAAAACTAATATATATAATATAAGATAATTATTGAATATTGACGGTTTACTCACGCATATTCTCGGGATCGCCCGACTAATTTCAGACTCAATAGGACTCCCTAACCATCAGTTGACGCGACGGCGGCGGTGTCATGAGTCGACTGATTAATTATTTTTGGGGTTTATGACTTTATGTGCAAGAATATTGAGTCCTGAGTTATAAATAGAAGAGATGAATAAAAAACAGTTGCTAACTAAATAAGGAAGTTAAAACTTTACCCTAAAACATTTACCAAAACCGTGTTCACCGACATCCAAAACATCTTTGTTTTATCGCAGTTTTTTTCTTAAACTACCATTTAATAGCGCCATAAAAATACTGGCCAGCAACTCGCGCTATAAAAAAATTACAACACTTTTGGTAATATTACGTCGACACTGCATTTTCAACTTTAAAATCACAGTTTTAAGTACGAATCCCATTGAAATTAAATTTACAGTTCGAATTATGTATAACATTTAAATTTCGCCTTAATGTTATGAACTTTAAGGTTGTTTTTCGATAGTTTATGCCACATGTGTTACATTCATAGAAACTAGAGTTGTGGTATTAAGCTTATCGATTCGCAATGCTTGTAATGTAATATCGATGTCATTGACTCGATATACGGTGTTGTATTGCTCGGGTTTATTTTAACTCGGCTCTGATTTAAAGCGGTTAACTTGGCCATCTGGTGGGTTACTTTTACTGTCTGTTTATAGATGTTAGGAATCGATCTAGGACTTCTGTTCTTAAGATAAACGGCTAAACCTTTACAGTTCAATTTATTTAAATCTACCGATACAAAAATGTCGTGTCGCAGTGTTTTTTATCGAACGCCTCCGAAACGGCTTGATCAATTTTTTTTTTTTTTTATACCTCTAAGGCCTAGGTGATAAGGGTGGTCCTGGCAAAAAACGTTTGCCGGTTCATCTAGTAAATAAATTAATCATCTATTTTAAGATTCACTCAAATGATGTTGGAATGGAGTTATAGTAGGCATATCAAAGTACCTTAAAACATTGATTTTAGTTCTCTTTATTTTTCTACTAGCTGTCCCCCGCGACTTTGTCCGCGTGTTTTAGTTTCAACGGTTTTTCATTTATGCTCCACTCCTTGTGGACGCAGCGTGATTTTATGTAGCTTATAGCTTTCCTCAATAAATGGGCAAAACGGACCAGTAGTTCCTGAGATTAGCGCGTTCAAACAAACTCTTTAGCGTTATATATTAGTATAGATTTATTGTCTGCAAAACACACAACAACAACGATGCCTTATTCTATCGTTAATAACTACTTAAAAAAAGTGTTAGAACTAATGAAACGTAGCCTTTAGTGATACAGTCGTTTTGACTAAAACTGTTCCATAGCTCCATCACTGACTGTTCTAAAATATTCTCATTTTTACAAAACCAGCAATGGAAGTTATACTAGAGATTTTTCCGTTCCGTTCTCGGTGTATAGAATACAGTTTGAATTCAGGTCAGTCGCGAATTGATTGTTTCGGCAGTTTTAAAACCAATTTGAGGGATCCGGTTAATTTTAACTATGAGAATGTAGACTGTTATGTCGTTACGACTGGGATTCTGTTAGGTGATGTAATCCAATCACGCTATAGGTCGGTTTAAAATTGTATTGCTTGATATAAGGTACAAAATAATTTGGTAGTCTATGAAAGCTCTGTCGACGAACAAAGATAAATATAAAGACTTAACAATATAATATCGGAAATCTGTTATCTGTAATTTAAATACTAATTTGCTATTGACATACATTTCATTTTTCATACTTAAGATTATAACCTAATGAATTATGTGTAATGCATTTTGTCGTCTGCTGTACCTACCAATTTTTTTTTTTTTAATTTTGTTTTTATAATGGTACTAGCAATTTGGGTGGAATTCACATTGCTAGTAACACACCTAATTGGTTATACTATGTACTACATAAGTAAGGTATCCATCGAAACGTGAAAATAAACTTTATCGGACAACCACGCGTTGCATTGCAAGGACCAATTTCTCATATTGCCAGTAAATTATTCATACTGCCCGGTCATAGTGACTGATTGATTGAAATGATCTAAAGCCAAAGCTTTAGAAAAAAAGAACTACATTTTAGATAAAAATAATATAGGTATATAAACGCGTCGACTTGAGTACCTACTCCGTTTATTTTCGTCGGTTAAAAAATTGAAAACCTGTCTTAGATAAACATCCTTTACATAATTAAAATAGCTTTCTGAAAGCAACAAAGTAATCTATTATTGACATAGCAACACAATAAGAAACCTTACTAACGAAGTAATTCTACACTTCAATTATAAATCCAATCTAAACTCTTTCCCCCAAAGGAAATCGAGTTTCGTGTGTGAGTAGGTGTGGGTTACACGTCCGTTTCGGTCGGCGGGCAGGGCGCGATTGATCGGGTTACATGGCTACATGCGCAGGCGCAGTGTGCATCAACGCGTGGCAAAAGTTCGACTAATTTGTATTCAACTGATTTAATTTTGGATACTCTTAATGAATAAACCTACCCTACTTCTCGTTTAGAGTAAAAATAAATATCTTTACGAAATTTTTAAATGAAATTCCTAATAAAGTGACGTCCTATTCTCAGCACACCGCGTAGGTCACCGGTGACTGACAATAGCTTTTAAATGAGAGCTACTGTTATTAATTTCGCTGCCAGGGGCGCTAGTTGCGCGCGAGGTCATTCCATAGTTTGTTAGTGAGCTTTGACAGCTGACGCGCCAGTGGCGCCAACTGGTGAGCGCAATAACGGTAACCCTCATTGCGGTAACCCTGCTTTTAATGTGTTAATCTATTAAAAAACATACCATTTAAATACATTTTTTTATTACTTATTTATTTAGTTACCAATCTGTAATAACAGTCATGTGGTTACGTATACTACGGTACAATCAAACGAAGGTCCATCTGTTCGCCAATCTTAGAAACAACCAAACCAACACTTACCCCTCGTTTCTGAAAGTCTGATCAACACAAAAATTAATTAATCACCTGTCAAACCTCATATAAAGCCCCGTGATTGGTTGTTAATCATTTGGTCAACCAATCACAGCTGTGATCAGTTGATTTGACAACAGATTAAGTTGATCAACCTTTCAGAAACCAAGAGTTACATGCTTAATACAATTCTAACAAAATTTAAAACACAACTCAAATATAAGTCGCGTAACCACAATCAATGGTCTATAAAATCAATTTCTTTATCAGCATGTCAATTATAATCAAACTCATCGGTGATTACAACATAATTGTAACAACGATTACATTTAACATGGACCAATTAATTACGATTGTGTAACTATATCTATCAAAAACTAATTTAAAACAATCAGCTGATCCAGTTTTGTAATAGTAAATACGCTTCCGGCTTTCCTTGTTTAAAACAATACTGATTGATTAAAATATTTGTTTGTTGCTTGACCTAAAGTTGTCGAACCTGTTTGAAGTTTGATTTATTTTCGGATAAAGAAATAGATTCAACAGTAATGCTTATTACTTCGACTTCCGACTGCACGGATAGCCGAGTGGTATATAGGTCACTACGCCAATTACTACTGTGCGCGACGTGCTGCGGATTCGATCCCCGCATAGGACAAGCATTTGTGTGCTCCACAAATGCTTGATCCATGTCAGTGTTCTTTGTGCATATAAATTTAATGTTTGCAAAAAAACCCCGCGACACAAGGATTAAATTACGGGAGACTAAAGTGCGGGAGACATTTAAAAAAAAGCAAAAAACATTTTCTAACTGCAGCAATTGTATGCAAGGAAATGGTAATATATCTATCTCAAGCATTAGATAGTGATTTTCTGTACACTATGTAACTCTGCCCTCTACTTGAGGCATAGTAGGCGTGAATAACCACATTAAATAACAAAACACGACCGGCTATTTGTCGAAATTCAGCTCTGTTGATCGTTAGCGTATAATTGGCATGTATAGTTTAGTAAACTGAGGATGTTTGCGCAGCATTTCTGCGCATAACACAGCTCGTTCACTGGCATGGAAATAAACGCTAAATAGTTTAACAAGCTTACCTTAAACTTGCATGCCTTGTATTATTTTTGATTAACTTAAAAATCTTTTTTTTTTTTATAATTATGCCATGTAAAAAGTTGTTAATTGTCACATGCAAACACAGGATGACTGGCCTGTTGGTCTAGTTGTTAGTGGCCGTGACTGCTAAATTAGAGGACTTGGGTTCGATTCCCACTTAGGACAAATCTTTGTGTGATGAGCACTATAATTTTTTTGTGTCTGTGTGAAACTTATCTATAATATGTATGTATTTAGGAATATATATGTACATATAAGTATGTAAATCAGTTGTCTGGTTGCCGTAACACAGGCTCTGCCTAGATTGGGATCAGATGGCCGTGTGTGAGTTATCCCAAGATATAGTACCATAACTTATTTCTTGCTTCGATAAAAAAACGATTTCCAGTTAACAAAAAAGACCGCCAAGTATTGACACTGATTTTACGAGTTTCTTGTAATAAAATTATGTTAACGATAAGTGATATTTTAATAGTCATATTATTTATAACAAAACACTTAACGTATACGTTTACGTTACGTATTAATATGTCCTTAGCCTTAGCCTACATATCGTAATTACATCAGACGTTACAGTTTAAGTATTTGTTGTAATACGTAACAGTTACTTGCAAAATTATGTTAATTGTTATAATTATGTAAAAAGTTATTTCATACTTTAATTAATTATTCTTTCATGTCCGTGTTTCATGCCGCTATGTACTCTTATTTATAGACTTGGTTCTTGTTCCCAAAAGAGGTTTAATTCCAGCATTCGCTGTAGTGGTTGTGGTGACTGTGCCATCTAAAAATAGCAGTGACTATCTCCGAAATTGATTTACTAAATAAACGTATAATATTTGTATGGTTAATTGTATGATGTCATATATTGCTGAGTAATATTATCAAACATGTACTAACCAAACAATCAATTGATTTATCTCAAATATAAGTTACTAACATTCAGCCTTCTTGTAAATAACTCCGAAGAATACTATCTAATATTATAATTCGAGTAAATACTTTAAAATAAGTTAAACAGAATTGCTACTAATCAACCAATCAGGCTCAGTTATTTTTTGCAAAAGACGTGACTTAATGTCAAACAATTTAGGTATTTGACAAAAAAAATGAAAAAATATGTCTTTTATAAATGACAACAATTATGTCTAACACCTCTGCCTACCTGTTTGAAGACGACACGCATGATTATGAACACACGTAAACAAAATTACAAATGAATGTAAAATAAATTACACCTTTCTAAAGAAACGCAACTGAAATCACGGAATCTTACGCAATTGATATCATTAAAGTGTCAATGATTTTGACATTTCACACCACAACATAAATATTTACAGAAGATCTACTTACCTATGTCTTTCCATAAAGTATTATCGTAACTGCACGGCCAGCAATCACCGTGTGACGTGTTCGGAGTCGAAACCCGCATAAGGTTTTGGATGATGATGTATTCGATGTACTCGTCAATCCATATCCGTCCTAATATTATAAATGCGAAAGTAACTCTGTCTGTCTGTCTGTTACGCTTTCACGGCTAAATCTCCGAACCGATTTTGATGAAACTTGGTACGGGATGAGCTTGGATCCCAAGAAAGCACATAGGCTACTTTTGCCGCAATAACGCAATAGCTATATGCTTTTGCATCATATATAAACTCGTTTGAGATAGTGCTTTCACGGATCACCACATATCGGTGTTTTAAAAGTATTGACTTTCGGCACTAAAAATACGCACTGGTCAAATACTAATAAAATGGTACTAACTTGACCAGTGCGTCGTTGATTTATCTATTTTTTTAACACTAGCATGTATTCTCAGTGAACCTTCTGTACAATACTTATATGAACCGTCAAATGTAACACACGGAACATGAATGTGCTATGTCAGTTAAAATGATGTGTTGGTTTAAATCTCGGTTAAAACGCGTAACAGCAAAGAGACCGCAGCGACGTGTAATAAGATCTTAGCTTTTCCCTTTTTATTGACACCATAACCGCATCCTTTCCGCTTTTAGGGTTCCGTGAACTAGAAATCCACATTTATTTATATCACTAAATATTTACACACTAGCTGTCCCCCGCGACTTTGTTCGCATGTTTTAGTTTCAACGGTTTTTTATTTTTAAAACATTTTTCATTTATGCTCCGCTCCTATTGGTCGTAGCGTGATGTTATATAGCCTATAGCCTTCCTCAATAAACGGACTATCCAATACAAAAAGAATTTTTCAATTCGAACCAGTAGTTCCTGAGATTAGCGCGTTCAAACAAACAAACAAACAAACTCCTCAGCTTTATAATATTAGTATAGATTTATACTTAACTAGCTGTCCCCCGCGACTTTGTTCGCATGTTTTAGTTTCAACGGTTTTTTATTTTTAAAACATTTTTCATTTATGCTCCGCTCCTATTGGTCGTAGCGTGATGTTATATAGCCTATAGCCTTCCTCAATAAACGGACTATCCAATACAAAAATAATTTTTCAATTCGAACCAGTAGTTCCTGAGATTAGCGCGTTCAAACAAACAAACAAACAAACAAACAAACTCCTCAGCTTTATAATATTAGTATAGATTTATACTTAACTAGCTGTCCCCCGCGACTTTGTCCGCGTGTTTTAGTTTCAACGGTTTTTAATTTTTGCGACATTTTTCATTTATGCTCCGCTCCTATTGGTCGTAGCGTGATGTTATATAGCCTATAGCCTTCCTCAATAAATGAGCTATCCAACACTGAAAGAATTTTTCAAATCGGACCAGTAGTTCCTGAGATTAGCGCGTTCAAACAAACAAACAATCAAACAAACAAACAAACAAACTCTTCAGCTTTATAATATTAAGTATAGATTTATATCACTTTACTATACAGTTTTGCCGAAAGGGTGTATCTATACAAAAGGGGTTAAGAATACATCTAGTATAGAGTCAGTTTACAAGATGTCAGCTCAAAAAGAGATTAATTAAATAACGTACAACTTCTGATATAGGTACAATTTTTCGCCCAAAATTTGTTCATCAAAATCACTTTTAATTTTTTTTGACACCTAAATCATAAAATTTGTAATCCTTCATGATTAGGCATATCCTGTATATATCATTTAATACCTAATCATCAAGGGTAAAGTAATGTCACTTTACTTTACCGTCCTGCACTACCAACTTGCACCATTCAGGATGAAATTGATAAGTTTTACTTAATTTACAGTAGTTGCTGTTCGCAACTTCGCAAGTTGCCAATTTATCTAAGTAAGATAATAAATAAACATGAAGATGATGAAACACTTTTCCTTTCGATACAAGTCATTGCCCCAAACTTCACTCTCCTGACAAAATCGAGAGCACTTGCGATATATTTTTATATTTTCACAAACACGCCACTTGAAGAAAATTGTGAAATTCATCTGTCGTGAGCCCGATGACACAGATTATTCTATCAAGACTTCGATCTACAATCCAATTTAGCTGAAACTCAAACCAATACAATTGTCAAAGAAACGAGAGATCACGATAAAATTGACAGTAACTACATAGCTTTGACAAATGATTATCATCTTTACAGTGTCGCAATAGAATTACTTTTGTAATGCACGTCAAAATAATTGGTTTGACTAAATTAGTATTGCAACGGTTTACGATATTTCGCTTTAGATTATGTGTTTGTTCATAATTAAGGTTTATTTAGTACCAATTTAGTTTTGCGTAAATTTTCTCGCTTCGGTCGATTTGAAATGTTATTATTATCTGCATTCGGACTGAATAAAAGTTAGATATTACCAATTTAGATTACCCGTTATCCGAAATTGCGATACCACGGATATTTTAAATACTCTCTTAAGAAGTCTGAGTGTCTGTGTAAGATTCCATAAAAACACTTTTTAGAGTTAGTGTTGTAGGTTACTTTGTGGATACTCTACGAATTCCGTTTGAATGCATCCATATATAAAAAGGCCAGCAATATACGAGATAAATGGTCTTACAAAATCCCACGGACTCTTTGATCTCGGTTGCAAGTAATACCTAATTGTTTGGTAGAAAGTTCAACCGATGCACGACCACGATTGACGGACTAAAGACCATCTGCCCATCAGGTTGACGTGCCCTGAGCATGTCAGACTTAAATGGATCGAAGGACCGCAGTGGGAAAAGTGAGAACGCTAGGACCAAGACTTTTCTGAAATATTTTTGTGTTTATCGATTATGGAATGCTCCTAAATTGTAGTTATATGCAAAGTTTGTACAGGGATAAAAAGAGACCATATTTTAGTTTGTCGCTAAGGAAGTATAAAGATAAATGACCCTTAAGATATTCAATATTTGTACATGACATTAAAAATGATATGCTTTTGATGAAAAATATTGTAAAGCTCTAGCCTACTATTATTGACAACTATTAAGTATTTTAACACAATACGCACCAAACCACGATAAGCAAAACGCAGTTTAAATTTCACCCGCCCAAACTCCCACCTAAACAGAATAATTTTATGCAAAAATGTTATCTGTTAGCTCTGAGATCACTTTCTAAGCAAACACTATCATTACGGCTCTGCTCCAGGGGCATAAGCACTGTAATTGTGATGCCAGACACTACGGGACATGCCACTTTCACAAGTGCAATACCCCTGTTTCCTTGATACAAATGATTTAAGTAAAGCTCGCTTGTTATTAACACCTTTGAAGATTGTGAAGCCTAGAGGGTCTGGTCTTTTGGTACGAAGACTTTCGCAAGATTTCAAACATAGTCCTTCGTACCGCAACCGTGAACAACCTATTCATGAATTGGTTTAACAACCAATTCATGAATAGGTTGTCAATTATACTGGCTTTCAATTTACTGTGTAGGTATGTAAGGTTGTTAGTTGGCGCCTAAAGAGTATCTGCGCAGTTTATTACCCATTATGTTCTACAGAAATGAGGGTTTGGAATGTGCAACTAGACACGAAATACTTATTTACGTAAATAGCATAGTTGAATTACAGATGCTTCATTTATTTATCTCTATGTAATAGGCATGTTTCCTATTTTTTTTTTAATGTCCGTCTTGTAGATTAATGAATTTTATTGGACACGTATTTTTTCTTTTTTCCTGCAAACAAAAAATGATCAAAATACAGAGAACGGAAATTACGCGTGACGTCACTCCTCGCTACGATTTTTAGCGAGGCGTGGCGTCATAAGCCCCCACGCCTAAACTTTAAAGCGGTGTATCTTTGTATTTTTTTATTGTTTTGATAAAAGAAAAAATACGTGTCCAATATTTTTTTATTATCTAACTGACGGACTAAATAGATTTTAACTTTTCATACCCAGGAAACATCCCTATTGCTGTTATCAAGGAATTTATTAAAAGGACATTCGTTAAAACATGTCAATATTAGAATTTAAAATATCTTTCTCCATATTTCTTTTTAAATATACATTAATACCTGTCCACATAAATCGGCGTACAACTAACAAAACAAACCATCCATGTATTCTCAATAACTTATCTATTTCTCTGGCATCCCACGTTCCCTGCAAAACACGGGAACATGCTGGACGTTACATAGAGTTCTTACGCGCGATCCCCCCATAAACCATGGCATTGCTAACCATGGCTCGCTAGCATGGTGTTATGATAGTACGCCTTATACGAACACGGTTACACCATATTTGGATGAGGTTTTATTACGAACAAGTCATGGGAATAAGCGAGTTCCGATTGCTAAGATGATCGAAAGAATAGCTTTCAAGTTTGATAGAATCGATTTAAAGATATTGATTGCTTTTAATGGCTTTCCATGTTTTGATGTAGCGTTTAATTTTGATACGGATGTAAAACGATCGTCCATAACAAGAAGGACCAATACATGGTCAACCCCTTATACGGTCTATAATAAAAACTTGGTCCTTTTGCACTAATTATTACTATTAACTTTAACGTCTTTTTCTTTCAAATCGTAGTCGTTTCCACCTTAGACGGTTCATAATTAATGCCATATTTGTCGTACACAACAGTCTGTTCCTAGATCGTGTATACCGTACGATGTGGCGAATGCGTTTACGTCATTTTTGCTGACTGACTTGATATTTTTGCTTCACGCAATAGTAAATGCTCCGACCATTTCAGTCAAATTGATGTTATATTAGGTACAATAGAAGCCGATTCCTATTTAGCTATGGAACTCGAAATTAAGATATATTAGAATTCTGGTATGTGTAGTACTATTATCGTTTGGTCCTTTGATTCGGTTTACTGACGTAGCTTTTGCTGGTAAATGTGTGCTAATACATTACATTTTTTTATAAAATTACAGAAAAGGAAGGCTCGGTAGTATTGTATTGGTATACATTACTAATATAATAACATCTAAAGGATTAAAGTACACAAAGAGCATTATTTATTCGTTATTAGGTGTATTTATGTAAAGATACAGATAATATTCCACGCACTTAGGCTACGTGTTGAAAACTAAAACAAGTGAGAGTTAGTACTCAGAATATCCAGCCTATAACCGGTAGTAATAGTTCATTATGCGTACGTTTTTAGCAACACGCAAATACATTTCCCAGGAATGCAGCGAACGTGTCTTCCACGCAATACCTAGTACTTATGTCTGTAGAATGCAATTAGCTTACTCCGTGTACTTTGAAGCCGTACAAAATTAAGAAATTTGTACTGTAGTAATGATGAGATCACATCTTTTATGTAGATTCCTTTGCATGTTTACGTACCACTTTGTTCTTAGTATAGTATTGCACTATTACGAACTTGAAGTTAACTAAAAATATGTATAGAAAAATCTTAGACACGCAATAAGGTCTAACAAATTAGTCCCAGATTACAAGGAAGTTCTGCATGGATCGCAAGAGGTGTTGTTTTTATTTTAATATCGCAGCAATCATGACGTAATATGTTAAATAGTTTCACTATAGACAAATGTCAGATTTTTTATGTCTTACAGATGCTAAAACATCTAACCTTCAGTTCCAAATGAGCATAAAACCTAAATATTCGTGTGTAGGCGCATGTTTGCTGTGATTGACAAAAAAGCCACTTGTGCTAATGTTATAAAACTAAAATTTCGGCTTGTTGTTACCTCTGCAAATAGAGTTATGTGCATGTAGTGTGTGAGATTAAGTAGCGGGTCCATTAGGTTGGTCCTAGTGTACCAGATTTTGGTCTTTTGGATTTACCTACTAGTCGTTTCATCACAGTGATTATTTCGGCTTGAAATGTTATAATTCACATTATATCTTAAATATTTCATTAATTTGGCATATCATTATTTTACTAGTTATCGGTCGGTACAGTAGGTACCTACCAATAAACTGAAATGTTAATAAATAGGAAACACCTACCCACACACTTACTTTTCTCCTCCAAGCTGAAAACCAATAATAAAGTATTGTTTTAATCTCGTTTCTAATCTGGCAACATTACCAGTAGTGGGTACAACTAGTCCTATCACCAAAGCTTTCTCAGCGGTATCTCGTAACTAGCTGGTAGATAACACAGTATTGTATTTCAATCCGCTGATAAATGTCTATTCTGTTCCCGATACTAGTATCATTTGGAAATATAGAGAAATCTGGCGTACATGTTAATTAGGCTTGGAAAGACTTGTATAGGTTTCAATTGTTTCTCAGTAAGGCAAAATTTCAATTTATAATTTCTTACAGTTTTATTTCATCAATTTTAAAGAAAGAAGTTGAGACGAAGTGTGATTTTTCTACTCGGCATAATGTAATAGAAGATTTTGATAAAGAAAATACAAAAAGACATTATTTAAAACAAAGCGGTTTACTCACGCATATTTTTGGGATCGCCCGACTAGTTTCAGACTCAATAGGAGTCCCTAATCATGAGCTGACGCGGCGGCCGTGGTGTCGCGAGTCGACTGTTTTGTTTTCATGTGACTTTAAAATTGATTTAATAATAATTATGAATACTCCTCACGAAAGTTAAACAAAGAGACTTGCTTTTAGAGACGTGACAACGTGACGAGACAAAGTTAAGCTAAGGGTCTTTAGCTATAGATTTACTAAAATGAATGTTTGTAGGTATGATAGTCCCCTATGCATTCTTAAATCAATGATCAGATTGTGATGAAACATTAGTAGGTGTTCTGAATAACCCCGAGAAGGTCACTAGAAACTAAAACAAACGTAGTTATGTAACAATTGTGGATTTTTACTTTACGTGGCATTGCAACGCCCTAGTAGTATAGCTAGTTACAAATGAAATAAAGATTCTGACAAGTAACGTTTGCGATGATCCAGTATAATAATATAGAGAGTCCTAAACTTGTTCCTACTTTACGAGCCGTCATATACGTTTCACCATCTTAAATATTTACTGAGCAAGTGAGCAGTCGTTAATGTCTACCTAACCTCCATACCCACAACGGCGTTAACATATAAATCAACTCTTTGAAACATCATTGCGTAGGAAATATAAATAAAAGAGTATCTACAATAGCGAACATACATCTTAACGACTGTAAGACAAAAGTGTAAGTAGTACGCCCACGGAACGATATGAGGCCGTGTTATGCCCACGCTGGGCTTAATGAGGTTTCTGCAAGGTTTTATTAAACTACATACAATAATTGTTAGGATATGTAACTTAAGTATTAAAGTCGTGATTGCTTATTTGACCGGATTTACATGCATAAGTGCAAGTTCAAACTCAGATGTTGATCAATGTCTTTCTGGATGCAGGTTTTTTTTTTTTCAAAAATTGTTTAGTGTTTATCTTATTTTAGGTATTATTTTCAAAGTACAAGCAAACTAGATAAGTTTGCAGGCCACACTAACATTTTTTATATTATATTTTATTATATTACAAACTAGAAGCGCGCCATATAAGTATAGATAACATTTTTATTACATATTATATTCAGCTTATGTAAGTGGAATATAATATGTATAAAATATAAAATGTTAGTATGGCCTGCAAACCTATCTAGTTTGCTAAGTATACACACACTATAAAAGAGAAGTTAAATTGACACTTATTTCATTCGATACCAGTATGCAACTAAGCCACCAAGTTTCTGCTTTTTAGAACGAGATCTTAGCCGGTTACTTTACACTGCATACTGTTATAGGTTATATGTACCATACAAGCAGTCTATGACGTCACTCGGACACATTACATCCACCATATTACATTACAACCTGTCTCCCGAGCGCTCACAACTGTTACCTGTACATACGATATCTCAATTGAGGCCGAAATATCACGCATTCAAATTACTACTGTACGCTAAGGTTGTAAGGATGGAATTCGTTTGTTGGTATGACATACTCCAGGTGGGACTTATTATTTGTTAATTAGAAAGGAAACGTAAATATTTATTACATAATGCAAAATGGTAAACATATATTGCACCTTTATTATAATTACTAATCCGTCTAGTTAACTTTCAGACTTAAATTTAACCCACAAGGGTTACCTCTATTATATGTTATGTAAATAGCCTCTTTCCACTTTAAACTCAATTTTTAAATGATTAAATATTCATACAAATAAGACACAAGATTTTGTTTTAAAAGGATTACTTATATTGCTATCATGTGAAATGAAATCAAAACATAAATTCCCTTAATATTGTTTATTACAATTTTGATTTGTCTTACCCCCAAATACTGAAACGAAACTTAACTTTAAGCGAAAAACTGTCATTTAAGAACGTCTTAAAGTTAAGGTGCGTTTTAGTTTTCGGTGCTGTCTGTCGCTACTTCACCTTAAAGTGACAGAGACAGCATGAGACTTAACGGCGACTTAAAACTGATTGACTTTTCAATATTCAGCCATTAAACCATCACTGGAACGAGTTGTACAACATTATAAATACGTAACTTCAACAAAACAAGACTATTTAAAAGACTTCATCACTTTCCAAAACTCTCAAAACCCTTCAAATCCTATTCGCATACATTACCATCTTATATTTTCTATCGCCAATTCATTTGCTATTCAAATATAAATGAACTGGTAGGCTATTGCCGCCTGTCTGCCACTTAACCACTCTAATCCGAGTTTTATCTTGCGGATAACCAACAGATAACAATACATGCTAAATGTACAGTAAACCTAAAGACAGTTAAAACAAAATACTAGAAAAATAACCCTTACTGCTACGACTTAAAGGCAATAATCAACGGCTAACAGTTACTGGTGATGTGTGGTTGATTGTACGTGTATATTTTTAGCTTTCCATGCAAATATGTCAGTGTTATGTATGAGAAAGTGAACACGTATCTTTATGGTCCATTTCCCTTTTGGGATGCTTTAGATATTGCTCGTGGCGCCGGGGCGGCCTGATTAGTTGGTACTGTTTGTTTATGCAATTTGTTTTGCTTTTGTATCTTAATTGTAGTCTTGAACTTAATCGTTATCATAGCATAGATTTCAACATGTCAATGGTAAAGTGCTTTACTAATATGTATTAAGCTTGCCTTTAAGTAAACTATAGAGCGTCCCTAATATAGTATGAACTGAGAGCAGAAGTATTGCGTCGTCGTAAAATTAGTGACAAAATAAGCGCATCGTTTTTTAATATAACCTCAAATCTCTATCTCTTTGTTACCACCCTAATAATATGAGAACCATTGGTATTTTCGCGTAAACGTCTGTCGTCACACGGAAAAACACTTATATCAGTAATCGAGCGTAGTACTTACAGCAAAAAATTGCTTACGATCAGCTCATGGTACTAGCGAAGCGCGCACTCTATATTTGCTTATGCATACTCTAAGAACCTGGCAAATAGATGATAGAGACTGGGCCATTGGCTAATTTAATAATAATTGTCTAATAATTTTACCAAACTCTATTCATAACCTCTCTTACCTTGTTGCGTGTAGGTCTCATAGCAATCCATACAATATTTTTATAAGGCATAAACACACTACGTTTCTATGATCGCCCACATCAATAACTCAAGTGAAAGATCTTGTAGATACATATGTCCTAATGCACGACGACTAAAAACGTTATGAATAATGAAACTGCCGTTAGTGCGAACTATAGACAAAACGACTAGAAGACATTTGCGTTAAGGACCGTTCACATTAGACTGGCTTGCCGTGCGGTTACTGGTCGCGCGGCTGGAGCTCGGCATGCCGCCGGTAGGGCTGGCAGTTACACAAACCTAACAATAAATAAAATCATTACAATAATTGCGTTATCAATGTATTTATTTACGTTTCTTTAAACAGTTAAAGAAACGTGTTACATGAAAGTTACACTCATTAGATTACAGAATCTAATGAGTGTAACGTTCATGTATGTAACACTAACGCCGAACATTTAGTGTATGCAATAAATGTTGTCGGTGTCAAAATATTTAATCTGTGTTATATTGTTCGTATATAATTAACAACAAACATACTAAAGTTATCTTAAATTGTATGTGATTGCACTTTTTAATCTTAAGCCTTTTGACTGACATTTCTTTATCGACTTGGATATCGATAAAGTATTTGTGCGTCAATAGGACTGTCGGTACATTGATTAAAAAAAACAAAAATGTCATAATCATGCTGATGCAAAATCTGTGAATATATCTATTAAATGTACTTTTATTAATAGACTTAAAAAACGTTATTCTCAATTCGGTTGAATATCGTGTTTTGTAACCGATTTCTATTATTTTTATGTATTATACTCAAGGTTGACCCTTGATCAGGTGTAGTAACTACACCTGACGCTGAAAAACTTAAGACTGAATTAACACATTGTTAATCAGTCGTTGAGACCAAACAAAAGATTGGTTCACTAGATGTCGCATACATCGCCCTAAAGACGTAATAAGTAGAATGAGAAATTTTAAGACAGTAACCTTGTTAGCTTAATTGGTAACTGGCGACTGGCGCTTTGAGCCAGTGCTCGCAGGTTCGAGTCCTGCCTGAAGGTTTAATTTTTTCTTTCTACTATTTGTCTTTAATTACATAAGAATAAAATTCAGTAACACACATAAGTCAGTTTCGTTACATTTTTGTGTAATAATTTTAATCCAACCAACCCTATCCATAGTCCTAGTCGAAGCACAGCGCATGTGTCTTACTGGAATAGCTAGAACAAAAAACGTTCGCGTCTTCCCATAAGTTCCCGGCACACCGGTCGCTGCCAATTAAAGAAGAAGGTGCGGTTTGAAAGCTAATGTCTCCTTTCATATGGCCAGCATCACGCTTCGCAACAGATGCGCCACAAAACTAGGCTAGGGTATTGAAAAAATGTTAAGTTGCTTATGACTTGTGCGATCCGAGGTTTTATTGGTTTGAATTGGTGGCGCTTTTTATTGGATTGAAGATCTCGAGCGCTTATTGATATGTGTAAACTTTTACATATATATCAGTGTAATAGAAAATGCAGTGCCAATACCTATGGGAAGTCAGATCTGTTATATATTATAATTCTTATTTACTTGTTCCTAAAATCAGCAGTCCAAGTTTCAACAGCTCCTTTAATTAGTTCCAGTATTTTACTTTTATACTAAATAGTTTTAATACCTTTTAACCATACAAATGTACCACTTGATTAATATATACCGTCATAATCATTATGATAATTAACCCTTATGTCTCTGTGAAATAATTTCCAGTCTGTTCTTTCATTCCGACATATATTATATGTACGTGAGTTCCTACATTACCTACCAAGTAGATAGATAAAGTCACACGGCACGTTGCGACATAATCGCGGTTTGTCGACAACTCACAATGGTCATGTTTCGAGACATTCCCACTCGACTCAAACATGAGCTCGATGGAGACAGAATACAAACTTAGTTTTAACTTATTAAAGTTAAAACTAATAATCTTCTATAGACAGCTACATAGTAGAAATTAATAAAACCTTTTGACATTAGTCAAAAGGTTTTATTAATTTCTACTATGTAGCTGTCTATAGAAGATAAACAAAAATACTGATGTACCATATGCAATTTGGTATACCTTGAATACTGACTTTGAGAAACTTTTAGATTATAATTTTGATTTTTATTAAGACAAAAAACATATTAAATATTACATGGCTCTTTAGATCTAGCGCTACCTATTAGATACTTTAGGTTTACTTCAGGTTTTAGTTACCAACTCTTGCTTTTTTTAATTATGTAGAATGCTAAACATTCTTAAATAGTATTCCTGATAACGCAGGAGCAACTTTCAGAATTCCAGATTTCTAAGTTAAGCTGAACTAAATAGTGTTATCTATTCATTGCCAGTCCATCAAACGTACAACATCGCCTACGCTTACCACTCCTTCATACTACACTTAGGACAATTAGATTCTAACATGAAATATACATAGGATAGGTATTGTATGGGTAAGATATCCAACACTGACACAAATGTAAAGATATTTGATTTTTTAAACTACCTTTTATAAAGAGTTTTATTTGTTTTAGTTTAAAAGTACAATAATTTATTTTTATTGATCATAATCGTAAGTATCATTAACTGTAGTTCAAATTTTTATATAATAATTAAAGTTACGTTTCAGTGTCCATTAGTTGACTATTCCGTAACACAAACCTTCCGGAATGCGCGCGAGTGGCGTATCGTGCAAAAATCCACGAATATCGCGCGGTCGTGCGCCGGCGCCGCGTCACGTGGTCGTCCGTGCGTCGTTACGTTTTATGGTCTACATCAGCCGCAGCTAATTGAGTGCTCTTTGCATATTTTCAAGTTTTTCACAAACATGTTTGAGTTGAACAGGTAATCTGTATTCTTAACATAAATTGGTAAATTATCATGATTCATAAAAGTATAACGAATATATTCTAATTAAATACAAATATACGCTCCGCATGCGTTAATGCGTAACAAATAATTAAAATAATGACTATATTCTCTTTATTTATTACATTGTAAGGCATTTAATTTAGAAATTAGCCTTCCAATTTCGCTCCTACAATAATTTAGTAATTAGGACTATTTAATTATGTTACTATCAAAAAAGAGGTTATCTACATAAAGTCCCATATAGCCCTACACAACATACTATTAGATAAAGAACCTTATTAAGACTTACGACCCTATCTACATTCTTAGGGAATCAAAAGAGAGACGGAAACACGTTTTTTTTCGAATACGTAATAGTTGAACTAAATCGATTCGTGATTCTGCGCACGCGCATCGTGAGCCGAAGGATTCCATCCCTGTGAAAATTACCCCCTCTCCCATGTAGGAATGTTTAAGGAAATGAAGTACTTCGGACATTATAAATAACCACAGAAGATCCAAGTAAATTTTATGTAACGTTGGACCATAGAACTACCAACTGCGAAATACTTTCGTCTTATGTTAGATTTGGTATATTATTATATGATATGTAAATTATTACTATTTTTTTTTTTTTTTTTTTTCGATTGTACTTCAGGCATCATACTATTGTTAATGTGTCGACAATGTAATTTGAAGTAAAATTTACGATTTTTTATTTATTTTTCTTCCATTTTTGTTGTCATATTTACTACATTTTGCTATTTACGTTGTTGTCGCATATTTTAAGATAATTGTATTTCTTTTTTAACATTGTATGTATCAACATATTACCTTTTTTTTAAAAGAGTAACCTATGGAGTTTCTTGCCGGTTCTTCTCCATAGGAGTGACATTTTGGAACCGCGCAACTAGAGTCATTTAACGTTTTGAATGTGCCTGAAAAGGCCTACTCGAAATAAAAATATTTTGATTTTGATTTTGGTAGTGTATAAACTACTAACTTTTTATTAACTAAAATTTTTATTTATCATAATGGCAATATGCTGGTTTTCTATAATTATAGAATTTGTTTCAGGTCTGTCGAAAGTCATCCACTTTTTAACAATCTGTAGCTATTAATAAGTTAAATAAATAAAACTAAATTCTATAATAATATAAATATAAGTATTAAATTATATCTTAAATATATATTTTTTATTGTTATTTGGGTATAACGCATCAAGGATTTCCACATACATATATTATTATATATGAAGGGCTTTGGGGTACTGTCTGTCAATAATATGATTGCCTACCTAGTAGCCCATTTTAAATAACTACACTTTTATTTCTATATTATAAAGAAAATAAATTACATGTGGTTCTTCTGCGCATGATTCTATGACCATAATAAAATTATACCCATTTTGTTATAGACATTCCAAAAGAAATTCTGTAATATGCGGAAATTTCTGTAGTTGCATCCAATTCCAGGAATATTACATTATTAAATTACCTAAGAATGGCAAAGACGGATTTCGTTTAGCATTCTTCGTATTGAAAAGTTATCTTTATTTTTTGAAGGATATCAAATGATAGACTCGTTTTGACCTATAGTATAGTCTTAAGATTTCATTTTTAAGGTTAATAAAAAGTCAAAGTAGAGTATTCGTGAAATAAATATATAGGATTCATTTTTTAACTAACTCAACACAGTTGCCTAAATGATTTTTCCCTTGTTCAATGGTATACATTTCTGTCCAATGTGACTCTCTCTTCATCTATTTGTGTGCCCACACACACCCATCAAACACTTTTCTTAGAGGTCACTAGACCTTTAGTTCATAATGTGCCGTTTCTAAAAAATAATAACATAGTGACGAGCTTCCAAGAAGGCCAGTCATCAAATTATTATTATTTTTTTGCTAAAGTCATTTGGTCTTGTGATGTAACGCCGAAATTACTTAAATGTAGCGGGTTCGCGTCTCGGGTCACTATGGCGACTGACCTGTAGACGAGAGTATTATGTGTTAGTCATTATGTATGTATGTCTCATACGTGTAAACCTCAAAGGGCAGACAAAATAGGCAGTCACAATTACTTTTCACAAGCCCTACTGTTAATAAGAGTACCAGTACGGCTGAAAACCTATCTAGAAAATTTCTAAATTATGTAGTAAACGCTTAGGAAGCATGAGTTACTAAAGAAAACTTTATTTGTGAGATGACGTCCTATTGTCACATTTAAGAACTAAATTCTACACTCTCGTCCAGTCAAGGGCTGGCCCAAAAAGACACATTAAAATATAAAACTCAGAGACGTAAAGTTCATTATTAGTTTAGGAATTCAGTAATTAGTGAGAACGTGGGCTTCAAACAATGTGAAAGTTATTTTCGGTATAGGCGTGACAACTTTACTATTTACGGAAACGAAATTAATTTCCTCTGTGATTTATGAGAAAAAAGTGTTTCATTTGATTTATTAGCGGATGGCCTGCCCGATAGTTTAATAGAGATTGACTGGGGAACTTTCCACTTGTTATTTGCTATGGCGACCTTTACAATAATGATTTATACGAGAATTCAGAAAACAACACACGAGGTGAAACTTAGCCCAGCGAAGTCGATTCTATAGATACGCAAGAAATACTGACGCATTTATTGATCCCGAGTAGTATAACATTGTATAAACACGAAATCATGGTATCATTTCTAAACTAACTCCAAGTTAGCAGTAGGTCATAAAAAAAGTTCGTTGCATAAATTAAAAAAGAAAACAACCTTCGAATTAAAACCTTATAGTACGAGATCCCGCTGCAGGATTGGTGTGCTCATCGACTTTTTGTTTAAAACCAAATTTTTATGTTTATTTATAATTAAGAGAATATATATTTACTAGGTTGCCTGTCAAAATTTGGCCGCCATTATTTTTAATTAAATTATTTTTAATTGATTTTTGGTAAAAAATTTCGTTTATTTATTTTTAAAAAAAAATAACGTCTACATCACGGTAATTAATATGAAGATTCTAAAAAATCACGGTTGCCGTTGCGCACCTGGCCGCACCTCTTTGCAGCCAGGTGTAAACAGGTGTGATTTCGATAAATTTATACGTTTATAACCTATTTTCATTAATTATATGTCAAATTGAAGCTAATTTTTTTCTATTAATTATCATATAAAGTTGCCTAATTAAATCTGGCCGCAAATAAGGGTTACTGGCTGTTAAAGATAATAAATATTTAAGGTAGAGTGAAAGAGAGTTAGCGCGTAACATCATTTGTCAGACGAGGACAGCGATTGCCGGCTATGCGACGCTTTTAAGCCATTGCGCATGCGTCGAACGTTAGTGTTCTCAACCACCGGGGAGTAATAGATACGACTTATAATAAATACTCCAAAAAATATGTAATTTTTTTCAAAAGGACAAACTTAAAAATTGCAACAAAAAATTAATATTGATTTGATATATCGACGGTCTAGTTAGCAATTTTTCTAACTCCTTATTTTTTAGAGGGTGATTTTTTTTACATTTTGATGAAGCAATAATCCAATTACAAATTATTTGAATGATTCAAACTTAAATATTATATCTCTATTAGATATTAATGATATAAATGGTTTTTTAAAATGATAATAAATTTTGAAGTAATTGTTTTTTTCGTACAAATAAAAGATTCTCTAAAATGGAGTTAGGTATATAATTTGCTAATTAGAACGTCGATATTTAATATTAATTTAAAAAATAACATTAGCGAGCACTTTTGGAATGATACATTATTAAAGTCGAGTACATTGCTTTTTTCGTTACACAAAAAACACGACTTCATCTTTATCAATTTTATTTTACGTTAATTAATATAATAATTTTTAGATGCACAAATAAAATAACAATGTAAATATAAAACGTTGTTTATTACGAACTCCAAAACAGCGTGGTTTTTATGTTTTTATAACATTCGACGCATGCGCAATGGCTTAAAAGCGTCGCATAGTCGGCAATCGCTGTCCTCGTCTGACAAATGATGTTACGCGCTAACTCTCTTTCACTCTACCTTAAATATTTATTATCTTTAACAGCCAGTAACCCTTATTTGCGGCCAGATTTAATTAGGCAACTTTATATGATAATAAATAGAAAAAAATTAGCTTCAATTTGACATATAATTAATGAAAATAGGTTATAAACGTATAAATTTATCGAAATCACACCTGTTTACACCTGGCTGCAAAGAGGTGCGGCCAGGTGCGCAACGGCAACCGTGATTTTTTAGAATCTTCATATTAATTACCGTGATGTAGACGTTATTTTTTTTTAAAAATAAATAAACGAAATTTTTTACCAAAAATCAATTAAAAATAATTTAATTAAAAATAATGGCGGCCAAATTTTGATAGGCAACCTAGTAAATATATATTCTCTTAATTATAAATAAACATAAAAATTTGGTTTTAAACAAAAAGTCGATGAGCACACCAATCCTGCAGCGGGATCTTAGAAAATTACGAATGTCTCCAACAAGGTCAATGCCACCATCATACCGCTTTAGTACTAAATTGAAAGTCGACAAAGGCCTATCGCTAATCTGCCGCCCACCGCCGTAGTGCGTTTTCCGTCAATCAGACTGCGGACCCAGTAGGCGTAATTATGGCAGCAATTAAGATGGAAAACTTAGATAAACTGTGGTGCAGGCGAGATTACGGACACTGTGAAACGTTTCTAACGAGAGAAAAATTGAAAGGTCGGTGAACTTATGACTCACGCTATTAAGAGTGCGTACCGTACTGGAGATATTTATTACTGTACTGGGCTTATACCGGTCACTCACATTTGCATCAGTACGCAAACTCACAAGTGTAGGACGACATTTGCAAATGATTTCTTTTCCAAGCTGTGTCGGTTTTTTTTAATAGACATCAAAGCGCGCGAACGTATGTCTAAATGTTTGCGCGCAGGGAGTAGTGACCGGGGTAACAAGTAACGCACAAGTTATTATATTTTTACTATCATAATACTTACTACTATACTATGACTTATTGGCATTTGCAGTCTGCCATAAAATCTTCCATCGACATTCAATCGGTACATTAAATTAGCAGATACGGGGGGCCCTATTTTACTACAGGATATTGGAAAGTTTTTAAGGAACTATCTATTTACAACTAAATGAAAAGAATAATGTATTTATGGACCAGCCCTTGTACCCTAGTCACTTCTACAAGCCTTAACGATGATAGAAATGGCTTAAATGACATTTAATGTATGGAAATTACATATCAATTGGATAAGTCACATGACTTAGACGTGTCACTTTCATACATTTGGCTTGAGGGTATGGTCTATGGCAAGGCCAATATCCAAGCCAACCGGCAATTACTTCCACATCTTAACTATTTTCAAATCAGGAAACCCACAATCTCACGCAAATCTTAAATAAATCATAATATTATCAGTCCCGGCGTTATTTTAACTACTTTCTATTTAAATGAACATAAGTGTTACGAAGAAAGTATGGCCGATCATGTTAGTTTTCACTTTTCATACGTTATATCATTGTTGATAATTATTGTGATTTGTGATGTTGCGTCACTCGCCGTCGAAACTGGTTTTAGAAATGCTTGTTTACTTATTTTGTAAGAAAAATGATTGATTTCGCTGTTTAAATATAAAATATTACTTTTAGTTTGTATGTCACTGTTAGGCATGTTCTTGGCTTCACATTATTAATTAATCGACAGTTTAATCTCCACTAAACCTTCTCTTCATTTAAATTTAATTTTGCGAGAATCCAAGAAGGAATTAGAACAAAAATGTAATTTTTTTTGTTACATTTTAACAGTTCGTTCTGATTTCTATTTTTTTTTGATTATTTTTCCAATTAACACACAAATGGATGCCGTGAGTAACTAAACCACAATGTAGGCCACTGTACAACCTACAAAATAAAAATATGTTAACACAAAGTATATTATTTTGAAATAAATTACCCTTAGTTATATTAGTCAATAAACATTTATCCTCCATGCTTTCTATTACACATTCAAACATAAACTAAGTCGAATATATGCTAAATACTCGTTACTTAGCACACTGAAAGACGCACCTGAAAACACAGTCATCGTGCAAACAGTTCCCTAAACATTAAGTCACAAGTAGGATGTCTGACTAATACTGACTAATAACAATAAATATAGGCAGTCAACAGCCGGTGTAGTCACTTGTTCCTAATAATAACTTGTTGTTCTAGGAATCGAGCTTATTGAGGTGTAAATTTCATACAAACACATTAGTCTAATGTACCTTTCAGTATATTGTTTCTTTTATTGGTAAAATTTTGCTTTGAAACTTTAACAAGTTAAAGATGTTAGGGAGAACATTTACTTCAACAAATCCAACATACTACATAAAAAATTGTAATCTACGCTGTGAATATAAACTTTTCTTACGATCTTGATCATAATGCTCCATCGGGAGTTCTCAACCTTTTTAAGTCATACACATACTTATATTATGTTTTTATAACAATATCCTTAACAGATATTATCTTCTGTTACAGCGCTGGTCGGAGAAGGCGGAACCCTCTCGCGCTGTACACGGAGGATGACGGCCACGACCTGAGTGACCTCGGCATCGGCACCTCCAGCACCAAGAGCAGTCTCAGCGAGGACTGCGATACGCACAGTCTCGCTGTAAGTATACCTGCTTCTACTAAGTGTATGTAGAAAAACAGCTTTGTCTGATAACAAAGGTGAAATATGCTGCTCCCTATTTAAAAGCACAAATTTCTAATGACAATTCATTTTCTTCTCAGAGCGATGGTATCGACCTGGATAAGAATCATTCAGATGTCGACAACCTGTCTAACTGCGACACAAACCGCAAGCTCGGCTCCAGTGCCAACGAATACGACACCTGTACCACCACAACCATCAGCTCTCCCGAACCAGAGGAGTACACGTACGAGGGAGCCATCGAGGGCTACAAGTCCAGAATTATCTCACAAACTAACAGCAACATCGTCAAAACAGCTGTTAACAACAACTTCAAAGAAAAATCCCCTGAAAAGAACGGCGACCTGAACAGAATCAGAACGAATGTTAGCAACAAAATCGAGGAGAAACTCTCCTCCTTCCAACAAGAAAGAGCCAATGACGCAAAGAACAATAACCAGAAAAAAGACTTACCGAAAGTCGACATACACAAGCGGAGAGAACAGTTTGAAAGAGAAAACTCCCAAGAGCCGCAGCCTAATAAACCGAAATTGCCCGAAATTGCGAACAAAAAATCCATCAAGGAAAGACTGTCTAGTTTAGAAAAGTTTACAGAAGAAACTCACATTCAAAAGTCTACGAGCGACCTGACCAAGTTACCTACTGAAGTTAAACCGCTGAAGGAACGTCTGTCTTCACTCGAAAAAGTCAAATCAACTGAACCAGAGAAAATAAAGAGGCTGTCCAACGGTGATCTAAGTAATGCACGATCTCTAAAAGAGCGGCTCTGCAGCTTAAAATCACAAACTTCCGAAGAAGAAACTAAGACTACAAAAACTGAAGTTAAAGAAGTTTCCATGAGCCTGAAGGAACGTTTGTCTTGTCTGGACGCCGCCAAAAATAAGGAGATACCAAAAATATCCGTGGAAGAAGAACTCGCCCACAACAAAGAAATCGAAATCAAAATTGAGGAAACTAAAGAATCAATGAACGATAACTCCTTAAAATCGAGTCTGTCTGGAATTGAAAGTCAGATGCAGAGTTTCTGTCGCTCTTTAGACAGTTTGGATATTAACGGACAATCTTCTCCTAATTCATTCGACAGAGTGCAAAGCTTAGAAGATTTTGACTGCGCTGAAATGCAGAATAACACCGTTCCAAGTGATATCGAGACTGAAGACAGTGGAATACACACGGCGAGAGACTCGTGTGCCCCAGCCGATGACATAGCTGACCTAACACAAGTGGCCTCTCCTGTCGGAGAACCAATGGTGGAGGTGTCAGAATATGAGTCATCGAACGAAGATGGAACCACCATGGAAATGAAGATCGAAGAGTTGGATAAGATGCCAGAACCGGTGCAGCTCATCCAAGATGTGATTGTCGAAGAGCCTGAAGACCAAACAAGTATCAAGACTGATGACGACAGCGCTAGCAACTATCTGCAAGCCGTTTCTCAAATCGAAGAACTGAGTGTCACAGAAGTAACAGAGATACAGCTTGACAAAGACGACGAAGACACTCTTAAAAGTTTGGAAAACCAGGACACCAGCGTAAGTTTGAATGAGCCTGTCTCCACCTCGTCGGAAAGCGACACAGTGGTGTTTGAGGGGAAAATGACCATACACTTGAATCTGAATGAAATTTGCAACAATATGAACGCCGGTGCCGGGAATACTAACAATGCTAACTCTCCTAACAGCATGCCAATGGTAACTGTCTCTAACATCACAACTATTACTAACAAATCACCTAAAAATTCAGTTAAACCGCTAAAATGTATCGATGTACCTGACCTGTCTAGTACATCGGAGTGTTCACAAGTAAAACTAGATAATTCACCTAATCATTTGAATAATATAAGTATTAAAGATATTCAGCAACCTCGTGATATTGCAGCTAACAATGGCGAAGTAGCGGTAAGTAGCTCGCAGGACGAGAACCCGTTCTGGGAGAAGCGGACTAAACGTAGGATAGAACCGAATAGACGGAAAACTATATTGTTCATTAACAATAAAGTAACAACGAAAACTGTGGCTAGTCCCGTCGCCGCCGATAACGTGTAGCTTGGCTTACGTCATCACGTCATCCTCATATCGATTGCATGAATAGATAGTGATGGATAGAGATGAACTGATCTTATCAGGATTCAGACGTCTTTAGTCGAGCCGAGTACTTAAATAAACGATGAGTAGACAATGTAAGTGCTAGATAATAAAAATCTAACAGCCCCGACAATTTTGAGCTCACCCAAATTTACGGGTGTATTATAATTTTAATTTGTTCGGGTTACCTTTTTAGATTTTACGCGAATACACTTTCATCTAAAGCCGCTTTTACAGTACCTCTTTGCAATTCGCTACTTGCAGATAATCGCAAGGAGTGTTGTAGGTAGTAACTTATGTCTAGAATGTTCTATGTGTCAAAGATCAATATCCATATCATTCTCATACATTGCGTTGCAAGTTCAGATGAGAATAATAATGGATGTAAAATAAATTATAGTATTTTTATGATCTATTGATCTCACCGGTCATCACTAATGTCACCTTTATTAATGTAGACCCATCTATTAATACCTTAAAATATCTTTATGCGATAAATGTGCTAAAATCATAAAATTCCTAGCATTCGGCCGTAGGGGTCTTGCACACAACACTAATTTTATTCAAGTCGAGTCGATTTTGTCGATCACTCAATTCGCACATTGCGGACTAAATCGGCTAATTTATGTCTATTTAGTAATAAATAATTAACTCTTTATAGTTGAATATATTTTTAGCGAACATATAAATAGGATGCATGTTTAATATTAATGTCTTCAATGTGCGATAATTTAACGGTACTAAGATACACACAATAGTCGTCATATAAAATAGCTCGTGTGAACGAGCCCTTAGAGATACAGGGTCATGTAGTCACACCGTTCTGTATAGACCTTATCATATATTAGAGTAGTGTCCCAGTATTTATACATTTATCGACGTGATATGTAAAATTCATTTTATCAAAATACATGTTACATTGTTAATTGTATGAGTTTTATTTATGTATGTTGTTTTACTAATTTATGTTATCTAGTTCCCTGAAATCATTCCGAGGGCAATATGCACTCAGAAAGTAATTATTATGCTATGTATATTCCTTAATTTATGTATCATTCATGTAACTAGTAAGTCCTGAAAATAAGTAATATTTGATGAAAATATGAAATATATCTAACATTATACTATTTGTTTATTCATTATCCTATATCAGACATGTATGTAATTATAATCATTTATCACAATCATTATACAATATGTAATATTTATAAAATCAGTACAATGCTATCTACGAAGAGTTATCTAAGACAAACATTTTTATCAGTAGACTTAATACAGTTTGATAAAAGTCTTCTGAGAGTAAGGGCGCTAATATCTTAGTATAATATGGTGATGGGCTAATAAGGTAAGATACTTTTCAAGTAGTGCGTGTCGCTTCGTTTTCATTTTGTGTCTAACCAATCCTAGTGCGAGTTTTTAATATTCTATCGACATAGCGCACTCTATCGGTGATATTGTGAACGTAATTTGCAAGTGGGATTTTTTGAATCTGTTTAGTTATAAAGACACGTTAAATGTCTATAATTTCTATTTATTCTTGATTTATGTTAGTAAATGTGATGTTAAATACTCGCACTTGGTCTATAACATTTTTGCATGCTTTCTTTGCATACCGTGATTTTCTTCTGTTTCATTGAACTGTTGTTTTCGTTATTACTTCGTTGCCTTTTAAAAACTGTAAATATTTTGATTTGTCACACTTTTATAGATACTTAATTTTACACACAGTTTGAAATTAATATTTTTTTTTGTATTATTACGTGTTTTTAAATTGGAGTTAGCTTCCTTAACTGTGATAATTTTCTTTAAACGCACTGCAGAAGCACGCCTTTATCTACTACTAAAAGGCACTGAAAAATATTAATTGCTTCACAAAAAACTAGACACAGAGCAATGCTTCTACAATGCAATGTTTAAAATAAACTTATTAGTGTTTCCAACGCAAAAAAAAGGATGGAAAGTTTAATAATTTCTTCATCCTTAGGTTATCGATGCTTTAGAACTGGCATTTAAAGAATTGGATTCAGAAGACAGCGCAGCCATGGACGAGACTACAGAAGATAAAAAAGAAGACTTCATAAACAAGAAGATAACCGTAGCACCTCTATATGAGAACATAGACATCTTCTACCAGAACTCTGAGGATGCTTTCCCTCTGGATCTGCCGACGAATGTTCTAGAACCGCCTAAGGAGAAGCCTCCTCCGCCGCCCACAGAGGACGGCACTGAAGATGAACTGCTCGGCAATGTATGTATTATTTCTTAATTTTTATCTCCTTATAGATGGCAAGTACTTGTGTTATCAGTATTGTGCTCAATGTGAATATTCAAATGCGGATTGTCATTTGTTATTGATGAAACGTGAGTCGGCCTCAAATATCTTTCATTGTTGGGTAGCCTAGATTGTGTTATTCTAGCAAGCGCACCTCTTAAATAGGTAATATTGTGATCTTTATCTTTTGATAGATTTGGGACAAATAAATTTCGTTCATTATGTACCATTCAGCTTCTTATAAAAGTAGGTTATGCGTTATCCTTACAATCAACTTGTTTTAACATGTTTCGATATATTAGGGTTAAATTTTTCATCAAAACCCCTATCTGAACACTTATCAGACATCTTTTGTGATGAGCTAGAATGATTAAATATAGATAGAAACATTGCTGCCTATTGTGAAACTTTACCTACATTATGTAGGTACATACAAATGTAAAATAATATGCTTACGTATAGAATTAGAAACCTAACTACAATCATTCTGCTTTACTTGGCCAGTCAACACCACATTATCCAACAACAATGACCTTTAGACTTCTGTTTACTAAAACCCCCTTTTTCACATCTTCAGGGCAACTTCAAACACACAAGCTCAGCGCGCCGCATCAAAAAAGAGATCAGGAACAAGCGTACCAGTTTCCTCGGCATCGAGGGTCAAGACGACAGCTACCTGGACGTAGACCTAACCTTAGCTCCAAGACCTGACATCACCTCCTTCCTCCAAGAGGAGACGAAGATCGAGAAGCTATTATACAAGAAGACGCTGTCCCATGATATGGACTCAAATCTGAGGGAGAGTAGAGATTCTGGTGTGGATGTGGATAGGGGCCCGTCGGCTGAGGCCTGGTATAAGGGGCACTCGTCACCAGAGACCTCTAATCCTCATAGCAGACAGAATAGTGAGGTATGTTACCTTTATTAAAAGTTACTGTAGGTAAGCTCTTAAAGCTGGATTTGTTGAAAAGTAGTACTAAGCTAAGAACAATAGAATGGGACTTTCGCGAGGCCGACAGTTGTGACTACGGTGCCCCATAAACTATGGACAACCTGCTGTGTTGCCCTAGGTGCTCAATTAGCGCCACTGCAAAATACTTAAAAGAGGCTAATCAAAGAGCAATCTAACTGGCTAATTTTTTTGGCTGGTCAGTTATGAAGAAAACCATCGACACAAAAAGAAGTCGAAGAATACTTAAAGCAGAGTTATTCTTGTTTTTGACAATATAAGGGTAATGAGTTATGGTCATATCATAAATTATTAGTAATCTATCATGTAGTAGATTAGATGCTTGATAGATTTATAATTCATTTAAATACAAAAAAATATATCTTTGATTGAATATAATTCATTTAAATACAAAAAATATATCTTTGAATGAAATATACAAAAGGCCTGTTTTGGTACATATTATGTTCATGAGTCACAGGTAAAATATGCGCTGAGTTTCAGTCCAGTCGTTATCTTATAATTATGACCAGAGCAAATTTAATTAATCCTACCTTGAGTCATAATCTCCGACTAATATTAAACAAGTGAGATCATTATCATGTTGCGTATGTCGGATATTGCTGTAATAAATACAAGCAAAATCAGAACATTTGATACAAAATATATCAACGCCAAATTATTCAAATCTAAGGGGTCAATATTTGACCACATGATCTATTCATGTAGGTATATGATTTGCTATTGTGACATCGATAGTTTACACGTTTGACCTCTAAAGGCTAACTAACTAAGGGGTGTACTTTAATTTTCAAACTTACATGATCTATTTACTTTTCACGAGGTCATCAGACCTCATTACCGTATATCACGTTTATTCGTGATTTACGAGACGTTTGAAAAAGATGAGGCAGTTTTTGTTGACATTTTCGACTGATTACTAACTCGACTGATGATGATTATTAACTCTTTCCAACGCCTTCTATCCCTGGTAACCTAAAAGCATTGATATAAAAAAAAAACCCTAAAAGCGCAATCGAAATATACTGTCAGACCATACACAAGTTAGACAATAGACAATTAAAATTGAACATTATTCTAATCCACATAAAACTCAATTTCCAGCCCTACACCCACGTGACAGTAACATCAGATGAAGAAGAATCAGCCAAGAAGCAGGAATCCTTCAGCGCGAACCTCAACTCCAAGCTGTCGGACCTGAGCGAGGGTCCCACAGACAAGATTGAGACTCTAGACAAGAAGTTACAGCAGCAACAGGTACTATGAACTGTTATGTAGAGAGGGGGGGGGAGAGAGGGGGGAATGAAACGTGCAAAGTTTGATAACTTAATAGTTCAGTTTTTACGATAGACTAGAATGGTAAAGTTAGTTTTTTATAGTCTTTATTTACCAAGCCCATACCCAGAATAGTTTAGCCACCAGAAGCAATGTCTCAAATCGTCTGGAGTAGACGCAAAGTTCTTTGACTAATCCAGATAATTTTAACTGCTAGCTTTGAATTTAAACTTTGGCTCATCAAATCATTAGTGATCATATATCTTACCTCGAATTAGTTATCAAATTTTGCACGTTAAAATTACTTTCTTATTTCTTCAACCATTTTTATTTGGCACTGCATCACTGTCATTCGCACTGCAGGCCCACAATTTCATAAGTCGATAAGAATGTGGTGGTGGTTATCGGTTTTGGTTTATTTAATCTAAACTTAAGCCTAGTATCTAAGCAGTTGGTGTCAAATCAAAACTTATAGAAATATAATAAATTCTTCTTTCGTTTCATAATTATGAAATGCTATTTAGAAGAAATCTCGTAGAAAGTTTCTCTAGCACTATTTACCTGTTACTTTAGTCGGCTAATTATGCATGTTGCAATATTTTTGGCTAAAAAAATACTTCCTTAATTACTGTCAAGTCAATACGCAGAAATTATCAAGATAATTTGACACTTATCTAGTAGAAATAAAGTCTAGTTTAGTGTGTAGGGTGTATAAGGAAAGTTCCTTGAAATTTAAACTTTATTTCTATTGCGTAAATTTCAAATTACATTAAATCATCAAAAACCGCTAAAGTGCTGATAATATTTGAATTAAAGTACAGGTTCTTCTGTAGCCGATTAGCATGCATAATTTAGTCGCATTGTATGCATAGTAGATCTCTTAATACATATTATGTAGCTGTATTGTATGGGAAAATGTTTAGTTGTTTCTCGAATTATTCGCATCGGTGATTATTTAATTAATCGATAAATATTTGAGCCGCTTTCACTTATCCTTCGCGGAAGATTATCATCGCTATTATATTCGTTAGGCTTTCATTTTCAACTCAATAATATTACATAAGTAAACTATTATACCTGATATGTTTTTTTTTAATAATTTGGTTCTTTATTTTATATAAAATTTTCTTCTTATTTTTCTCTGTATATTGATATATAAAATAGCAAAAGCGGCTATTTTCTCGCTACGTTTGTATATTAAAGCTATCACGCTATTGTCTGTAGGGGCTAGCACTGTATATGCTTTAAAAGCACTTTAGATTTAAGGGTCTTTATTTATTATGTAATAATAAGTGTTTTAAATACCACTAGGATTATCATACTTAGTTTTACAGTTGTTAGGTTAAACATTGCTGAGAAGACAAATAAAGAATAAAAGCTTTTTTGTGTAGACTAGGTTTTTGTCATATTACTTAATAGGTAGCCATTACGTACAAATATAAATTTAAGTTTTTTAGAAAGTTAAAATAATCTAAGATATGCATGGTACAAACCAGTAATCTTTAATGATAATTATTTTACTTATTAATTTAATTGCACTGTTAGTTTTACGTTTTGAGTCAAATAAATAATTAAGAAAGTTGCACATGTAGATATATTATAGCTGTAGGGAAGTGACTACAACTCGATTTATTCTAAAACACTATATTTGTAAAAAAGTGCTAAAATAACCAGATTGATCTTAGAATCCCCTTTTAGAAATTCGTGGTATTTAAAACATAAAAGCTGCCATATTAACAAATGCTTTTAACGCTTTATTTGTATTTAAAATTGTATTTAAAGACCAAAACTATGGCTATCATTATTATTAAGATATTTTCCAAAATAAAAACAGTATGATTATGTATGTTATTCAAAATAAATTATGTTTATTTTCAATTATTATTTGCCTTTTATTTAACACACTGCAGCTGTAATGAATGCACTGGCATGCTAGTTGAATCCTTTTTTCTTAATTCTTGAAAATGTATATTTTTCTTTTAACCTTAAAATTTAAAAGTTATTGCATGACGCTAGAATATTAATAATCATGCCTGTATATATATTAACATAAGACTTATAAATGTTCTATTGTGTAATGATATTAAAACATTTGTGTTTTAAAATGCATAAAGAATTAACTCCATTTAACTCTGGAACCATAATATTTAAAATCTGTACAACAATAAATGTTTTTAGATATCTGACATTTACTTAATCATTTAAGGTGTCTTAAACAACACAATTATACCATAGTACCAATTAGCAGACCTATCTAACATATGTCTAAATTCAGCTATCATATTATCTTATTGTCTTAACACGTACATTTTATAATTTTTAAAAGAATTTCATAACCTCCGGTTAATTGGCTTAACAAAGACTTAATCTTAATTTTACAAAAGTTCCTCAAAGCTTCGATAATTAAAAATTGGACACTAATATTATGGTTCCGACCGCCATCTTGTGATGTAAATAACAACTTGCGGCGTGACGTGACTTTGCAGGCGCGCACTAACGAGGACTGGCCCGACGGTCCCTATGACGATGCTCACACCAAGGTGAATCACGTTTTACACTTACATACATGACAAGGAAACTATGGTTTTTATGACCTAAAAAAAGTGGTTGAACGAAAGTGACCTGTAATCTAATACCAATACTAGTGAATTTGATCTGACTTCACCTAATTTTAAAGTTGCTTTTATGTTATTAGACTGCCTAAAACAACGACAAAGGACAAAATCTCAAAATCAGTCACCGGTGACTGATTAAAGTATCTTATAATCACCCCCTGTTTCCGATTGCCAAATGCAAGTATAAAAACCAAAGTTTCCTACCACAATAATCAATATCAAATTCAGTCTCAATAACATGCGATCAGTGTGATTCAACTCACGCTAGCTTACAGCCTCGCACATCATGCTATTGTCACTAAAACAACAACCTAACATTAATTAAAACCAATTAAATTTCATAAGGTCCTACATTATATCTCATGTCTAACCTACTAACAGGATTCATAAGTAATCTTAATTTTTGAGTAATAATAATTAAACTAAACTTGTAAATTTTGTAAATTTAAATACTTTAAGGAATATAATATAGGACCTTTTATTAGTTAATGAATCTAAATAATCCCTAGTCAACTTAAAATAGGAGGTTCTCCGCTTCGAACGAGAACTGTTACAACTGGAACAAGAAGAGTTGCGTCGCCAGAGGGAGAATCTTCTGCGAGACCAGAACAGAATCATCCAGAAGTCAGTCCAGGATATATCTTCTATCCCTTCATCTCCTGAAAAGCCACCTTTACGTAGCAGACCTGAAGTAAACCCTCATTATAGGCATTCGATGCCAAACTTACTCTTAAATGAGAATTACCCTGCAATACCACCGGCCGTGCCTGAAAGACAGGAGGAAAGAAGTGTAGATGAGAAGAGGAAGCCGTTTGTCTCTGAAGAACACATGCAGCGGCACTTCGGTGTAGAGGAAAGTAGGAGGGTGCTGTATGAAGCCGCGGAGGTCAGGAAGCAGCCCATGAGGGTGCCGCAACCCGTATTGCCGCCGAAACCGAAGACTCGCGAGTCTATTGAAAGGGAAATCACTATGAGGTCAGTGGAATTGTGTTATACAGGGTGTCTCAGTAAACACGGATTATCGGATATCCAGATTTGGAGGATACTTGAAGGTATCCAAATCACCCCTATGTATGTTCCACGATTTTTTGTAGTTTTAAATTTATATTTTTTTATGATTTTTAACCGAATTTCGACTTTCTTAATAATTATGCTCACTCGGCCGTGTTAAGTCGCAATAAATGGATCATACGTATAACTCGAAAATTGCAAATAATTGCGGAACATACAAGGCGTGATTCGGATATCTCTAATTGTCCTCTGCCTCTGGAAACTCTATCGTCTATGCTTTCTGGGACACCGTGTACATCTTATTTACTTGTCATTATATCTTATAATCTCTCTTCCAAATTGTGCTACATTATTTTGTCCTCTTCCATCCAATTCGACTCATCTTTACTTTCTAGATTTCATTACTGCATTGTCAGATGACTAAAAATGCTCACAAACGAAAATTAAGTATAGATGTAAATACTGGAAACTTGTATACATAAACATTATAACCCATTTGTTTTTATTGTAACGTATGCAAATTAAAAACACATATACTAATTAAAAACTTTTTTACTTTCCTAAGCTAAGGTCCATTACTATGTTCATTGCTATAAATCAATTTTCGCAGTTATGGGTAAAATCTCCCCATACAAGTAGGTACACCTATATTACAGTATTTGCAAGTCCTGTATCTTCAACACAAACTGTCATATTTCCAGAAGCAGTCGCGTGCCTTCAGCGGTGGAGTACGCGAACGTGCAGCTGCGGCACCAGCCCGCGCCGGCCAATGCACACTACCACCCCATGACTAGGCACACGCTGCAGGTACCACATATACCTTGAAACTGAGAAACTGGCCTTCCATCTTCGAAAGTCAATATTTTTGTTCAGAAATTACCAAATAAGATATAAAACTTTACTTAATCTTTTGAACCTTATTTATAAGTTAACTATAAACTACATGATGTTATAATTACCTAACTGTATAATGATCGTCATCTTTATACAGGGTAAGTTTTTGTCGTTGTACAAACGAAATTTATGACCTCTATATCAGTTACTAGCTGTCCCTCGCGACTTTGTCCGCGTGTTTTAGTTTCATTTTTCATTTATCCTCCGCTTCTTTTGGTCGCAGCGTAATGTTATATAGCTTATATCCTTCCTCAATAAATGGGCTATCCAACACTGAAAGAATTTTTCAATCGGTCCAGTAGTTCCTGAGATTAGCGCGTTCAAACAAACAAACTCTTCAGCTTTATATAATAGTATAGATAAAAACGATTGGTATCAAAAATTAAACAAACAAAAAAGAAATCTCGAATGTCAGTACTATTACCGTAAAACTCTTATGGCTATTGTACTAAAATTCCATTGTTATTTTCATTTGTTTTTTGGGTTTTTTTTTATACCAATTGTTTTTGTAATCGATATAGAAGTCATAGCTTTCGTTTGTACAACGACCAAAAACTGACCTTGTGTATAAAAGTGAAAGTATGTATTTATGTACATATATTCACCTAAAAATCGAGAACCGTTAGCCCAATTGATATGAAAATTGTACACATATAAAGGGCACTGGTGGCAGTGATTTTTATCTTTTAAACCATAGGTCGAATTGTAGATTTTTTAGGAAGTGAAGTGCACCTGGCACCACCTAGTCCTGTAAAAGGATCTAATAAATTAGCAGTGTCGCTACACTCTCCCTCTCATACTGTTCTTAGTGTATTAAAAACATGTTTTACAGCCAAACCATATGGATGATCAAAAATATTTTATAGTTTATAATATCTTACAAATGATAAGAATCAACATCATTATTGTACAGAAAATTATACGGCAAATAAAGCAATGAACAAAAAACAATATAGTCATATCTTTCTACAAGCACTCATGAAATAGAAGTATTAATATATATATTTTTTTAAGGTAGGACTTATTATCTCCTGTCCGTTTTCCAGGCTCTAAGCGCCGCTCCAACGCCGAAGCTGATCTCCAACACGGACTGGATGCAGGCGAGGAACAGGAAGCCCGCCAACTACAACTACAACCAGCACTGGCTCATACAGGTACTAAAATCTTTATATTAACTAGCGATGACCCTCGGTTTCACCTGCGTACTCCGCGTACCAGGACTTGTTTTTGTGACCTTTTCGATGTTTTATAGTTATTTTGCTAATCGGAATAGAGACCAACCCAACAAATCAAAGATCATGAAGTTCGGACCACCCGATCTTGAGTTATAAATGGTAAACCTAACCCACCCATTAATTATACTTAAAGGCAATTAGGCAAAGCCTACCTCCTACCTAAGATCCAACTAACTTTTCTTACCTATAACAATATAAAAAAAACAGTTAATTTAATACCCATGATACTAATTAATTAAATTACAAATAATAAGACTTATAACCAACCACTTCATTACACTTCAACATACAACCAGACTCTAACCTACAAATTGCAAAAAACGTAACAAAATTTAAATTTCGCCGGCTACCCTTACTCTTTCACCTTTAAGTATAATACGGCGAAAGCAAATATCTCTGTTTGTTGTGCATAACGCTCTGACATTTGACATTCACAATTTTCCAGACCAATGTAGTAATGTCTACTCGAGAAGCAAAGGTTAATGAACACACTGCTGCAACAGATAAAAAATACATAAATTCTAATTCCAGTTATTACTTTATTTATTTATATTAAACTAGCAAATATTTTATATAGCAAATAACTTTTCATTAAATATGACTTTTTTAAAGTTAACTTTATACTATTAATAACGCACACTTGTTTTAGTTCCAATAAATTATATTTGTTTATATTTATCTGTTGCATCTTGGGTGTTTTGTCGATGTTTATATTGTTTCTTTATAATCTGTAGTAGTTTTTCTTGAATGGGAAGGGCGCGCGTTTTCTCTCTAAATAGTTGTTTACGTAATTATTCATATTGTGATTTATTGTGGTTTTGTGAAGTTACTAAAGTGTTATTACCAGAAATTGTTGTCTGAATAAACATGAAAAATATTACAGTGCGTAGTTTGTAGCGAAAATCTAAAGTTTAGGTATAGATAAATTACGTGCAAATCCCTCTACTAAGTTTTTATTTGTTTACAAAACAAAGTAGGTAGGTATATAGAATAAGAAACTTAAAGTGAGTACAAAACTGACTTTTGCATTTATTTCGTTGTTTTTTGTAGTAATTTCTCTTTTTCGCGTAATTTCTTCATTAGCCTTATGTCTGTCTACCTGGTCAGAAATCCAATGCACGCTGCTGATATGCGGCTATCAGATAAACTAAAATGTAAATGTATGTAATTAAAATGTAATAGTAAATGTGTAGTGTGATAAAGTGAATGTGTATATTGTGTATACGTGTAGAAGAAGACCGAAAAACCGTGTGTGAGATGACGAGTGTTAAGGATGAAAGGAAACAAAATACGCATTGCGTCGTCGCCAGATAATTGGGTCGAGGGCCGGGAGATGATGATTCAAAATAGGGACCGGCAAATGTCGTACGACGATTGTGTTTTTCTTTTTGACATTCGGAGCCCTCGAAAACAGGTACAATAATAAGTTCATTAGGTACAATATTAGATATAATTTTTTTAGGAGGCAGAGCAGCGTCGGCTTGAGGAGCAGCTGCGCAGTGCGCGGCCGCAGCGACATTCCTACCATCACGACAACACCCCGCACGAGCACTCCACACTGCACAGGTATGTGTAAAACCAAGTAAAAAATAAAACAATACATTACACATTCAGAGTCACAAGATACAAGCTATGCTTAGTTTGTGGCTCAAAGTAAATGTGTACTTTTTTTTTCTATTTTAAATTATTAAATAAATAAACACATCTCGGTTAGCATTCTTCACCAGCTATTGTCATTGGAACGCTAACAAAAGAATACACTGAAAATTATCAAGCAAGACGAGAACCATTACTAAAGAACTTTTCTATTTTATACCTGCTGAACCAAGTGTTTCATTTTCTTCTTCGACTTAAAAAGAATTAGATGAGTTAAACATGTTCCTGCTGGTTTTTTTACATCAACTATTTTGTTTTTTCATACTCATAGGCTCTCTTAAGATTATAAATTTAAATAATATGTGTAGGTAAGTAGTTTATTCTTAAGTTGACGTTGTATGTTGTAGTCCCCAGCAGCCGGCGGCCGCAGCGACCCGGACCGAGGTGCGCGGCGAAAAGCTGCTGAGCGTGAGCGGGCGCCGGAAGTGCTCACACTGCGGGGAGGAACTAGGTACGAATGTATGCTACACAACCATCTTATGTTATTGCATGGAGAAGTTACCACTAAAAACCTTGCTCTAACAGTTATTGTTAGAGATGATATTTAGTTTAAAAGGAATTTTATATATAAGTTATTACCGCAGATTAAATTTTCATTTATATATAATAATTGGTTTTTATTTAGGTTCTTAAATGTTTGTGTTTGGTATTTAATTAGTAGAAAGTGTGTTGATTGTTTATATGTAATTGAAATAAGGTATAAAATGATTTGACATCTTTACAATAGTTAGTACAAACAACATATTAAGTTGATTTGATTCATCTACCGACTTAACATTTCGTTTTATTTTGCGTATATTATGGTTTTTTTGTTAGTAACACTATTTACATTTGATATTTCTAGGTATATGGCAATTTAATTGTAATATACACCTTGTTTTGTTTTCCTTCCTTTCTCATAACCATCACATGCTGGGAACATTTTGACAATATAATAATGACGTGCATTGCGCGCGCAGGTCGCGGCGCGGCGATGATCATCGAGTCGCTGTCGCTGTGCTACCACGTGTGGTGCTTCACGTGCGGCGTGTGCGGCGCGGCGCTGGGCGACGGGCGCGCCGGCGCCGACGTGCGCGTGCGCGCGCGCCGGCTGCACTGCCAGCACTGCTACTCCTCTGACGACGGCCGCAAGTACTCGGCCGTGTGACTGCTTCTTGTTATGTTATCTTCCATGAAAACAAATTACACTTAATGGGAACAAAACTCAATAGTGCCTGTAATAGCATCGTCAAAAATTAAACTTTTAAAAAGCTACGTTATAAACAGCCTTGCATAAAATAATAGACCAGCCTATAACTACAGGCCAAAAATCCATTTTCTCAAAAATGAGTTTTTCTTATAATTCAATCACAAAATAAAACCGTTACAAAAAATGTGTATTATTTGTTTTCATGTAATAAAACGTATGTACCAACAAATGATTATTCAAAACACACCGCCATCTAGTGAAAATGTTGAGTGTAACAAAATTCAAATGGAAAGTGTTCTGATTTAAACCCAAAAACACTATAGTCGTGTTTACAAGTGATAAATCTCTGAACTAAAGGAAGCTGTGAATCTTATCACGAATTGGTGTTGAATGTAACCTAAAGTACATAACTTGGGCTGGTCCAAAGACTTTGAAGTGTGATTCATTTTATATAATACTTTATGATTGAATTGTTTAAACATTATCACGCTAACACTGTATATCTATTATATAATGTACAGCTATCATTAAATCTCATTGTATCTTATATCTCATAAAATATTGTTAAACTTTGGTGGAGTTTCATGAAAGTACAATCAGAATCAAAAGTAATTAAAATAATACTTTTGAATTTGACTGTACATTTTGTACACAATCTAATATTGAGTGTCTATATAGAGTCCTTTATAGGTAAGTTTTATAATGGCCAAATAATTGTATGGGAGAAAAGATATGTAACAAATAATATAAAATAGAAATATTACTTCTTTAATACAATAATAATGCAAATAAATATATCTACAGTCGTCAACGAAAGTAATTAACTAATTTTAATTGACTTTCGTTGCCAGCTGTAGTTACTAAAGCGAGCCCCTATTGACATAAGCGTGATAGCCACCTACCACGCTGTCTGTCAGTATGTGTATGCACATCTCCAAAACGTCTAAGCGACTCAGCGCAGTTCTGAGTCGGCTACTGCACGCTTTTGTTACTCACGCCATCTCTCTAGCAGGGTCGGCAAACATCTATTATTCTATATTTTTCTCGACACAGTCGCAGTATTACATATTTCGTTACATTTTAATTTCGGACTATTTTGTGCCATGTCAATTTGTCTTGTAACCACAAGTACATAATCACAGAAACAATAATTTAAGATACCATTGATTTATGTTTTTTTTATACTAATAAATCGAGTTTAAAATTGTGTTAAAAATAAAACTTCTGTAATATTTTGTAAATAGTTTTTAATTTATACTTTAGTGTGTTTTAATGGTTAGCTTTAATAGTTATTATATTAGTTTAAATTAATAACATAATCCATCCAAAAATGTTTATGATTAATAAAAATATTATTATCGTTTGATTGAATGCAAAATGGTTTAATTACTACAAAGAATTAAGCTGCAGCTTCATTAAAATGTCAGATCTTTATGTCAATCTTTTCATTGCTTAAATTTTATTGATGAAACCAATATTAGTGATGGAAAAAAAAGTGTAAAAGCACTGATTATTTATATATCTACTTACATCAATAAAATTGTATAGGATTTAAGCTATTTTGCATGAGAACTAATAAACTTCCCGATTGTACTCACATTAGAACGATGGAAAGGTTCTATGTAGCTCCCGGGACAAATGGTCACGTAATATCGTGTATCTATGTAGTCGTCATAAGGCGATATATCTCCCTATATCTTACATATGTTGTGGTTGCACTCCCCTTGTTGTAATTATGTTAACTATATGTACATTATCTATGTGTATAAGCTGCAAATTGTATAACATTAAATATTTTAATTATATTTGTTTTTGTTTTTTTTTTTATTTTCTTTTTACATAGACCTTTTTACATAAAGTCAAACTGAGTTACAAAGCGGAGTTTATATTCTGTCGAAGACTTTGAAAATATTTATTGTAAGTAAGTATTCTGAATACTACTTGGATATAAGATTTGCAAAAATAACTTGTGGGCTATCAACGTCACCAGATTTAATAAGACCATACTCAACAAGATAAAAATAAGATCGTAAGAAGAAATATGCAATTACCAATTTTCCTTTGAGCATTGCTTTACAATAAAGTTAGTAACAGACCTTTAGAGAATTACATAAAAATCAGGAGACATGTCCGTTTAATTTTCATATTTAGCAAAGTTTTAACCTTGAAATTCGCAAACTACAGACTGGCATGGTCAAACCAACCCCTTTTGTAATCAAACCCCCCTAAAATACTCTCCCCAATGATTCAGATTAAATTGTAAGCATCAAAGGGTTGAACCCAGCTGCTACATCTGTCAGGGTCAGTCTAGACATCTGTGAATACATTTTATCTTATTTCGCACGGTGCAACTGACCATTATATTTTTGTAATCTTGATGGACATTTGAATACACGGTAATAATAGTATGTACTTACGCATTGATTAAGTTGCCCGGATAAATAGCCATTGGTTTTTTGTAAAGTGATGAAAGGGGCAAAATGTAACGACTTTATACTGAATGATATCTGGTTATACACGTAATTTTATTACTTGTTAACATGTGAACTGCTATTGTCGACATGAAAGACGCTCAATACAAACTCAAGGGGTGGTCAGTCTCAAGAAATTGATTTGTAAACATAAGTACCTACATATTTTGAGGAGAAAAGGAACGACTATTTACCTATATGATTACACAAGGCTGGTCTTTTTTCAAGTGTGGCTACTGTGCTTGTTATAGTGTGTAGGTATATCATGTTAGTATATCAAATTGTCAATACATTTACCAGCTGCCAATTACATGGATCATGGCGCAGGGATCTAAGGTTAATTAGATGAATATCCATTGACCCGGCCAAGCCTTTGTTACAAAAGTTACTTGCACACTTTTTTCTTAAACTATTTACCCGACTGCCGAAGAGGGTAATTTTTATTACACGACTTAAAAAAACAGAGTACCTACGTTTTTTTTTTTTTATGTTACGTACCTTTGTTTATAGAGTTCATGTATGTATATGTATGTAAGCCTTGTTTGTTCCTTTGTTTCTTCATACTTTGTAAGTGACTGAGCAAATAAAATGAATTTATGGGGTATCTTTATATCTGCCGAATGCCGGACGAGCTATGGGCGAAGGCAACCACACAGTGAGTCATAAGGTACTAAAAGAGACCTTGCGGCAGAGTCAGGAGATGGGTGGAAAAACTAGATACCTTTCCACAGAACTGACCCCTGTTACCTTAAACAGAGTTACATGTAAAGAGGGAAGGGTGGCCTTTGCCCTGCTGTGGGACACGAATGACTCATTAACTAAATAATAAGGAAGACAACTCACCAGAAGTAGGTACCTATATACACACAATGATATCTTTCACAATAATTTATTAACTCTATCCTACCTACATAAAAGCATAATAGGAAATCATGAGAATTTCATTTAAACAATAATTGGTAAAATAATTATTATATACCTACCACAGCTATGCAAGAATTGACAATAAGTAAACAATGATATTTATATTTCAAATGCCTAACAATTGTACCTACCTACTAACAACAGGAGGCGTTCTAGAATGTTTATTAAAACTACAATAATGTAGGTACTTATTCTAATGTTTGTAAGAATAGGTAGGTAGGTTAGTACTTTTACAGCTCAAGGAGGCTCCTTGCTGGAGATCGCGTTAGTCTTCATTGCTTTGCCGCATGATCCTCATTAAAAGGAAGGAAAGGGAGAAGCACTCCGGCGGTTGCCGAAGCTCTCCACTCCTAGAAAAGGAGGATATCCCCAGAAGAAAAAAAGGTTAGTACCTATCTACTTTTTTTATATAAAAACGGATCCCGCACTAAGGAATTTAATGCTTGTGTTGCGGGGTTTTTACAAACATTCTAATCACCTGCACAACGAACAACCATACTTGAAACATGCGAGAATCGAACCCGCAGCACATCGCGCAGAGTGGTAATTGGCGTGGTGATCTATACCACTCGGCTATCCGTGCAGTCTTCTGCAAAATGCAGATACTATTCCAAAGCATCGTGTGACCAAAGCGCTCTCTACTTATTCTTGGGAGGTAATTTGTGACTCGACAGTTTACAGTTACCCATAAATTTTTTACTTACCTATTAAAGTAGGTACTTACTAATCTATTTAAAAGTGTATTTGCATCCTACATCCACGTGTCCAGTGTACTTTGTACCTCATTGTCGGCACATCATGGGACCTCCATGCTTCGTTCTCATCCATCGGTCACGCTACGCCATAGTGTTCATGGTATTGTACGCGACCGTTCTATTGGAAATCCTGTTCACTAACAAATTGGTATAATCAAATTTGCTCAAAAACTAATTTGTTCCGTGCCAATATGGTAGACTAGTATAGTGATACTGCATTGCCTGTTTTTTTTAAATAAATCTTGAAAAAAAATAAGGCAAACATTTTTAATCTTCTGCTTCAACTTTGTTTTGGTGTAGCTAAAGTATCTGAAAAAGGTTTAGCATTTTTTAATTAATGTTTGTCTTCAATATACCTATATTATTGAAAATAGCAACCTAAATTGTCGAAACGCTAAGCGTAATTAAATATCAAAAGCATTCTTCGCATTTAGCTTTTATACTCATTCAAAAAATACCTTCTTTCCTATGTTCCTAGATACCTTACTATAATATTATGAGACTAATAATTTTGACTTAAAAACTACGTTATTATGAACTTCTATGGATCTTTAGATAATGTAAATGCTCCACAGTCGTCAGGTCATATCAACATATCTATTAGAGACCTTTCTCTATTATTCTCAGAGGTATCATATGCTTCTTGATATAAAAACAATAGTCCTATAATAATATTACGTTGTTTTGGCGTCTCACTTTGCACTTTACATTACAATAATGCATACGAAGGTACATAAAGTTGATCGTCCATTGTTTATGGGTAACACTGATTATTTCCGTTCACACAGCGGCTCGTTATTTTTACTGGACTGTTAATTATTTAAAAACTGAGATTTGTATCACAACAAGGATGTGCTGGTAAAGATAGGATATACCATGCTCCTTAGAAGGTAAGTAGTTATCTAAACCTAAAATACCTATGTATTTCAGGTACCTATACACTGCTGTATACAAAAACCGAGAATTTTTTAAACTTTTCCTAAAAATCTTCTTTTTATAAAAATTAAATGCTTATGTTAGTTTCGCTAAGACTCGAGAACCGCTGGGCCGATTTGAATATTTCTTTATTTCTTATGTTACTCATTGTAAGGACAAGGTTTGTATAAAAGAAAATAACAAAAGCGTATCACACCTCCGTGCAAAGCCGAGGCGGGTAGATAGTGCTATGAAATCTTATCAGGTTGACTAGACATTAAGGATATCAGCAAATGAGAAGCTGGGTTACATGACATGCGCTCTACATCCAGATAGTTGACGTTTAATGAGTAACCAAGGAATTTTTTGATAGGAAGCTTATTATTCAAGTAGGGCATCTAATCTTCCCCATCAGATGAATAAGCATGAGTCATGATAGGACATGGCATGACCACGTGCTTGCTGATTTTACCCCAGCTATTTAACTCATACTTCAGCAGTTGGTATACCAAGAAAACACAAGGACAAACATGAAGCATTAATTTAAGCCAATTTTTTGATCTGACTCACGTATCTTCGTGAACAACAGTTTATGACAATGGCGTTCTACAATTTTAATAGACCATTATCGCAGGTTTCTGTTAGTGGCGGTAATGACCGAGATCTTGTGAGACGAGAGATATCATGTCGTGGTCGCAGTGATATCACCGCGGGAAATGTTAGTAAATACACACATTTGTCGGAGCATTGTTGCTGTTCTGTAGGTAGGCTGCACGACTGGCGATAGCTGGCGATGCGGATAGTCGGACAAATAACTCTAGGATTGTAATACTTTTCATCTTAACATCTGCGTCGAGGAGGTATGTTAATCAATTAGGTCTACTTCTACATAGATCTATAAATTAGCCTATTCAATCAGCATTTCTTGCATTGCTGTTTAAATATTTTTTAAATCTGCGCATGCGCATGATTTTAATTTTACTCATGTTGTAAAGGTAGGTATTCATTGTGCCTTGATTCCGGTGAATGGGGTCAATAGGTCCTTTCGGATAAGTAAGGAGAAACAAAAATTTCATCAAATGATCGTATTTGAACATAACGTATCCGAGTCTGTAAACAGCCTAACAGCAAAAAGGTGCGCGCGATTCATGTGCGGTCACAATTGGCGCATAATAGCGGCGTTCGGCGCTCAGTGCCGCGCCGCCGCCCGCATGCCCGCCACGCGCCGCCTGCTGCCCGCGCGCTGGTTCGCGCGCCGCCCGCCGCAGCATGAGGCTCGCCCGCACAGCCTGCCGCGCGACATGGCGCGCCCGCGCGTGTCGCGCGTGCTGTCCGCGCCCGCGCGCGCCCCGCCGCTGGACGAGGAGAGTCTGGAGCGCGCCTACCCCTCCATGGCGCACCTCGAGTACGTCAACGCTGGCTCCTCGCCCCCTGCCGAAAGCGCCCCCAACATGTACGACAGCTTCGAAGAGCCTCCTTTGGACCTAACTGCGCACATCTGCGACGACTCGTTACGTCAGAGCGCGCACGAGCAGATGCGAGCCGTTGGCGGACGTCTGCGATTACTGGATGAGATAGAGACCGGAGTCATTACCGCAGAATCCGCCGCCACCACTTTCTCGGCGGCTTCCGAGCCCGAAAAGAACGTGTGTCTGTTCTGGGCCGCCTTCTTGAAACTTGCCAACTTCCTGCAGCCGCTGATCGAGGTCGGCGCTGACCCGCTATACTTTGACGCCTTGGGTCTATCGCCTCTTCACGTGGCAGCCTTCAGTGGCTCCACGGAATGTGCTAATTACTTGTTATCATGTGGCTCCGACCCTAACTACATGCCGAGATGCTTCGCCCCCCTTCATTGTGCCGCGTTTGGGAACTCAGTGCAAGTGGCTAATTTGTTAATCAGTCGCGGTGCATCAGTACATACCGCCGTCAAGTATGTCAACTGTGAAGGTGGCCTGCTCCATTGTGCGGTGCGAGCCAATTCCGTGGAATGTCTTAAGTTGTTTATATCTCACGGTGTCGACGTCAATCAAATTGAACCGGGCGGCACCAATGCTATACATCTTGCCGCTGACCTGGGAATGTTCCAGTGTCTCACGATACTGCTGGAGACGCCAGGCGCTGACCCTAACGTGAGGACGAGAGTAGGCGATAGGGAGTCTACTGCCTTACATTTGGCTGCTGACGGTGGTTTCGTGGACTGTGTCGATTTGCTGCTGTCTAAAGGAGCTGATGCCAGTTTGAAAAATCATCGGGGTTTCACCGCATTACACCTGGGAGCTCGATCTTCGAGCTTAGAATGCGTCGAGTCTTTGTTAAGAAAAGGAAACGCCGAGCCAAATGCCAATGACTTCGACATGCGAACCCCTCTGCACGCTGCTATCGGCAAATCTGATAGCGCTTGCGATATCATTGAAACACTTATAAGCTGGGGAGCGAACGTAAATCAAAAAGATGAATACGGCTTCACTCCGCTGCATCTTGCGGCCCTCGACGGGCTGTCAGCGTGCGTGGAGACATTAATCTACCACGGCGCTGACGTAACTACGAGGTCTAAAAAAGGAAACTCGGCACTCAATGTTATTGCTAGAAAAACACCGGCATCACTGGCGATGGTAACTAGAAAATTGGACTGTGCGATCACGTTGCGTCACTCGCAGACTAGCAATAGAGAGGTCGAGCTAGAGCTAGACTTCCGTAGCATCCTACACCACTGCTACCCTCGTGAAATAAGTTATCTGAACACGTTCGTCGACGAGGGGCAGAAGGAGGTCCTCCTTCATCCACTTTGTTCCGCCTTCTTGTACATTAAATGGGAGAAAATACGTAAATATTACGTCGCCAGACTATTTCTAAGTTTTATATTTGTTTTATGCCTAACATTGTACGTGTTGACTGCCCTTGCGCATAATTGTTATAATGGAAGTAAAGATATGGAAGAAACTATACAAGAGCAGGAACTTTGTCAAAAGCAGTCTATCCTTGGGGATTTGTTGAGAAAGAACCCATTCGTCATAGAAATGCAATGGTGGGTTTTAGCTGGCATCACGATATTTGAGATATTTAGAAAAGTCTACGGTATAGCCGGCTACTCAACGGTAAAACAATATTTGATGCAATCTGAGAATATTATTGAATGGTTCGTGATCGTGAGCGTGTTTCTAATATCGTATATCTATACCAACATAACGTACACCTGGCAGAACCACGTCGGCGCGTTCGCGGTGCTCGCCGGCTGGACCAACCTGATGATGATGATAGGCCAGCTGCCCGTGTTTGGGACTTACGTTGCTATGTACCAGAAAGTTCAGAAAGAGTTCGCCAAGCTACTAATGGCTTACTCCTGTATACTAATCGGATTTACTATAAGTTTCTGCGTTATATTCCCCGATTCTTCTTCATTCGCGAATCCATTCATGGGTTTCATAACCGTCCTAACCATGATGATAGGTGAACTAAATTTGGATTTGCTTCTAAACGAGCCAGATGGAAACGACCCTCCTGTCCTTCTAGAATTCTCAGCGCAGATCACTTATGTTCTATTTTTAATGTTCGTGACAGTAGTCCTTATGAACCTGTTGGTGGGTATAGCAGTTCATGACATACAAGGATTGAGAAAAACCGCGGGCCTATCAAAGCTTGTGAGACAGACTAAATTGATATCCTACATGGAGCTAGCTTTATTTAACGGTTATCTACCAAAATGTCTATTAAAAATCTTACATTCCTCTGCACTGGTATCTCCTCAAGCTTACCGCGTCGTCCTGAGCGTTAAACCGCTAAACCCCAGTGAAAAACGGCTACCTCGAGATATAATGATGGCCGCTTACGACATCGCAAAAATGAGGAAACAATACGGTCACACAATTTCATCAAGTGGTTCTACAACTGGCGCATATTCGTGCTTCAAAAAGTACGAGAACAATAACGACTCTGGGTACAGAGAGTATGGGTACTCGTCGGGGCTGGGCAGCCTCCAGGCAAGACTGGACGAGACTTCGGAGAACGTCAGGCAGCTGACTCAGGAAGTAAGGGAATTAAAGAAACTGATAAACGCCCAGCAGCTTGTGTTACAGCAGGCGTTGTCCGGCGCGATGGACCGTTGATGATATAATGGCTGTCGTTTACTTTCAATGCCACTGTACACAAGTCAATAAACTATAGTGTGTATTGTACTACTATATAGCTCGGTTTCAAAGCGGACTTAAATTTTTATTGTGTGTGGTTATATTTATTTTGTTTTACTAGAAAAGAAAACCCACTGTTACACCGATATAAATTTTACTTACAATAATTTACACTATAATGAGGTTTTTGTTGTTACTTTCGGTGTAATTAAGCGATAGAATTAGGGGTTTGAGTCAAGGGCTTTATTCATGCACAGTTGCATCACAAAAAAATCTAAATTTAAGGGCTGGTCCCAAAGTACCTACCAGGGTATGTATAGGTATATATAAATTTAAAATATATAATTTGCATAAAAACTACTTATTATATAGATCAGAGTTTAGGCTAACCATATAGCAATAGAAATTAATCTAATATATAAAACTGTAGCTGAATGGAGTCTTTAGTAGGTAGCAATTTATATTGTATGATGCGAGAAGCACTGGACACTGTGATTGTAGGTATTACATTGTATTATAGATCCTATTGTGATATTAATCGTGTCAATAAAAGAATTTTTCAATTTAAATTGTTGTTTTGTGACCTACCCCAACAGTTGCTAAGTGTTGAAAACAAATATGTACAAACAAATGAAATAAATTCACAATACTACTAGTACAACGGATGTTTAAGTAACTACCTACATTTTTTTTTTACAAAACATTTTAAGTACTCAAGGTACTTACCTAAAATGTTTTGTAGAAAAAAAAAGTCCAAACAACAAACCGTTTCATTTTTGAGTTCACATGAATCACAAAACGCGGTACAATATTTTGTAAGATAGGCGAACACAGCGCCCAGCGGAACGGAAAGCTCCCTCTCTCGTTTGAATATTCCCGCCAATACGAATCGCGCAGCTTCATTCTCAGTCAGGGGTCAAAAAAGAATCTTATATGGAGTCTTTGTGCGTGACATTTATAAAAGAAAGTATAAAACAGTGATAAGTACTGCGTATTGTGTTAATTTATTATTAGTAAAAATAAAACGTGAACTTACTCACGTTTTATTTTCAGTGTTTTGACTTAAGTTTACTTGTAGGAATCGTAATTAATTATAATATAACATAGGTACATTTAACAAGAAATTATTTTGTGGTGTTTTAATTTATAGTTATTAATTTAATGCAAGGGACTGCTACTAACTCACAAAGGAATGGCTACTAAATTGATACCGGACGTTATACTAACCTTTATCTAGACCGGACATTACATACGACGTACTAACTTGACATAACAATATTCAATAATAACACAGTTTGAGTTGACGTGAATTACCCATGCGCGGGTCGCTACGAACCGGTCGATAATCAATTGCCTGAAGAGAACAGGGAATCTAGACCTTTATGTTGGTCTAGCTTTGTCTCTCTCGAGCTACCCCTTCCCAGCACCCCTGTCTACGTCCCCTGCTCCCTGCAGTCGCGGGCAGGCCACCGATATCGATTCGAGTGCAGTTTGGTGAGCGGCCCATTCCAGCCGGCGCTCCAATGCAGGGCAGTTTCAAGATCCAGCTTATAAACATGGGAACCAGGGCGGCGGCATGTAAGCATTAATTTAATTACTAACGCTTCCTAACTATATTGATTAAGTGAACGCTTGCATGGAAATTAACGCGTTTGTTTTTCAGAATTTTGTGAGGGACATCGTTGAGTAGTGCTTTATATGTGTCCTAATGCAGGGACCGCAGGATAGACCGCAGGTGTTTACGGACCCTGAGCTGAGCTTGAAAGGTGAGCTCGTACAAGCGAGCTATATACATTTTGTGGCACTTTTTGTTCCGGCACGTTAGCTTGCCTTACCCCCCTTAACTCTTAGGGTTGCCATCTGTGTCTCTTAGCCTTCTGGTACCTTACTAGTCATATATTGCTTACATAGTTTAAAAAAAGTATAATTTTCTATAGTAGATATGGTGAGAGAAAGCTCGGTGAAAACTGTATGGCACATTACTTAAATTTTTATTTTTCTATTTCATTTTTCTATATTACACTATAAATTTGAAAGTACAGTATTCTCAGTATATTACTTAGTCAATTAATAGTATTCTATATCTATAATTAACACCGGTGATTAAAACATTCACCCTGGTCCCCGATCTGCTTTGCCTACACTGGGTGTAGGTTGCTTATAAAACAAGAAGCTATTATAAGCAAGAAATCCATAGAAATATGCAGATTATATAGATACCTATTATGTAAATAATTGAAAATATTTATATAATAAAACATTAAAAGTTTATTTTATAGTATTTTATTCTTAAAAAGACATGATACTTCAAGATGGTAACTCTTTCTTCCTTCTAGGTTTAATGTGTGCATTTTCCTAGGTTTCTTGGTGTTGGTGTCTCCGCCCTGTCCTGTTGTACCTTAGAATGTTCTCAATGAGATGTGTGTTTAGTTCTACAGAGGCAAGCATCCTGCTGTTGTCTAAATGTTCAATGTTTCTATACCCGATTCTGTTAATATGTGGTTAAACAGTGATATGTGTGTTGTAAGCTTTGCATGAAACAATAATTTCAAATAATTTTTATAGTTTCAAAAATGAGCTTTGTAAAGTAATTTAAAAATAAAAGAAAATAATTGAAAATTATCTGGAACAATCTAGACTGCGCCAAACAAAAAGGCGCAGGTCATGAAGGCGCATGCGTGCGCCGTTTTCTAGAATATTCCGACCTAGCTCAGCTAAAGCGCGCGTATGTGCGCATGTTGCGCATTCGGCCATTTTATATTAGGGGTTTAGGTTCAGGGTTCATTTGGGTTTTGGAAAAAGAGGAGTCAAGTTGTGTCTTAAGTTTATACCAGTGATAACTTGAAGATGTTCCAACTGGACATTTTTGCACACAGTACAACTGAGCTGCTCTGGCCGGGACTCTCTAGGTATTGCTTATTTCATATAAAGCTTATAATATCATATTTAATTATGAATGTGAGTAATATTTAAATATAAAATGTATAACTACAGTTTGGTCAAATAATAATATACAAGACTTAGCAGAATCAGGTCCCTGTTTGTGTGGCTCACCTTTCTAATGTTGACCAGTATATCTGTCCGTACCATCCCGCTGCTTATCCCCACTCTGGATGGCTTCATATTTCTGTCATTTCCATATTTACTTGTATTCTCCTTATGTGTATGAATTATGTATTTATATGTTTATATGACTAATATGTAAATCAATGACATATAACAAAGATTAATTAATTTTGAATTCGGGTCTCAATAATTAGTAACAAAAATAAAATATTCTTGTAATTTTGTATCTATCACCCTTTGATATTATGATGTAAATTGTTTAATTAAATGGGGGTTTCAAAATTTTAATATTTTTAAATAACGCTTTTGATAATATTGTAATATTACAGATTTTGTATTTTGTAAAAATGTAAAAATTAAATTTAATAAAAAAGAAAAAAAAATTGTGTCTATTATATCATTATGCAGATCCTCCTTTATTATTTTCCAAAATAATATATATAATATTTCCTATGTATCTGATAGTTGGTTGTTGTAAGGAACTGTTAGTTTTTGTTTTAGAAAATATGTGTAATTTAGTTTTTTTTTTGTTTAATTTTTTATTTAGTAAATGTTTTCAACTGTAGATTGTATTGTTATGCATGATATCATTGTTTAGTTAATAAATGTTATAAAAAAGCTATGTATACAGATTTTTATTATTGATAAATTGACCTTTCTGTGTTTTAAATATTCATTTTCTGATAAAAAATATGGTAATATTAAGTTCAGGTATATTGAACATTGCCATATTTTAAAACTGTGCCTTTACTGTTTAAAATTTTTTAAGCGATATGTTTTTTAATTATTGTAACACGTAATGTTACGAAATAATTGCCTCACGTTTCCATGACAACCGCGTCGGTACGGATAAAATTAGACTCGACGGCGATCAATACCCGGATCGGCACATGCGCCTCGCGGGCTTTCGATCCGTGCCAGGCTAGGCCCCGCCCACTCGCCGCGCGCACGTCGGCTTCCCACCCCTACTCGGTCTGAAAAATTTTTAGCTTTTGTTAGGATTTGATTATAATGATGATTTTGTTAGTTATTGATTTTATTAGTTTGAAAATTATTAATGCGGCCTGCTTGGGTAGAGTTTAGGTTAATAACAGCCTGTGGTACGAATGCTATCGAAAATGTATTCGTATCGAAGCGCCATAATTTGTATGGAGAACGGTGTTATAATTAGAAATATAATTACAAATTTTATTTATTGATTTTGTCGATTTTGTACGAGGTTTCAGAATTAATGATTTATAAGTAATTTATTTTAAATAAAATTGTTAAGCCTTTGACGTCTTAGTCATGGAAGAATGGAAGAATGTATAGACTTCCGCGGCATATCCATGTGGGACCGTCAATTTCTGACTCCTTCGCGAATTAAGGCGAAGAATCTTGAGCGTGCTGGTAAATGAGCGTTGCGCAGACGTAAAAATTCTCCACCGTTTTTCTTATTGTATTAAATGAGACTAATAGCTTTTTGTTTGAGATTTAGTCTACGGGTAGGTGAGGGCGTTTTCGAAAAAAAATAAAAACGCTAACTTACGGTGGCTTAGTTGGTAAAGCGACTGGCGCGTTGAGCCAGTAGTCGCAGGTTCGAGTCCTGCCTAAAGGTTTAATTTTTATTTTTCTATGTACCATTTGTATTTAATGACCAACTTACGGCGTTATCTTTTTCGATCCAAATTTTGCAAAACGCGGAATGTGCTCCTACGGTTATTAAATTTTGTTATACCTACTCCAAACAGGTTGTTAAATTGTTGCGATTTAATGTTGCTTTGATAGTCGCGTGGTTTTAAACATTCCATACCTACCAACGCTTGGTCTCGGGTTCGATCCCTAAGACGGGAAACATTGTGTTCGAAATATTTTGATGCTGTCGTAGTTTGGAACTGGGTTTTTATGAATTGAGTAGGTTACTTTAAGAGTACTTTACAAGAGTAATCGGTTCTGAATTAAATAACTTTCTTTCACTTACTCGCCTTAAATTTTTAAGGCTAGCTATTCTGTTGTCTAAATAACTTCCGAAGACAACATATTTATATAATATACTAATGCATATGATATATTATGTCATAGCTCGCCCGTCCCGGGCAGAGGTAGTGGCTCGGCCCACCTCCACGACGCGCAAACTCACGCATGCGTCCCGCGGCCCTCATTAAATGTGCCGCCTTAGAATAAGCCTTGCACATGCGCGGCGCGTTTGCCGCATCGTGCCGGGGGGAGATGCAGACTGCAGTTGCAGCCGCACCCTCGTCGCGTGCACTCGCGTATGCCTTTCGTGGGCTCAAACGAACCAGCAAATCGCGTTGCAGAGGCGTAGCAGTTGCAGTACGTGTAAGGTAAGTTTTATAGTTTTAAACTTTAGATTTTGTCTAGCGGTGTTTTGGCCCAAACAGGCATGGTGCACTTATGTGCTGAGTTAAAAAGGGGTCTTACGTTACTTTTTATGGTACTATGAACCTACTATTGAATCTAGAAAAAGGAGGTATACTATTGCACATCCACTTTTAATTATGTTTGCATTTAGTTTTGCGTATTAAGATGGCGGCCGCACCTTTAACACGAACCGTGCAAAATCGCGCATGCGTATTACTTTTCTCGTTAGGAGTGCTAACTTTTTTTAAGAAACTGATATGGTTTTCGTATAAAATTATACTTCTAGATGATCTGGGTTCGACTCCCAGACCTAAACATTAAGGTTTTTTTGTAGCTGAGTGGATTTAGTTAACCACATTAAATAAATGATATATATGTGTGTGCTATGTGGTGAGACATGTAGTCTACACTAAAAGTCGACTTTCGAATTAGCTTGGAAGTCCCGGGCAAAGAGTGCGGCTGTAGCCGCACCCATGACGCGCAGTCTCGCGCATGCGTCTCGCGGCCCTAATTATCCGTGCCAGAATAGGCACTGCACATGCGCGTCGCGGTTCGCTGGGATGTGCCACTGGGCCCGGTCGAAGTATAAGAGGTGCAGTTGCATCCGCGCTGTTGACGCGGTCACTCGCGTACCTATGCGTTTCGCGTTTTGTTTTATAACAGTGCAACATAAAGAACAATAGTCGGTCTGTATAACATCTTTAAAAGTTTTTTAAGATTAGATGCAGATTCTGCCGAAGCCTGTAGAACACGTTCCGTTCGCTAACACTAGCCTAGAATCATCCGTAGCCAGTTTCCATGAAGCAGCTATACTCAAGCATCTTTCGCTATCAAATAGAAAGGATCTCAAAATTATGTAGGCACCTTATTATAACTTATTTTTGGCCGAGATAAAGAAACGGTACCTACTCAGCAAATGCTTCGGCTTAGAGAAGTCGAACCACCTACCTATATCTTACATAAGTAGTACCTACCTATTGCTGTATAACTAAAGACCAAAGCTATTGGTAAGTGCTTACCTTATAATGGACAAAAATAATAATTTTGGCAGTATTTTTTATTATTTAAAGAACTATGAGGTCGTTTTTTATATATGTGGGTATTTGTTTATTTATCTCGGTCTTTTATTATTTAAATAAGTGTTTTATTATACAACATTATGGTCATTGCTAATAACGTTATTTTTGTGACGAATACACATGATGTTGTATATACTCTTACATGAAGGGTGACTGGTAAATTACATACGAAATGGATTCTCGTCATAATTTCGTAAAACTAAACGGGCAAATTGATTAAATTACTTGTTATTTAATTTCTAAAAGTATTTACACTTGAAATGCAAGCCGCCGCGTGTGGCGTGCAGGGTGTGGTCGCTGGCCACGTGGTGTCAAGACTTGCGCGTCTTGGACATCAATTTATTAATGCTCCCCTTGTAATTTATTTTAAGATTAGTTTGAAAAATTAAATGTGTGATTTTTTATGCACCTAAATATAAATGATTGGCCAGTCACCCTGTGTAATGAAAATTTCACTGTTTTCACTGTCATATACCAACCAGATTTTAGCTTAGATGCCCAGATCATGCAACCTAGTTAAACATAGTTTTATTTAAAAATAAAAAGTAAGGCTTAGAGAATTATAGTCGCTGCCTTGTTTGAGCAGACGTAAATTTTAATTATTTTAAATTTTGGTCTATGGATAGTTTTTTTAGTAGATTCATGTAGAGCTAGGTATCAAATATCCTGTTGGAAATGAAGTCTTCGGTTCAGTCCTTGAAGTGGCGTATACAATTGTTGCCAATTAATATGAAAAGAAATGTGTATGTGCAATTATATACCACTTTTCTGGAATAAGAATTTTATATCATGATTTATAAAAACGCTCCGGTCAAAAATGCGTGAGTTTGCGCGTCATAGGTGTAGGTAAAGGTGTTACACCCAAAATACGCAAAATTGCGCATCGTCCAGTAAGCGTTAAGTGTGCTAGATCATAAAAGGCAAAACTCTTGCGCAGTGCGCCTTGTCGCGCACTGAACATTGCCAAATGACAATATGTGCTTACTTGCATATGAGTTCTACGTTTGTCCATTCCATTACCGCAAGCAAAGACTCCAACAGTCGTTTTTACGAGTGGTGTATTTTAGACTGTACTATCGGATTTTACCGTGAAAAAATAAGTTTGGTTTCATTTCTTACTGCGTCGCGTCTCGTCGCGAAAAATCACTGATGATGACGAGTTGAAAACCTCGACGACAACGAAGGCCACAAGTATATACAACAACTATTACGCGTCGCGTCGCATTACCGCGGTTGTCTTTCACCTGGGACAAGGAGTTTTTTTAATCACTATTTATTACCTTTGATTCTGATCGTTTGCATTTAGGTTATACATTTCCATTCCCAACTTATGAAATGGAAAATGCTGGCTGTACCCACACCCATGACCCGCAGTTTCACGCATGCGCCCTGCGCAACTTATTGTGCGTGCCAGCTTTTCATTGCACATGCGCGTCGTGGCTAGCCGGGCCTCGTAGTACACTCCTGGTAGTGAAAGGTGCAGCTGCATCTGAGCTCTAGACGCAGTCACCCGCGTTTGTTCCGTGATTTTTGCTATTATGGTACTAATTAATTAAGACAGAACACTCGTTTTGTGATAGAACTATTCGAGACATAAAATAATACTACAGGCCGTTATGAAGCAACTCAAGTATCTTGCGCTGTCAAGTCGAAAGGATCTTAAAAATATGTATGTATCTTAAAGTAAATTAATTAAGTCAATTTCATTTCCAATTCTATTTCGATTAAGAATTCTTCAAAATGATTTTTCAACATCGTTTTTAGGTACTCACTTATAAAAATAGAGACAACAACGCTTTGGGACATTAGATCCGAAATATTACGCGCCCTTAATTTCAACTCATATATTGGTAGACATCTACTACTACCGAAAGTCGGATATTAGGTTCAATTCCCAGCTTTTTATTATCTCTTTCCAGCTTCCATTAGGCAATGTCATATCGCAGTAACAGTAACAAGAAACATGTTCCGCGGGTTATTTAGTAGATTTTATAACTTGTGTGTTACCTTACCCCAAACCTCTTGTCACATTAACACCAGGGTTTAATCTTCTTATTAAATCAAATGTCTGTCTACGTATCACATGGCTTCTAGAGAAAACCTTAACTAAGCACATACATAATACACATGCATTAGGCACCTAAATATCACCAGTACGCACCTACTTATTAAGAAAATTGTTTTAAAATAATAGAAGCTTCGAAACAATTACTAATCTTTATCTACAATACCAACATGGTGTGACCGTGCCAAAATACATTTTTTTTTAATGCTCTCTCAAGTATACTTAAAATTAAGCTCAAATCAAACCATTTATTTTTGCAACTAAGGTAAAAAAAAAACATCACTTTTACAAGTCACATAATCGACATTTCCTAACTGGCTACCCTGAGAAGAAACGTCGAAACAAATCAGGAGTCAGCCTCTTTTAAAGTCCAGACAATCGTTGTAATTTGAATATCGTGTAAATAAATGCATGGTCTTTTCTGGACTGGCCGTCACATTTGCTATACTTACTTGAAATATTTCTTGTCTAAACGATTTCTAAATCGAATGTTAGATCTTGGGTTCGACCCCCAGATCGAGCGCGATAATAAGGCGAGTGGCAAAACTGGCATCTAACGCATACGCGCGGATTTGAAGAAACGGCCATGTGCTAAAGCTAATGTCTGTACATAAACTTCGAATAGAAGACACGATTTAGTCTAAAAAAAATCATTAAAAAAATGTATTATTGTTTGTCCACTTAAAAAAAATCAAATGCTTCCCATAAGTCTGTGCGTTCCAATGCAAAAACAAAACTACCTAACTAGCACCGGTTTTTTTAACGAACAAAGTACCAGCACCGATAAGATGCGAATTTAATCTGCCATGCGATTATTTTTTGTACATTAATAAAAAATGCCAGTTCATATAATTTATTGTCCTACCAGCATTTAATCAAATATCTCTCAACCCGCGACTTATTATGTATCTATCTGTTCAACCATAAATATGTTCGCTTTGGTTTCACCTAGGCCAATCTGGGCGAACCATTCAGGGATTTGCACTTTGCCTTTAGCAAGTGCTTCCTTGCCGGCCTTGACGCTTGTTGGTCGTGGTAGTAACTAATGGGTATTGCGCATGCGGGTCACGGGTTGTGTTGTCGCCCTCGTCATCTATGACGCTGGAGCATCCGCGCACTCAGCGTTATACAACTCTCTACAATATTTTGTGCTAGCTAATAAATCCGACTCCATAAAATCTGTTTAAAATACCTAGTTGGACCATTGTGCCAATAAAGGGTTTCATAAACTGAACTTATTTGATAAAGAAATAATTACAAATACATAGGTAACATAAAATACCATAACATGGTCGTATTTTCTCTCGTCCTTAAGCGTTTTATGTTGAACGCATTGGAAGTTCTACTGAGCCCTATAAAACTAACTTTAAATCTCGCTAAATATAAATAACCTGAAATTGAATTTAGTGGAACGTTTATCGATGACTTAAATATTTTCAAAAATACGTTTTGTGGCTTTATAAATTATTTGCGCCAAAATGGCTACTTCAGCCACTAAACTCACGAGACCGCTCGTAGTCTGGATAGTACCTATTTGCAAGGGCGCGTATCTTCTTTCTCAAACAAAGGGAAAGAGGGCGCAGCAACCATGCTCGTCATGAGTGCCGCTATTTGCAATTATCTTATACCTTGCTTCTTTGGTTACCCAAACAATGGCATTCCGGTGTTAAAACTCTTATGATGCAAATATAAACCCGGGCAAAAATGGCAGTATCAGCCACACCCACGACGCACTCATTCGCGCATGCGTGTCGCCGCCCGGATTAATGGTGCCAATTTATGATAGGCTTTGAAAATGCATGTTGCGGCTTTCTCGAATTAGCTGCGGAGAGGACGCAGTAGCGCTCACATTCTTTATGCGTTTCATCGTAGATACTACATGAGATTGCCTTTTTTAAGGTTTCGTACCTCAAACGGTAAAAACGGAGTGTGATACGTGACTTAGAAAAGTGTAACACCGAATAACACGTCCCCGTAAGTTTACGAATACGAAACACTTAACAACGAATGCACGCTACCACGAAAAACTTAACGCCGTAGCAATGCGATCTCGAATAACTAAATCTCTAATATTCACTTTTTCGAAACACTTGAAAACGAATGCACGCTACCACTAAAAACTGAACACCGTAGCAATGTGATCTCGAATAACTAAACCTCTAAAAGACATCGTAAAAAGGCTTTATTCATATAACAATCAACTAAATAGAGAAAAAAAATGGAATAATTATGTGTACATAATTATTCCATTTCCATAAATTCACACTATAAAATAGCACTAGTATGCAAGACCATCTAAAAATGTGATTTAGTCCATTGTTTCCTTTTTTTCCAAATGTTTATTAATTTTTTCTTCCCTATTTTCTTTTTTCTTCGCTCTTTTGGTTTCTTGAGAGTGTGAATTTAATTTTTCAACTATTAATTCTGTATGTTTTTGTACACATAATTATTCCATTTTTTTTCTCTATTTAGTTGATTGTTATATGAATAAAGCCTTTTTACGATGTCTTTTAGAGGTTTAGTTATTCGAGATCACATTGCTACGGTGTTCAGTTTTTAGTGGTAGCGTGCATTCGTTTTCAAGTGTTTCGAAAAAGTGAATATTAGAGATTTAGTTATTCGAGATCGCATTGCTACGGCGTTAAGTTTTTCGTGGTAGCGTGCATTCGTTGTTAAGTGTTTCGTATTCGTAAACTTACGGGGACGTGTTATTCGGTGTTACACTTTTCTAAGTCACGTATCACACTCGTAAAAACGGAATCCTTGGAGAATCATATTGTATGACTTATCAAATGAATGGGCTTGTTGTGAAGATCTCAAGTATATTTTTTAGATATTATATTTTTAAACTAAAGAGTCGAGTTACTAAATAAAATAAGCAAATGTTGACTCTTCTCCCTATAGTCTATATTTTTCCCCTATTTTGTGAAACGAATGTCCGGGCAAAGATGGCAGTTATAGCCACGCCCATGACGCGCAGTCTCACGCATGCGCCCCGCCGCCCTATTTATTCGTGCCGGTGTTAATAGGGCTGCACATGCGCTACGCAGCTCTTTAAACCATGCAGATTGCAGTAGCAGCCGCACTTTCGTTGCGTGTAGTTCTGCGTTTATGTTGATTCCTTTTATGAGTGTGTCATATAATAATTGATCGTGCTTTCATGAAAGCTCTTCGATAGCATACTTGAGCAGCGGGTGAGTGATTGTCAGTGTCCAAAACCTTGTTTTTGTTTTGCCTTAGATCTTACTTATCTAGAGTTAGGTAAAGTCAACTAAGGGCTAATATTTATAACACCAAATATGTTGGGAAATATCAGCCCAAGAGAATTAGGCATCTATCGAATTAGGGACTTGCGTTAATAGTAATTTTAATTTTTGATTTAACTTGATATTAATTGAAGCAGACTGGGTTTCAATAAACACTTCCGTTTAGTTAACATAGTCAGTAATCATACGTATAATAGTATTTTGTAATGATTCAAAGATGGCGGCTGCAGCCACACCCATGACGCGCAGTCTCGCGCATGCGTCCCGCGTCCCTCATTTTCCGTGTCGTCTTATGAGTTGCACGTGCGCGTCGCAGCAATCCGGTTCGTGCCGAGGTGAGACTGCAGTTGCATCCCCATCTTTGACTTGTATATGCTTGTCTGTATTCACTTCGTTATAAGTTTCTTACTTAATAAAAAGAGTTCCACGTTGAAAAATCTTCTACATAAATTTTTAGTTAGCTTTAAATTAGTTAAGCAATTAATATTTTGTTAATCCTCCTTTTCTCGATTCTTCTTTATAATTGTTACTTCGTTCTTGTCGGTAAAGCATTCGATTTAACAATATCTATTACTTTCCTTTTAACTTTTTTGACTTGACCTAAATGTCTTTACTTGCGTTTATGAATACCATCCTTAAAATAATTTGACAAAGAAACCTTCTTGAATTCTTTTATTAAAAAAATTATAAAGAAGAAGCTCGGAGTAATATGGCGGCTCCAGCCACACACAGCCACGACGCGCATATTCGCGCATGCGTCCCGATGACGGACCGGGTACCGGGAGAAGCGGAGAGGGATGCTTTAGTTGCCGCCGCGCCTTTGATGGGTATAGTCGCGTATTGGTCTTGCGTTTCTCATATAATTGTGCCTGCATTAAATACGGGGTGTTACATAAAAGCATAGCTTCTGTACAGCGTGTTTAGGTGAGTTTATTGTAATATGTTGGTGCTACTTGATTTGAATTGGTAATTCGGGCAGGTATCATACTGTTCACATTCAACAGCTTTTTTAGAGCTTTAAATTACCTAATAGTCATTTTAAATTTATATCGAAATCATGCTAATTTAGAATAGATGAATATTAGTAACTCCAATTAAAGCTAGATAAACCATCATGTTTTTGACGTTTTTTGTTATTTACGTAAAAACTTTTCAATTTTATTTTTAAGATATTCAGTTCTGGTTAAATAGATTAAACCCCTATTTGTTTCATCTATCTGATATATTTTAAATTATTTTACTATCGAATGTAGGTACTAGGTAGGTATCGGTAAACGTGCCCGTATTGATCGCGCCGGAAATAGACGGCGGCGTTTCCTTCACCCCTCGCCTCCCCTTCCGCGCATGCGCCCCGCGGCTTTTTATTAAATGTTCCCGTTTACACTTACGTTTTCACTTTTAAATATTATATACTTATAATAATATTATATATTGTTATAGGTACCACCATTCAAGGTATGTTACAGTAATTTTACAAATCATCAAAAAAAGTTCTAACTACTTTTAAATACTTATATTTTTTTCCTATTGCGTGATGTTGTATTAGTCAGAATTCTTTAAGAATTGTTCTTACTTAGCTTTAGTTATACTGCCAGGAAAACGTGGTAGAAAATGGCCGCCCCCGTGATGCTCAACTAAGTACATGCGTCACGCGCCCCTTGTTACATATAATATAATTAGCATATTTAATCCATTTCAGTTTTTGTTAAATGTGGGAGGTCTCCGGCCCATACATTTTATATAGGTATCTACACTCCCATGATGCGCAAAATTTTCAATGCGGTATTCCATTTGGGGCACGCGTTCCGCGGCCGTTATAAAATATAATTTTATTTTTCATCATCATAATTATAAATTATGTTACACGGGGAGTTTCGCTTACTTTATTAATTATATTTATTCACATTTTTTCACAAACTCTTGGAATTATAGATAAAGCCATGACCATATTATGTTAAATTTATACCCATTTGTTGGACACAAGATGGAGATGTTTAGTTGTGATTAATTCCCGTTATATCCACTATTCCGTCAATATTTTTCACCAATCTCTATTCGATAAATTTAAATTATAAATTCTCGGATATAAGGGGTAGGTAGGTATCGGTAAACGTGTCCGTATTGATCGCGTCTGGCATAGGCGGCGCCGTTCCCCGCATCCCTCGCCTTCCGTTCCGCGCATGCGTCCCGCGGCTCTCATGAAATATGCCCGTTTATAACGAGCATTGCTTCTAAAATCTATTTATAAACCCTACATTTATTATGTGATGACTAAACTATATATTCTTTTACCTTATGTCTGTCTATGTATTATTAGATGTCGTTAAATACTTATGATGTATATGATTTTGTATCCTAAGTCTAAATGGTTGCAGTACTTATGTAACGCCTATTTTGTTCACCTTATATAGAAAGGTCTCACCCGTGATGCTCAACTAAGTTCATGCGTCCCGCGCCCCATATTACATATATACCAACTTATGTCCTACATAGACAATCATACAATTAGCAGATTAGATTAATTTATAATTATGTTGAATGTGGGATTTCTCTGGAACACAAATTATATACACTAGCTACCATGACGCGCAAAATCTGCAATGCGGTGCTCTGTGGGCGCATGCGTTCCGCGTTTATGTTAATCGTGGGAGTTTTTAATATTATTTAGATATATATAGATATATATATATATATAGTTTCTGTTAAACGGGAGTGTCGAAGTAGAGAGTTCCTTTGGTTCTTCATCTTATCTTATACCTTCCTTAAATCAATTTACTATTTTCTACCTTGCCCATATATACGAACCGCGCAATACCGCAATGCGGTAATCCTTGGCGCATGCGTCTTGTAGCCCACCGCACCCACCGAATGCGGAGACAGAAGGGAGTTTAGTTGCAGTCGCACCCTTGACACGTGCAGTCACTGTAACGACCCATTCTCGTGTCTATTAACAAAAGTATGTGAATAACGAGTTGATTTAAATTATTATAATTATTGTCACCTGTGAAGTTACCTTGTAATAAATAAAGCAACAGGCAGCTATCTTAGTTCGTCAGTTTAGGTGAGTTTTAGTACTCTTAATTCTGCTTGAAACTTCGTTATAGTACACTTCAGGACGCTTGTGGATGCATTATAAGGGTTATGTGCATATGTATATTGTTGAGATTACATACTTAGATTCTTACGCCAATTCATTCGTCGCGTAATTTTGTAAAATAAAGTTATTTTCGACTTTTGTTTCATGATTCTAAATTTTTTTTTCTTATTAGTTTTCTATCTTAGCCTAGTTAAAATGGCGGTTATAACTATGGCGCGCAATGCCCGCAATGCAATATGGTTTTAATTGGTAATTCGCAATGCAGTACTCGGTTGGCGCATGCGTCCCGCGGGCAAAACTAAATGTAACAGATTACACGTTAATTCTAGTTTCTGTTAATTGTGAAAGTTCTACGGCACTTAAAATCGAAATATCAGTGTTCGTATATCAAGTTGCATTTTCTTGCCCTTGTATCAGAAGTGGTTTAAAATAGCGGTTATAGCTACCCCCATGACGCACAATTCCGCAATGCGGTATTCTGTCCGGGCCCAGTGGTTTACCGGATACGCCGCGGGAAAGGCAGACTGCGGTAAAATACAGAACCCTGACATGAAACGATGACGACGTAATGAAAAAAGATGTCCAATGAAATGGTTAAAAGTACGTCCTGTAATTATATAAATTATTGTTTCTTTTTTGTCTTGCATTTCAATATGTATTATACCCGGGTAAAATAGCGGCTATAGTCACACCCGTGATGCTCAATACCGCAATGCGGCATTCGTGAGCGCATGCGTCCCGCGGCCCTTATTAAATGTGCCAGCTCAGGCATGGCACATGCGCGAGACGGCTTACCGGACCCGACGTAGGGAGATGCACATTTCAGTTACTGCCGAACTTTCAAAGCGTGCACTTGCGTTTGTCTCGTTTTCGTCACTCTTTATAAATGTGTGGTAGTAAAAAAGTTATTCACGTAGCTAGGATTTGCATCTTCTAAATAGGTGAGCTTCTTGATTTATGACACTCAATTATTTGCTCTGGAACAGTACCAGTAGATTAGTCACACTTTTTTCGCCTACTCTGTACAGCTCTTCTGATATATATATCTGAATTCGGATATTTGTGATCATGATACAAAGTTATTAAATTAGACGTTTAATTAGCAATGTTACACCCCTACTATAAGACTCCCTTATTTTATATGAGAGTGTTGGAAAAACCATATAATTGAAAATAAATGTCTGATATAATGGTAATAAATTCGTTGCGTCATTGTGTAAATAATACTTCCTTTTTCGTCGTGCGTTTCATAATTAGGCCTATAAATTTAATGAACGTCCACATTTTTTGTAATGTATCATACCCGGGTAAAATGGCGGTTATAGCCACGCCTATGATGCTCAGTACCGCAATGCGGTTGTTCGATTGCGCTTTCGTCTACTGGAACTTATTTGATGTGGCGCTTTAAATGTGATTTATACTTTCTCTTTAATTTGGGCCGTTTAACATGGACTACCTAAAAGTACTTGAACCCTGATATGAAACGTTGACGACGTAATGAAAAAAGATGTCCAATCAAATAGTCACAAGTACGTCCCGTAATCATATTAATTACTGTGTCTTTTTTGTCTTGCATTTCAATCTGTATTATATCCGGGTAAAATGGCGGCTTTAGTCACGCCCGTGATGCTTAATACTGCAATGCGGCATTCGTTAGCGCATGCGTCCCGCGGCCCTTGTAAATGTGCCAGGCATGGCACATGCGCGGCACGGCTTACCGGACCTGACGTAGGGAGATGCAGATTTCAGTTACTGCCGAACTTTCAAAGCGTGCACTCGCGTTTATGTCTCGTTTTCGTCACTCTTTATAAATGTGTGGTAGTTAATCACATAGCTATTCGGATTTGCATCTTCTAAATAGGTGAGCTTCTTAATTTATTACACTCAATTATTTGCTCTGGAACAGTATCAGTACTTTAGTCTCATTTTTTTCGCTTACTCTATGCAGCTCTTCTGATATGCTTGAATTCGGGTTTTTGTGATCATTGTACAGAGTTATTAGATAAGACGTGTAATTAGAAATGTTACCCCTTATAAGATTCCCTTATTTGACTTGAAGTTTTTGGCAAAACCATGTAATTGAAAATAAATGTCTGATATAATGGTAATAAATTCGTCCCGTAATTATGTAAATAGTACTTTCGTTTTCATCTTGCGTTTCATGATTAGGTCTAAAAATACAATTTCCTTCCTTATTCTTTGTAAAGTATCTTACCCGGATAAAATGGCGGATATAGCCACGCCCGTAATGCTCAACACTGCAATGCGGCATTGGTTGGCGCATGCGTACCGCAGCCCTGATTAAATGTGCCAGCTCGGGCATAGCACATGCGCGGCGCGGCTCGCCGGACGCGCCGGAAGGAGACGTAGACGGCAGTTGCATTTGAACCCTCGACGCGTGCTGTATAACCCGTTTTAGTGACTGTTTTATTATGTGTGAGTGAAAAGGGTTAATTCGGAATTAAATCTTCAGGTTAGGTGAGCTTCTTGATTTCTAACTAAATTTCACTTAATTCTTTTGCTCTGGGACCTTCAAGTAATTATACACGACACAGCATAGTTATCCCGTTAAGATCATTATGTGTATAGATTTAATCAGAGGTTTGTGCGCATCGACTTTTGTAGGTGTTACGTAACTTGATATAAAGTGATGATCGCCAATATTACGGCTTAATGTTTTTTTCGAGTCACCTTTTAATTTATTCACGATCAAGTCATATTTTTTCTCGCCCACACTATGCGGATTTTAGAACTACGCTGAAACTTGGGAATTTCACAAAGTTAGATGAAATGTAAAATTACCCCTATTGTGGGACTTTGACGACTTAATTGAGAGCAGATTCGTAGTAAATATGTGGCCATCTTACGTTTCATTGTTAGGTCGATAAATATAACCATCTTTTGTTGGCCCGTGTATCACAACCGGGTAAAGATGGCGGCCACGTCCATGATGCTCAATACCGCGATGAGGCTTTCCTTAGCGCATGCGTCCCGCGGCCCTGCTTAAATGTGCCAGCTCAGGCATCGCACATGCGCGGTGCGGGTTGCCGGACTCGCCGCAGGGAAATGTAGACGGCAGTTACAGCCGCTCTCCCGTCGCGTGGGCTCGCGTTAATTACCCATTCTTGAAAATGTTAATTTTTTATTATGGTGTTACTTTTCAAGTGTTAAAAAGGTTTAACTGAACAATTATAAATTACACAAAAAAGTCGAGCATATTTCTTATTGGCAATTACGTATTGATTTGTTTCTAAAGTTTTAATATCAACTCTTATGTCTAAGTCAGACTTTTTGTCGCCTAGAAAACGTAGGTCTAGGTCTTTTGAAATCAACTGGCACGGATATAGACCACGTATTTTCAATAAATGATTATTTATCACTGTTCGGAAAACAAAGTATTTAATAAAAAGATCTACTAAATAGCTTATTAAAATATTTCGTCTCAAATTTAAGTTAATTTTATTAATTTTTTCCATTTCTTCGGTTTTAATAAATAGGTCTGTTAATTTTACTTTCCTTTCAAGTATTATAGCCTGGTAAAATGGTGGCTATAGCCACGCCCATGACGCGCAATACCGCAATGCGGCACTCGTTAGCGCATGCGTCCCGCGGCCCTTATTAAATGTGTCAGCTCTGGCAATGCACATGCGCGGTGCTTATCGCCGGACCCGCTGCGGGGAGATGCAGACTGCAGTTGCAGTTGCACCTTTGACGCGTGCACTCGCGTTTATAACCCGTTCTCGTGTCTTTTTATTGAAATGAATTGTAATTAGTTATTGTGTAACTTGGATAAATGTGTGTGAGAATAGACGGGTTAATCGTGGCGCTGTTCGGAATTATATTCTTTTTACGTGTTGTTTCTAATTAGGTGAGCTTCTTGATTTATTATACTTTGTTGTATAGCTCTGGAAAATGACAGTGATTCTTTATGACACACCACAATCGTCTAGTGTGTTTCAAAATTGATTTTTTATGTTAAATATTTTTCTAAAGCTTGTATTTTATTCGAGGTGTATCAAAACTGACACGTCTAAGTAATTTTTTTTCTTTCTTGCACTGTGCAACTCTTCTAAAATATCCTAGAAATTGGGTATTAGAGTTAGATGAGATGTTACATTTGTTTAAATTATTACACTTTCTTATGTGACATGTATTTGATTGCATTACTATTTTATTGAAAATATATGTCCAATAAAAGTCGAAAGGAATAGAAGTCTTGTAAATTCTTTACATGATTATGTAAATTAAAGATAGTTTCCCGTTTATCTTTGTTGATTAGGTCGGTTAATTTTATTTCCTTTTCCGAGTATCATAGCCGGGTAAAATGGCGACAATATCCACTCCCATGATGCTCAATAACGCAATGCGGCACTCGTTGGCGCATGCGTCCCGCGGCCCTCATTAAATGTGCCAACACAGGCAGTGCACATGCGCGGTACGGCTCGCCTGACCCGACGCAATTGCAGCCTCAATCTCGACGCGTGCAATCGCGTTCATGTTACGCGTCTTTTATTAAGTGTATATCAGTTCCTAGTGTTGCACAGTCACCATTTTCCGGCTTTGCCTACTTAATAAGGTAACGTTGAATAATTTACTAAGAATATACACTTGTCATATTCCAATACTGAAGTCTTTGGTAGTTCTTTCTTATAGCTTGGCCTTATGCAATGTTGTAACTCATTTTCGTTAATCCAATTATTTTTATAATTTATTTAAAACTTTTCAAGAAAAATGAGTTATTGATTGGCTGCCACACCCATGACGCGCAAATCGCGCATGCGCCTCGCGGCCCTAAATATGCTCTGAGTAATTTTAAAACTTTTGTGAAGTCGACATTGATTGTAATGAATAAATATTTTTTGGTATTTTATGACATATTTTACTGCATTAGTCCAAAGAACTCGAAATATCGTATTAATAGAGTGGCGGCTACAATCGATTCTGCAGCAAATAAGCTCGCGCATGCGTCCTATGCATCTAATATTTAGACCTCATCTCTACAACCTCACCTCACAATTTGATTGATATTGATACAAACTTATTTTATTTATTTTCCTTATATATTATTATACCAAGGTTTTCCATTGCTAAGCATAGGTCTCCTTTATAATTGTCTATGTTTCTATTAACTTCGGTCTATTTTTATAATTCGCGTCAAACATCAAGGATTCCTTTATATTCCCTTATTGTTAGAATCAGCAATTTCAATCAGTTGTAAATATCAAGATATGCGGTTGTTAGTCAATGCAGTTGTCGTCAACGACGCAGCACCCTGGTGTAAAGACTTAAGGGATGGGACTTAAATTATCGACATGAAATATTTATTTAATTTTTACTCGTGGACTTAAACCGTTTATTTCATTTATAATATAGTAATATAGTTTTTTTTATTTAGCATCTGGAAATTCGTAGCATTATTGCATGTTAAAAACTTGTCTGGCTCAAGTCTCAACCAAATATCTACTAATATTTTTCACATATCTCACGATTTCTACAGTGCTATCCAAACTTACCCTACAAACAACAAATTTACCTTACTATATGTTACTATTTTCAATTGAAAACGTTTTCTATGTAATATATCGATACCACGACGCGCAAAAGTCGCTCAGACCTGCTGTGAATAATAATCAAGTGTGCCTAAAAAGTTTACCACGAATTAACATTAAAATTCAAACAACCCCCCGTGCGATCAAATAAATGTGTAAGTAATTGATCGTTGCACAATGTTTTTCATTTGGAATACGTATGTAAATTATATTTTGCTATACAATAAATCGATATGTATTGTATGTGAATTTCTTTAACCGATCACATCTCTTAGGATACAAATTGCAATTCTAAACAATCATTGAACCCCACTTGCAATGAGTGAGTGATGCGTCCGGCGTCGGCCCCACTTATTTGTCTTCGTTCAAAGTGGCCTCGTGTAGTCTACATGAACCTAGTTACTATATTTTTGCCGTGATTTTGTACTTACATTATTCGTAAAAACTATAACAAAAAATCAGCCTACCCATTTCTTTTAATAAAGGACAAATATTCGCGGCGAAATATGAACCGATCAATCTTTTGTTGTCGAGGCTATTACACTTGCATTAATGATGCAGATAAGGTGTCTTTTAAGGGGTGATCTCGTCCCTTCGAAATGTATTAATTAAGTCCTTAAAAACATAAAGGCTGACCCTTTGAGGGCTGGGGTTCGTTATGTAATGCACCCTGCATTCAAAATTTAATACACCCTTATATGCTTGCAGATGCTAGATTAAAATGGACGATGAATTTAGGGTCGCGCTTATCCTTTGAGGGTGGATTAAAATTGTGTATATTATATACCTACCTGCAGCTTTTTTAAGAGAGAGTGTTTTGTTAGATGCGTCATACATGTTATTCTGACACAAATCAAAACTACGAACTACTCGAAACTCTTCGTTCTTTATTTTCCCTACTTTAAAAAAAAGATGATCGGAATCCTCAAAATTTACTGTGAGTAAAAAAAATGTAAACTTTTTTATTTTGAACAGTAAAGACATGGTTCAACTCTATCTCATTGAACTATATATTTCTCCTCTTATGTACCTACTTTATTTAGTTCTATACGATGGTGTACCTATAACGTGATCCACTGAACAGTTACAGCAAAGATCCGGAGTCTGTACGACGCCCAACTGCGGCTCACACACAATATCCAGCCGTTGCCACTGGGCACTGACATAGCCAACACCATCAAATATTTCTCACAGACGTTACTCAGTAAGTGTGACTTTTTATATTATGTGTATTTTATATATGTTCTTATGAAATTTATCCTGTATGAATAGAGTTACTAGAATGATATACTTATTCAGTGCAAGTTTTAAAATAGCGGTTCTTTTCTCTATAGACTTGTACCTTGAGTCTTAAAACACATGATTATTTCATGAGTACTGGAACCTTACTTTCAAAAAGTTTTTTTTTTAATAATCTTATTTTCTGATATCTTACAGCCGATTTTACAATGATATGCAGTCTAAGATTTTAACAATTTAACCATTCGACTTATCTGAGTAAAATAAAAAAATAATTTCCTTGACATAGCACTGTGGCTTAGAACTTTTTTAATCCTTTGTAATGATAAATTAATATTACCCTATATTTTTAGGCGTCCTAAAAGATGTCCCACGCTCCCCTCTGGAGATGCTCCGAGACGCGGACAATGACGGGGACCGGATGGCACTGTACCCAAACCTGGACTATAAGAGTCTGTTCAACGCAATATCAGGGCTCGTCGATGCCACCCCACACCTACAATACGGGACTCAGGGTACGTACACATGATAATTTTAAAACGAAAAATAAAAACAGAATATTATTAAAAACAAAAGAAGATCACAGGAAGTGCAACCATACTCAGAGGCTTAATTTAAGGACTCACAGGAATGGAGAAAAATAACTTAGCTGTTTGTTCATTAATTTAAGGTGTCGAAAACTTTTGTATTAACCCCTAGGCTTCCAAAACGAATATAAACTTTTGTTCTATTTCAATTTTAAGACAAGTCCAGTTTCTTCAAGATTCACATAAATAAATTATTACATTTTGTTTAAAAAAATGGCAGTTTACCTCTTAACATATTAAGCTTAAATGAAGAGATCCAAGAATGCATTTATTCTTTTGTTTTTAGAATTTTAAAAAAAAGCTAATTAAATATCGAAGTATATTTCTACTGAATCATGAATTAACTCGTTGTATATTTTTAGCATTCGGGCAATCAGTCCTGCAGTGTCTGGGTTGCCTCCTACCGTTCCTGGAGTACGACATGATCGACAACCTGCCGTTCCTAGTGGCGTACTGCGTGGCCGTGTTCCCTGTGGCGCTGCACCAGGAGATCTTGCATCTGCTCTGCTACTACATACTGCCGTTTACTATCAGTGAGTATTCTAAAACTATACCTGAGTTTAGTGACTTTTGAGTGAGATAACTTTATTTGTATCCTTAAATGGAGTTTAAGTTTCAGAGTTCGATTCTCAGATTTTCTTAACTTCATTAGACATTTTGTGGTATTATGTCACTTATAGGTTTGGGCTTAATAAGGTAAAAAATGTGAAAATTTATTAAAATGCTTGTACAACTTGGGTTAGATAGATGAACTCAAATGGTGTATTTTCTTAGCACGCAAGTATGCGGGAATGGAAGAAGAGAGTCAGGCTTCACAATCGGTGGCTGCTATCATCATGATGGTGTTTCAGCACTCCAGCAATCCGGGTAAGTGAAGTAGCTGTTACAGAAAATCGAAAAGCGTTCGAGTCTTAAAACGGCTGAATGTCAAAACCACCAAAATTGCCACAATCTTAGACATAACCATTTTATTACACATTACAAACAATTTATATTTATGTTGTTAATCAAGTGCTCAACGTTTCAGCTCAAATATCTATATTTCCCATTTTATTTACTTTAAATAAAAGAACAGAAGAAGATCGACCGTTGAGTCGGTAATATAGTTCCAAATAGCGCAACTAATGGGTCGCTAGTGCTGCCATCTAGGAAACGTTTGCGGAATTCAATTTACTTTTTCGTTTTCATACGCTCGGTAGATGGCGTTGCTAGTCATGTCGTGTCGCATTGCGGCATGTTGCCTAGCGCCGCCATTTTGACGTGACAGAAGCGATTGTGAAAATGATTTATGGGTTTCGCCACCCCTTCGGAACTTAGCAAATTTTCACAATAATTTGTACCTTATGTAAAAGGTGTTGAGTGTAGTGACTTTTAGTTTTTGTTTTTATGAGGTTTTAGTTGGATTTTAAATAGAACGATTAAATTGTTTATTATACGAAGCAATATTATTTAATTTTGAATATTAATAAATAATTACAATATTTTATTTATTTTTCATATCATAAGTTACTTCCATTTTGGGCGCATGGATTGTGCTGTTTTATGGATTGTGCTGTTTTTAATTTGGAGTGACAATGTATTTAAACAAAACTTATACCTTTTGTAATTTTAAAAATGCCTTTATCTTAAACATAAGTACACTTACTAACAAATACATATTATATATAGACACTTAACTTTGTTTCAAGTTTCTTACCAGTTGAACATTTTGGTTCTTTTCAACAAACCGAAAGGCTTGTTAATGAGTCTTTTGCGCAAGCACAGTTATTAACGAACTAAAAGGAAGCGAACTTTTAATATTGTAAATGTTCGCGTCACTTTGGCGCGCGCAGAATACTCATATAAACCGAAGTTTAGATGAGTTTTTTGCGCTCAGCCCACCACTGCCAGCTGCTGGAGTGCCTGATGTCGATGAAGCAGTCCGTGGTGAAGGACATCCTGTGCGTGATCGCGTACGGCACGTGGGGCGCGCGCCTGTCCGCCGCCAAGCTGCTCTTCTACTACTGGCCGCCCTTCGACGCTAAACTCTTCGATCGGAAGGGACTTCTCTGTAAATTCTCGAGTAAGTACCTTTGAGCGTATTTAGTCATCAGTCATTTAGAAGGAGATAAACGGTTTTGTATCTTTCTTTCTTTTTTGTTTGATTCTTGGGATCGTATATCCAGAGTCTGAAAGCCTAAGTCCAGCAGTGAACGTTTATCGTCGAAGGCAATTTTCAGAAATGGTTGATTTTAAATGAAGTATTGTTTTTAGTTAAATGTTTCTATAAATTGAGATTTTATTAAATTTCTGATAAAGTTGGAACAGATAAAATATTGAAGACACTATATTAAACAAATTGGATTGTTATAGTCTATGGTTTATGAAAAGAAACCCATTCGTAAAATCTTCCTAACTTCATCACAATTTGTTTTGCTATCTACATCGGTTTCTAACAAAAGACTTCTATTCACAGACGACCTAGTTCCCTTCCTCTGTCAACGCGACATGTGCCCGAATGCGGGCACGGCCGAAGCCGCCAAGGTGTGCTACGACCACTGCATCAGCGTCACCTTCGCGTCAGATAGCCCTCCGCCGCTGTATCTGTGTATCGAGTGCGCCAATGAGATTCACAGGTAAGAACATTATTACAGCTGATTACACACTATAAGATGCAGACGAGTAAAAAAAGATTTATGGCTTACAAAAAAATACTGATCCTTTAATACGTATTTCTTCAAAAGCCATAGTAAAGTCTATTAAAATATTTAAGAAATAAAAAAAGTCGAAGGAAGGTCTTATAATATTTTTTCCTGCCTTAGGGAACATCCAAATCAACGCTTCTTTGACATTCTCCACCCACAACAACAAGTTTCGATGGTTTGCGAGAATAAGGTGAGAAACTTTAATATACACGTTAGTTTGGGTACCATTTTCAGACAAACTTGAACATAGATGTATTGTTACAGAATTGTCGCTCCACTGATAAAGCTGCGTATTCCATTTGCTTCTCGAATGAGTGTGCCAGCTACAATGGAAACCATCCTATTAGGTAAGGATACAGTGAATAGTGTAGACGACAAATTGTTTTTTGTGTGCCAGATAGGTTATAAAGAAATATTAGACACGTATTTTTTCTTATTTTACGAAACCAAAAACTCACAACGATGAATTTATTTGATGTGTCGCACGACGTCACAATTTTCTGTATTTTTTACGCTTAACTAAAAGTTTGCTTAACTTTGATTTGCTTTGTCTATTTAGTGTTACCTTATTTTGAAAAAGCAAAAGAAATACGTGTCGCATTTTTTTTTGTTATATAACTGATGGACTAAACTGCACTAATAAACTGCATCTGTTTTCCAAAGTCCTTTATAGTTTTTGTACTCCTTCGCGTAACTGAAATGGCACATCAGACATGCTGTGAAATGATGAAGCGGTGATAAAAAGTGATTTGAATGTTTGTGAAATCCCCCTGCATACGGATAAAAGTCATTAGAGTAGTTGTTGTCATTATTGTTTAAAAAAATAGGTAAAACTAAACTAATCAGGTACTGCCAGCAATGCCACGGCAACCGCCACAACAGCCGGCGCGGCGGCGACCACGTGGTGCACACGCGCCTGCCGCTCGCCTGGCAGATGGACAGCGACATGCAGACTAACCTTGTTGAAGCTATCATCAGGTAAGTAGAATTATGTATTTTTTGTTAAGGACATGGGGAAGTCAAATGTGTAAGACGCAATGAACATCTGTAGATTTCGAACAGGAATGCACCTCGTATATTAAAAAAAGAGTTACTAATTATTATACAAAATTAACAAACCATAGTAAATTTGAGACGATAAAAAAAAACAAAAACAATATTTATCTAAATTTCTCGAAAATTATGCAAGCATAACCATCCTAATGGAGCCATTTGGAAGACACGATTGTCTGAAAATATCCGAGAGTTACACAGGTACAAGTTTCCGGAATTTAAAAAATTAACAGTAGTTTTGTACTACCTAACTTGGAGTTAACTAGGTAACTTCCTTTCTAGCCTTCTGAAGGAAGCCAAGCCCATCAATATGGAAGACCCGGACAGTTCCACTGAACAGCTGAAACCTCCTCTCAGCGTTGAATTACCTGATCCTATCTCAGTCGAAGATCGACAACTCCTTGGAAGGTAAGATTTACTTCTACTGTTGTTAATACAAAATGTTCTCGCTATCGTAACACTTTTTCGGAATTATGGGAACGTGATTTAAGAAAATATAACCTTTTTTGTATTGAGATAATGTTTTACTTAATGGTTTCTTTTATTCTAAAGTTTTTAAAAGTTGCATTGGTCACAAGTGACTGATAAACAATTAATTTTTTTTTTCCGCTGCCTTAGTGTTTTATTAGTTTAGATGGCCATTAACCTAAAGCAATTTTTTTAAAAAGCTGATTTAAAGAGCTGATGATATTAGTGCTGTTAAAATCAATATTTGTTTAATTACATACTTAAATCGATTGCCATCTTGAGTCTTAGTTTATCATTTGTTGTAGATACGGAGTCTGGCTGATGGTGGGACTTTGTACCCCGAACCCTGATACTCCTGATGAGATCCTCGGACGTCTACTATCAGTTCTGTTTCACTGGTTCCATGTCACGTCCTTCTCTTATACGGGTAAGTCATTTCATAATTTTCATGGCATTTATTTGTCCTTTTTAGGAATTTGTACCTGTAGGGTAACTAACTACTAACTAACTAACGGTATTCTATGACATATTATGTAGTCCATCTGTTTGTTAGAGATATTTCGGATTTTATGTAAATTTGAGTTTTAGTTCAAATATTTCGTGGTGTTTTTATATCGTTATTATAAAAACGAATAAACTAAAAGTGTATTTATGATGGTTCGAAATACAACGTGGGTCAATCTGAGTAGTGATTTAGGGAGATTTTGACACTTTATATCACACGTGGAAATATAAAAACATATCGGAATTAAAGATCTTGGTTAAAGTTAAAAAGGTTTCCTTGTGGAGAACATGATCCTTAGGCCTAGGACTTACTTTTACGTTGACATTTTGCGGATAGCTTGTTAGCATCTGCTTAGTCTCTCGCCGAGCATTGTTTTCTTCATAGCTGTTGCTTCGAACGCACACTACCACCGTGCGCGCACCACTAGCGCTCAGAGACCTTGGTCTCTTACTTAGGGCTTACCCTATGCTGACGCATGGCAGGCGAGACGGCCAGCGCGGTGGAGAAGCTGAAGGTGTCGCACGTGTGCGGCTGGCTGCGCGCGCTGGCGGGCGCGCAGCGCGGCGTGCTGCTGGCGTGCCTGCTGCCGCACCCGCCGCACTACACGCGCCAGGCCGGCCACTGGGACCAGCTGGCCTCCAAGACGCACCACCTCAAGGACGGCCTCAACCGGTACCTAAGCGATGCCTCTATTCATTGCATTGGTCAAGTCTCCCGTTATGCCGTTAACTGGGTGATTACATAGTTTGAGGAGCATTACAAGTACACTGCCAGAGTCACGCAAACCATGACGCGCACGCCATTTTTAGACTCCGAGACAAACACAGAACCGGGATGTTTTTAATTTTATGTTTCGGTTCCCATATCCCAATAACGTTATTTTTAAACGTTGTTTCGTAATTAAATTTTACATACATAGTTACCAATTATACACTCATACAAACAATAAATAATCATGACGCAGCGATCTAATTTTAGGCCATTATCACCTTAAAATATCTCTTTTTTGCCCCACCATATTTCGATTTCTTCGCAATCTTCTTCACTTATTCCCTTAAACCAGTATGTAGGTACCATAACATATTATTTTTATCGAATTTGTTAAATTATCGAACAAAATTGTCACTATGAACTCATCTTTATCAGGTTATATTGCTTAATCCCGTATGGCGTCATCACTCAGTCCATCTGGGACTACATCATGCCTGCCTGGATGGAAGCCATCTGCACTGATGTCCCGGAAAAAGTAAGTAATCTATACTTTCTTCTGGGTATGAAGTATTGTCTATAAATGCTCTATTTAATAAATAAGTTCTCAACAATAGGTTATGAAGAACACGATTAATTGATATATTAATTGGAATCTGAAATCATCGTACCTTATGTCCACAGCCATACATATAAACATGTCAGGGTTATGCGAAATAGCTAGTCAGTGTCTTCTCTTATTTAAAGCAGACGTGATTATTAATTTTTGAGCAGTCCTTTAATTTGCTTGATAGTTTAAGCTGGATTCTACAATATTTCCCTTTATTCCATAGGAACTAATGGAACTCAAAGTACCTTTAGGCAAGATCCTGGAGCCAGAAGGTGCTATGGTGGGCGTCGACGAGAAGAACCTGTACAAGTTTGCAGTGCTTAAGGTCACCAACACACCCACGCCTGATACTGTACTCCCAGTCCTCGAGTGGTTCCAGGTAATAAAAAATTACTTATTGCATCCAGGTTTTTTAGTCGTTTCACAGTTTGATAGCCTCAAGATTTTTCATTTTATTTTAAATAACGTTTTAAGTTATTTGCTATTTAAAGTGACTATTCGTTGCAGTCTGATAAATATATTCTAGGTTTACAAATTACATAAAATCATTATCTAAAGATCGATTAATTCAATAATTTCCTGCGAACAATTCTAACAGTTGTTTTCTGTATTAAATTTTCTAAAATTTAATTATTTTCTATTCCTATCTATAAATGTTTACAATACTCTCCAAAAGTTAGATATTTCCATTTGTATCTCATCTATTTCAATTGACAATTCATATTTACTTGTCTATGTGTCTATAGCATAAGTTTTTTTTCTAGACAATATCGATGCTGGATGTAAAGATACCTCTGTCACAACTCTTCGATCTGTTCAGTCACTGCGTTGTCAACTTGCCTGAGAAGATATTTAAACCACCGACAGGTATGTACAACAAGTCTTGATTATCCCTGAAGTTGCCTGAATCATGGTCACCGGATATTTACGCAAAAAATTTTGTACTCAGATGGAACCAAACCAAAAGACCCCAAGGAATCTCCGAACGAAAAAGATAAGGATGATCAAATGAAGCCACAGAACCTAACCTGCTGCATACTGATGCTAGACATACTGCTCAAACAGGTCAGAATTATACAATACTAGTTTTTAGCCAGACTTTATTCAGCTCATTATGGAAAAAAATAATAAACTTTTGTTTTCTTAGGGATCTTGAAATTTCAACCAATTAACTGTAGCCATTAGCACTCTTTATCGCTACTAATTTGTAGTTTAATTGAAATCGGTTCAGTTGTTTTTGAGGTGGGTCTAATTTGACAGAGTAAAAAATGCATTATGATTTTACTTCAGTTATTTTTCGTATATATTTATTTGGTCATTATTGAACACAGATGGAGCTCCAGCAACGTCGTATTAATAGTCAGAACGTGAGCAGTGAGGCCACCAAGCTTCTGCGTCTAATGCTCAAATCCAACCAGAGTAACACCATTGAGCATGGTAAGTTAACATAAATGTTTATTTTTTTAACATTGTCTCGGGTCTGAGTGTTTGCAGTACCTTCGGTGTCTCTTATTCCATGACATAAATGCTTAAGCCACATACTTTGGTTTCAAAGTACAAATTATTGAGACAACCCCAAAAAAATACCTTCGAATAGAAATCTCCTTTTGAAGTTTGTAATAAAAAAAATAATATTTGGAGGTATCTATTAAGGTGTATATGGTCTAAATATATATTTAGCAAGCCCTTTTGCTATGGCATCGAGAAACGATATTCTTTATATGAAGTACTAGTTGTCCCCCGCGACTTTGTTCGCGTGTTTTAGTTTCAAAAGTTTTTCATTTTTGCAACACTTTTCATTTATGCTCCGCTCCTATTGGTAGTAGCGTGATGTTATATAGCCTATAGCCTTCCTCAATAAACGGACTATCCAATACAAAAATAATTTTTCAATTTAAACCAGTAGTTCCTGAGATTAGCGCGTTCAAACAAACAAACTCTTCAGCTTTATAATATTAGTATAGATAAATGTATATTGTTCGTCCGCGGCAGCGGTGTGCCTGGCGGAGGGCGCGTGCTCGTACTGCGAGGCGGCCGCGCTGTGGCACCAGCTGGCCGTGCTGCTCGTGCGCGCGCTCGTGCCCGACAAGCCCAAGCCCATGCCCGAGGTGACCCATCCTTCTACTACTCACACCTATCTTATTGTTTCCGAGGAAAAAAAAAAATAGGAAAAAGTTTTCCTTTTTACCTAATATATTTTATTTATATTTTTGACCTAAGAAGTTATTTAATTATTTGTTACGTTAAAATCGATTGTCGAGAAAGATAGTGTTGTTTGATAATAGGACATTTTAGATTGGGTTTAGAGTGGTGGGTAAAATATAAAGTAAAAAATTTGTTTTACTTCAAATATGTTTTGACTAGCTGTTTCTCGCTGCTCCGCCCGTGTGGATGTCGGTTATCGTGGCAAAAAGTAGCCTATGTCTTTTCTCAGGCTCTAGTCTATCTGTGTACCAAATTTAATTTAAATCGGTGCCGTAGATTTGGTGTAAAAGCTCGTCAGACATACAGACGTAGTTACTTTCGCATTTATAATATTAGTAAGGATTGAGTATATCATTTTAAATTAGTAGAATAGGTGCAAAAAAACCCATAATTTAATATTCAGGTATTATTTTCAAAAACGAATCACAATTAAGATAAATAAATTGAATGAATACCTAAGTTGCCTTTATTGAGCACATGAAGAGGGTAGATATTCCCACAGGCGTCGTTCGAGGACATGTGGCCGGAGTCGCAGTCGCACAAGACCACGAAGTCGGAGGAGGAGCGCAGCAAGTCGGGCGGCACGCCGGCCGCGGACGGGCTGCTGGCGCTGGCGCACGCCGAGCGGCCCAGCGTCGGCGGCGTGCTCGTGCACATGCCCCACGTACGTAGCGCCCGGCCGGGTCGCCAACCACTCCCACCAACCAACACTCCTCCTACGTTGTGCCGAAACTCCTGTCCGACTCCTCCACTACTCAATCTGTCGCCCTAGACAACTGACATTTCGACAAGCGATAACGCTCATCGAATCGCTCAAGTGTATGGAGGTGATAAGTCCAAGTCACGTGACTTATCGAACCGAAATGTCATTTCCATACATTTAATGTCATTTAAGTGATTTCTATCATCGTTCACGCTTGTCGAAATGCCGCTTGTCTAGGGGTGCTGATACATATTGATAAAAGACGTCGCACTATTAGCTATGTCTTTAGTTAAAGACGAAACAACGGAGTCCTTTTAAAATAAAAAACCCACCCTGAATGTGTCGCATGGAGTTTGCATTCAATCAATTGAATCAAATGTGACTCCCAAAAATGTTTGTTCTATTTAGAATTAGACTCTTCGAGAGACTTCGGCTTGATCTATTCATGCTGACTAAAAGTCTTTGGAAACAATCATAAATACCAATAAATAGATGAAATTGGAAAACAAGAAATTTATGAAATACTTAAATTTCTTTGATTAATATTTTGTTCCATATTTTTGCGATGTATATTAACCGAAGGACACAACTTCTTTGGCTCGGACAGGACTTTTGTTACATGTTTTATATGTTGTTCAATACATGTTCAATGGATATTAGTTTTTGTTAACTTTCAAGTATTTAGGGTCTTATAAATTGTTACAGTATGCATGAAGCTAAATAGTTTGATGGTAATATTTTATTGTGGTATCTTATCTTTTAAATATTTTAGATGAATATAAGTTTAACTTTGAAGGAATAAAATCATAGTCTGATTAATTATTTCTTGTTATAAAAGCCAATATTCCAATTAACATCGATATCTTGCCAGAGAAACTTAAGAAATGCTGATTCAAGTATCGAGATTGTGGTTCTGGATCGGGAATGAAACTCGAAATCACTTATTAAACACACATATTATGACTATGTAACAGACGATTGCCCAAATATATTAGAACGAATCTTTAAAAATTTAAAAACTCGATATTTCATTTTGAGAAAAGTCCGGATCTAGCGGTTTTCATTTTATGTTTTGGTAGAAACGAAGTAGTAATTATAATATTAATTAATTAAAATACTGGCTCATTAAAGTTGCTAATGGGCACAGGCAGGCTCTTCTCGTGTAGGGATGGCACGAGCATCACACTTGCTCACTTGTGGTTTCGCGATTTCATTCCATTTTTATGAATCCAGGTTTCCTAACAATGTTTTCCTTCACTGTTTGCCAATGGTGTCTTAAATATTTAAGTCACATTGTTACTAGCCAGTTGTGGGTTCGAACGTCCATCCTTGTGCATACAAATCCGTTCGCTTTAACCGTTTTGCCACCACGACACGATTAAGTAATATTCAATCGACTTATAATACTCTTGGAAAACAACTGGCTCGCAAAACAAGAAAAATATACCAAAAAAATACACAATAACTTACCATCACATAAAACCCAACTGAAAAATAGCACGCTACCATCGCCACTAGCGACCAGCCAGCCAACTAATATATGTCTTAGTAAATAATATATATTGTTACGTAGTTGTATAGTTTGTTCATTTCATGCAACTCTCTCTCATAAGCGACGTCGGCTCGGATGCCACGCTCACTAAATCGTCAGGCGACACGCAAGTATGCCTCTGGATATTATAAAGCTTTCATTTTGGAGACGTCTTACATAGACCAATTGAATAAAAAAAGGTTTTTTTTTCTATATTTAATAGTACAGATTTAAAGAGCCAGTAACTTAAAGATGGCCAAAAAGTCAACTCTTTAAAAAAAATTGCAGATTGTTTGTCTTGTGACTTTTAATGTCCCGAGATAAAGTATGGCGGTTCGGGATTGATGCGTAATTTTAAATCATTATTTCGTATGTTAAATGTGCTCTTTATTAAGTCTAGAACATCTCTTTACATTTCCTGAAAAATTGGGAGTTTTTTAGAAAGTTAAATACATAAATATTGGATTTTAGAAGTTAACACTATTGGGGGTTGTGGAAGCAATAGATGCAGGAAGTATTGGTCCAAAAGGATCACATCTCCTGAAGACTAAACTCTACCAGCATCCTTTAAACCGCGTTCCAGTAATTCAATAAAAAGATTCCCCTTTCCTGAGTCTAACTCGACCACCCGTGCACATCACCCAGAAGACGCAAGTTTTTTTGAAGATTAGACTTTGACGTTTTTAGGGGGTTCGCCACTAAACTATACAAATCAAGTCTAGTTGGCTAGCCTCCTATTAACGTTTAAATCTTATTCACACATTAACATCCAAGACAGTAAAATATCAGTACCGAGTAAGTATTGCTAAGTGTGTCGTGTCAGGCGTCTCCGAAACAAAGCGTCTGTCTTTTACTTACTCTTGGCTTTTTCATATGTGAACGTGTTTTTGTTTATTGTTGATAGATTCTGGTTGATTTTATACAAGGCAACTATTTTGTAATATAGTTTTGAATTTTGGTGAAACATCTCATCTCATCATGAGATTCTGAAATCGAGTTGTAATCGAGTTCTTAATATTCGATTAAAATTGTAGTGTAAATTCGACCAGTATTAGGACTTCACTGTGTTTACAATATAAATAGCTTATGTAGTTATAGATTATTTTAACAGCTTAATACAAAATGTATATCATAGTGGAGTCAATATAATTTGATGTTTATATGTAGCATGATCTTAAAATCTAAAGACTTTCGATCTGACTTTGGTTAAAAATGTTAAAAAAGTTAACTCTACCTATTTAATTGAGAATATTTTTTTGTAAAGTATTTGTCGACTACTTTTTTTAGGTTTGTTTAATATTTTTAACCTAATAGTTTGTAGATAAAATTATTATCTTATTCAAATATCATATTTTATGTAATAAATAAACAGTAACCACTTATTAAGGTTACTTACGTAAGTGATTTAAACACATAAAAAATATACCATTTTGCTCTAATATTATAGCTGTTGCACAGCCCAAAGTTAATCGAAACATATATACAAAGACCATAGCTTGTAAATAATATTTTGGACAACATAACTACAAAAACCAAAATTCAGAAGAGTTTCAATCATCAAAAATTCGCACAAATTGGCAAACTATTAAAAAGTATTTAGCAGTAGCTATCACGCAGTATCTTAGCAGTAGCCCACTGAAGCTTGAGCTTTACTTAACTCCCGCTTGGATCTGACGATGTGGTGATGTTCAGATAATGACGGCGACGGTGGAGACCATCACGGAACAGCTGGACATGGCGGTGTCGCTTCCGCCGACCGATGCACCGACAATGGCGACAGCTCATACCGTTACATTAACTGATACTGATGTGGCGACTGCTACTGCTGATGTAAGTTGCTTTTTTATTACTAAACTGCCCAACAAAGAGTATTTAGTTTAATTTTCTCAGAGTTCTTGCACTTATATATCATCGTTATATTATAATGGATGTTATATATTATATAAACAAATCTGCTAAATGCCTAAACAGATTTAGATGTACGGCGTATCGTTCGAATCCTTACATCATCTCAACGACAGTTTTTTTTTTTTTTTTTTTGGCAAAAAATATACATTGTAGTTGTATGGTGCCGTTTACCTAGTATTGTATAGTATTATAAAAAATACGACTACCCTCCGTAGTCGTATTTTTTTAACTATCTGCTTGGTTTTATAAAGTTCCTGAAAAGACGGTCGGCATAAAAATTTGCAATCAGTGTCAAAACTCAAGTTAAATTCTGTGATTAGTTGTTAGTCTTTTGGTCAATCAATCACGTTACTTGACCTGAAATTTGACAAATACACCCGGGGCTTATTTTTATCAGCCACTAAACAAATTCACAAAAACCTTCAAATCTATTTTGAACTTTATAGCTATTTAACATACGATCTATATTGTGTTCTCATTTAGGTGTCAACGCCCAACTTGCTGGGAGATCACGAAGCTATGGCGGAGTCAGTGGAGGACGATATGACCAACTTCTGGCCGACGTCCGCCGGCAAGTTCCACTTCTGTATAGAGGAACTGCCTCAGGAATTGCAGTACATCCATCAACTTCTACAAGTAAGTGATTTTTTTAGTATTTCTGATTTTTTGAGACCTTTACAGTCAAAGTTTATGATAAATAATTTTAAGAATGTAATTTAAAAGTTTGTGAAATCCTTCGCTACAATAATTTAATTCAAATTCTGAATAATTTTTAAAAATATTATTTTTTATAAATCTATTTTATGCTATGTAAGGACATCATTAAGTTTGGTATCATTTAAAAATAATTTTCATGTATCATAAGAATAATATCTTCTATTCAACAGTCAAATATTTCATTTGTATATTTCCCTGTAGGAGTTGAAAAGCACATCTCGTCCTGACGTGCTGTACCACCTTCTCCAATGTCTCCAAGTTTTGGTACTAAGCACGGATGCCCTCGCCGACCACCGAGGCTTCCTCATATGGTGCCAGGAGAACCTGCTCATTGACAAGTAAGTATTGAAGAAGCTTTCTCTTTTGCGGATATTCAAAATGTTTATTATGTATTACCATGCCTTTGTTCTTTATAGAGATAGCTGAAAAGTGAAAATGTGCCAAAAAGTCCATTTCCCTTTAGTAATGTTAAGTATGTTTCTAAAACTTGACATCGTGATAAGCCTAACACTTGGCCAGATCTGAAAAAAAAAATACAAGTAATTAATCAGATGATTCAACACAAGGACTAATTGGCAATTTGCCAAACTGTCTTAAGCAAAATATTTAAAGTGTGGTCAAACTTCCATCATAGTATCTTAGGCCTTTAACATCTATAAGATATAAGCAACATCCGTTTGTAGTTCAGCACTTTCGCAGATGGCTAGTAAATTGACTTCTTTCTTCTGCCTAGTCTTTTCCCAAGCTATGTTGGGGTCGGCTTCCAGTCTAACCGGATTCATCTGAATACTGTCTTTTATATAAGGCGACAACCTATTTAACTGAGTTGTTAACGTCCTTAACTTATCGATATTAAGAAAACAAAGGTATGGTAATAAAAAAGAAAAAGTTACATACATACATTAAATTCTTCATGTTGCATCCCTATAGCCTATGGAACGTATGCAACGCCTCCCACTCGCACATATGCTCAGTCGCAGTACCAGTGCTGCTGCACTGCGTTACTCTCGCCGGAGGAGCTGACGTCTTCTGCAACCTTATCAGGGACCAGTTCCATCATCACGACTATCATGTTCGCTTCACTGCGGTGGAACGAGTTACGATCATAATCAGGTACTTAATCCTCATTTGTTTTTTCTACTTCAAAATGAATTGTGTTATTTTTGCAAGAATTTGATGGTCAAACTCCTGAATATCTAAATAATTTACTTGAGTATTGAGCTATATAGTTTTCATATGGGCGCTTCTACCTAGGACATCTGATCCAGAGGCAATATTATTGTGTGGTTGGTGTGGCCGGGCAGTAAACTATTACTGTAAACAAATAAATAAAGTAATCGAATCCTCGCAAAAAAAGGACCAAAATTTACACTAGTATTAAAAAAAAATACATATCCATGGTTTAAAGCACAGATAATTTACCCATGTGATATAGCTATGTTCTGAAGCCACCATTCGAATTTTTCCCTAGATTCATGGACGGCTCTCCTGTGAAGACGAGCCTCCCCCTTCAGACAGCCCTAGCCACCGCCTTCTGCTACCTCATATCCAGCATGGACGACATCAACGTGTACGTCGCGCAGAGGTCCACGCTCTACATCGGGACCATACACGACAATGCTATTGATGTGAGTTTTATTCATAGGAATTATGTATGTTGGTGGATGGAATCTCTTCCAAAAGCTTGTATTCGATATACGTATTTGAAATTTTAAATAATAGCGTGCTCTGTTCTGTATTAGATACGAAACATTAATTTCAAAACTAAAGTTCTCACTATACATTTTATTTGTCGAGCACGCAAAATTGAAAATGAGAGAAAGAGGTCAGCTGCTAGAACAAAAAGCTATTTACTATCAGCCAAAAATATGTCTGCTGTTTAACTTAGCCACTAACTAACAGTATAAATCGAATATTGGACCATAAAGTACCTAAATGTAACGTTTATTCTTTCTCCACAGCTCCTCCTGTACTGCCTAGAGACCCAGTTCGACCTGGTCATAGTGGACCGGCCCATGATCCTGCAGTCCATCTACCAGCTGCACAACACGCTCAGCGACCGCAAGATCCTCACCTGGGAGTTCTTCCTCAACAGATTCGAAGCTCTCTTCTTAGAAGCACAGATTAATTCCAACAAGACTATCGATTTCTCGAACTTGAGAGGTGAGTTTGGTTTTGTCTATTTCAGGTTTATTTGGTTTTATACCGCGCAGCAGTTGGTAACATTAAAACCGACTTTATTTCGAAGCAATAAGATTGATATTCGTAATGTGTTTTGGTCCAAATCAATTCTAAGAAGACCATCGACTTTTAGGGATATATTTTGTTTTATATTGTACTGCACAGCAATAAGGTTGATTTTATATTGTTACCTCTGACGTGCCGTGTGCCGTACTGTCGCCTGCAAAAAGAATCATAATTTTAATACGTGAAGCAAAAACTTTGTTCCATTTAGTAGTACTAAAAATTTTGCGGAATAAAGTTAAGTTTATATGAAGAAAAAGTGAAGAAAGCTTATAGTTTTAGTTTAAATAAAAGTCATTTGTGTTACAAAATGTTTTGTTTAACGAAACAGTTATTTTATATAAGAATACGGCGGATGTTGAAACTGTTTTTCACTAATTTGTTGGAAACGTCTTTTTGCAAGCGACGGCACATAAGGACCAATAATACCTACTTGTGATGTATGTTAGATGTCGAGTTTATTTTTGTTATTTCCCTAAATGTTTTATTTTTACAGGCATATTTTTCTGTTTTATCCAGTTTTATTTAGTTTGGTAAGTTTTTATTTCTCGTCATGTGATTTTTTTTGTCTTTAAAATTGCTGTTAACGCTTTAAGCAGTTTCTAACTTTTACACTATCGCGTACACAAGATCGCGATTTAGGGACAACACAAACGTAAACACATGGCTAGATTCTATTTCGCTTCCCATTTTCTTCCACGTTTCTTTAACCTTCGTAGACGACCTCGAAGGTCAAGTGGCGTACCCGTTTTAAAGGTGTCGCTAGTTGTGAGGTCCCGGGTCCGACCCCGGCCAGGTTTAATATAGAAAACCATTTTTATACATTGTCTCGGGCCTGGATGTTTGTGATAACTTCGTTGTCTCTGATTCTATAACACAAGTGCTTCAGCTACACTATTTTGGGTTCAAAGCAATATTTCCACATTTATTTATTTAATTAATTTACCTTGGACAAGCAATACACGTGTCATTTCTCCACAGAGCTGGTAAGTAGTGAGACCAGCTCAGAATGGTTTCTCTACAAGGTCCGTCGTGCTCACGAAGCGCTGAGCGTGTCCGCCCGGGATACTAACGTGAACACGTTAAGCGCGTCGTTCGGTACCAAGTGGCCTTACAAGCGGACTATCTCCGCGCCCGCTACTATGCCGCCACACCCCGATACAAGGCATGGTGAGTTAGACAAACTATTTTATAATTATTTAGAACAAAACGGTAACTCACGCATATTTTAGGGATCGCCCGACTAGTTTCAGACTCAATAATGAGCTGACGCGGCGGTGGTGTTGCGAGTCGAACTAATTTTGGCGGCACCGCACCGTGCTGCGTATGAATACTCCTCACGAAAGTTATTATACAAACTATTTTATGCTGAAAAAATTTAAATAGGGTTAGCTGGAATTTATTAATAACTTAAATTAAGGGTAGTTCAAAAAACTTAACTACTTGTGCCGATCTGCTATCTCACATAGCAATTGCGTCGTGTTGTGGGTTCGATCCCTGCATGGAATAAAGATTTGTGTTATTCACAAATGTTTGCGCGAAGTATAAGTGTTTTATTTGTATAATAAAACAAAATTAGCAAAACTTTATATATTTCATAATACTTAATACATTATTTATTTTTTATAATGTTAATTAAATATAGTAAATTTCTAACAGACTTTATTTCTAAACGCAATTTTTTATTGTATTTTTCGTGTAAATTATTGAATGTCCTTTGTTCAGAACGTGAGAAAGTATACTCGCGCCAGTACTCGGCCCCGCTGCTGAAGCGCAAGACCTCTCGCTTCGGCCTGGGACAGCTGCTCGCCGCGCCGCAGCCTTTGGGCAGTGCGCAGAGATCTAACAACTCTCATGGTAAGTTATCATGTACTATTGATTTAAACATGCAGAATTTAATTCATATATTTGTTACGAATAATTTTGGTTCAATAACCTAATTAATACATTTAATTCATTGCACTTTTAACAGACTACATAAAATCATTTAAAAATGTACAGTTTATGTTCACTGAAATAAATATTAAACACGTATATTTTCCTTTTTTACTTAAACAAACAATGAGGAAGATACAGTGAAAGGAAATGTCGCGTGAGGTCACTTCTAGCTACAATTTTTACCAAGACATGACGTCACACGCCCCCACTCCTGAACTATAAAGCGCTATGACTTATTTTTTATTGATTTGATAAAAGAAAAAATACGAGATTTGTTTTTTTTTTTATGTATCTATATAATAAATGGATATGTCTAAATCAGTATCTTGATGAATCTTCTGTGGCGTTAACATGGGTTCCTAATGACTATGTCTAAGATCCTTCAATTTTATTTTTTTATAAGATTAATAACAATAAGAGGACCTGCCAATAACATGGCACTCATACTACTGCGTGGATAGTATCATGTTAACTTCTGCAAATATATAGGCACGCTCTTGTCTAATTTTATTTTCCCCACAGATTGTTTCCACTCCCTCTCCGGTCGGTCAGACGAGACTTCGACTACAGTACTACCTAAAGCAGTGGACTTAGAAGAGGCTGACAGAGAGACAACTAACTTGCTCGTGTTCTTGCTCATGCAGTTTTTATCGAGGTAATTTATCCATTATTTATATGACACGTTAAACCGTTTCTCCCGACTGTCATACGTTGATATTCGGCAGCCAGTCTTACCATGGGATACTGTGTTAGCCAGTAAAATGGGTGGTGAAGGTCAGATCGGCAGTCGCTCCATGTAAAATACGGTATTTAGCTGAATCCCGTAAGACTGGATGCCGACCCCAACATAGGTTTTGAAAAGGCTAGGCAAAAGAAGAATATATCATACAATAACACGCATTATGAATATAATATTGTAGTTAAAAAGAAAATTAAGGCCGAAACAATAATTCAATGTAGATAATACATTAACGTCTATAAAAAAGATGTATCGTCTTAATACACAAACCTTATTGACAAAGATTAACGTTATCTCATAATTCATAATATCTATTCATCCGGTAGTGTGCCAGTCATGGTCGCAAAACAAAATACAACACCAAACTTAAAATGTATTTTCTTTGATGAAAAATAATCTCAAACACTCCAAAGTTTTGTGTTTTAGAAAATAAACGTTTTTTAACTTTTAGGTCGGATCAAGCTCATCCTATGGAAGATAAACAGTCATCAAAAACTCAGGAGCTCGTGCTCAAGCATTTGTTCCTTCTACTTGGATATAACTCTGTGGAGAAATGCTTCCACATCTCACCGTTTATTTTAAGGTTAGTAATATTTTCATGTGTATTTCCTGTCTTTCGAATATTTCTTTTTTCGGTTTTATAGTTTATGAAATCCAAACTAATATTATAAATGCGAAAGTAACTCTGTCTGTCTGTCTTTCTGTCTGTCTGTCTGTCTGTCTTTGCTTCACGCCTAATATACTGAACCGATTTGTGTGAAATTTGGTACAGACATAGTTTGGAACTTGAGAAAGGACATAGGATAGTTTTTATTACAAAAAATAAAATAAAAAATAAAATTTATTCCGGACATACAGCGCCATCTAATGGTCAAGAGTCGGCATCAATTCAGTACTGAAAATTCATCGGAAAAATGTAAATAAATAGTAAAAAGGTATGAAAATATAATATAATACAACTTTTAGTACAAAGAAAATGCTCTAACAGAGTATTGATAATTCTATTAGTACTATATGTCGAGTTGGTGATCGCGCAATGGTGTCGATCGTTACACGAGTTCGGTTCATGTTATTGTTTTAATTCATCGGAAAAAAGTAAATAAATAGTAAAAAGGTATGAAATAAATAATATCAATATAATAAAAGTTTTAGTACAAAGAAAATGCCCGAACGGAGTATATATAAATAATCCGAGTTGTCACTATGCTCGATAGATGGCGTTGGGATCGAAATAGATCGCGCTATGGTTTCGTTCGTTACACGCATTTGGTAGGGTATCCGCCGAGCGCTTCGGTACTGTCGTGGAATTGTGGATTGATCGTTTCGTAAATTTAAAATTGGCTCCGTTGTATTAGTAGATTAAAAGGTTTATTTGTTGGGTTGTCTGGTGTTTTTTCTGAAATGGCAAATCAAAATAATATTTAGAAAATAAGGGAAAAATAACATTTTCGCCTTTTTCGATCGGCAATAACGGCTTTAATGCCCTAAGTGAGTATATGTAATGTATACATATCTTCAATTCAAACGCGTGCGTGATGAATTGCAATGCATTGCCACGCACCAACACAACACACGGATGACGTAGCACGGCGGTTCAGGTTTAGTCGGTAAGAGTCTGACACTACCCGTTCGCTCCCCCGAGTGAGCGGGCGTCCATGAGGATTCCCCCGCCAAAAAAAGAGCTCATTATGTTGATTTTTGAAGAGTTCCCTAGAATATCTTCCACATTTCATTTTTGAAGAAATCCCGCGAGATCGGGATCTATGTGGGTAAAACCAAAAATCTGCCGGAAGTCACTATTCCACGCGAACGAAGTCGCGGGCAAAAGCTAGTTTTGTTTATAAAAAAAGTACACGAAGACTTTATTTTTGGGTATCGAAAATTTCCATCTGCAGAATTATCTACAGGAGGATAAAAAAAAATCGTAACATATGTAACGTATTTATTAGACAAGTATGTTCACTTGTCCAATAAATGCATTTACCTCAATAAATTACAAACTGAAATAACAATTCTTATACTTATATAAAACAAAGTCGGGTTATTACCTACACCATTTATAACTCAAGAATGGGTATAATGATTTGCGTGATCTTTGATTTGTTGGATTTGTCTCCGATCCGAGAAGCAGAATAACTATAAAACATCGGATATAGTTTCAAAACAAAATTGATTGCTTACGGGCACGGGGACTACTTACGTTGATAAAATGTCGGGCACCGCTAGTAAAATATAAAATAATATCTATATTCAACTTTACATAAATCTGAGAAGTTTTAAGCGTGATAGATTGATTTTGAGTGACAATTATTTTATGCATTAACTTATAATTGTAACACAAAATTCAACGATTAGGCTAAAAACTGCAAGTCTACCAAAATCGGAACGCAATACTATAAATGTATCCTTCCAACCACACAGGCAATCGTCAATATTCAACGCCTTCATGGCGAACTTGCCGCAAGTGCTCGACCAGAACCACGTGATGGGCGCCAGTATTGCTGAGCCCACGTTACTACTGCTGCAGGTAAGGTTATCGTTTATTTTATATTTATTATTTTCACGAGCTATCTTTAGTAGCGAGAATACCCGGTCCTTTGAAAGGCTTACGTGGGGACACAGGTCCAACAGCGGCCTTGTTGAGAACTTTACTCTAATATGGGATGGGGCATCTACCAAGGGCCATTCACCACTACTCTATGGGAGAAGAGACATGAATGGCCCCAGGTAGCTACAGAACTATTGTGATTATTATATTTATTATTATAGTTATCACTTATTACTGAAAACCTGATTAATTTACTCTTTCGGCGTTGTGATTGGTTGACTAAGAGCGGGGGCACACGATGCGTTGCGGCGCCGCACCGCAAAGATTTCACCGTGTGAGTGGGCACACGAGCGGTGCGGCGCCGTAACGTTATTATGTCGCAGCGGCGCCGTAGCAGCGTTGGACAGTCTTTTAATGAAAATGGATCGTAAAAGACGTCTATCCCAAAGGATTTCCCGTTCTTGGAGTAATGTAATTAGGTAGTCTTTATCAATAACATCTAGGTTGGCACTAATTTTTTAAAACCTCAATTACAATAAACAAAAATATTTAGAAAAAAAAATCGAAACAAGCGAGCGTGTGTCTTTCCTTGTGACGCAAAACAACTGAGCGGTGCCGCTCCGACGTCGCAACGCATTCACCCCTCCCCACCTCGTCTTGGTAGTTGCAAGTCCGGTGCGGCGCCGGAGCGCATCGTGTGACATAGAGTACATTTGTTCTGTGGTGACATGCCACAGATATTTCTATGTAAGACGACGCAGCGACACCGCTCCGGCGCCGCACCGCCGCCGCAACGCATCGTGTGCCCCCGCTCTAACTGCTGCACTTGGAGGCGTTAATGGTTACTGGTTATCGATTTAATTAAAGCCCATGAGAGTTGGTTTACTTAAATCGATTTAAGGGATTCCTTAGTATCGATTAAAGTAAGCCAACTTTTAGAATTTTGAGATAATACGAAATTCCTTAAATAACCATTCACGTCTCTAAAAGCGGCAGTAAAACACAGAAGATCTCAGCTACTGACTTAAAGTATGGCAGATGATTGTTATTAGGTACAGTAAACGCTCAAAAGTCTATAAGTATGCTAGAGTTACATTGCTATGAACTGTGCGAAGCAGCTGATTGCGTGAGCGTGTGTGTATACAGGGGTGTCTCAACCTCAACGTTCCACAGATAATACACAAACTAAAGACCTGTCGTCGCACTATACGAAATATAAATATTGTTGCATTGAAAATCGCGTCATAGTGGTGAACTATTCTTATCATTGCTAACTAAAAAAAAAATATTAGAATTAATTTAAAACTCTTTTTCACCGCTTTAAGGGTTTCAAATTTCAAAAAATCATTTCTTATTCCTAGTTTACGTATTCAAATCAAATCAAATCAAATCATTTATTTTTGTAACTAGGATAAAAAATCATCACTTTTACAAGTCACATAAAACATTTTTTTAGAGCTCGCTGGATTCGACATTTCCTAACTGGCTACCCTGAGAAGAAATGTCGAAACAAACTCAGGGCAGGGGTCAGCCTCTTTTAAAGTCCAGACAGTCATTGTAATTAAAAATATTGTGTTAATAAATGCAATGTCTTTTCTGGACTGGCCTTTTTAAGAAAGAGCCAGTTCGACCTGAGCAAGCCTGTGCCAACAAGTGGCAAGAGTGCCCCGAATAGCTCATGCAGCTCAACCGTTGTCGAGGGAGCTGCACAACCCGACACACAACAATACCACCAGTGGCACCATAAAAATATGTGGGGCAACAACTTACTCAGATCGCCAGTTAGCAATAACTATGCTGAAAAAATAAAATAAGAACTAAATGAGTTAATGGTAGACCTGCATAATGCCATAAACTTACAATAAAAAATAATTAATTAAAAAAAAAGAGATAAAAATCATGAGAAATATCATAATCACAGACTTATCATATGTAAATAATACTAATCACACAAATATTAAAAACAACACCTGTGCAAAAATTCATCTTTCTAGGTCTAACGGTTAATAAGGCTGGGCGAAGATGAGTCAGTCAGGACTTCTCCTTTTATACATATATATATAGACTCGCTTTTGCCCCCAACTTCGTCCGCGTAGAAGTCGATTTTTTTTTTGACATTCCAATTTTAGACTGCATTGCATTGTACCAAGGTTTTATTTGTGTTCAACATTTTTTGAATACATTCGAATTGAGTTCAAACATGTGTCAAAATAAAATAATCTAAATCAAAAGCACTAAGGAGTATTGATACCAACTTCGACGCAAATCACTCCCAAAATAACTTTCTAACCCTATTTAACCCCGTTAGGAGATGAGTTTCAATAAAATACGAAACACACCTTTCATCAACGCTGTTAAAAATGTTCTGACAGTTCTCTATGATCAGTGGTTAAGGTCTGCGTTGATCCGTCAGTCATTCAGGACAAAGCACGGTCTTCCACTTCGCTTTCGACTAGGACTAGCTACCCTCTTTCTTATTTCTTTTGAGCCAGAGACTTATATGTATTCCTCTAAAACAAAAAAAGTGATGTCTTGGCAGGGAAACTACCGTGACCCCACTTTTTTTCCCATTACTTCCAATCAAGTTTAGACTAACAAAAAGTCTCAATTGTATAAGATTTGAACTCACCGCTCATTGATTCACGCATCTATCTGAACGGGTTTAGCCTTTAGTTCATCCTAACTCGTATTACGATGTTGAAATTACGAACTACAATAATTTGTTGACGTCAATGATAATGATAATGCATATGTCTATTTTCTTGAAAATAGAAGGTCGTACATCAAACTGAACGTAAAGCTATTGCTTTGTGCTATTGCCTATGGACTTTTGGTCGCCACTGTACCTAATTAAATTCCAAATAAATAATTATAATTGGAATTGTAGTTACCTCTTCCCTGTGGAGGACGAAGGGGCATCCTGAAGTGTATAGTATGCGTAGAGTGATGTTATGACGTGATCCTGTCAGTACTGCTGCGGCGCGGGCAGCAGTGCTTGCGGCGCCAGCAGCCCGCACTCGCTGGGCGCGCTGGAGCCGCACGTGCGCCGCCACTGGCTCATGGCCCTGCTGGTCGTGCTCTACAAGGTGAGGCTCACGTACAAATACATATATACTTAGCACTGCAGAGAGTCGTGCTGCAGTAGTAGCAGGAGCCGCGATACGATAATTCATTGACAAGGGATAGTCAAAGAAACAATTGCCGCTAAAATAGGAGAGTCCTTGAATAGACTTCGAATCGGCAAATTTAGTGTAAGACACAGCCCGAAGAACCGACGACCAAAAGGTATCCGGGTCGAGCTGGATACAGATGGCAGGGAAAGGTTTCCCCTCGAGTCAATGGTACTTTTATTACATACATATTACATATATACTTAATACCCTTATTAAAATTTGGTACTTTTATTAAAGTTTGATGCGCCTTTGGCCACATTTCCTGCGGCATTATTAGCAATGTTTGAATCCACCAAAGGTCAGGTGTCCGAACACTTTGGGCACTCCAAGAAGAGCGACATTGTCTTATCTGATAAGCTGTTTAATTAATTTTTGAAGAGTTATAGAAGAAGACTTCGATCAATATTACTTATTATGCCCTTACACATAAACTAATACGTTTATACGTGGCAGTACCACTACGGCAGCGGCAGCGTGTGCGCGATGGTGCAGTCGCTAATACGAGTGGTTCTGAACACGGTGGAAGCGCAGTACCACCAGTGCAAGCGCATCCCGCCCATGATCGTCATGCCGCATACTACGCGGACTAGGGGTGAGTTTAATTATAAGTTTTTATAAAATTACTTGCATGGAACACTTAATTTTGTAATCCTTGTTGACACTTTATCACAGAAATAATAAATATGCTTTGTATTTAACACCTGCGGTAAAATAATTCAATATCTCAAGAAGAAACCATTTTTGATTTGCAACTAACTGTAGGATTGCGGACCGTACATTTTTAAGTCGTCACTAGGTTTTTTTTTGTAAACGTACATTTAAGGATTCAACACTCCTTTTAACTTTGAATCGAAATACACTCAAGCGCTTTAGACAAAAAAGGCGGGTTATTTCATTTATAAATGAGTTAAAGAAACGTAACTGTTTATTATGCCGTCGACAATTACATTACGTCATAAAACGATTGGAAGAGAAAAAGAAGATGACCTACGTCTATGGGGGGAGTAAAAATGCGGCACGTTTGTAGACTTGAGTCAACCGTCACTGAAGACGGAGCACGCGATGCACACGACGCACGCGCCGGCGCCGGCGCACGCGCCGCACGACGCGGGCCCGCCGCCCGCCGCCAGCCCGCTGCCGCCGCAGGAGCGCGCCAAACCCAAGCTGCACCACAAGTCGCCCTCGCACATGCACACGCACTGGGAGGAGCCCGCTAAAACCACCAAGTAAGTTACCTACCGTTTCTTTCTTTGTTTACTATTATTGTATATATTTTTAAAGCTTTTTGTTATCATTAATGAAATGTAAGGTTAAGCAGTACCTACGTGTTATAAAAAAAACAGCTTTGAAAAAGAATAGTATAGTTCTATATTTGTGACCGGAATAATACATAAGGTATCTGCCAGATTAGACAGACTTGCTGTTAAGCTGGAACAACAAAATTAAGGTAAAATCCTGAACTTTTTCAATATGCTACAGTGCAGTACTACGGTAACATCAGAAATTGTCATATGGAAACAGCCCCTATCCCAATCCCAACACCAGAGGTGTATGCCCCCAGTAAGCCTTTGAAATAGGTTTGCCTTAGAATCTATCTTCAAACTTTTACAGCTTTATGTCGACACCAACAATTTCATAAAATTCAGTTGAGCCGTTTCGGAGCAGTTACAAACACTATGATACGAAAACATAATGTATATAGATTGAATTATTTAATAAAAGAAAATATCAACAACGAAAACTGAGAATATTTAAACAATAACGAGCTGCATCCTTATTTAGAAACACTCTCGGGCATTTTTTGAAGACCATTCCAAAGATTCATCACAATTAAATTAAGGGTTAGGAAAGAATAGCGGAAAAACATACAAACATTCATTTTCATTTACGTAATTATGTTCCCGGTCCTGCAACCCATGGGAACCTATTCCAGGGATAAAAAGCCTATGTCTTATTCCAGGCTATAATCTATCACTGTACCAAATTTCAATCAGATCGGTTCATTCTTTAGAGTCTAATTGAATAACAAACATTAAAACATCCAAACCTCTTTACAAACTTTTAAACGTATTAGCCAAATAGTAGGCAAGACGGTGCGGGGAGGGTCAGCGATTGCATGAAGCGATGCGAGGCGCTTGGATTTTGCTCTCGCGTCCGTATTTTTTTTCGATTACTCCTAAGATATTCGTTTAAATTATGTGGTGTAAAAGAGTAAAATAATGTGCATGAAATGCTTAAAGCCTCTGACTTATTTAAAATGATTAGGATTAATAAGGTATTTGCGTAAATAGCTTTCCAATTATTGCTTTATAATTACCCATTTTTTAAAGTAATAAAATGGATATAGTATGTTATCCTTAAGAGATAGACATAATATGCCAACGCGGACTTTTCTGCAGACCTATATAAGATACACATTTCCATCATACCTCATTTTGTTATATCTTAAAGGGTTTAGGCAGCGTTTTCGTTAAAAGCTCCCAGGCGGCTTATTTTTTTTGATACGTCTAACTAATGTAATTAAAAATAATATAATAATAATATCTTGGGCATAGGCCTATGAAAAGAGAGGCCTATGCCCAGCAGTGGGATGACAAAGGCTGTGGATGATGATGATGCTGATGATATCTTGGGACAGCTCACACACGGTCATCCGATCCTACACTAGGCAGAGCCTGTATTATGGCAACCAGACAACTGATAAACATACTTATATATTTCTAAATACATACATATTATAGATAAATTACACCCAGACACAGAACAAATGATCGTGCTCATCACACAATGATTTGCCCGTGGGAATCGAACCCACGACCTCTGGTTTAGCAGTCAGCGTCACAAACCATTAGACCAACAGGCCAGTCATTATATTTTAGCTAAAGTATACAAAAACTTGAACGTTTGTATACTAAAACCAATTCGAAGACACCATTCTATCCATTGGTGGTAACAGCAAAACAGCGTGAACACACAGACGCGGCGAAGGACTTCGAAGGCGATGTCGTGGTGGCCCAAAGGTTTTGACGCAAGTTGAAATCCGGGCAAGTACCTATATGACATCTTCAATGTCACACGTACTTTCTTAGGTCTCCTGAGACACCACGAACTAGAAAGTGAGAAAATTTTCGCCAATTATAAGAGTCTATGCCTCGACGGCTATTGCCTCAGTCCTGCGTCTACTAAGCCAAACATTACATGCCAAAAAGTTTTTAACACACTATCAAAGTAAAAATGTCACGTATCAATCTGATATATAAAGTGGAAAGATACTCACTCACTTATTAATAGGTAATTAGGTACTCAAAACAAAATTAGGGAACTCATTTTTTTAATATTCTGCCTTATTCTATAATTTTATGATCATTTGGTAAACAACGGATTAGACGGAATAATTAAACTGTTTTTTTTTTACTAAAAAGCATAAAGGTTTGATTTTCAAATTAAAAAAAAAAAGTAGAAACGGACTTGACTAAACGGATATAACAATACTGAACGTTAGAATTATATTTATCAAGGAGAAGTTTTATTATGAATATATTTTCTTCTTGCTTCCTAATTCTAAAAGGAATCCACATAAGTTCCGTACTTTTTATTTGCAGTATTTGATCTCCGTTCGGTTACAACTCTAATCAATAAGTGTGTATATCTCTTAAGGATGTCCATGTCTATCTCTGAAGGATAACATGTGTTTAATGGGATTTCAGGCTGAATGTTCCGGGCCACTGTAGAAATTCTATACAAACCTCGTTACTTATGTGACAATAAACACTAAAATACCATCACTTAAGTTAAAGTTGAAGTTGAAGAAGCCTTGCAAATGTTATTCGAGTTTTCGTTTGTATCTATGCGCTATAGTTTTAAACCCGCGATGCAAAAAGTAGGTACAAGTTTGACCGCTATGTGTGTCTGAGTGAACTGATTTGGATGCAGTTTTTATTTGAAAGCTTGGTTCTTGGCGATGGTTCTTATGTATATTTTATCAAAATCGATGCAGCCATTTATAAGGTATGGGGATGAAAGAGGGTTTAAAAATACAAATATTTTTAAATATACATAGGCATGATTTGTATATTACAATTAGACGTGTTTTATCAAAATCGGTGCAGCCAATTATTTATTTATTTGGATCTCCAACAAAGAAAGTACACAATAAATCACATAATACATGATATACATTATAAGGTTAGTGTACTCCTTCAATTACAGGAGACCACATCATGCACAATAATAGTTATCATATTACATAAAATAGCTTAACAAAAGTGGTTATTTAAAAACTAGAATTACATTCTTTTTGTTAAAAAAAGAGCATAATTACATTATTAAAAAAATATATGAAATAAGGTTGATATTGAAATGATAGACAAGTTAAACATTACAAATTAACATTACAAATTAATTAATTATCGAAACAAGATACCAATCGAATTATTTTATTACATTAATGATATATTATTACAGTTAAATATTTAAATATTGACATTATTGGATTAATTGACTTATACAAGTTTTATATTTGGATATGGAAGGTATGGGGGATGAAAGAGGGATAAAAAACCTAATATTTTTAAATATAAATAGGCATGATTTGTATATTACAATTAGACGTGTTTAACAAAATCGGTGTAGCCAATTACTAAATATGGTGATGAAACTGGGCTTGAGCGATCGAATATTTTCAAATATACCTTACCTCTAGTATCAAAAATGGAAGCGCATGATGTGTATTTACAATAAGATTTGTTTTATTGTACTATCACCGGACTACTACGCTTAGTCAGGTCAATTAATCTGAATTCAAGTAAACCAGAAGCACTTTGTAGGCCGTCTGTCTGTCAAGATTTTTTCTCAGAAATGCTTTTTGGTATCATTAAAATTATTAGAAGCCGAAAAATCTTACGTATTTAAAAAAAAAATAGTATTTCCCGGTTACAACTGTTTTCTTTTTCAAGTTATAGTTGATATGCAAAGTTTATGGACGTTCCTATTCTTAGTTGAAACGCATCATGGGCCGTGTAACTGGAACCATCACAAGAAATCTATATTATTATCTATACTAATATTATAAAGCTGAAGAGTTTGTTTGTTTGTTTGAACGCGCTAATCTCAGGAACTACTGGTCCGATTTGAAAAATTATTTCAGTGTTGGATAGCCCATGTATCGAGGAAGGCTATAAGCTATATGACATTACGCTGTGACCAAAAGGAGCGGGAGCATAAATGAAAAATGTTGCAAAAATGAAAAACCGTTGAAACTAAAACACGCGGACAAAGCCGCGGAGGCAGCTAGTTAATAATAAGTAGCACAAACAATTTATTATGGTTTTATCTTCCTGATATACCAAGATAAAAAACACCATTTCATTCATAATTAAAAATAACTTACTCTTGTATTGCTGTTGACTTAATACTCAAACAGCAGTCAATTTTAAGTCGCTGGTAAGAAGTCTCATGCCATATCTGACACTTAAATGTATTAAGTAGCGGCAAAGAGACTTCGAACGTCTTAACGTTAAATTGCGATTGAGTATAGTGTAAGTGTTTTAATTAAATTAAGTTTTATAATTTTCAAGAAAAAAAAATATCTTACGAACTTCTAAAAGTAAGGTTTTGATCTTAACTCACGGGTTATTTAATGACCGCGATTTACTCAATTTATATAAATATATATTAAAAATCCCGTATCACAGTGTTTGTAACCAAACTCCTCCGAAACGACTTGACCGTTTTTTATGATTTTTTCGTGTTTATTCGGTAGGTCTGAGAATAGGTCGTAAACTATTTTGTATACCCTAGTTTTTATATTTATATGGCATAACGACGTTTGCCTAGTCAGCTAGCAAACCTATATCAGAAGGTTGTATTTGTTAATTATAATATATTGTTAATTATTTTAACTTTTGAAGTTATTACAACTTACTCAAAAGTTTAAAGAATAATTTTAGCTATGATGTCAAATTTCAGTTAATACAATCCGAATGAAGATATAACTTGAGTTTGTTCGCTTCAAGTTAAACTTGAAGGGAATAAGCTGTTACTACAGTGTTTTATTCCCGTGTTCATAATTTTACGATGTTTTAAATTCACATGTAAAATTATGGATGCAATGTCTTTAGCGTTTTACTCTTGACGGACAAACTGGACAAGGACATTTAAATGTGACTTTTTTAACGTAAAAATGCTAACAATTATTTTTAAATTTTCGCGTAAACATCTATCTTTACGCGGAAAATCACTTAAATCAATTAACGTGCTTATTACATTTTTATTAAATTTTGCGTGTTTATTCGGAAGTTTAAAGAATAACCTTAGCTATAATTTCAAATTTCAGTTAATACAAACCGTATGAAATTATAACTTGAGTTTGTTCGCTTCAAGTTAAACTTGAAGGGAATAAGCCGTTACTACAGTGTTTTATTCCCGTGTTCATAATTTTACGATGTTTTAAATTCACATGTAAAATTATGAATGCAATGTCTTTAGCGTTTTACTCTTGACTGACAAACCGGGCAAGGACTTTTAAATTGATTTTGACGGGCCTGTTGGTCTAGTGGTTAGTGACCCTGACTGCTAAACCAGAGGTCGTGGGTTCGATTCCCACCCAGGACGAATCTTTGTGTGATGAGCACGATCATTTGTTCTGTGTCTGGGTGTTATTTATCTATTATATATGTATGTATTTAGAAACATATAAGTATGTTTATCAGTTATCTGGTTGCCATAGCACAGGCTCTGCCTAGTTTGGGATCAGATGACCGTGTGTGAGATGTCCCAAGATATTATATATTATTATATTAAGATATTATATTATAAGATATTATATTATAAATATGACTTTTTTGTTGTAAAAATACTAATAATTATTTTTTTATTTTCGGCTAACCGTCTGTCTTCACGCGGAAAATCACTTAAATCAGTTAACGAGCGTACTTACAGCTAAAAAGTGGATGACTAAATGACTGCCCCAAGCATGTATAGCAATTTCACATTAACTTGTAAAATTAAAGTACTTATTCAAGAATTATTTTGTGTTTAATTTGACACCATAGCTAAGCTAAGCTATGGTGTCAAATTTCAGTTAATACAAACCCAATGAAGATATAACTCGAGTTTGTTCGCTTCAAGTTAAACTTGAAGGGAATAAGCCGTTACTACAGTGTTTTATTCCAGTGTTCATAATTTTACGATGTTTTAAATTCACATGTAAAATTATGGATGCAATGTCTTTAGCGTTTTACTCTTGACGGACAAACTGGACAAGGACTTTGAAATATGACTTTTTTATTGTAACAATTATTTTTATATTTTTGCGTAAACGTCTGTCGTCACACGTAGAAGCACTTATAGCAGTTAACGAGCGTACCTACTTACAGCTAAAAAGGAGATAACCAAATGACTGCCCCAAGCATGTATATGAATTTCACATTAACTTGTATTAAGTATTCATTCAAGAATTATTTGGTGTTAAATAATTTCCGAAAACTTTTGTGAATGTTAGACACAAAAAAGTATCTTAATTGCTTTTTAAGTTTTTTTTTATTGACATGACAAGGTCATAAGGAGGAGTCATTTCGCTTTTCCAAAATGTCAGTTCGAAACTGTAGGAACTTATATCGATTTTAGAATTGGCCATCGAGAGTTTTTAGCGGAAATCGATAGAATTTAATTCGGTGGCCATCTTAAGCTATTCGGCATTACATTTTGATGGGTACCATGTTTGTACATTGCTGGGGGAGTCGTCCTTACTTCTATTTAGTCAACTCTTTTGCTTACAATCGGCACAACCGGCAACTAGCGAAGCGCGCACTCTATGCTCGCTTATGTATACTTTAAAGCGGGGAATTGGGCCTGTCTGTCGCCACTATACACTACACAGACTTATCAGTTTGTCCGACCGGCTGCACGATTAGTTGTGTTTTGCTTACACATTACAATGACAACGAGCGAAGCTTTTTATCTTCCAGAAACATGAATGTTTTGTATTATGTTAAAATAATATCCTAGAATGTTTCATTTTCTATGTTAAGACTGGCCTAGTGACCTTAATGACTGGCACACCCTGACTGCTCAACCGGAAGTTGTGGGTTCGATTCCCACCCAGGACAATGCTTTGTGAGATGAGGATGATAATTTGTCCTGCGTTAGAAAATTAAATATTTAAGTATGTTTATTATCAGTTGTCTGGTTGCCATACTACAGGATCTTCTTAGTTTGGAATCAGATAGCGGTCTGTGAGTTGTCCCAAGATATAAAAATATAATAAAAAAAAAAAAAAAAAATAGTTAAACCAATTTTAACTCTACAATTCGATAAATAATGAAAATAGGGACGCCTGTACTGGTTGCTCTTGGTTCTGTGAGCAGACAGCCCGCGGTGAGCATTCACGTACAGCCATTTCGATGCCCGCGGAGGCAAAATGAGATAGCGCAGCTTTGCAACAGGCCAGTCTGCCAGGCTGACTGCGACGGTCCTTCACTAGGAAACATTGCACAGACCTATAGTAGCGGGCATGTCTGTGTAGTCAATTCCCCGCTTTAACAATGCCGATAAGACGGTGTCGCGAGTTCATCTCGATAGTACATATGATAGTTTTCGGAGTGTCTTTTTTAGAAGTGAGTTTTTAATATGTGAGTGAAATATTACATGTGTGTGAACTAAATAAATTCATTCATGGGTAAGTCGTACATTATAATATTTTAATTATTAGTTACGCATTAACGCATGTGGAGCAAATATTTGTAATTAAATACAAATAGTAGAAAGAAACATTCGTACATTATATTTAATGATATCTATGCAAGGGAAATTGAAAAAATCGGAAAATAGTATCAATTTCTATAATAGGTTTTATTGATGGTGTATTTTTTGCCTCAATTTGTTTCTGATGCTAATGACCATTAGTTTTGTTCTAACATATTGTACCTATTTCAGAAATCAGAAAACAAATCAATAATTTTGAACGTTATCGAAGACAGTCAATTGTTGAAAGAATTTGACGGTATACGAAGTATGGCAGAAAGAAATGCTAGTTCCTCGAATAGTTCGAGTGATGTATTTTACGAGCAACGACGGAAAATGAACAAGGATCACTGAGGAATTTAATCCTTGTGTCGCGGAGGGTTTCACAATTATTCAAATCACAGGCACAAAGAACACCCAGACTTAGAAAAAACATTTGTGGTTCACACTGGCGTAATACGTGGAGCGGACTGGGTATGAAAAGGAAATATCTATTTAGTCCACCAGATAGATAAAATAAGAAAAAAAACTCGTATTTTTTCTTTTATCAAATCAATGAAAAATGGTGAAGTAAAAGCGCTTTAAAGTTCTGGAGTGGGGAGATTGTCGTCACAAGCACTGGGGCTATTTTTACCCACAAGTGCCGTCTCACTTTTGGGTAAAAATAGCACCAGTGCTCAGCCCCAAGTGACGTCACGCGACATTTCCCTTCACTGTATCTTCTTCATCGTTTGATTAATTAAAAATATTATATTAAATTTAATCTTATTAAATTAAATCTAAATTTAATAAAAAAATATTTTTAGTTTTAATATACGTTTTAAGTATTTTAAATATGTGTTATAAGAACACGTCGGTTTATCTTCGGGCTGTATTAGTAGAAGGTTAAAATTTTCACATGGGTTGTATTTTGCAGTTAAAACAAATGCTACTATTTGTGCGACCTTAACAATCGCCGTAAATCTTGTACCGTAATACACAACCACATACAATTATAAAAAGTGAGTAGTACCTACTATCTCCTAAATATATGTAAATACAGAGAAAGCTTAAATAATTAAAATATACGCCCCTCGATAATTTTGCGAACATTACAAAATTTTCAAAAATTACAACTGGTAAAAATCAAATGCAAAAGAACAAATTTATAGAATAATTTTTGCTCAATTTTACGAAAGCAACAAACAGTTTTAATTCTTTAATAATAGTACGGAACCGTTTGTTTGTTAGTCCACCAGGCAATAGGTTCGTTTTTTTATTTGAGATCATTTTTATTTGGGACATATAATTTTCGGACAGTGTCTTTTTTGGAAGTGAGTTTTTGCCTAAATAACTTAGTGTTTGTTAAGTGAGTGTGTGTGTGAGTTTGAAATATTACATGTGTGTGTGTGTCTCTAAAGTATCAATTTAAAATGAGGTTTGACACTTTGAAATTTCCAACTGTAAATATAAGTTTGTAATCGGAAAAATTCTAACAATTGATTTTACAGGTTTTATTGATGGTGTTATGTTTGCCTCATTTCTTTCAGATGCTAATGACCATCAGTTTTGTTTCTAACATATTGTACCTATTTCAGAAATCAGAAAACTAATAATTTTTTTTCAGCGTAATCGAAGATCAATAACTGTCAATTGTTAAAAGAATTTGACGGTATACGAAGGATGGCAGAAAGAAATACTAATTCCTCGAATTATAATGATGTATTCTACGAGCAAGGACGGAAAGAGACCAAAGATCACAAATTTACAAAGCTAAGTGTTACAATTATCACTATATTATTTTTAGTTTTAATACAAGTTTTAAGTATTTTAAATGTTTTATAAGAACATGTCGGTTTATCTTTGGTCTGTTTTGGTAGAACGTTGAAAATTCCCCACAGTGTATGTGTGTGTATTTTTTGCAGTTAAAACAACAAATGCGATTATGCCGCTATTATTACACAACCACATGAAAAAAATTAAAAGTGAGTAGTACCTACTATCTCCTAAATATATATACATATAGACAAGATGCTGGAGCTATATATATTGGAAATATTTTCCCCTCTATATTTTTGTTCAATTTACAAAAGTGTAAAAAAACACGTTGATACATCTTTTAAATGTATATTATTCTATATACGTATATAAATATTTACACAACTTACGGAAGTTCCTGTTTACACCTTTGTAATATTATTAAAAACATATATTATTTTATTTACACTTTTATTCATTACCATATCATCAACTTTAATCGTTCCCCGCATTATCATCATTTGAATGAAATGGCTTAACCCCTTCATTAACATGCATGCGATCTACCATATCTTCTGAGTTCTGTGCACGTCTGTGTTTTAATTCTAAATGATTTTAACCATCTGTCATAGGCCGTGAATGTTCATGTGTCATGCATGCAATAATCTATTTGTTAGGGACCTCTTTGCATGCAACAACATATGGAGAATTAAATTCAGTAATACGATTACGATTAGTGTGACATCCAGTCCTATCTGTAGCTATTTTCATCCATCATACTGTATACCTACATACAATTCTCTTTCAGTCATGATCATCTGGATACAGTCTCCTGTGTATGTATATACTCAATTATTTATGTATCTGTAATATTTTATCCATATTTTAATTATATATATGAATTAAAATGGCTTAGTTTTAATACAAGACCTTTGTTTCTTGTTGGACGATTTCCTTATTATAATATATTAATGTATTTGAACGATTTACTATACAATGTAAACAAAACATCGCGTAACAGTTTTCAGGGTCCTCCGACTTGTGTCAGTTGATATTTTTCCTTACTAGAGATAGGAATTTAAAGTTAATTTATACAACGTGTCGTTTTGCATTCTCGTCAGAAAAAAACAGAATTATCCTGTTGCGTTTGCGGTAGGCTGTGTCTTATATCTGTGTGTGTAAAAGAGCAGTTACAGTGTGGTATCACACGGGCCACTTTTTGTATGCATGCCGATTTCCGAAAATTAGAAAAAATAAAAGAAAATACTTATTTTATCAGATCATTGAAGATCGAGAATCATTAGCATAGTTACCTCCTTAAATTTGATAGATAGTGAGATAGAGAGATAGAGATCTAGTAGGGAAACTATTTACTTTTACTAATTTAAAAAACGCGAATTAAAATCAAATAAAAAAAATGACATAAATGATGGAGACGCGTATTCAAAACTTGTTTATTAACTGACTTGTCTAAATAAAATGCAGTGAGTACGTTGCAGTTATCTAATTATTACGGTAAGATAATTTTAATACTTGTAATTCATTTAAATAACTACCATTGCTACGTCTTTTAAGGCAATGCATATATTTAAAAGCTTTTATAAACATTTATATCCTTTGAAAATTGTTACATAACATATTTTCGTTTCATCAACAGACAAGCTTTTTGAGACAACAAGTTCGTGAGTAAACGAGTGTTGCTATCAACATAAAATGTATGAAATAATGGTAACCCGGATGGTAAGTTCTTATCTCACTTCTGTCTCGGTGTTACTATTACAAAATAATAATATGTCCATCTTCTAGTACCAAAAGAAAAACAATGTTTTACTATCCAATAATTATTCATAAGTTCAAGTGTTTCTACTTTTAATTCATTGTTTATTTTTTACAGTCTATTTAGGCTACTGATTATTTATATTTATTTACATAAAGGTGACAAAAATAATGTATTTCTTAAACAGTCTAATATTTTTTTCATTTTTTTTTCCTATTATTACGTTCACCAATTGGCAATATTCCTAAAAGTGGTAACACTAAGATTAACATTTTTAATAGTGACAAAAATATTGCTTTTCTTTGGGACTTATATACTGTATATATTTATATATATATTTATTTATTTTATACTTGGAGCGTCCCGTTTCAGGACCTATCGGAAAAAGAGTCGGGACATTGGATATATTTTAATTCGGAGTATAAACTATCTGTGCTCAAAATTTCGTCTAATTCGGTTAAATGCTTCTGTGTGAAAGAGTACCAATTATCCAGTCATCCATTGTCACAAACATTCACGTTTGAACTATTATTATTAAAGCCACTTTTAAAGGTTCTCACTGGCGCGTTGAGCAAGTAGTCGCAGGTTCGGGTCCTGCCTGAGGTTTAAGTTTTTCTTTCTACTATTTGTATTTAATCACTTTTAAAATGGACTTTCTATGGTCTCGATGTATGTCGTGGTAAAGTATATTAAACGGGGCAAAAAAACCACAGTCGGGAGCATGCAGATATGAGGTATACTATCAATAATGTATGTATTAATTATCTATCTATCTATATATATTATTTCTTATACTTGTTGAATTTGTTTACAGTTCAAAGTAAGGTAAATGGAGCCTAAACTTGAGATGTGAATAATAAAATTAATTTTTATTTTAATACTTTAGAAAAATAAATGAAAACCATACAATATATGAATGTTTTTGGCATTAAGAGTTGAAAAGTAACATAAGGTTTTTCCACAGGTATCAGCAGTGGAGCTTGGAGCAGGAGTCGTCGGAGAGCGAGCTGATCGCCATCCCGGAGACTAGCGATAAGTCCGACACCACCGTACACGGCAGTACGGCACCGGTGAGTGAGCTATCCGGCTGGATCCTTTTATCTGGATTTTCTGAACCTATTGCCATTGTACCTTTCATAGTAAAGATCGTACAGTCTGTCTGGAAACATGCGTTTGCTGTTATATTGACAATTCTTCTGTAGTCTGGTTTTAATGTTTTCTTTGATTCATCATAAGATATACGAAAAAAAAATAGGTTTAGAAAATGTGGATGAAAGCATTTATTCAATTTTCAATGACTATATTTAAGACGGCTTAGCTTAATGAGCGTCAAGTTTGGCTTTAGCGCATTTTCAGTCAGCTTGAGCATCAAGCTTGGCTTTATTCTGCTGACATGTTATTACAATGGAAAAGTACTTGTGTATTAACAGGCCCCTGTATTTTAGGGTTCTTTCGACGAGCCGTCACACTATGAGGACCCGCCAAAGGTAGAAACGCCAGCCACTACTACCGCTTATCCTCCGCTCAGTAAAATAGTAAGATTTAGAATATTTGCCTTCTTTTTGCATGGTTTTCTTTTATTTAAATCTAGTTTTAGCATAGCTGCTCATGGCTTGACTACATACATTGGTTATTGAAGCTGAGAACGCGAGAAAACAACACAATCAAGCTTTTACTCTGGTCATTGACACAGTATCAACGAAGCCAATCATCATCATCTAGCCTTTGCGACTAACAGACGATGAATGGAGTATCATGTGGAAGGAAGTCTCTTTTTGTGACTAAATAAACATTCAACGAAACCAGAATTATTCACTTGTTTAAAGAATTAAAAACTGAAATAATGTAAAATATTTTTACGTTAACATTGTCACCTGAAAATGAATATGGACGCTGCTTCATCGAAAATCGAAGGTGAAATATTTCAGCAAGTTCTTGCAAAATGTTATAAAAGATAGCGTCACGGCACCTTCGAAGATTGAGGATCGAACTTTTAAGGACCTTTAAGGAAATGCTTGAATAGAAATATCCGTGATATATTTTCAGACAGCCATAGGGTCCCGATCAGCGCACCAGCTGTCAACCAGCTCCTCAGTGTCAATAGGCAGCGATTCTTCCAACCTGTAAGTATAAAATACCTGATATTGTGTACAGCACATAGAAAAATTGGAGCTGCTGGAGTTGTACGCCAAAAAACAGGAACAAATTTCAAACATCAATACTTTTTAATTTAAAATGTATGCATCAGAATTTGGATAGTGGAATACCGAATGATGGCACAACTTATCTGAGACCTATGTCCAGCAATAAGCCTTAGATATGCTGAGTTGATTAATTGAAGCGAGATATTTTGTCAATGGACAACTTTAATACAAAATGTTCGTGTTAGGTAGCTCGATTTATTGAAGATATTTTCAAAATTTGTTGTTTATTCAGTTAAAACGAATTAAAATGTTTTTATGTGTCGTAATAGGAAATCAACGCCTATGAGTGGTCAGTCAGTGGAGATCTGGCCGGACCAAATACATCAGCAAGCGTCGCCGCGAGCTAAGATACTAGGCAAGCAGAAGAGGATTATCGGTATGGAATATTCTACTTTAGCTTGGATCAAGAGATTCTTAGCCCTTCAGGAGTGGAGTAAAATTAATTGTAACTGGTCTGTATTTTATTAATAATAAGTTTCCGCGTCGATAAGACACAATAAGTTAATCTCGTTTGCCAGTCAAAGGATTTCGAGATATTCCAGGCTTGCATTTGCATCGTCCATTTTTACCAAAAAAAGAACTTATGACATCGCACGGTGGACAACTAGCATGGTAGATTTAAGAAGAGACCTATACTGGAAGAAAAGGAGCGACCTATAGACCTTATAGTGGCCACAAGTTGGTGATTCCAGGCTAAAATGATGATGATTTATACTATTAAGGTATATAAAGTGATGTACTTAAATACTACAAGCTACTTTTCATTTGGCAGTGGGTAGCAGCACATCACCAGATACAGCTCCGTCCTCCAACGGTGACAATCAGTTCGGGCAGTGGCCGAACGCGCGCTCTCCGCCGCAGCACCACATCAAAAGCCCTGGTGAGTTTAAGAAATATTTATTTTGTCCTTGATTTATGTATCCTTTGGTTAACAAGACTTGTGGTTGAATGATAAAATTAGGAAAAAAAAAGACTTTAAGAACAGTGCACATAAGACGGTTTTAGTAAACGGTTTAAGACATTAATTTTATTGTACCGAATGCTTTTAAAACGATATGGGATAACATGCATTTTTACAAAGATTTAATTGTGAAATTTCTGTTTTTTTTGTCTATTTGAGCAAGACCAAAATATGGGCCTACATTTCCAAGCAATATACTTTAACTTTCTTTTCTTTCATCCTATTAAGCAGCTGTCCCCCGCGCCTTTTTTCGCGTGTTTTAGTTTCAACAGTTTTCATTTTTGCAACATTTTTCATTTATGCTTCGCTCTTTTTGGTCGCAGCGTATGTGTTATGCCTATAGCCTTCTTCAATAAATGGGCTATCCAACACTGAAAATATATTTCAAATCGGACCACTAGTTCCTGAGATTAGCGCGTTCAAACAAACAAACTCTTCAGCTTTATATATTAGGATAGATAAACAAGAATTCCTCCTATCGCCCTTCTCTATAGCCAAGAACGTGGGCTACGCGTACGCGTCGCCCGAGTCCCCGCTGTCGAAGATGGAGGTGGCGTGGAGCGCGCCGGCGCCCGTGCTCACGCCGCACTCGCACCAGCCCTTCCACATACCACCGCCGGAGAGGTAAGGCTGGCATCTGGTTTTATATTACTATAAAAAATACGTTGACCAATAAAACAAATGTACTTCGTATTTGTACATAGATTGCTGCCAATCGGTCCGAAGCCTAATAAGGAGCAATACCCAGTGTTCAACGCTCTTGTGGACCGTGTCAGGGAGGCATTAAGTCTACCACCAGGTAAGTTCACGGGAAATTGACTGTTCTTGACTTGATTTTAAAGACTCAAATACTATGTTACAATATTTCGATGAAAATTACTTATTCTAAGACATTTTGGTTTTGTACAGATGACTCAACGGATAAGACAGATTCTTCTCGCTCTGATGGGGACGCTACCCCCACTCCCACTCCTACCAGCCGGCCCCTTGATCTGAACAAGAAGAGCACTACTGAACCTAGCAGGTATTTGACTATAAAACTATATTACATTAAATATGTATTTCATAATATATTAGTCTGATTTTTTTTTATGAAATAGTTCATCTTTACTGTCTTGAACATAGAGTTCAAATAAAAATAGTACTATATTTGCAGGTCTCCACGACGGTTAGCGCGGCAAGTAGCGCAGGCTGGGTCACCTCCACATGCTGTCGGTATGTACGACTTTTGTACCAATAATAAATTATATGAATCTCTAGTCCCTGGTTTCCGTAACGTACAGTCTTTTAGAAAGCAGGGGATTAAAGCATGCCGTGTAATTAATTAGTTTATTTAGTACTGACGACATTTAGCATTAATCGCCAACCCGCACTGAGCAAGCGTGGTGATTAATGCTCGTTCCTTCTCTATATGAGAAGAGGCCTGTGCCCAGCAGTGGGACATTTATAGGCTGGTATTATTATTATTATATATATTATTATTATATAGTACTGACGACCTGTGTCAAGTGGCGTACACACCGGTTTTCAAGGTATCGCCAGCTCTGTGGTCCCGGGTTCGATCCCGGACGGGTCAATGTAGAAAACCACTTTTCTACATTGTCTTGGGTCTGGGTGTGGTACTTTCGTTGTCTCTGAATTCTATAAGACGCGTGCTTTAGCTACTTAGTTTGGGTTCAGAGCAATGTATGTGATGTTGTCCACATTTATTTATTTAGTGTTGGTGTTATGAGTACAGTGTAACATGTGTTGTGTACGCGCGCAGAGTGCGGTGGCTGCTGGTGGGAGCGCGAGTCGCGCGCGGGCCGGCGCGCGGCGCACGCGCAGCCCGCCCCGCGCGGGCCCGAGCCGCAGCTGTGCTACCGCTGTGAGTACGCACCACACAGCTCGCGCCGTGGGATATCAATCCACGCCATAAACATAGAGAATCAACTGAGCGTTCCAACCGAACGAGTGTCGCTACGTCCGCACAAGGTGACGAGTGTCTATTGCGACCCGCTAATACGAGCCCTTCAATGGGTTTGCCATTTGGCCTTCAGCATATCTTGGCATTTGCCTGGATGTGTGGCTGTTGTGTTATTAACAGTAGGGGCGCCGCGGTCGCTGCTGTGCAGTGTCCGCTTCTTCACGACGCCTCGGCGGTCAGTCACCCGCCAGGTGAGGCCTCCGGTTGCCCGGAGGAGGCCCGGCGAATGACGACCAGCGACAGAGGCATCGGCTTTTGTGGCGTGTAAGTTCCCCGTCCGCAACGGTTCCAAAGGTAGCCGGTCACGCATTGGACTAAAGGAAATAATCCTGCGCGTTCTGTATTCAGTTGTATAATTAATACAGACCGAAAACGAGAGAGACAAAGCGAATGTGCAGCTAGTAGTTGTCTCTTTCTAGTATTCTGAAAGGTTCGCGTCACTGGCGATCAGTAGTGTATCGTATTACAGGCTTGCAGAAAACAGACAGGTAGTGGTCGCACAGTTACTTTTTCTCTTTCTGGAGAGGTAACTTTTGTAAAGATAACGCGCAGTCTATTCTCTATGTCTATGGACCGCGCCAAATACCACGGCGCGACGACAAATATTCGTTCCAAGTCTGGGTGACTGTGCATGTAATTTGAATGTTTGTGAAACCCTTCACAACATACATGTTTTATGTTTTTTATACGCTTTCTAAAGTTTTCGTTCTTATTTTGGTGTCTAATAGGTGCAGAATGTGGCACTGCAGCCGAACAGTACAGTGATGAGGAGTTGGGTCTCTGCATTATAGTGTTAGCTACGTTCGTACATCGAGAACCAGCCGCCGCTGCTGGGATGCTTCCGGCACTGCTACATAATGTCAGCAGGTAATCTGAACCTTAGTGTCTAGGGAATATGGTTGATATTTAACTTTTTGATTTTGCTATCGATCTAATCCCAATCAATAGGGTTTTGGTACATAATCTTCTGACCCTCTCTGTCCATTGCAATATCCTTCATTATAAAATTTTCAATTATTCTGTAATTTTCGTGTAAACTAAATTAGTTATAAATGCGAATGTCATTGGTCGGTGCAGGGTAGTGCAGCTGGGCAACTACTCGTGGCAGGCGGAGACCAACACGCGGCTGCCGGGCAGCGCGGTGTTCGTGGCGCACCAGTTCCTGCGCTGCGTGCTGCACCAGCTCGCGCCCAACAACGTGTTCCTGCAGATATTCCTGCAGCGGACGCCAGGTCAGTGCGTACGCGCCTGCTGCACATCGCAGGCCTGCCTGAACTGCGAGGACAGCTTACTTATTTACACAGATTGACTAATCCTTTAGTGACTAATCGTGACCACTTCCAGGTTTCTTCAGGGCCAGTTCATCAGTCCCCAACATAAATTCTGTATCAATAATTCGATCCTAATTCTTTTTAGTTAGAAAGACCCCATTATTTTAAACGGTAAAGTGAAACGGAGACAACAAAATTTAGTAGCACATTTCAAAATTTTATAAGAAGTGCTTGGTATTTAATTAAATATTTTTGTTACAGAGAAACAACGACAGATGTTCTTTAAGAGCATAGCCCAAGCTTTTGTGGATTTCAACGAGTTGTATCCCTGCGGTCCACTCCAGTTGGTTGTTGAACACCTCAACTCTAAGAAGACATTACCAGTTGATGTAAGTAAGCCTTGGCCCTACCCACACAAAAATAGAGAAGGAAGGATATGAGGAGGAGAGATTACCATTAGAAATTCATTCAAAAAAAAATTCATGATTCTGATTAGCCGCGTACTGACCAAGCGAGCAGCCTCGCGAGGCTGCCTCACGAGGCAAATCCTCGGTCGGTCAGGACGTGCCTCGCCCGAGCGTGCCGCGGCCCGAGCCAAACGTTGTCGGTTTTTGTCGATGCTCAAAGGCGCCTCAGGACGTTTGCCGCGCTCACTCAAGACGGTAGTGTTTTGCCTCGCTTATTCGTTGCGTGTTAGTTGTGCGTCATGGATAAAGAACTGTGTCTTAAATTAATACAACTAAATGGTGAATATAGACTACTTTGGGATGCGCAATGTCCAGATTATAACATAAAACGTACAACATAAAACGTTTAGTTTTCTGTTTTCTTTTTTTTGCAAGACTTAGAATTATTAAAAAGGCAGTGGTAGCGACAGCTTTCCGAATGTGCGGCCTCATGGTGGTCTCAGGCAAACTATACGCACGCGCGGTCTCTATTCGACTTCAAGTTAAACTGAGCGTCGATGCTCACGATGGCTCGGCCTTGATGCTACTAACCAAGCGAGCGGCCTCGCGCGGCAGCCACGGATTAGAACACTTACAGACCGAGGCCGCCTCGCGCGGGATGCGTACCGCGGCAAATGTCCGAGGCTGCCTCGCGAGGCCGCTCGCTTGGTTAGTACACGGCTATTCAAGGAAATTTGTCGTTTGTTTAGACAGTATTCAAATTAATAGAATCATGGTTGTAACTTGTTAAACTGTGAAGAGGGAGCTGTATGTGCAATCCATGTAATTAGTAGGGTGAGTGTGACATAGGGTGGCAGCTAAGTGTGCGGGGTGTTGCAGCAAATGACGGTGATCGCGGGCAACATCGCCATGTACCTGGAGTGCCTGGCGCCCGAGGCGCTGGGCCCGCTGGGCGCGTGCGCGGCGCTGGTGCAGCAGCTGGAGGCTCTGCTGCGGGCCGCTGCACTGCTGCTGCACCAGCTGGACGACGTGCTGCCGCTGCTGCGCGCCGCCACCGCCGCGCTCAAGGTCCCCGGCGCCGTGCAGCACAAGGTCGCTCTCTTATTCCTTACAGATTACTGACTCAACGCTCCACGGAGTGTGCAGTCGCAGGTTCCGTTCCTGCCTGAGGATAAAAAAAAACCTTCTATTTGTATAATTTAAAAAAAAAAACTGACATTAATTTTTTGTCTAATATTAACAGAACGTGATTGGTTACCAAAAAGTTTACAACCAATGAAAGAATTTGAGATCACCCGGGGTTAATAAAAACCTACATACCTATTCTATGATTGGAACAATTTAGCAAAGTTTTCCATCCACCCATTTGCCAATAAAACAAATTGATTCACACAGCGATTTCTGAAATTTACGCAAATTTTACTAATTAAAACCTTCAAAAGAAATTCAACATAAACTTACCCCGTCTTGACTATATAAATAAAAAAACTTCACCTTAACCAACTACTAATTTTACCTCATTTCCTCCAACAGAGCATCCTCGAACCAATTTCCAAGATCATTCAATACGGGGCGCAGAACTTCGTATTAAAACTCTCCGTCATATCTGAGATGAGCCTAGTGTGTACTCGTGTGTTCTCCCGCGACCGCGACAAGCTGATGGTCTGCCGTGTCCTGGTGTACGAGCTGGTGCAAGCTCTGAGAACCAAGACCACCATCCCTGATGATAACCTCTTCATATTAATACAGTTCGTGTTGCAAGGTGAGTCGAAGTCATTTAGATTTGTATTTCTTTTTTGTGATGAAATATTCTTTTCAAGTTTACTTTTATATGTCGTTTATTCATTGCACATGTTGCTACCTTGTCAGCCCATAGACGTCTATGACCTCTAACAATTCCTGACCGAAAAATGATCAGATATGAGGCTGTAGCTAATTATGTAATACAATAAAAGCTACACGTGCTAGCGTATTTGCAAGACATGGCACTATTCTCTTAGGTCCACAATAATATGGGGCGTGTTTATAGATGTACATAGATGTGTATATGTCGTAGCCAAATCGTAAAATTGGTCATTTTATGATATGCTTGGCTTTTTCATGAAATAGAGTCGTTTCATGATATGGTCAGCCACATCATGATATGGCCTGGCTATTTCATGATGACATGAGTTTTTTGTTGTGCATTATGGAGGCGGACAACATTTCTAACAAAAAAGTCTATAAAAATGAATCAATTGAAGAAAAAAATAAAGTGCCTTTATTTTTGACACATGAGTTATAATGTAAAATAATCTTGGAGTTCGGAACGTATTTCACGGGTTAGTAGTTAAATAAAGGTTAATTAGTAGATATCGTTCTCTAATATTAGTTTTTACGGATAACCTATTAAAATTAAAGCTATTTAATTGTTTCAATTATCTATTGATCAAAAATACTCAGATAATACGAATTCTAGTCTCTTTAAAGTTTTTTTTTTTTATTTTTATGTTATACAACAAATAAAAGAAAGTAGGGTGACCACGCAAAAAAATCCATGGACTTCAAATTGGACATCAAAATATGACTTAATGTAAAATGAAGGTGAAGAGATGTCATTTTTTTTAAAGAAAAATTGTGGACGGTTCTACTATTCGTACCTATATAATGATAATAATATTATAAAACACTGAAAACTTTTTTTTAGCTTCAGTTTAAAACCGTGGTTAACTTAAACAAGCAATTTATTTTGTACTTAACTACAACAAAAAATGTTTAGAAAGAAAGAAAAAAGAAAAAACAACATTCATTGTTATTTAATAAGTTCTTTCTTTTTAATTTAACCTCTGACATCATTGTCATCCTATATTAACGATATGGCCAAACGTGAATTGAAATATCAGCAAACGTTGACATTTAAACGATATGGTCAATTTCAGCTGGCCATATCATGAAACGGCTCTATTTCATGAAATGGTCAACCATATGATGAATAGGTCAATTGTACGATTTGGCCACGACATATAGATGTACATTTACGACGTATTTGCGCTTAGGCCACGGCTGCCGCCTGGTGCTGCCGCCGCAGCTGTGCGGCGAGCTGGCGGCCGGCGGCGGCGACGCGCGCGACGTGGCGGCCGGCGCCGTGGACTGCATGCGCCCGCACCTGCCCGACATGATCGACCTGCTGCACGACCCGCACCTGCTCAACAAGATCAAGGTACTCACACGCCACTAACAACTGCTACTTAAGGCCGATTGATGAAGCTGCGTCTAGGTGTCAACTGGTATTTCTACTATCGAACTGTTCTATTTAGTTCATCAGTTCGCAAAGATAATGTCCTAAAACGTTTGGCTAAGATCCAGAGAGCTAAAACACTGTAAAGGCAACGCATTTCAAAAATCATTTTACCAGAAAAAAAAAGTGACGTAAAAATATTAGGCCGATGTCCAGCAAACTGTCTCAATTTGATAATATTTTCGTTCGTGAACAGAATAACAGAAATATATAATTAATGCACAATTTGAGCAAACACTTATTCTAACAACATTGACTTCAATCAGAAACATAACAAAATCACTTAAAATCTTTTTTTGTGTCCAGGGCTCCGTCTCAAAATCCATCGTGAACCGCAACCTAATCTGCTTGAACGAGGACACTTTAGGCGCTATAGTGAAGGGCGGGATAGCGCAGTACGTGGCCATGGAGCTGGCGCTGGAGCACAGCCGCGGCAGGACCGACCGCGCTCCGCCCGCCAGGCACATGACGCCTTGGCTTAGCGCATCCTTGCCAGGGTAAGGAACTTGAAATAACTGTCCCTTCTAGTGAGACTTTTTTTGAACTACCTTGTACCCTTGACTTACCAGCTTTTGCACCTACAATTTAGCTGAGACTTTGTAAATTGGAATTTTAAGGGGTCAGCATGGTCGAAAACGGCTAGGATGTCCTTATAATTATCAGTGTATTTGTAATTCAAAAGTTTAATAATGGTAAACCGTGGAACACTGCTATCCAGTGGACTAAATAATAGGCATTTTATTGACGCTCACGGACTAAATAAATTAACATAATTGTTAGAATGGAAAATTTTGCGTCTAAGTCTTTAGCCGCACTTGAATAGAACGTTATAATTGTTCTGAAATGCTTACAAATGATTTGTGATCTTCTTAATTTTTTTTGTATCTTCATTTTATCATCTGGAGTTGACTTGACTGTCTCTTCGACTTGTTCCTTGCCTAGTGACCATTCTTCCGTCTATAGATAACATAAGTGTTGTATTTTAAATGATTTAATTTTGTATGTGTCCGGGCAGGTCCCGCGAAGTGTGCGAGTGCGTGAGCCGCGTGCGCCTGATCTCGTGGCTGGTGATGGGCGCGCTGTGCAACAGCCGCACGCAGCAGCCGGCGCACGCGCAGCCGGCGCACCTGCACCAGCCCGTGCCGCAGGACGCCACCTGCCACATCACCGACTACATACAGGCACACACTTTTTTATTAATAAATAAATTTGGGCAACATCATATACATTGCTCTGAACCCAAAGTGAGTAGCTAAAGCGCGCGTGTTATGGAATTCAGAGACAACGAAGTTACCACAAGCACCCAGACCCGAGACAATGTCGAAAAGGGGTTTTCTACATTGCCCGACCGGGGATCGAACCTGGGACTTCAGAGCAGGCGACACCTTGAAAACCGGTGTGTACGCCACTCGACCACGGTGTTCGCCAAAACACTACTGCCTTATCCTTCTTGCTTACACTGCTTGCCATGCCCGACGTAAATCAATGAATAGACTTCGGGTTTAAGGCGGTTCGTGCAAAGTAAATATGTACTGGTGGGGTCACACCACAATCGAATCATGCAAGTGTGGTATTTTGCCCCAAATCATGACACATTTACTGAGTTACGCAGCGTGTCCAACATCAGTACACGCGATGACCTTTACAATGCTGTTTAGAATGGCTGAATATAAAGCAGTTTTACTTTGTTCTCTTATTTTTCACGGGCTATCCTTAGTAGCGAGAATACCCGGTTCTTTGAAAGGCTTACGTGGGGACACAGGTCCAACACGCAGCGGCCTTGTTGAGAACTTTAATATAGCATGGGGCATCTACCAGGGGCTATTCACCGCTACTCTATGGGAGAACAGATATGAATGGCCCCAGGTAGCTACAGAACTATTGAGAATTGTGGCATTTTGACAGTTTTATTTGGTTCCGCAGACGATAATGTCGTCGTACGTGGAGCAGACGAAGCCGGCGGGGCAGCGGATGAACGCGCTGCTGCACGCCTTCGTGCTGTGCCAGCTGTGGACGCTGTACCTGGAGGAGCTGGCCGGCGCCGCCGCGCCCTGCAGCGAGCCGCACAACACCACCGTCTGCATCCTGCTGGACTTCTGGTGCAAGCTCGTGCCCAGCATACTGCAAGTCACTGTGCAGTCCAAAGTGGTCAGTATTTATTTTTATTGCCTACATAAAATATAACATTGTGTACAATTTTTTGTGTTCAAAGATCAGGTATCGAAATGGGTTGCTGTATCGGCTGTATTTAACGGTCTCTAGTGTGATTTACTAGATGCTATTGGCCGAATACTAAAACATCTATCAGTTTAAAGTCGCCGTTAATGCTCATACTATCTCTGTCACTTGAAGGTGCGAAGTAGCGACAGATAGACTTTTAAGAACGTCTTAAAGCTAAGTTGCGATTCATTATTCACGGGTATATTAGTTATTTCTTGTTGATAAATATAAAGTTTTGGGTGAATAATTGGCTGATAGCTTCCAAAATTATAAAAATTGCCCAAGTTAAAAACCATTTGCACATACTTTTTCTGTTTATTTTTCTTTAAGGACAAATTGTTAAATAAATCGTTTACTGAGTCAATTAAGTCTTCGATAGTACAATTCGTAACAGATGTTAAAAGCATGTGTCTTTTCAGCTGGCCGAGACGGTGAACCTCCATTTCTTGAGCCTACTGGAATCGCTACTGGAGTGTAACTCCACCGTACTGAACAAGCTTCTGCCGCTGTGGACTCCCATACTGCATTCGCCGTTGTTCAATGTGAGTATTCTTATTGTTTATGCATTTTTTTTTATCCTAATAAACCTTAACAGATTGCAATGTTTTTGTGTTTATCAGTGTAAACTGTTTTATCCACATACTAGCTGTTCCTCGTGACGTCGTCCGCGTGTTTTAGTTTCATGGGTATCATGAGTTTTGCGCGGAATATTAATTATTTTTCGAAAATAAAACAAGTCTCCTATACCATTCCACAAAACAAAAATAAAACATATATATATGGCTGGTATTTCCAGAGATCCGCGGGGCGATAATTAAAAAAAAAAAAAGTGATTTTAATAATACCTCTTAAGATATTAATTGAAATCACTTTAGGAGAACGGCAATTTCGTTTAAAATTAAATACATGTGATGCATAACGTATTTATTTGGATAAGGATTAATATCATGTATATAAAAACACCTTCGCAAATAATGCATTATTTTAGAACTTTGATTACCATATAAAAGTTTATGGTACGTCAACCTTAAACGATACACATATGCTGTCGCGGACTTTTTTTAGCACTTTTAAAGTGAAACCATTCCGTTCCACTTTTAAAAACAAATATTCAAATTTCAATACAAAATAAAATTAAAATTATACAATGATATATTATAATATTTTATTTTATGTTCTTCATAAAAAAACATAAATATAATCTTGTGGGTCCTTAATTTTTAGCTGAAAATCTTTTAGATTGAAATTCAGACACCTCATACTATGACTACTTAACAAAAAATCGTGTTGTTTATCTTGAATATTTGAGTAGTTTATATTTCTCTTATTCGCTTAAGAACTTTGTTTATTCTCGAAGATATACCAAGGAAGCTATTAAAGAATGAGGCAGTTTACGAGGGCAACTTTAATACTTTGTCTGCATGGCGTAGAGAATTTAGGTTTCCAAACATATTTTGTTGCCGAAATTTGTTACTTTTACATTGTTGATTTTCTATAATGTGTACTTAAAAAACTAAATAAATGTGGACAACATCACATATATTGCTCTGAACCCAAAGCACTTGTTAATGGAATCAGGGACAACGAAGGTACCACCAAAACATAGACCCGAGACAATGTAGAAAAGTTGTTTTCTACATTGACCCGTCCAGGGATCGAATCCGTGTCCTCAGATCCAGCGACACCTTGAAAACCGGAATAAGTCACTCGACCACGGAGGTCGAATTCTTTAAACGGTTAATTTCGCTTATAGGTTAGAACAATTTCGCAAAAAATGTATCAAAGTATACAAAATGTGGTCGTGTTAGTTTCTATCTTTATTCATATGGTAAGTACGAGAGCTATGTTTCGAGAAGGCATTTTAGTATAGATGTTTTTTTTTCCTAAGGAATTTAGCATAGGATACGATAGATCTCACCTGAGACTCGTTGCCTTTATTTAGTGCGCATCCATATATTTCTGTGCCACACACTTTTACTGTTGTTAACATCGTGCCAGACGCAGAAGCAAGCGCATAGTGGAACGCAAATAAATTTAGACTTTTTTAATTGAATTTGTAACACCTGCCACAAAAAGTATCGCAACCCGCAGTCAAGTGAGTTGTTAAATTGATATCAAATACACAAGTCTATGAACTATTCTTATTATATCTAGCCTGTATTGACCCACTGCTGGGCAAAGGCCTTCCGCCATTCATTGCAGCGATTCCGATCCCTCGCTTATTCTTGCTAATTCCCAAGGAAGGTATTTAGTTCGTCCCGCCATATATTTCGTGGTCTTCCGCGGCCCCGTTTAGCTGTTGTAGGGCGCCAATTCGGAGCTCGATCTACAAGCCCATTGCTCATTTAGCATGCAGCAGACATGCCCGACACAGTCCCATTTGAGCTGTGCAGCCTTTTGAGCCACGTCTATTATTTGTGTTCTGGAGCACAGACTACTGTTTCGGATGCGATCCGTTAATTTAACTCCTAGTATGCTGCGCTCCGTAGCACGTTGGCAAACCCTGAGCTTGGTCTTTTGGACTTCCGTCAGAGACCAAGTCTGTGAACTCCTGTCTGTGAAGTCTATGAGGGTCCAAATGGAGTGAATACACTTATCCATTGCTTATAAAAAAAATAAAAAGACATTTATAGCTACTTAAAAAAAGGCATTATTAAATATCAGTCTGAAGACACAATAGCAAAAGGAGATGTCTTAGCTAATGGTGAACAGGGACCAGCACGACCCTTACTTGTTTACGCTTAAGTGACATGAATAAAGTGCATTTGAACAGTTCTTTCATGGACCAGTAACTCTTCCAAGCATTTTCTGTACGGTGCTCAATTCCCTTGTCGTGCCTAGCCTGGATAGAGGTAACTTGGCCTAAGTAGATATATTATTGGACATATTGTATACTCTCCCCGCCAATGTGTATGTTCTTCTTTAAACTGTTGGTCATCAGCTTAGTCTTCGATCCGTTCATCTTCAGTCCAACCCCAAGGCTTGCATCGCTGAGGTCTTGTACCATTGTCTGTAGTTCTGTGGCTGTGGGAGTAAAGAGTTCAATATCGTCAGTGAAACGAAGATTGGTCAGTCTCGCTTCGCCGAAAATAATGCCCTTGTTTTCCCATTTGGTTGCTAGTGTCTTAAACAATCTAGGGTAAATCTAGGGTACTGGTGAAAAAAATTTGGAGACGGGTCTCCCTGTTTGACTCCCCTGAGAATTTGGAACCTTGGCGCTGACTTCTATAATTTTATGGCTGCTGTGCTAAGAGTATAAATGTTATGTAATAATAGGCATGATGACAAATTTTGAGAAACTGTTCTATAATATTTGGAAATATATATGAATTATAATAAACATAATATTTCTGCGGAAAATTTAGGTTTAGTACTTAAAAAATAATTTTTGATTCATAAATTTAAAATTTGCACCAAAACGCGTCAAAGTGTCATGGCGTCGCTTGCTTACGTCACTTTAGAGTACAAGGAACATTCGGTATATGTAAACATTATCTAATTCATATTTAATTTGGACATTTTACTAGTTTTTACATTAAAAACATGACTTCGAAAGCATATAGGTGGTGTTCCGTCCCTCTGTGTACTAATACGTCCATAAAAACTCCTGAGAAGTTATTTATTTTCGTTCCTTTCGATAAGAAATTAAGAAAGAAGTAGCTTGAACTTGCAAGACGTGATTTGGAAGGAATATTACCCACTACACAGCTTTATTTTTGTGAAGATCACTTTGACAAAGAAATATTTAACATAAACATAACCTCAAATTGTAATATTGAATGTTATACTGAAATAGGTACAATAGCTATGCTTTCAACGAATTATTTTTATGGTTTAAATAATTAATTAACTGTTTAATACACAATACTTACATGGAAGTTTTAACATTTCTAAATTCTGCTGAACAGAAGTCTTTGTTTGATGCCAGAAACGTTCCTAGCATTATCAAGTCGATTCTTGGTAAATTTGCGCTGGAAGCCTTTGTAAATCCTTGTTCCATGACTCAATTTAGCGCAATCAATTTACACAAAAGAAATTGAAGTTAATAACAAAACAATAACGGCGTATTTAATTAAAAAAGCCAGCGAGTGTGTATTATCTTAAGTAATTCAAATGTAAACAAAGAGAAAGAACTCTAACGTGACGTCATGCGCTCTGATTGGCGTTCAACATTTCATGGCGGATTGCCGTATTTAGCGAATTTATTTTATCGATTATTATATTCATCTTGCTTTTAATTATGAAAAGAATCAGAGTTTTAGAATTAGGAATTTTGTAATAATATACACACAAATTATTTCAATGAAATTTACTTGTTGTCATCATGCCTATTGTGTTTAAGGTACTATATTATATATTGTTTTTAAGGACTTCAATATTGCGGTATGGGTTATGATGTCAAAGGCTTGTTAGTACAAACTCTACAAATACAAGATATAGTGGAGCTTTAAACTCTTGATATAATTTGATTGACAATTGGATTTGATTGGTTAACAATTTAGGTAAAATATTTTAGCAAAACAAGAATCAAGCTGTATGTCAAAGCACTTAAAAAATTACAGCTATTTATGTGGTTATTCCTATACATGTTTGAGAAACTCGAAATCTATGTGGTATTTTCCGTTGACCCCGAATCACGAAATTCGGCACGTTGCTAGGTTTAACGTCACAATTTCTGAAAAAATTTTAGTCATGTAACACGAAAACACGTTTTTGCGATTACAAAGTTATATTTGTATTGGAAATTCGTCATCGTTCATCGATGTATGAGTTTTTTCAACCGCACAGTTATGTTTGGAGAATTAATCGTGACGATCAGCAAACTGTGTTCGGAACCTGTGCGCGAGTCAGACTTGCACTTGTCCAGTTTAAATCTGAGCAGCCCTAAGCATAGCCCGATGGGACCTTGATTTGACTTAGATGTGTCGTTGTTGGCGCAGATGCCGCGGCACGTGTCGCAGCGGCTGGCGGTGTGCCGCGCGCTGCGGCCGGGCGCGGGCGCGGGCGCGGCGGGCGCGGCGGCGGGCGCGGCGCAGAGCGCGGCGGCGCAGCGGCGCCTGCACCGCCTGCTGGCCAAGATGGCGCAGCTGGAGCTGCAGCCGCACTCCTTCTACTTCATCTAGAGCACGTGTGTGCTGTGTAAGTGTCTCTCTGTGTGCCGGGCGCGGGCGCCTGCACCGCCTGCTGGCCAAGATGGCGCAGCTGGAGCTGCAGCCGCACTCCTTCTACTTCATCTAGAGCACGTGTGTGCTGTGTAAGTGTCTCTCTGTGTGCCGGGCGCGGGCGCCTGCACCGCCTGCTGGCCAAGATGGCGCAGCTGGAGCTGCAGCCGCACTCCTTCTACTTCATCTAGAGCACGTGTGTGCTGTGTAAGTGTCTCTCTGTGTGCCGGGCGCGGGCGCCTGCACCGCCTGCTGGCCAAGATGGCGCAGCTAGAGCTGCAGCCGCACTCCTTCTACTTCATATAGAGCCCGTGTGTGCTGTGTAAGTGTCTCTCTGTGTGCCGGGCGCGGGCGCGGCGGGGGGTTCAGCTTATTCTTCTGTACCTCATCTACAGCAGTCCACTTTGTACGTTATGTACAGTATACAACTTACCCCGCAATATTTTGTCCCCTATTACGAATCCTGTCGTAATCTTTGTACACAATTAAATTTGTAGTATTAAAAAACACTCTTTTATAAATTCACAATAATTCATCTTTCACATTAGCTTCAAATATTAACAGGAACTTACGTCCACAGAAAACTACAATCTACAATACGGCATCCTGTACAATCCTGGCCGTCGCAACAACGACGCTTGCACTTCATACAACGGCGCACACACACCTTAAACAACTACACAACTTCTACGTACTCCTGTGTTCCTGGTCGCAGCATATGTACGTACTCTTATGCTATTAGATATCTTTTGTCTACTGAAATACTATGTAACGTAGCGAAAATCTTAATATCAAAACTCAAAGCCATTTAAAACTAATATAAACGACTCTTTGTGAAATTAATTTATTTGTTGTTATATCTTTATAAAAAAAAGTCGCTTGCATTTTTTCAAGTAATGATTCTGACTTTGACTGGTAATGTGTGACCTACACAGACATATACCACATAATCTATTAACACTTGTGTTATGTTTTTAAAAAATTACATGTCGATTTTCGCTACGTTTTCCAATTTCTAGGATTTTCCACGTGATGTTTTTATTGTATAACAATGGCTGATTTATATATTGACGTATTGTAAAACTTCCAACACCACAATTTTAACAAAACTTTCCATATATGCAACTAAACTAATCTACAAATTTTAACCAAACTACGGTTTAACATATTTTAGGAAAGTTAAAACTCAAGTCAAAGTTTTTCTTGCCACTTATAAGGTTGAAATGAGAACATAATCTAGTCCACTTATTAAGAAAGTTACCAATTCATGTGAATTTTAACGACATTTCTAACTCATTTTGAGATCTGCTAATACTACTCAAATAATTTGTGCCAAACAAAATAAGTGCCATATTTTTCCTCTTCACGAGATATATCATCTTAGTTTGATTAGGTCTTTAAAGATCTTGCTGGCAAAGTGCCAGTGTAGTGGTAGAGCATATCTGTAGTGTCCATCTACTATCTACAGAACAAATGGGGCTAGCTCGTCCGGGGAAGTACCACGCTCTCACAGAAAGCCGGCGTTCAGTAGGAAACTGCTTTGCGTACGGCGAGTGAAGAGATCCGGAGCCCAATACCTCCTCAATCAGCCGATGAACAACAAGGCTGTTTTTGTACATAAAGGAGTGTATGGCCAACAACTCCTTTTCCCTTTTTTTATGAGGAGTTGAACATCTAGGCCGCAGGCGGCTCACTTACCATCAGGCGAGTCGTTTGCACTTTCTTCTTTGTTACAAAAATCTTGACTCGGATAATAACCCGATTTTATTTTAACTACTTCCTCATGATATGCAATATCAATCTTTCCTTAATTATGTCTATATCTTGACGATAACATGTACCTTAAATAAAATAATAGCACTTATTAAAAACATAATATCCGCGTTTACTCGCTAAAACAGGAGTCTATAAAATATAGGGCTAGAATTTTAACCTACCATTAGGTTGGGAAACATGTTGTCTTACTTCATTGCTTTTTAATTGTGAACACTGAAACTACGAAACATTATATTGATACAATTTCGGTAACATGGTATCTTAAAATGTGATTAAAATATCGTGACTCGCTGGAACACTAGAAAGCGATGATAATATTTATAATACGATATGTATACACTTTGTGGAAAACCTGAAAGTTGAAAATAATGTTAGGGATTTTCACAAAGTAAATGTTAGACCCAGGCCAGGGCAGGGCTGCGCTCGATCAAGTCAATTAAACCTTTATTTAATTACGGATTTATTTAAGTTAGGCTAAGTCCTTATTTAATAGAATAGTGTTTGTTAGACGTTCTTATTAGCTTCTGGTATTTAAAAATACACCTTTAATTTTGGGACTCTTAGCTACGAAACTACGAGAAAAATCCAAAATTTCGGTCACATAAATACTACAATTTTCAATGAAAATCGCAACTAACACAGGGAAAAGCAGAAATCTTATGTATAATGATACTTGTTAAAATATCATTGTCGTACTACCTGATAGCCCATAAAAAATAATAATACTGTTTAAAAAAACCGAAAGTCAAAAATCACCTCCCCTAACTAAGCAAATGTATTGACCCGGATAGGGAGGGTTTAATATGCGAACGTCTCTTCTACTGCAACGGTAGACGCGCATCTCTAGGCCTAAACCGAACTCGTCATCAACATCTCTTACCATAAAATACCTCAACGCTGGGAAAATTGACAAGGTGAAAATTATTATTTAAATATTATATCTTTGCAATTATTAGGAAATGAAAACTAATATAAGCTAATTAGGATTTGTGTACTATAGTTATATATGTATATAGTATAAAAAAGTAGATTTATATAATTATACCATCTTATACCTGTCCGGTGTCCATTAGGATAGATTCGGAACGAACCGAGCATTAATCACCAGGCTCGCTCAGTACAGAGTAGTAATTTAAAATTTATGAAATCCGGTGATGTGTCGTATTCCGTATAAATAATATAATTAAATGACGTTAGATAAAAAAACCTGATGTCTGTTTCTCGATCGAATAACCTAAAATGAAGTCACTGATACGCATAAATAATTATTTATTTTAATTTCTTATGTAATCTAAGGGATATCATAAGCGTAGACATTGATATTTTTTTTAGAGTTCTTTGGATGTGCTGCCACTATTTTTTTAAAGTTTAATTAATCAAAAATTTAAGGGTTAATCTATTACATGGTAAAATTTTATTAAAGTACAATACAAGGTCATAAAGCTCAACTCCCCTTCCCAAATCAGTCAATAGGTTGTATACAATAGCCACAACTCCTCTGCTGCAACATAGGGGTCGTACGTCTGACACCTATGTAGACAGACATCACTTACCATCAGAACATGCTCAATTTAACATAACGAATGAAATCTCTTATGTCTTAGCGCAAATAAAAGGTAGAAGTTTTGGGTCTAAGCCAGAAGATTACATGATCATTATAATATTAAATAATCATGTATCTTTAGAAGAAGCCCATAAATATGGCTCATTTCGTGCGGATTGACTGATAATAAAAGTTAAGCCGCACCTGCCTCGGTTAGTCCTTGGATGGGAGACCATCCATTGATTTGACCAAGGAAACCGTGCATTGGAAATCACGTTAATCTGTAGTTCCCGGCTGTCATACATTGATCTTTGATAGTCGTTAAGTCAATACCATTCTGACAACCAATCAAACTAAGGAGTACTGTATTACCCATTTCATGGGTTTTAGAGTTGCTTTATGTAAAATACATGTAGGTATGGTGTATATTACCTACTATTATTTTTTAAAGGATTAAAATATTTATTTTAAACGTCAAGCCATCGATAAGCCATCTGGTTATTAATATCTTAGTTAAATTCAATCGAATGAGACAGTATTAACCTTAAAAGGAAAAAGTAAAATATAAAAATTAACCTTTAAACCGTAAAAAGCTCTCTTAATCGCAATAAAAAATTACTCTTCTCTCCGACCCGGTCTGTGTGAACGGTAAGAGGAACTAATCATCTAACACACGATAATTTTATATATAAATTAAGATCCTGATAAGATATCAGCCATTGTTGAAAAAACTCTAAGCTTTTAGATTAGAATTAGTTTTTACGATACCCGATAACCTTGAAGCAATCAACTAATGTAGTGTATATATACTTGGGTGTCTGCGGGCTAAAACTTCAGTGATTTACATTGTAATCTATAAGGTGATTGATGAGTATTGTTTCTTAGCATAGTACTATATAATTTGTAAATCATATTAATTGGAATAAAAATAAAAAAAATACTGTCATTTGTTATGTGCCGTAAAAGATCTCTAATAGATTAGGTTAGGTTAAAAATGGTCTAAATTTACTAAGTATTAGGGTAAGAGTGTCTCTGAAAGTAGAAAACGTATGATTGGAAAATAGTGAACGTTGGGTGATGTATGTATGTGAATGGTAGGTATGTATGTGATATATATAATAATATTAATGCATTAGTTATAATGTTCCTCATGGCAAAAATACCACATGCAAAGAGTAGTTGTAAATATAATTAGATTATAAAAATATAAATAATTAACGTAATATAAGTTTGTACATTTCAAAACAAGGACGCACGAGAAGTTAAAAAAAGTAGTTTAGTAATTTTAGGTAAAAAAAAACTAACTTTACTAAATTAGGTTAGGAATATATTTAGTTAGGTTAAACAATCCAGCTAGCATTAAAAGTCACTGCCAGTGTTCTTAAGTTAGGTATAATTAGGTATAATTAATCTTTAACTTAAAATGTATATTGAAGTGTGGACGTGACTGACCGCTTGAAATAGTTAATAACTTAATTCGGAAAGATTGTTGTAAATATATTACAATCTTGATGTAAATAAGCAAAAACAAGGAAACACGTGACATAAGCAAGTAGTGTAAATAAGAAATAACAAATAATCTAAGCAAAATACACATATATAACTACTGCGATCATAATTTATCTTTTTAGGTTTTGTAAATAACATGTTTACGTAAATATTTTATAGTATTTCATTTAAAATATATTTCCAGTTATTTTTGGAATGTATTGTCTGTCGTCCTTTGTTAACTGTCACACAAACTGTATGTCTGTCTAAGCAGGCTTAGCTGTCTCCAAACCGACTGAATCAACTTCCATGAATCTTAGCTAACAAAAAGATGTGAGTTTCAGGAATTATATAACATGATAAAAAAGTATATGAATTTAAAGGCTTTTGTTAGCTATGTTATTTTAGTATTAACACATTTTTTTTTGCCCACGACCCTGACGATGTCATCGGTCCACCTATGCAAGTTGCCGTTCGTTCTGGCGATGGAAGAGGCTATTGTTCAACAGTGGACGTCTTCCGGCAGATGATTATGATGATAATGATGATGATGATGACATTTTATATGTAAATCAGCTTTTTTTTTTAAAAGGCCGTGTGGTATCCGGCATAGAATAGGGTTCCCCGTTTCATCCCTAGGGTGTCGTAAGAGGCGATTAACGGATGCTTACAGGATTAATATTCGTCCTAATTAACCAATTTCGACTTATAAATAAAAAAGGAATTAATGCCTAACTTGTCTAAACTCTTTTCTGGGAACCAATGTTAAAATTTACAATTTCCAAATAAATATTAGCACTATTTAAAATTATGACTTCTGCTTTACGCGCGTATTTAAAATTGAAAGAAAATGTCTTCCTCTGACCATGATTCTTTCGAAGGAATCGAAACGTCGGAAACATAAAACTCTTCTAATATTATAAAGGTCAAAGTTTGTTAGGATGCATGTATGTTTCTTACACCACCACGTTAAAACTGCTAACCCGATTTTGAGTAGATTTCATAAACAAAGAGAAAAAATAAAAATCAATTGAAATTTTAACCACAGACACAGAAACGACACAGATATTACATTCTATATATCTGGAAAGCTTTGATTATATTATTATTTTCGGTACCTATACAGGTCCTGCCTCAATAGAAGCCTAAACGCGATCACTCTGTAATGTCTAGGATCTAAGATTATTAATAAGGAAATCGATGGGAGATGAACGGAGTATAAGATAATAAGTAGGAAGGTTAAGTTGTAAATATAATAAAAAGATTCCAGACAAATCTAAGAATTATAATAAATAGAATAGGATATATAATATAATTATCCAGGGATATAAAACCGTTTGCTTAGTATAATAATCCCATCTATCAAAATAACATCTGACGACCTCCGTGGTCGAGTGGTGTACACACCGGTTTTCAAGGTGTCGCCAGCTCTGAGGTCCCGGGTTCGATCCCCGGCCGGGTCAATGTAGAAAACCACTTTTCTACATTGTCTCGGGTCTGGGTGTTTGTGGTACCTTCGTTGCCTCTGAATTCCATAACACAGGTGCTTTAGCTACTTACTTTGGGTTCAGAGCAATGTATGTGATTTTGTCCACATTTATTTATTTATAACATGTAAACATGTTTAATAGTTGACACGTGAAGCAAAACTGACGCATGAAAGTTGTTTTGTCTCGTCAACTGACAATTAAGATAATATTTCACTACTCCCTGGGTATTGTTACCCAATAACGTCAAATTCTATTAACAAATAGGTACTCTTAAACTTGAATGAAGATCTCTATTATGTATAAGTATTATTAAAATTTGAAATAAGTTGTAAATTATTATCAATGAATGAGCAAGATCTCTAATAGTTAAGGCAATGACGTAGAATGGGTGAAATCCCGTATTAGCTTAACGAAGGTAGAGTTATGACCCATGGCACATGTCTTGTTTAAGCTTAGGATATGTACTATAAGTTTAGGTTATCTAATAATACTTGAAGAAAGAAAAGGCGCACATACCCACCTTCATTAATAACCTCTTTGTATGATAACTGACCTCCACAAAAATGTCCAATGATTTTTTAATGAAAGCCATTAAATATAAAAAAAAACCGGCATTATTTTTCACAAAATTCTTACTTGTTACTCAGATAGTCTGGAGCCTGAAAAAGGACAAAGGATACTTTTTGCCGCCATAATCGACTTACACGCGGGTGGAGTTGCGGGAAACAGCTAGTAATCTATATGTATGATATTCTTTATGACGAACAAAGTTGCAGCGCAAACTGAACCTAATTTGTAAACATTTCAGTTGTTTTTCCTAAAACTCATGTTTGTAATAAGGCCTAGGATACTCTGTAAATCTCGACATATTATGTGGTAACTCATTTAACATTTTTGGATTAGGAAGACATTGATTAATATGTCTATATAGCTCGAACTACCTCCGATTGCTGTTAAGTAAGTTATATAATTAAAAACACAATCTGCCTCAAAATACCCGATTTATGTACTCCCGAAAAATCTACGTGTGATACTTAAAAGAATTTCGGTCATCCCTAGCAGCATGTGATCTCAGTCATCCAGACTGCTGCAGTGTCAATTTGGATAGTGGTACCTTTCCCCATATGATTGACGGTGACGCACATTTGTTCAGCCGGTCTAACTATGTCACCTACAATCGGCTTGAAGGTTACTCAGACCCGACCATTCAAAAATAAAAAAAAAATGATAATCCTAAAAAATAAGAAGAATATAAATTGGACAGAAATCAACTTCGTTACATGTAATGAACAATATAATAACTGATCTAAAGACAAAAGATAGTATAGGTATATATAATACCAGCCTATAAATGTCCCACTGCTGGGCACAGGCCTCTTCTCATATAGAGAAGGAACGAGCATTGATCACCACGCTTGCTCAGTGCGGGTTGGCTTCACCGATTGTCAATGATATCCTAGAATAATTAAGAAAGTACATATAACTTTGAAAAAGTCTCATTGATACTTACCTGTAGTGGGTTCGAACCTGCAGCCTTGGGCACAAATCCGTTCATTAAACCACTAGGCCATCACGAAATTTTCACCACACGACAAAAGATAGTAATTAGGCATAATTGTTGGCGTGAAGTAAAAGTTCTCTACTTGGTGGTTTATTCAAGTCCGATGAAGTCTAGGTCCACAAATAGTTTAGTCGGGAGTAAAAATATTGTAATTACATTAAGTTTATAAGGACGATATACATTTCTGATGTTACTGATGTCACCGTGCTTCGGAGGGCACGTTAAGCCGTCGGTCCCGGCTGTAAAACAAAGATTCTTGTCAGTCGTCACGGGCTGTCATACGCCCGATACTCGTCTCGGAAAACAAATGTCCATTCAGTTGGATGAAAGAACATTGAGTTTCCTCCCCGTGCTTCGGAGGGCACTTTAAGCCGTCGGTCCCGGCTGTCATACAAACATCCTTAACAGTCGTCACGGGCATTCACATGCCCATAACTTGTCTTGGGAAACCAATGTCCATCGACATAGATGAAAGAACGTTGGGTTTCCTATCCGTGCTTCGGAGGGCACGTAAAGCCGTCGGTCCCGGCTGTCATATAAATCAACATCCTTGATAGTCGTCACAGGCTAAAAAAAATAACAAAGCCTCGAAAAGATCAAAATATACCAAACTGGTCTAAGTTAGGTAGTTCGCTGTAAGATAAGAAACTAATGATAAAGTCATAGATGCCATATTAGTCAGATTTAAGGTTAGGTTTAGGTAAACTTCATTAATAGTTTTGTGAGTAATTTATTTTTGTATTAATTTTAGTTTTCGTAACTTTGATTTAATGCTGTATGAGATTATGATTATCTAAAGATGATATGAAGGATATAAATTACACAATTCAGTCATCTTCTTCATGCCAATTACCACATTTATCAGTTAAGTAAAACTCAACATCAGTATGGAAATTCGTTTATGAAAAATAAATTCAACACCGGATTTCAACAGTTTTATCTCTAGGACATCTGTTCTTTCAAATACTTTTCCCATTTGCTTCTCATAATATCGATTGTCTTTTAACACTATACAACAACTACACATCCTATTTACTTAATTTGTATTTATTTTATCCGACCCTAGCTTCTTTTCGAAATGATTAATTTAATGCAACTGGCATTGCCAAAATATCCTAGTATCAAGTTCGAATTCAAAATATGTTTTAATGTAATAAATAGTTCTTGGTGAAACTTAAACATTGTTGCCCTAAATAATCACTACACATAGAGTCATTAAAGTGGTTATTAGTGACTCTAGGTGATCGTGACTCCCCCTCCCACAGGTCAAGTAAGCAAGTAGATAGAGCTCCACGCTCACAAAATTAAACACAAGAAAGAAATAGAAAATTGAGTCCTACATAAATAAAGACAAAACCGACCTCAAAATTCATGAAATTCAAATATCAATTTTAACGATACTTCAGATGAAACCCAGTTTACATTTGCTTTGTCTACCTTTTTATTTGGTCTGTGCTTAGTTAAGAATCGGTTAAAGTCAGAGATTCGTTATGACAGCCCCAATTATGACAGTAATTGTGGCTATCATCGGACAAAAAAATCCCGGCAGCGAATCTTTTGGCGCCTAAGTATTGTTTGATTTCAGGTATTATATTTTATAATGTCTGTTATCGAACTAATATTTAGTACTTCTTTGCTTTAGAATGTATCTACAGTCTGTAATCTCTTTTATCTTGTTTTTTTTGTATGTCCAATTGCCAAAGACTGTAGCTACTATTGCTTTTGTACAGTCTCAGTGTACCGTGAACCGAACTTCAGTGTTGGCACTAGTAAAGGAGATGTTAACACTGATTTTCGATCCACCTGACGATACTGAATTTTTACTTTTAATTAATATTAATTTTCTGAAGCAATAAAATAGTAAGTACTGAATTATTTAGTTTTACGTCTCTTATTAGGATAACAATGTTTGATTTTTACTGTCATGCATACTGATAATAGGGTTTTTGGAGTATTTTTTATTAAAATTAAGTCAGCCTTAATTTGGGCCTAATTTTAGTGGGTTGTTTTAAATATTTATATTATACATTAAACACAAAACAGACCGAAAACAGTTAAAATTTACAACAAATTCATGGTTAGTTTAAACAAAAACATCCCGCAACATTCGTGAAATTATTTGTGCGGGTATTTTTAATAACAATGGAGAACAAAAATATAAAGATTTGGAGGAGTTAAGGCACTACAAACTGACCGCGGGAACTTATAGATATATATTGCGATGGGTATTTATGTAACCACGTATGTGAGCTAAATGGCTAAGTTTAATTGTTCTATGACACGCGCACACTGAGGGTGGTGAGTGTGCGAGTGCTACCTTGGCCTTCGACGGCCTATATCTGTATTATATGAAGATGGAAATTTGTCTGAGTAACATGTATGTGAGTTACATGGCTAAAATATGTTGTATGACACGCACACACTGTATTGTGGTCAGTGTGTGAGTGCGACCTTGGTCTTCGATGGCCTAGGGCTACAAACTTAATAGTATCTAGTGTCGGTAATAGTTATAAAACAGCTTTGAACAGTGGATGCATGTGTGGCAGTTTGTTATGAATAATATTCGAGTCAATGGTGAACACTATCTTACTATTTAACTTATTCAGGCTGTTTTCTTTTTCGTTCATACTTTTATCGTTACATACTATTAACACAATAACTTTATGATTGAATGGGAACACGGCAAGACAATCGATAATTATGAAAATAAATTCTAGTTCATAAATTCATACAAGATATAAGACCTACATTAATATCCCTTCTAACTAAGCTTCTAAATAATACTGGTATAACAAATTGTATGGTATTCAGGTGAATTCGGTAAGACTGGAAGTCGAACTTGTCACAGCTTGGGAAAAGGCTAAACGATACTGATTTTTTTACATTTAATGATGTATTTTGTCTGAAGCAATAAAAAATTAATTACTGAATAATTTAGCTTTACGTTTATCTCTCTGTTTCGGTACTGGCTAGAAGCGTACTCCACAGCATCTAAGGAATATGACGGCTCACCATATTCCTTAAACCGGGAATAATCATAATAACATACTACAATTTCAATTTATTTTCGGATCAGTATATCACGTTTGTTAGATTTTTACATTATTTCGTTCAAATAATTAAGTAATTATTTATTTCGTGATATTAACTTTACTTCAGTTTAATTAAAAACGGGTATTTTGTGTTGTTAGTTGTTAAGGTAAAAAAAAAAGGTAAACATTCTAGTCAAAACGTAGTCTGTTCATATAGTTAAATCTTGTAAATAAGGTGGTATAAATAATACAATGTGTAGGAAGTACATTCTTAGGTTATAGTGTAGGATAAAAACGTTAGTTTAGGTTAAAAATTAAGGTAATTTTAGTAAAAAAAATTGCAGATTGACAACTTGTAGGCTACAAGAAATGTAGGTAATTAATGAATTGTAATTATGTACATTTTTTTAGTTGATGAACTTTAGTCGGTCTGGCTGACATTCTAATTGTGGATCTCTATAAATAATATAATCTATGATTAACACCCAAGTTATCTCGAAAACACCTCGAGTGTAAATAATAATAACTTATGGGTCAAAGTATTTTAAAGTATAGTATTTATAGGTTTATGTTAGTTCTCGCTCTGGTGGCCGAGGTATATATATTTTGGAAAATTTATCGATTCGTTTGCGTTGGTTCGAATCCAATCAATACATATTTTTCATTAAATATTCAGACAACTTTTTAAAAGATAGAGTTTGGAGTAAACAGTCTTAGATTTCAATAAATTTTAGCAACATCAAAATAGTCCAAAATACAGCTTTTGTCTAACTGGGGACGAACTGCAATTACCACTACGCTTGCTAACATCGTTAGATGAAAATTCCTGAATATAAATTTCAGATTCTCACTACATTTACCATTAGAGTCAGTCGGAGCTAACAAAAATTCAGACGGTATAAAGGTATAACTTTAAAAAATCTCACCTGATTCATTTGGCCCTGCCACCAGACGTATGTACATTTGGTCTCAAGATCACTGCTATGAAGTAGTAAGATATAGTATAGAAGTGGGATCACAAAACTGTAAATATATGCGGTGGCCACTGCTTACTAATTTAAATAAATATTAAGAAACTTATCTAAGTTAGGATACAATTGATTGTACATTTTTAAACTGAAATGTCATACAGTAGAACAAACTATAGGTATAATCTGTAAGTAAACTAAGACGTTGTATATAGTGCCATGGGTCTCTATGTTATTCCTAGAATAAGTAACAGTAAGGTCAGCATACTATAGGGAAAAAAAGGTCTCAAAAATAAAATATTTAAGGCAATCATTTTGTATTGGTTGTAAATATATGCTATATACCAAGACAATAGGTTTAGATATTATTTAGGTTATTAGCAATAAGACAATAAACACAAAATGCGTTATTTTGGGGGCGACTTTAAGCCGCGGTTATTTCGTATGTCATACCGAGTCCCCTCCGTGCCTCGGAAAGCACGTTAAGCCGTTGGTCCCGACTGTCATACGCGATCTTTGGCAGTCGTTTAGCATACAGTTCTGATAACTAGTTTTACTTACGCAGACTGTCATACCCAGTGAATGGGTTGTGGAGGTTAGATTTGCAGACGCTCCATGTAAAACACTAATACGTCTTATAAACCCATTGCAGGCTGTGGCGCTATAATCTCATACGAAGAAAGAGCCTTCAGGACCAGAAAGGAATTTATTTTTATCGTCATTGGTGATTAAGTATAACAGATGCATATTTACCTTTGGTCGTCTCATTGGTACTGGCCTGGGTTTGAACTTGCTATCTTGCGTAAGAATCCGGTCATAACGGCTAGGTCATCTCGACTCGGTAAATTTAAAATCTATAGGTGAGCAATGCAATTATTTGTCAAAAGTGGTAGATTTGTAGGAAAAACGATACAACGAACGATACTGAAGGTTAAAGAAAATTAAAAACGATATTCACTTTAACACCTGTAATAGGTTTGCATGCTGTTAGTAATTTTTTTTTGAAATCGTCTCGCAATTGCAGTAGATTTCGCGTAACTAACATTGAAAAACCCGTCAAAACGAGAAACTTCTCCTTTTGAAGTCAGATAAGAAAAAACTATATTACTTCCTTACATGCTGCAAATAAATTACTTAAATGCAGAAAATAACATAAGCTCGGTTAATTTAATAGAGTATATGCATGTGGCCTATGCGCATTATAAACGCGCAAGGACCTCTGTCTGTCTGTCGCGCTGTCACGCCAAAACTACTAAACCGATTTAAATGAAATTTGGAACACAGTCTAGAGCCTGAGAAAGGACATAGGCTACTTTTTGCCGCGATAACCGACAGCCACGCGGTCGGAGCCGCGGGGAACAGTCTTCTTACATTTTCTTATTGAATTTGAAATATTTGAACATGAATTTTCTTTGGTATCGTAATAAAACAGCTCAGTTACGTTACAAGACTTACTCACAGACGTTAATGGTCACTTAAGGGATTTCATATTATTATCGATTTCAGTAAGCCAACTCTCAGAAGTCTGAGAATGGGTTACTTATTTCGATAATGAGAAATCTCTTAAGTCAACATTAAGATATTTAAGTACGGCAGATAATTAACTAAGAACACGAATCTACTCTTTTGACTTATAATATCATTGTTCAAATAACCGCTGTGAATCGCACCAGATACATTCTGGTGGGTGGTTAGAAAATGGCTCACATTATTAGGATTATAATAATTATAATAAAAACAATATAATTTCCTTAATTTATGAAAGAACATACAAAAAACGAGTTTTTAAATAAGCATCTACTAAAATAATATTTAAAAAACTAATAAAGATGCGCAAACCGGCAGTACTCCAGAGAGAGGAACCTCCTCACGTATCGTGCCGTGACGAAAAGTACCACTTTCTGAATCAAGTATTTCACCCACTTGCCTAACGAGAGCAATAATATTAAGCAATTCGTCACGACTGTCAGGACTATGGTTGCTAAATCCACCTCCACATGTCGACTACCAATATTATCAAAATGGGAAGCTTCTCCTTTTGAAGTCAGATAAGGAACAACTATATTACTTCCTTACATGCTGCAAATAAAATACTTAAATGTAAAAAATAACTAAAGCGCAGTTAATTTAATAGGAATTATGCATGTGGCTCACGCGCATTATAAACGCGAAAGGAACTCTGTCTGTCTGTCTGTCTGTCTGTCTGTCAGTCTGTACGCCGCGCTTTTAGGCCATAACTACTAAACCGATTTAAATGAAATTTGGCATACAGATATTCTAGAGCCTGAGAAAGGACATAGGCTACTTTTTGCCGCGATAACCGACATCCACGCGGGCGGAGCCGAGGGAAACAGCCAGTCACGACTATCAGGACTATGGTTGCTAAATCCACATCCCACATGTCGACTTCTAACTTTAAAAGAAGTGACCCGAGTCCTTTAAAAGGCTTTAAATGTCGTAAAACGCACACCCGCCACTGCAGGCAGCAAGGGCAACACCAGTGCGAGCGGCTAGGGTTCTCGAGCGGTGCGGCCCCGATTTCACCATCGCGGGTCACAGTAGCGGACCCGGAGCGGGTTTCCTCGCTATCCCGCCATTTCCAGCCTCTAGCACATAGCTATAGCGACCCCTCTCTAGCCAGCCAGTCAAGAAAGAGTCCTCATAGTGAGTGACTCCTTGGGGCACTCAGGTCCGTTGTGTCGCTACTCACAAACAGCTCGCCACAAGCTGCGCTGCAGATGTACGCTCCTACATAGACCTTCAGATACATTTCTTATTTTTATCTTAAAGAAAAGGCAAGTTAATATGCCCTTAGGTATTGCGTTATTCTCATGATGGGGTAACGGCTTGCTCCAAGAGGTTTTTTATTATTATTATAGTCCTAATTTATCAATGTTCGTAATCCTAATAGGTATGATAGAAATATAAAAAAATATGTAAAAAGTTGAAATGAAATGAATATTAGGTTATAAGGAATATTAGGTAATTATAGAATAAGATGAAAAAAAAAAAAAAAAAAAACAAAAAAAAATAACAAAAAAAACAAAAACACTTAGTTATAACGACAGTAAAATTTGTTTAGTTGATATTAATTCGTAATAAGAACAAAAAAATTACCAAACAAAATCCTAACATAAAATACCGCATTTTTCATTTGTCCACATTGTCTGCGTTTGAATATTTAAATCGAAAGAGCTAATAAATAAAAAGGTACAAGAATATAATCTCCAAAAATTGAAAATCAAATATAATCTCTCTGAAAAGTAATCGTATCAGACCATAAACATAATTCCTTTGGACACGTTAGGATTTTCGTTCGTTCTTCTCACCACTATAATTAGGTAGTTATAAGTTGTACAATTTATATTTGAAAGTGACACAGCCCATTGTCGTTAAATTAGTTTGTACAGTATGTAGTAAGGCAATAGGATATAGGATAGGATATATATTCTAGTAATAAATACAGTATTAGGCGGTATTTTATAGATACCCACGGCATTGATTTATATGTATCTATGTATTGAGTTTATTGAATCACATCTTAATATGCACACAACGTAACTCTTTCTACTGTTACTATTGCTACATAACCAGGATATGAATGTTCCTAGGTATAGGATAGAATAGGATATATATATTGTAATTTTATTGTTTTATCTATATCAATACATATATATAATACAAAGTCCTTCGGGCGCGTCTATCTGTCGGTCTGAATGCGATAAACAAACTACCGAACTGATTTTTATAATAATATAATACTAACTAATCAGACATATGTATTATAAATATATGATATATATTCTTTTTTATCTCGGGACAACTCACACACGGCCATCTGATCCTAAACTAGGCAGAGCCTGTGTCATAACACCCAACTGATAAACATACTTATATATTTCTAAATACATATATATATATATTATAAATTAATTACACCCAGACACAGAATAAATGATCATGCTAATCACACGAAGATTTGTCCTGAGTGGAAATCGAACCTACGACCTCCGTTTTAGCAGTCAGCGTCACTAACCACTAGTCCAACAGGCCAGTCCAGTCCAGATAATACTGATATATATTAATCTACAAATCTTTTGCCGTGGGTGTCATACAATACAATATTGTAAATAATACTAAAAACTGGCAGATTAAGAATAATCACGTGAACAAGCATAGTTAAGGAAATACCCGGGACTTTGTACATACTATCCCGAGCGGCCGCAATTCATTACCGTTTAAATTTTCGTAAATAAAGTAAAGTAGTAGTAAGTAAGTAGTTATTGTATGTGTAATATATAGGCAAAATATAATCTCTCTGAAAAGTAATATATCAGACCATAAACATAATTCCTTTGGACACGTTAGGATTTTCGTTCATTCATTTCTCCACTATAATTAGGTAGTTATAAGTTGTACAATTTATATTTGAAAGTGACACAGCCCATTCTCGTAAAATTAGTTTGTACAGTATATAGTAAGGCAATAGGATATAGGATAGGATATATATTCTAGTAATAAATACAGTATTAGGCGGTATTTTATAGATACCCACGGCATTGATTTAATATGTATCTATGTATTGAGTTTATTGAATCACATCTTAATATGCACACAACGTAACTCTTTCTACTGTTACCATTGCTACATAACCAGGATATGAATGTACCTAGGTATATATATATATGTATATATTGTAATTTTATTGTTTTATCTATATCAATACATATATATATATAATACCAAGTCCTTCGGGCGCGTCTATCTGTCTGTCTGAATGCGATAAACAAACTACCGAACTGATTTTTATAATAATATAATACTAACTAATCAGACATATGTATTATAAATATATGATATATGTATTCTTTTTTTTATCTCGGGACAACTCACACACGGCCATCTGATCCTAAACTAGGCAGAGCCTGTGTCATAACAACCAACTGATAAACATACTTATATATTTTTAAATACATATATATATATATTATAAATTAATTACACCCAGACACAGAATAAATGATCATGCTAATCACACGAAGATTTGTCCTGAGTGGAAATCGAACCTACGACCTCCGTTTTAGCAGTCAGCGTCACTAACCACTAGTCCAACAGGCCAGTCCAGTCCAGATAATACTGATATATATTAATCTACAAATCTTTTGCCGTGGGTGTCATACAATACAATATTGTAAATAATACTAAAAACTGGCAGATTAAGAATAATCACGTGAACAAGCATAGTTAAGGAAATACCCGGGACTTTGTACATACTATCCCGCGGGGTCGCAAATCATTACTGTTAAAATTTTCGTAAATAAAGTAAAGTATATAGAATATAAGTAGGTATTGTATGTGTAATATATAGGCATACCGACAGTAGTGGACTGGATATCCCAAAATAATGAATAGTCTGTACATAACTGATGGCGTAACAGTTGTAAATATTAAATATCTGAACGCTGTAATTTTAACACTGACATAAAAAACTTGAAAATTCTAAATCTACATTTAAGTGCATTATTTTCTAAGAATTAGCACTAAGCTAGATAAAGAAAGGGTCGCTCTCACCATCTTATTGTAAACTTTTCACCATTTCATTATTCCCCAACACATAGGTACAGGGAACTAAGAAGGAACATTATACATAGATATATATATACCATACTAAACATTAAAAGCTTGTAACAAAATCAACCAACTACATAACATAGTTAACTGCGTCGTTTGTCTAGTCGCGACTGCCAGCATGTGTTTCCAGGTTCGAGTCCCGGCTCATAAAATAAACGCTAGCAAACTAAGAAAGACATCCTAAAAAAATTTGACGAGTGAATACAGTACGAAAATAATAGCTAGTTATCAAATCATGTACACAATTAATGAGCGACATCTTTAAATATGTACATTAATATATTACACAGGTTAATAAGAAAATAATATAATGGTCACAAGACATGGGCTGGTCTTAAACTCTAAGAGCCATATTTATTACGACCATGGGAGCGACGCCGATCAAAACATGTTAAATGTATTACACCTAACGCTCCTAATTCACTTGGGATTGGGAGTCAGCACGGCCCGCTGATCTAAATCTATAAAATATCAACAGATTTAAAAGGCATTCTCGTAAATTCTACCGTTAGATATGGACAATAATTCAGTGAATGCAACTGATAAGTCAAAATGAAAGTAATAAACCATCCTTAAGTTCTTGCGATGAGTAAACATAAACAAACAAACCACTTATAATATAAAAGTATTTAAAACATACAGTGAAAATATTGAACGTGAATAAGTACCATCAAAGCCGACACATGAAGGCTCCAGGGAAGACCTAGGCTAAGAGATATTGGAAACGGCGTAAAGGCGGCATAATGTAGGCATTTCCACAGCGGTACCAACCTGTTCCTGTCTTGGTACCATATTAACAATGTATTTAGATTATAATATAATAGGATAAGTAATCATTAAAGGTCTTCCTTAAAAGTTTTTATGATTAGCTGATGGCGAGTATTGGGCTTTGAAATTACTTGTGTACATTGAGAGTAGATATTATATATTTTTATAAGTATAACTGTGTATAGTAGTACTAAGCATGGTAGCACATACAGTAGTTATATTATTGTATGTATGTATTTATAGGTTATGATCTATTTCACATAGCATTGGTTTGGGTTTTCTTATTCCGTGATCATGGCGAGATTATTAGGTAGGCCAACGAAGTTTGAGCAAGCGAGGCTAATTTAAATCAACTTACTTTGATTATAGTACTGTATATCATCTTAAAACTAGAAATAAATTTTATAGTAAATACACTCTAGGCTATTATTTACTGGACCTTTTCCACTAATCTGGCAAATAACTATAAATGAGACCTTGCTACCATCTCGGTCTGCCCCGTTTGTGAGTTCCGGATGGCGTAAATTAAGAAAGGCCTATGCTGGCCATCTACTGGTCGCATTTAATGTAAAAAGAAGTACCATCATCTCGAAAAGAAGGGGAGACCGTTGCCGCCACCATTTTGACAACTAATTTGTTAGGTTGTTTAAAGTTACATAACAATAAAAGTTCACTCTTTGAAAAGATAGGTGGTTCGGACTGGATGTGGGAGGCGGAGGACCGGGCGCAATGGTGTAACTGGGAAGAGACCTATACCCGAACCGTGACAAGCCGAGTTAATGTCGATAAACAGTTTATTCTTTTGCGACCCAACACACGACCACTAAACACGAAAATCACAAGACAAGTTATTATTTTCAGGGATAGAAAAAGTATTAAAATAAAAAATATTTTTAAAAAGTCACATTTAACAATAGTCGTAATATTCTAAGTCTCAACTTTCGTTGGTCTGATTCTAATAATATCAGAGCAAATCATACCATTTAGAAATGGAACGTACATAATCACTACGCAAAATCTAAATTTTTTTTTTTTTTGCCGACACTATCTGATCAAACATATACCCACGTGTGTATCCCGATACTCTATTGATTTTTATTAATTTCTTCTACGGTATTTCTACGACTAAATAAAGTTTTCAGGCACAACAAAATTGCATCCTGATTACAATATATCGTTACGCAATTTGCGTAAAACGAAAGATATCGAAGATCACTCGAATGGATTTTAATCAAAATGAGCAGGCAATCTGTGTGAAAAGGACCGTAGCTATTTACTGCAGATAAGATTTTTAGATATACAAGAAATCTATATTTTTATAAAAAAAATGAAAAATACAAAAAAAGTAGTTAACATTAAGTGACTTAGAATTACAAGATGCCTCTACTGGACGTGTGAAGCCGTATTAAAAGGGCTCTGCCCATAAGTTGTATATTTTAAAGTTGAATGAGTTGACTTCAAACAGCTGAACTGTTAGCGACTGTACTAGAATTAAGTAACCGTGCTTAAATTTTCTGTATATATTGCACGACTTAACAATGTGGTGAATAAGCGCGTTTTAACTGTAGGTACTCGACAATTAAGTAGGTGGAAAAAGCCAGAAAATCTAGTGTAGGTCTAGTCTAGGTTTAGTTTAGGGTTTTATCAAATAGTAGATGAATTATGTGAGTAAGGGCATGGGTCATGAAATTGCACGTTGTCGTTCAGACACTCGATTAAAAACGTTAATATACAGATTTCTTAGTAACGTTCAATCCTTTGGTCGCAAATTGTTATATGAATTATTTTTCTAACCAGATGGCATGTTACTCTGTTCATTCAATACCAAAACAAGAAGTATGATTGATACAAAATACGCGGAATACTTATAAATAGAACAGTTCAATTAGAGTCAATCAAAAATAAACCTTAATCCCTGCAAAATTACATATTAATTTTCGTCCACTCGTGCTTCGGAGGGCACGTTAAGCCGTCGGTCCCGGCTGTCATGCAAACAACTTTAACAGTCGTCACGGGCATTAACATGTCCACTACTTTCTTGGGAAACCAATGTCCATCGAGTTAGATGGAAGCACATTGAGTTTTCTTCCCGTGATTCGGAGGGCACGTTAAACCGTCGGTCCCGGCTGTCATACAAACATCCTTGTCAGTCGTCTCGGGAAGTCACAAACCCGACACCAGTCTTGGGAAACTAATGTCTATCGAGTCAGATGGAAGCACATTAAGTTTCCTCCCCGTGCTTCGGAGGGCACGTTAAGCCGTCGGTCCCGGCTGTCATGCAAACGTCTTTGACCGCCGTCACAGGCAATTAAATAACTGAAACTAATATTGGGAAACCAATGTCCATCCAGTTGGATGAAAGAACATTAAGTTTCCTACCCGTGCTTCGGAGGGCACGTTAAACCGTCGGTCCCGACTGTCATACAAATATCTTTGTCAGTCGTCACGGGCAGTTATGCTCGAAACATCAAGTAGCCTATCCTTAAGGTTTCGGTATTCCTGAGTCGCAGAACTTGACACTGGTCGGTTTGTGTGAAATACTGAAATTTTAATTTTGGCTAGAACGGCCTAGCTTTGATGTCAGGAATTATGTCTTGAATGACTTCCTGATGGATTTGTAGGCTATGAACGTTTAAACACGATATTAATGTGATTAATAACATTAACTATAACACCTTTTTTTTTACGATAAAATTAAATTAATTTTTGTACAAGGTATTTTACAAGGTACATATTATACTAAAATGTTTACTAAATTCACTGCACTTATAAATTATATTTTTTAAATCTACAAACAGTCTTAGTGCTGTTATTTACATAGTTTTATATTTACAAACCTTTCAATAAACCACAATTGTTACATATTAATTCATTAATACTACGTGTATAAATGATAGACATGAGAAAATATCAAGAAAAAAATATTCCATGTTTAAAAGATCATACACATCTGTATGATACAGATGTGTATGATCTCCTTTTAGACTAACATGTTTTCTTTTCCATATTTCATAATTTTCATCGCAGACTTAATCGTGCATCGGAGGGCACGTTAAGCCGTCGGTCCCGGCTGTCATACAAACATCCTTGTCAGTCGTTACGGGCATTCACATGCTCATAAATTGTCTTGTGAAACCAATGTCCGTCGAGTTAGATGAAAGAACGTTGAGTTTCCTCCCCGTGCTTCGGAGGGCACGTTAAGCCGTCGGTCCCGGCTGTCATACAAACGTCTTTGACCGCCGTCACAGGCAATTAAATAACTGAAACTAATCTTGGGAAACCAATGTCCATCCAGTTGGATGAAAGAACATTAAGTTTCCTCCCCGTGCTTCGGAGGGCACGTTAAACCGTCGGTCCCGGCTGTCATACAAATATCTTTGTCAGTCGTCACGGGCAGTTATGCTCGAAACATCAAGTAGCCTATCCTTAAGGTTTCGGTATTCCTGAGTCGCAGAACTTGACACTGGTCGGTTTGTGTGAAATACTGAAATTTTTATTTTGGCTAGAACGGCCTAGCTTTGATGTCAGGAATTATGTCTTAAATGACTTCCTGATGGATTTGTAGGCTATGAACGTTTAAACACGATATTAATGTGATTAATAACATTAACTGTAACACGTTTTTTTTATATACGATAAAATTTAATTAATTTTTGCACAAGGTATTTTACAAGGTACATATTATACGAAAATGTTTACTAAATTCACTGCACTTATTAATTAAATCTACAAACAGTCTTAGTGCTGTTATTTACATAGTTTTATATTTACAAACCTTTCAATAAACCACAAGTGTTACATATTAATTCATTAATACTACGTGTATAAATGCCTGCGTGATAATAGACATAAAATAAGAATTATTCCATGTTTAAAAGAATCATACAGATGCGTATGATCTCCTTTTAGACTAACATGTTTTTTTTTACATATTTCATAATTCTCATAGTAGACACTGGGGCATGTTGAGCAGACGGTTCTTGTGTCAAGATACAATATTTTTTTAGTCACTGCAGGTATTAATAATCATCCAACTTGCAGTTAATCAAAAAGTTTTTATTTCAAGTAAGCCTTTTCAGGCAATTTTGAAACGCGATGACTTAAGTTGCGCGTTTCCAAATTTAATTCCTATGGAGAAGAACCGGCAACAAAACTCTATAGGTTCGTCTTTTAAAACTTTGATGTATCTTTTTAAGACGCGATAGGTGGCAGCACATCAAATTACAATCGTGCATCGGAGGGCACGTCAAGCCGTCGGTCCCGGCTGTCATACAAACATCCTTGTCAGTCGTCACGGGCATTCACATGCCCATAACTTGTCTTGGGAAACCAATGTCGATCGAGTTAGATGAAAGAACGTTGAGTTTCCTCCCCGTGCTTCGGAGGGCACGTCAAGCCGTCGGTCCCGGCTGTCATGCAAACGTCTTTGACCGCCGTCACAGGCAATTAAATAACTGAAACTAATCTTGGGAAACCAATGTCCATCCAGTTGGATGAAAGAACATTAAGTTTCCTCCCCGTGCTTCGGAGGGCACGTTAAACCGTCGGTCCCGACTGTCATACAAATATCTTGGTCAGTCGTCACGGGCAGTTATGCTCGAAACATCAAGTAGCCTATCCTTAAGGTTTCGGTATACCTGAGTCGCAGAACTTGACACTGGTCGGTTTGTGTGAAATACTGAAATTTTTATTTTGGCTAGAACGGCCTAGCTTTGATGTCAGGAATTATGTCTTGAATGACTTCCTGATGGATTTGTAGGCTATGAACGTTTAAACACGATATTAATGTGATTAATAACATTAACTATAACACTTTTTTTTACGATAAAATTAAATTAATTTTTGTACAAGGTATTTTACAAGGTACATATTATACGAAAATGTTTACTAAATTCACTGACCTTAAAAATTATATTTTTTAAATCTACAAACAGTCTTAGTGCTGTTATTTACATAGTTTTATATTTACAAACCTTTCAATAAACCACAATTGTTACATATTAATTCATTAATACTACGTGTATAAATGATAGACATGAGAAATATATCAAGAAAAAAATAATCCATGTTTAAAAGATCATACACATCTGTATGATACAGATGTGTATGATCTCCTTTTAGACTAACATGTTTTTTTTTCCATATTTCATCATTCTCATAGCAGAATTACAAAATTACAATCGTGCTTCGGAGGGCACGTTAAGCCGTCGGTCCCGGCTGTCATACAAACATCCTTGACAGTCGTCACGGGCATTATGCTTGAAAAAATATGAAATGGTCTTTTCTTAAGTAGGCAGTAAAGTACTTTCTTAAAGACAAGGCTAGACACGGCCTAGCATGGAATTCAGGATTATATCGCTTCGACTTCCTGATGGATATGTAAGTTATGAAATTTCATACACGATATTAATGTGATTAATTATCTGAAGATGGAATTAAAGAGCTGGCTTAATTATTCATTAGTTGGTTGTTGTTATTTGTTGAACTTATGTATTTTATTACTATTGACTTAAACTTTCTTACAATTGACTTTAATTGGAATGTGAAAAAAGAATATTAATCCATTAATACTACGTGTATGATAAGTATACAGAAGTATTATCTCATTGTTCCCGAGCGGAAACGTATAACCCGAAGTTCATATTTCATTTCTCGATAAATAATGTGTACAGTTTTTGCTTTTCTTCCATGTATGTTATTTGTTGTAGAGCTCGTTGATTCAATGTCAACCTTGTACCAGTTAAGTCGTAGGTCTGGTCGCGACTGTCCTTGGAGACACATCGAGTTCTACCCGTGCTTCGGAGGGCACGTTAAGCCGTCGGTCCCGGCTGTCATACAAACATCCTTGACAGTCGTCACGGGCATTCACATGTCCATAACTTGTCTTGGGAAACCAATGTCCATTGACTTAGATGGAAGCACATTGAGTTTCCTCCCCGTGCTTCGGAGGGCACGTTAAGCCGTCGGTCCCGGCTGTCATACAAACATCCTTGACAGTCGTCACGGGCATTCACATGTCCATAACTTGTCTTGGGAAACCAATGTCCATTGACTTAGATGGAAGCACATTGAGTTTCCTCCCCGTGCTTCGGAGGGCACGTTAAGCCGTCGGTCCCGGCTGTCATACAAACATCCTTGTCAGTCGTCTCGGGAAGTCACAAACCCGACACCAGTCTTGGGAAACCAATGTCCATTGACTTAGATGGAAGCACATTGAGTTTCCTCCCCGTGCTTCGGAGGGCACGTTAAGCTGTCGGTCCCGGTTGCCAATCGCATATCTTTGGCAGTCGTTAAGGGAAAACATTTGCTTGACTATAATTAGGAGATACCAATCTGTCTTTAAAATTATTAAACATCAAACTTTGATTATTTGAAAACCTGCAGTTATCGTGGTTTGCAGAGCACGGTAACTGCGGGTTTCTTCTGACATACAACTATTATTTATCTTGGGCACTCACGGACGCAGAACTAATACTACCTAGTTACTGATAATACGTATATTATCTCCAATAAATGGAAGATCATTGAGTTGCGCTGTGCTTCGGAGTGCACATCGCCGTCGGTCCCGGTTGTCATACAAATATCCTTGACAGTTGTCGTGGGCAATCACTAGTTCTGGGATAAGCATGACCACGCTAATTTGAAAGAACATTGAATCTCCTCCCCGTGCTTCGGAGGGCACGTTAAGCCGTCGGTCCCGGCTGTCATACAAACATCCTTAACAGTCGTCACGGGCATTCACATGCCCATAACTTGTCTTGGGAAACCAATGTCCATTCAGTTGGATGAAAGAACGTTGAGTTTTCTTTCCGTGCTTCGGAAGGCACGCTAAGCCGTCGGTCCCGGCTGTCATACAAACATCCTTGTCAGTCGTCTCGGGAAGTCACAAACCCGACACCAGTCTTGGGAAATCAATGTCCATTGACTTAGATGGAAGTACATTGAGTTTCCTCCCCGTGCTTCGGAGGGCACGTTAAGCCGTCGGTCCCGGCTGTCATATAATCACCCTTGACAGTCGTCACGGGTAACTACTTACGCGCGCCACAGTCTATAATCTCTTTAAGTTTCCTACAAACTGGAAGTTTAAAGAAAGTTACAGTTTGTAGGACCAGTTTTGTTTTAGTTTAGAATTCGGAATATGTAGGTGTAGTGATTAAACACTCATTTCACCAACATGTTGTGCTTTAATTCGGTTTATATTATTGTTTAAATCTTACAATATATCGTTTTTGCGTCCTAAGTGTTCTACAGAAAATTTAATTATTAATGGTATTGGAAGTTATTTATAATGTTGTTTTATGCCCTTTTTTATATTTAAAAAATTATATGTAAAAAAGATACTTTGTTTTTAAATCTGTGAGTTTCGCGTATGAGCTTACTTTGGATGCGGTTTGCGTATTTTTATAGTCTCCAAAACGATGCCGTAGTAACGGCAATGTTTTGAAGACAGTGAACATTGCATACAGTATTATTAATTAATAGTGCTGTATGTTATGTTATATTATTGTAAATTGTGGTGATCTGAACCACAATGTTGCAACCCAAGGTCAAATGTCTGCTTCTAAATGGGTAGCTATACATCGAGTGTGCCCCGTGCTTCGGAGGGCACGTTAAGCCGTCGGTCCCGGCTGTCATACAAACATCGTTGACAGCCGTCACGAGAGTTCGTGCTTGGAACGGATAATTGAATATATATAAATACTAGCCGCTATTCACAAAGCTTATACGCGATTAGTTTGAACATTACTTATATATTCTTATACATCCATGACATTCGTCTATATTGATGTGTGTCATGTTTGATGTACGCATAGGATTAGATTGGTGGAGATTGTATATATTTGTAAGTAAGTAATTTGTAAGGTGGCGGTGATGTAATTTGTACACTGGTAGTATTTACATACCCCGGTGTTAGTATAAGTTTCAATAAAAAATATGTACATAAAAGCAAAATATATTTTTTCATTTCACGTAACTTCATATCCTTCGCTCCCTGTACGTGACTATCATAATTAAGGATCGAGGCTTCAACGGCTGCTGCTCAGCTGGTCTCGACAATCTTCAAGGCAAGGCAAATTGGTGGGTATTTAACACGTTAAGTCGATACAACGTTGGTGCTAAAAATGTAAAAACCAAAATTCTAAAATCAACCCTAATTCTTTGAAACATGGACGTCAGTTTTACTATTAGCTTGTACTGTACAAGTACGAAAACGTGTGTAACCTAGATATGAAGACAGTTTTTCGAACTCAGGCTTGGTAAGTATATTTTGTATGTAGGTATAAATCGTCTATAGGGCTTGTATTTATGTATATCAGAATGATGGGCAGTGAAAGAGACGGATAAAAGACGATTGCATGCAGCTATAATGAGAATGCTTTGATGGATGACTGTCTTAATCTTAAACTGTTTAAAAAAACCTTAAATATTTTTTAATTGATAAAGCTTTTTATGATATTTCAGAGTTCTTAAACGAAAAATGTTGTCATATTTCTGTATAAATAAGTTTGATTGATGCATAGTTTTAAGATGTTTACCGTAATTTGTTTATAATTTAATTTGTAACAGATGTTTTTTTGTTGATATCACTAATGAAGTTTATATAATTGAGATGTTGATTCAATTTTAATAAGTAGCTTAAATTCTTTAATTTATAACTCTCTCACTCTCATGACGATGACGGATTTTTGTAAAAAAATCCACCTTTTTGTACTCATTGTTATACAAAATAAATATTTCTTATAAGTAATGAGTATATTAGAGGAAGCTTGAAAGTAGCGCCCATGAATGAAAAGATGAGAGGTAAGCGTCTGTCGTGGTATGGACATGTTATGAGGAGGGATGAAAGTCACATAACTCAACAAGTTATTAGTATGACTGCGAATGGGTATACATGCAGAGGAAGACCGAGGAAGGAGGATGGAGTGTGTTAAAGATGATATGAGAAAGTAAGGAGTTGATGCTGAGATGACGAGTAGTAGAGATGAATGGAAGCATAATACGCATTGCGCCGACCCCAAACAATTTGGGTGATGATGCTGATGATATTGTGTATGTAGGAATCATTTGGTTATTATTAATGTATAATTTATGTTAATCAATTTATAATCCAGGTGTTTAATAGGGATGTTGACTGGGTATGAAAAGTTAAAATCTATTTAGTCCGTCAGTTAGATAAAAAAATATTAGACACGTATTTTTTCTTTTAATTAACAATAAATATTTACAAAGATACGGCGCTTTAAAGTTTCGGAGTGGGGGCTTATGACACCTCGCTGTGGTAAAAATTGTAGTAAGGAAATTGAAGTAAGGAGTGACGTCACGCAATATTTCCGTTCTCTGTATTTTGATATTTTTTTGTTTGCAGAAAAAAAAAGAAAAATGACCAAAAAAAGTGTCCAATAAAATTCATTAATCTATCAGGCGGCCGGATTATAAAATATAGGAAACATGCCTATTGAACTTTGAAATCAAAATTAAGTAAAAATGTAGTCGAATACATTGCGATAACTAAAGTGATAGTTCAGTGGTTTCTACGTATTACCGCTTGTATTTTGGCACCCTTGTTTCGGCTTCCTTCTAAGGGGTGAGGTTCAAATTGTGCATTTTGCACATAAAACAATTTTAACTTGCATCATAATTAAATTACAGAGAAAATGTCATTAAACAATTTGCCGCGTAACGATGATTGCTACATAGATTTAATTGCTCTGCCCACGCGAGCACATGGACTCAATAATACATGACCTTTGACCTCATGTTGTTTTGGTATAGATAGAAAGTTGCTTTTGCTTTTGTAAAAGCGACCATTGATTTCAACACCTTTTCAGTACTATTGATTAATGTTTGTGAATGTAATTTTAAATTAGATTGGTTTGTACAAGTCTAAACAATTGGTTCATAAATGAAGTCATTACAATAATATCTATTGGATTCAAAAACCAAATTGCAATAGATTCAGTAGTTTGTGAGGTGAATTACAAATTTACATGGACTTGCCTGTTAGATCACAAATTGTAGAAACTCTTGTTCGAGGTGCAGGTTCGATCCCTGTGTGAAACAATATGCCTAACCTGCACTGAACATATAGATTGTGTTCACTGCAAAGGTATCTATAGGTATAAGTGATATTTCCGGTTGTCCGGGAGCAAGATTGGTCGACGAAACAACTAAAGTTTTGGGTCTAATCTGGATGAGACTAGCTCTGGACCGGAGAATGAATGGCACGTGGAGAGGCTTATGCCTAGCTGTGAGATGACAAAGGCTGTGGATGATAAAGTGATATTTCATAGTACAGGGCTTGTCAAAACAGAATATCGTGCATACACATCTACTACATTGAACAAGCTACAGTAGCAGCAAGTACTACTCATTAAACATTGCGGCAATTAATAAAAGCCACTGTTTCTTCACGATTGGAGACGAAAATAAATGCTGCTAATTGGAGAATTTGAAAATAGTTGGGTAACTATTTTGATGAAGAAATAAATTGTTGAAATTTTTGATATTTACCTTCTGAGTATGTCCGAATAAATATTTCGGAATCGTGCACGTAAATATTTGAAATCAGAAAAAAATATCAAAATTAAGGGCCACAAAATAATCGCTTACGTCACAGAAGATCGGGGGAAAGCCATGCTATGGTTATCAGAAGAATAACATTTGCTACAAATTAAATAATACCGCAAAATAGAACTTGTAAGATAGGTTATAATTTCTTAGCCGACCTACATATAACTACTTTAATTACACCAGTTTACCATTAACTGTAAGTAATAACAGTCCAACAATACATAAGCACCAAGAGTTTTTGTTCCTATGATCTAAGTTCAGACTAAATTGTTTAGTCCAAATCAATCATGTCTGCAACAGGATGGTGGTAGAATGCAGCTTTACCGTGGGAAACAGAGTTTCTCATCACTCCAAAACACTGATCGAAAGTTAAGCAAAATATCCATAATTTATCTATAAACAACACTACAGTGTAGCAACCGGAAAAAATTGCAACTTCCTCATCCATATACCGTTGGCATAAAATTCAAAATCGCTTGATAATTTTTTCGTTTAGCTTTCTGAACTGCAAATTAGGTTGGTAGAAATAACAATTGGTAATTTTATGATGTAACGCTATTGGACATTACTCGGATGGGTTGTTTATAAAGAGGTTTGTTACAGAACTGTAACTATTAATTAAAGTTGTATGAATGAGCTCCCCGCTGTGCGTAGCTTGGTGTCAATGGAGAGATTATATGGATGGTTCGTTAAGTAATTTTAATTGTTGCGACGTGGGTGTCTGCCGAATTGCAAGCATCGCCTTCGATTGCAAAATTGTCGTTTTTAGATCATGAGTTGGACCTTTTTATACGGTTTCAACGAAAGCTCAGCGATATAGGTAACCATGTCAACTGCCTACTACTACGAGCTGAGGATTCGATCTCCGCGTGTGACCCGCCTCAAATGGTTGTTTTGACTGTTAATTGAACAAGTGATTTGAATGTTTGTGCTACACAAGGGCCCTTTTTTTTGTTTACGGGAGGAAAACCTAATGATGTCAACCCAAGCCGAGGTCACGACTCGCGATGTGGGGATATGTCGGACATGCACCGACGAAAAATAACCATGGTCCCGTCCTTGCCTTGGCCGGAGTCGTGGCTTCTCTAAAACATGCTCGACGGGGCTCCGGCGGGAGGGACCAGAAACGTGGTGTGGAAGACATTTTTTCTAAAAGAAGTTGTAGCTTTTGGTACGTAGTTGTAGGTTGATATATACCTACTACGAGGCATTTGTTTTAACTTTTACCGTACTAAGTAATGGAATCCTTGTGTAGCGGCGGGTTTAACAAACATCCAATTCACAAGCTCAAAGGACACCTAAACTCAGAACAAGCATTTGTGTGATCCACATGCGGGGATCGAACCCAAAGCTGGTTGCGCACAGTGGTAATTGGCGTGGTGACCGTTGTCCGTGGTGGTCACAGGTGAAGGGTGGGCGAATCAGGGTGCTTTCCATTGTATTGACGTTCTTAAAGTGCTACTTTGTAGCCTAGTTGGAATAAATGAGTTATTGAATTTTGATTTGATTTTATCCGTGCAGTCTTTTGTGAGTAACGTCTCTAGTTGTCCCACTCAAAGACTCCCGCCACAGTAAATACCTAAATGTTTACTACTATATACTACTATACGTATTGATGTTCAATTTCTAAGCTATCAGAGTCTTGCCAATCTATACTTTTAATATTATAAAGCTGAAGAGTTTGTTTGTTTGTTTGAACGCGCTAATCTCAGGAACTACTGGTTCGAATTGAAAAATTCTTTTTGTATTGGATAGTCCGTTTATTGAGGAAGGCTATAGGCTATATAACAGCACGCTACGACCAATAGGAACGGAGCATAAATGAAAAATGTTGCAAAAATAAAAAACCGTTGAAACTAAAACACGCGAACAAAGTCGCGGGGGACAGCTAGTAAATAATACAAATGCATTTGTTTCTCAATCTTTCCAGTCTATAAATACTACATAATCATTATCAATCGATAACAAACATAGTACCATAGTTTTAATTGCGTATCATTCACACTGACCTGAATTAACGAAATTGAGGGTAGTTGCAACAATAGACGAAATGTCAGTGACCTGCAATGATCGTTAGTCGCTTTGTGTTAGCTAACTGCTTGCGAATAATTCTATTGTTGGCGACTCAAAAGTGTCTTGTTAAAAGTTTTGGCATATGTGAACATTACTATAGGGTTTTGAGTGGGTGCCTGGTCCAAGATTGCATTGTAAAATTTAAAATGAAGTATATCTTGTAGCAACACGTTTACTAATATTTTTTATTTAATTCATTAAGTTGATTGGATAGGCCACGTTAACGCGTTTTAATATGTTGTTGGTATTGGTTTGAAGTAGAAAAATAATATACCATAAATAAATAGTTTTATGAAATACTGGCATCCCGCCAAAACATTTAGAATTGGTAAATTCTGACATAACATGGGACTGCATACACTTTACGCTAATTTGAACTACAATTCTGTCTAAAGTCTTTTTTTATATCTTGGGACATCTCACAGACGGCCATCTGATTTCAAACTAAGCAGAGCCTGTATTATTGCAACCAGACAACTTTTAAACATATATACTTATATATTTCTAAATACATACCTAATGATTTGTCCTGGGTGGGAATCGAACCTACGACTAACGGTTTAGCAGTCAAGGTTACTATTCACTAGACCAACAGGCCAGTCAACTACTAATTTTCAATTCATTGATAGACTTAGACATGCAAGTATTTGCTTAAATCTCTTTCAAAAAAATATTTACTAATTACCGTGAAATTATTAATAATTCTACAATAAAATAAAACTTAAAATTTCCAAATAATTCGATTAATTATAAGTATATTTGTGTACTTAATTGTAATTGTTTTATTAAATAAGGTACAAGGTTAAGGGTAATTAGTGATTATTTGCAAAATCATGTAAGTTATACGTTTTTAAGTTAAATATTGTTAGTTAATTATTATTAACCATTTCAAGGTGAATTGTCTTCGGAATAGACTAGCTAGGTAGAAACGTAAGTTAGATTGTAACGCCTACTACATTTTAAATAGCGCATAAAGTTAAGTTTGCTATATTTCAAACACAGTGAGAATTGGTTCTGCGATACCTGCATTTTAATGTAACAAGGTATATTTCGACTTGATTGTAAAATATGCCTAGGGTAAGAACTCTACAATAAAAAGTAATAAAAGAACTAATCTGAAGATAATTAAATTGTTTTTGTATCTTATACTTACTATCGCTATCTTAGTACTTAGATTGTAAATAGGCAAGAAAATAGGAGAGGCCTATCTTTGAAGTAAAACGCAACATGCTTATACCATACTGGCTTTTACCCGCGGCTCCGCTTGTGTCTATGTCGTTTATCGCGGCAAAAAGTCAGCCCATCTATGTCCTGTATTGGAATCCAAGCTTATTCCATAACAAGTTTCATTCAAATTGGGTTAGCGGTTTACTCGTGAAAGCGTAACAGACGGACAGACAGACAGTTATTTCGTACTTATAATGTTACTATAACATAGTCATAATCTAAATGACTAATATCAATACATTGAACCCATTGCGACCTTTTACACCTTTAACGCGACACACTCCATTAATCTAGATTAAACACTTGCGACACGCAATATCGTAGGTTATGTTGTGTCAATTGATACTAGCGCAGAGTCAAAGTGCATCAAAGGCTTAATCTAAAAGTTAATATAGAAAACTCATTCTTAACTCAATAATGTTGCTTCCATTCGCATTCTTATCATTGTAATAAAGAATTTGACACTTCAATGCATTTCGACGCTGCTGTAGTATGAATGAACCCTTAGATACGTGGGATCAAGACAAGTGAGTACCCTGCAAATGATAATACACTAATCGGACATAGGTAATAGACGCAAGAGCCAATGATGAATGCTTACGTATTTTATACATAAAACGTTTTGGTAGGCAACCAACGGGATTTTTCTAATTAGGTACTAAGTATGTGAGTTCATCATAATTTCTAAAATCATTTAACAAATTTTATAAATTTATCAGATTTTTTTACATGAGTTTCAAGCTCAACGTTCGACGCTGAACGTATAGAGTCTTTATTTCGAATGTATAACACTTAACTACCGATAACACACCTAATTAAAACTTACGTTCGTCAAAAACATCATAATCATCATAATTTCCAAACAAAACACACGTCTCTCACGCCAAAATCCACACAAGTGTACAAAAATGTAATGGAAATTAATCAGATTATCGGCTGGTAAAAAGCGTTAAGCTTCGTCTTCCCTGTAGATGGCGCGTTGCGTCACGATGTCATAATGGCGAAGATTACGACGACCGGGATCCGTGTCACCCGCTGTGAAGTTTTCGTGTGTAGTGATGGGAAGTTATCGATAGAATTTATAACGAATTATTATTTAAATAAGTATATAAGAGTTTCTTTTACATCACTAACAGTTGCAGAATAGATTATATTATTTTTAATAAAAATTATATGCACAAAATGAAAACTTTAAGTTTAACATACAAACAATTTTATTTACACGTTGGTTCGTGTATATAATTTCAACATATTCTAAATTTCTCCCTTAAATAAAAACGCACGTTAATTAGGCTTAAAGAAACATACCTAAAAATCACAAGCAATGTTTTGTGTGGTTATTTCACAAATGTTTCAAACTTAATAATGGATATTTCAGATTGACAAAACTCGTAAGTAGCAAAAAAATGCATGCATTATATATATAATTTATAATCATTATTGTCTGTCTCTGTTAAGAAAGTTTCTGTGTGAAGGGTGGGCCAATCGGGGTACTGTCTGATGTGTTGACTTTCAAAAAGTGATACTCAGTAGCCTAATTTGAAATAAATTTATTTTGATATGATTTATTTTTGTTTTGCAGGCTTATAGAGAAATGTCAACTATCGACAGATACAGTCCCATCCCTAGTCCACGGTTCCCACATCTGAACGCGCACAAAATAACAACGAGCACTTTTTTGTGCATAAGAAACCAGAACGTATTCTTATATTGTTATCATTTACATAGATCTCAGCACGCGAACATTCGCATTTCTATAATTATATACTTCTTATGGTAATTGTGTTATAATATTATGATATATATTTATAGTACGGAAGTATGACAGAAAGGTTATCACGTGGGAATTTTGGTAGACGACTCGGAAATGTAATCCGGATTTTGAGATTTCAGAAGTTGGATTTTCGTCTATTGTAAAAGTTTTTTTGCATTATAATGGTATGAGCGTAACGTTTGCAGCCGTATTTGGTCAGCACGTGCAGGGAAATCCTATGTTCCTGCTCTAACGAGTTCCGTTTGAGGTAGGGCTGAGGTTGTGGGTGACCCATACGTATGCCAAGACTTCTGGTCAAAAAAGCCAAGGCAATGTTTACTTAATCCTTGCTCATTTGTCGACTATATATCAAATATTAACATTTTAACAACTGTGGAGATGACTATTATTTTTAAAAATGTCAGATTGATTATTAAAAATATTAGACACGCATTTTTTCTTATTTTACGTAACCGAAATTTCACGAAGATACATTGATTTTAAATGTCGCATGACGTCACAATTTTGTGCATTTTCGACGCCAGCATGGTTTAATTAGCCCCTATTTCTGAAACTTGATTCGCTTTATGTACTTATGGCCTTTTTAATAAAAGTCGCGACGGAGCTTAACAACGAATTAACAGATTCTAATTTTAAATTCTTCATAGAAAAATTTAATATAGAATCTGCTAAGAAATCGCTAATCGCAGTCGAGATTTTTATTAATAAGGCCATTAGAGTTTATATATGTATTTTGAAAAAGCAAAAAATACGTGTCTAATATCATTTTTTTTACCTGACTGATGAACCAGTCATCAATATTCATTATGTCCCATTTTTACATCTAATAACGTAACACTTATTTTTCTTTACTAAAACAGGTTTCCAAATAAATACCTACATTAATAAGCTATAAGCATTTGCGTACTGGTTCGTCTTAGTTACCATTAATGTAATGTATTGGAAAGAAAATCAGGAAGAGAAAGATTTCACAGAGTCAGACATTACTTATCTATAAGTATCTATATATTTAGTGGGTACCTACTGTGAACTTTTTTATATAAATAAAAACTATTGGATATAAAGTTCAGATGTACCTTATATTAAGGTTTCTAGTAAATTAAAAGAAATATTTCGAGGAACTAACTATTAAAAAATTAACAGGTTCCTATTTTATTGGTCATTGAAGATACTGGCCTGTTGGTCTAGTGGTAAATATATAAATAAGTTTATCAGTTGTCTGGTTGCCATAATACTGGCTCTGCCTAGTTTGGGATCAGATGGCCGTGGGTGAGTTTTTTCAAGATATTATATAAAAAAACTGAAGATTGCGCGGAACTAGAGATAAATGGAAAGAGGGAAGGGCGGCCTTAGTCCTGCAGTGGAACACTAATAGCTTATAATAATAATACTTTATATAACTACTAGAAACGATTAACGAACGAACGAACGAAAAATTATATATTACATTCAGACAATGTCAATTCACACAGTCTAGACTCCTTGCGTACGTAATTATCGGCTATCAATATCATAGTTACATAACCTTTGTGTTGACATGGGTGTCCCATTGGCCCACTTCTGTGCACCATCATTATATCGCCCGTCAATTTGTACCAATCCGTCAAATATACTGAGACCATTAATATTGACGTGTGCTGGAGGCTTTTGATTATTTATACGTCATTTGTTTAAGTCTAGTTTAAATTATCGCATTGTTACTTATAGTACTAGCGACCCGACCAGACTTCGCACGGGTTGACAAAATATTAATGAATTACACACACAAACATTCCTCTTGTATCACATCTATTTATTGGAAAAGGCAAATTCGTTCGGTAGTTTTTGAGTTTATCGCGTTCGGACAGGCAGACAGGCTCGGTGGGGGAGTTTTGTTTCATAATATAGATAACATATTTAAACATGATTAACAGAGCTAAGAATAAATAGAAAATACAAGATTACTAGGTACTAAAGATTTGGTATCATAGTAGTCTAAATGCTCTGAATTTTCAAACAAGTTTGGTGTTCAATTCGGGTAAAAACAACTTGATTTTCTCAAAAAAAAACATTTTCTATCGAAATCAGGCTTCCCACGACGTGCAATATGACAGATCACCCCGCACGGTCTACGACTCAAAATTTTTTCCCGAGTTTAACCGACCTAGGGTATATTTCGACCCGCGGTAGATTGCGACCGACCGGGGCAGACGCGGGGAAGCCGGCTTAATACGAAATCATTGAGGAATAGAACAATAATAACATTAGGAACAAGAATGTAACAATTTTATACAACCTACTCGGGATGAGTAACTATGGCTCTCTCAAATTATGTGCCTACTAGCTGTCCCGCTACTTTGTCCGTGTGTTTTAGTTTCAACGGTTTTTCATTTTTGTAACATTTTTTCATGTATGCTCCGCTCCTATTGGGCGTAGCGTGATGTTATATAGCCTATAGCCTTCCTCAATAAACGGACTATCCAATACAAAAAGAATTTTTCAATTCGAACCAGTAGTTCCTGAGATTAGCGCGTTCAAACAAACAAACAAACTCTTCAGCTTTATAATATTACTAGCTGTCCCCCGCGACTTTGTTCGCGTGTTTTAGTTTTAACGGTTTTCATTTTAGCAATATTTTTCATTTATGCTCCGCTCCTATTGGTCGTAGCGTGATGTTATATAGCCTATAGCCTTCCTCAATAAACGGACTATCCAATACAAAAAGAATTTTTCAATTCTAACCAGTAGTTCCTGAGATTAGCGCGTTCAAACAAACAAATAAACAAACAAACAAACAAACAAACAAACTCTTCAGCTTTATAATATTAGTATAGATATAGTATAGATAAATAAAACAACTATTATTCATGATATAAAACCTATACCATTTTGATAATTTGAAAACAAACTTTCTAAAACCAAATCAGTGTGTTATCAAAAGTTTTCCAAAATGGCTTCGCGGATGTCCCAGTACAAAGAGATATTGTTATAGAATCTCACGTCGCATCGGTTGCGCAAGCGCTGCCTACCGTTTGATCGCGGGGACGATACGGGGAAAGGATCCAGCGTCTCCGCTAATTTAATGATCGTTCTAATTTTATGGCAGCAGGAGAAATCTAGATTATGCCTAGATTTTTGTTAAGTAATAGGGTAAGTACCGTACATCACTATAGAGACTGCACATATATTCCCTTGCACATCAAGCTAAGTGATAATTGAGTGTCAGTTAAAGAACATAGGGCACGACACTGGGGAAATAAATAATGAAAATGGATGTCACTCTTTTTTCTACATTTAATATGTTTTTCGGGGCTGTTTTATCGTTATAGAAGGTAGGTACTCAAAAACTGAAGGTGTTACTAAGTTTACGCCCATAAGTTTTGAATAAAAATGATTTTTAAACACAAGCGTTTAAATCAGCTAGGCTAGATTTTTTATCTATTTGAATAAGACATTATAATTTATTTAAAGTTGCTAAGTACCTACGTATGTAAGAGTTACATAAGTAGTTACTTAGCAACCCTTAGATTACCTACTACTATTACTCGTAATTGTCATATTGCTAGATTTCAAATCATCCCTTATTACTACACCAAGATCTCAAGGTAACTCTCTTATATCTACTATACAAAGCTGTCGTATAATTAAGATGCCAGCCTAGCCGTCGTCGACCGCAGCTTGCGCAGGCGTTCCATCTCTCTGCCTTGCGACACCGCTGCGTGAACGCTGCGATTTGTCAACTGCTATTTACATTTAACACTTTAGCATTCGTTTCGCTTGAAGTTTAAAAAGCTTTTATTAAAATGACCTATGTTATCATACATTTCTAACTAAAAAAATATATAAATTGAATTATATTTTCGATTGTTGTTTTTGTTATTTCTTCTAAAATAATCAGAGATAATATTTGCTTATAAATAAATAATCTACATTATTAAATTATATTCATGTAAAATTCTAATAATACTTATAGTCTGTTAATAAAACTACCTGCAGGCGAACTACTATGGTTTTGGGATACGTGATTAATTGTGATTTTCGGGAAGTTTAAATAAATTAATATGCCATTTAGAAAATGTAAGAATTACACTTGTATGTAATTAACGTATAAAATATTAAGGTTCATTTATTTGCTAAGTACGTCAGAATTAAAAGAGACGTGAGACAGAAAAAGCAACTTTAAAATAACAATGATTTAATGAGCATTCAACCAACTGCACCAGAAAGACACATTTTTCTTGAAATTAAAGTAAACAACGCAACAGTTTAATGAAATCCTCTTAATTTGCGGTTTATTAACCAACCGTCAATGTCAGCTCGAAGCTCGCGAAACGTTCAAACAAATAACTGTTATTAAGGAAATTGTATTAAAGTTGCAAGAACCGTCCTTGGCGACAGAAAATACGTGACTCCTGTACTCGAGATTTTCAACAGTTGTAGTGCAATTTAAATTTTTTATTTAACAAACAAGACAAATAGTATTGACTTAAAATAATATAGCATCCCTTATCTCCTTATTAGTTTGGTCTTTGTACCCTGTACCTACTAATTTGAATTCCTCGCCTTTGCTTCAGCGGCTGTCAATGAGGATTTCTTGAGTCGGGAATATAATAAATATATAAAAATTATTATTATTTTTCTAGGTCACGTCGTAACTTGAGAACGTCTTTAACGATTTTACTCATTTAATATTTTAAGTTTTCTAATACTTTGTTGAAGGTTCTTACGGAAAGAAACAATAATAAAATTACGCGGAGCATTAAAAATGCGCATATGCATTAAATTAGCGAGTTTGATGAATTAAATTTTTGCAGACAGACGTTTTTTTTTTCGATATTTAAATATCAATTTCAGTGTTAGATTACTTTTCTCGTCTGGTCGACTCTACCCGTGACCAGAGGGCTGGCATATACTTTGCCCAAAGAATATGCATAGCAATTCAACGTGGCAACGTTGCCAGCCTTCTGGGCACGTTTCCCGTCATTGACAACGATGACGATGAATTCTTTGATGCTTGTTAGTTAAGTAGTTACTTATTTTATATACGTTATAAGTTTGAATTTTAATTAGCTTAAGTTTTTGTGTTTGTATAAATAAAATGGGTGCCAAGTTCATTCATGTATTCACTAACGAAGATAAGTTTAAACAAAGCACTTAAGTAGTTTATAGCACTGTACATTATTAGTTAAGACGGGACAACGTCTGTTGAGTCAGCTAGATTAATTAATAAAACATAAGTTATGAAAATACTTGCGTCAGACTATATCTATAGAGGTATAGGCCTTTTGCTAGAACAAAACGAAAAATTACAAAGCTTTTAAAATAGTGTGCAAATCTTGTTAACACATAATAAACACATACAATCCATTCATTCAAGAAGCTTTTCAATTAACTCATGTCTACATCAGTACCGCAACTAATCGTCCCCAATTAAAGCTATTATTTGAAGTTCAGACCGTTTCCCAACAGCCACGTGACAGCGTGTCCGATCGGACGGACGGACGGACAGACGTGCGTCGGCGTCGGTTGACAGTCACCTTGAACTATAGACAGACATGCGCACGCTAATTAAACATGTTTCACAATATATTGTGTTTTTTACTGACAATATTTTAAATATGTTCACTAAAATATTTATTGCATGCTCATCTGAATTGTAGGCGCGTTGGTGACAGACTGATGTCAACACAATTTTGTTGGGGTAAAGTTTACGGCAATATGAAATTAATAAAAAAAACAGCCAAGTGTAAGTCGAAATCGCGCATGAATGTTTGAATAATATTCATGAAGTTAAAATCGAGAAAAAAAGCACGTCCCTTGTATGCAAAATTAAAGGGTGTCTTTTTTAAGGTTCAACTTATTTTATTATTTGTTGTTATAGAGGCAAATGAAATAAACACTATGTAAAAATTTTAACTATCTAGCTAGTTCATGAGATACAGCCCGCTGACAGATGGATAGACGATAGGCTTAGTAATAGGGTCCCGTTAGCAACCTTTGGGTACTAAACCCTAAAAAGGAGGGATATGATCTAACAGATTTTTACTTATTTATTTGACTATAATTGACGATTTTGAAGCTAGATGCGACGAGAGAATTGAAAAGAGCATAAAGTACGTTCTAAAAGTGTAAAGCTATTTCAGATTGACGGGCCTGTTGGTCTAGTGGTTAGTGACCCTGACTGCTAAACCGGAGGTCGTGAGTTCGATTCCTACCCGGGACAAATGTTTGAGTGATGAGCACGATAATTTGTTCTGTGTCTGGGTGTAATTTATCTATAATATGAGGTATTTAGAAGTATTTAAGTATGTTTATCAGTTGTCTGGTTGTCATAATACAGGCTATGCCTAGTTTGGGATCAGATGTGTGTGTGAGTTGTCCGAAGATAAAGAAAAAAAAAAAAGTTTTAATATAATAATATGTTTAAAAAAATATAGAACCTACATTAAAGTACTTTCTACAAAGGTATATTCACACATCACATACTTCTGTGTAAGAATTCTGAATTAATATTTCCGAAACCAAACACAAAAATAATTATATTTCTTTATTACTCCAATAACTATAAATACATATGAAATATAGATAAATAACACTTTCTTATGGGTAAAAATCCCATGACTACTTACACAGTTCACCGTAGAACGGACAGACGGACGGAGACAGGCGTTCTTTATAGCGAGCCACAAACAATGGCTTACTTTATGTTACTTTATTCTATAAATACGATCTATAGGTCGTTACGTGACGCCTGACTTTGCACGACCCGGGAACTGAACCCGAGACCCCATAAATCAGGTGCAGTAAGTGAAGTGCACGTCAGCCGTGATAACTGCTGGCTTGTTATCTAACTGAATGGAAAAGTGGAAACGATATCAATTATGGTAAATATTTAGAGTGTCGTCTCTTGCCGTTCGATTATTACGAAAAACAAGCAGCAAGGTGTTTAATGGATATAAATAGGGTACTTGACAGGTTTTTGAAAGGTTTCTAAGGACTCGATAAAAAATCTTTATTTTACGGTCCATAACATTTATCGTGCAAGAAAAAAAGAAAACAAAAAATATTATTTAAATATCCGCAAAAGTGCTGTTTCTGACAATATGGCGTCTCATGTCATCGTGACGTCACCTGCTTGTAAACTTTTGTTGTTGACTAATAACGTAACTGTTTACAAGTAGTAGACGTCATCATCCATTCGGCCAATCACAGCCGTTTACGATCACGTGACTAAAGTAGACAAAAAATATTTTTCTCATCGAACGCCTACGCTAGACGCACTAGTGTAAAGGCGTTCTAAATAAGGCACCTTGGACACTTAAAAAGAATGATCTCTCAGTCAACAACTTTGTAGCAGATTTATACCTACTCTTTGTGTGAAAGAACAGAAGTCTTTCAACCACAGTAGGACGAAAATTTTACTCTAGCGAAAGAATAGGGTTAAAGTCAGAAACACTTTTTGAAATTACTTTATATTTTTCAGTATAAAAAGTAAGTAAAAGGAAAAGAAAGTATTTGTAAAACGGGAAGGTACTTTGATTTATTATCTTCAACTTTAGGAAAGTACAAAACATCATCTTGGTGGATATTTCCAGGATACTGGCGATTTTTGCCGACCTCAAAATTTTGGGGACTACTAGAACAGAATGGGAATACTAATATTATAAATACATTTTGTTACTCTTTATATTAAGTAGTAATCCGATATTGTGAATGCTTTGTGTACACCTAGGCATACATACTAGAAATATTATTGTAAAAAAAATGAAGCCTATAAATTCATAAGTAATGCTGTTGGTATACCTCAATAAATAAATAAAAAATAGGAAAGATTTGTATTTTTGTATGTTTGTAACGAATAAACTCAAAAACTACAAAAACAATTTTAGAAAATTTTCACTATTAGAATACTCTATCAATTATCCCTAAATAACATGAGCTATATTGCCACCCGTACGAAGCCGGGGCGAGTCACTAGTCTTTGATATTAATATTGAATAGCTCACGATTGGACAATACGTCTGCCGAGCAAGTGTGGGGAAAGGGCTGAAGCTTCCGTCACGTGTCGAAAGCGGACAGTTGCGTCTTATTGAAGAAGTAAATAGATATTAAATGATTTACCTATATAATAATGACTAGGTTTGATCTCTGGAAGATATCAATGGGGTATTCTAATAGTAAATAACATTTAAGCTTAATTTAGAATTTCGCAGACACCGACACCGACATCGACGAGATCAACACCGAGATCGATATCTACATCGACACCGAGATCGATATCGACATCGACATCCACATCGAGATTGATATCGACACTGACACCGACACTGACACCAACACCGACACCGACATCGAGATCGACACCGACACCGAGATCGACACCGAGATCGACATCGAGATCAACACCGACACCGAGATCGACATCGATACTGATACCGACACCGAGATCTAGATCGACAACGATATTGACACCTAGATCGAGATCGACACAAAGATCGACATCGGGATCAACACCGACACCGAGATCGACATCGACACTGACACCGACAACGACACCGACAACGACACCGACTCCGACACCGACACTGAGACCGGCATCGACATCGACACCGACACCGACACCGACATCGACACCGAGATGAACACCGAGATCGAGATCGACATCGACAACAACACCGACACCGACATCGATCACGAAATCGACATCGAGATCAAGACCGACATCGACACCGACACCGACAATAACACCAATACCGACACCGACATCGACATCACCAATGACACCGACAACGAGATCGATATCGACACCAACACCGACAATCTAAAACTAATTGTGGTTGTGAGAATTTTAATATGGTACTTTGTTCAGATTTTGACTTGCTACGAATAAGGGTTTGACCAGCTACGAAAGAGGGATTTGACTGGCTACGAATAAGAGATTTGACTTGCAACGAATAAGGGGTTTGCAGGCTTCAAATTTTCATTTGGTACGTTGTTTTACTTGGTGCAAATTTTGATTTGGTACTTGGTTCAGATTTTGACTTGCTACGAATAAGGTATTTGACCAGCTACGAATAAGGGATTTGACCCGCTACTAAAAAGGGATTTGACTGGCTACGAATAAGGGATTTGACCAGATACGAATAAGGGATTTGACCATCTACGAAAAGGGGATTTGACTGGCTACGAATAAGGGATTTGACTTGCTACCAATAAGGGTTTTGCAGGCTTCAAATTTTCATTTGGTACGTTGTTTTACTTGGTGCAAATTTTGATTTGGTACTTGGTTCAGATTTTGACTTGCTACGAATAAGGTATTTGACCAGCTACGAATAAGGGATTTGACCAGCTACAAAAAAGGGATTTGACTGGCTACGAATAAGGGATTTGACCAGATACGAAAAAGGGATTTGACCATCTACGAAAAGGGGATTTGACTGGCTACGAATAAGGGATTTGACTTGCTACCAATAAGGGTTTTGCAGGCTTCAAATTTTCATTTGGTACGTTGTTTTACTTGGTGCAAATTTTGATTTGGTACTTGGTTCAGATTTTGACTTGCTACGAATAAGGGATTTGATTTGCTACGAAGAAGGGATTTGATTTGCTACGAATAAGGGTTTTGCAGGCTTCAAATTTTTATTCGGTACGTCGTTTGACATGGTGCAAATTTTGATTTGGTAATTGGTTCCGATTTTGACTTGCTACGAATAAGGGATTTGATTTGCTTCGAAGAAGGGTTTTGACTTGCTACGAATAAGGGTTTTTCAGGCTTAAAATTTTCATTAAGTGCGTTGTTTGACTTGGTGCAAATTTTGATTTGGTACTTGGTTCAGATTTTGACTTGCTACGAATAAGGGATTTGACCAGCTACGAATAAAGGATTGGACCAGCTACGAAGAAGGGATTTGACTGACTACGAATAAGGAATTTGACTTGCTTCCAATAAGGGCTTTGCGGGCTTCAAATTTTCATTCGGTACGACGTTTGACATGGTGCAAAGTTTGATTTGGTACTTGGTTCAGATTTTAACTTGCTACGAATAAGGGATTTGACCAGCTACGAATAAAGGATTGGACCAGCTACGAAGAAGGGATTTGACTGACTACGAATAAGGAATTTGACTTGCTTCCAATAAGGGTTTTGCGGGCTTCAAATTTTTATTCGGTACGTCGTTTGACATGGTGCAAAGTTTGATTTGGTACTTGGTTCAGATTTTAACTTGCTACGAATAAGGAATTTAACCAGCTACGAATAAGGGATTTGACTTGCTACGAATAAGGGTTTTGCAGGCGGGTTAAAAATTTTCATTCGGTACGTTGTTTGACTTGGTGCAAATTTTGATTTGGTACTTGGTTCAGATTTTGACTTGCTATGAATAAGGGATTTGATTTGCTACGAAGAAGGGATTTGACTTGCTACGAATAAGGGTTTTGCAGGCTTAAAATTTTCATTCGGTACGTTGTTTGACTTGGTGCAAATTTTGATTTGGTACTTAGTTCAGATTTTGGCTTGCTACGAATAAGGGATTTGTTCAGTTACGAATAAGGGATTTGACTTGCTACGAATAAGGGATTTGACTTGCTACGAATAAGGGTTTGCAGGCTTCAAATTTTCATTCGGTTCGACGTTTGACATGGTGCAAATTATTATTTGGTACTTGGTTCAGATTTTGACTTGCTACGAATAAGGGATTTGATTTGCTTCGAAGAAGGGTTTTGACTTGCTACGAATAAGGGTTTTGCAGGCTTCAAATTTTCATTCGGTACGTCGTTTAACATGGTGCAAATGTTGATTTGGTACTTAGTTTAGATTTTGGCTTGCTACGAATCAGGGATTTGTTCAGTTACGAATAAGGGATTTGACCAGCTACGAATAAGGGAATTTACTTGCTACGAATAAGGGTTTTGCAATCTTCAAATTTTCATTAAGTTCGTTGTTTATTTTGATTTGGTACTTGGTTCAGATTTTGACTTGCTACGAATAAGGGATTTGACCAGCTACGAAAAAGGGATTTGACTGGCTACGACAAAGGGATTTGACTCGCTTTCAATAAGGGTTTTGCAGGCTTAAAATTTTCATTTGGTACGTCGTTTGACATGGTGCAAAGTTTGATTTGGTACTTGGTTCAGATTTTGACTTGCTACGAATAAGGGATTTAACAAGCTACGAATAAGGGATTTGACTTGCTACGAATAAGGGTTTTGCAGGCATCAAATTTTCATTCGGTACGTTGTTTGTCTTGGTGCAAATTTTGATTGGGTACTTGGTTAAGATTTTGACTGGCTACGAATAAGGGATTTGACTGGCTACGAATAAGGGATTTGACTTGTTACGAATAAGGGATTTGCAGTTTTCAAATTTTTAGTCGGTACGTCGTTTGACATGGTGCTAAGTTTGATTTGGTACTTGGTTCAGATTTTGACTAACTACGAATAAGGGATTTAACCAGCTACGAATAAAGGATTTGACTTGCTACGAATAGGGGTTTTGCAGGCTTCAAATTTTCTTTCGATACGGCATTTGACATGGTGCAAATTTTGATTTGGTACTTGGTTCAGATTTTGACTTGCTACGAATAAGGGATTTGACCAGCTACGAATAAAGGATTTGACTTGCTACGAATAGGGGTTTTGCAGGCTTCAAATTTTCATTTGGTACGTTGTTTTACTTGGTGCAAATTTTGATTTGGTACTTGGTTCAGATTTTGACTTGCTACGAATAAGGTATTTGACCAGCTACGAATAAGGGATTAGACCAGCTACGAAAAAGGGATTTGACTGGCTACGAATAAGGAATTTGACTTGCTTCCAATAAGGGTTTTGCGGGCTTCAAATTTTTATTCGGTAAGACGTTGGACATGGTGAAAATTTTGATTGGGTACTTGGTTAAGATTTTCACTTACTACGAATAAGGGTTTGACCAGCTACGAAAAAGCGATTTGACAGGCTACGAATAAGAGATTTGACTCGCTTTCAATAAGGGTTTTGCAGGCTTAAAATTTTCATTTGGTAGGTCGTTTGACATGGTGCAAAGTTTGATTTGGTACTTGGTTCAGATTTTGACTTGCTACGAATAAGGGATTTAGCAAGCTACGAATAAGGGATTTGAGTTGCTAAAAATAAGGGTTTTGCAGGCTTCAAATTTTTATTCGGTACGTCGTTTGACATGGTGCAAATTTTGATTTGGTAATTGGTTCCGATTTTGACTTGCTACGAATAAGGGATTTGATTTGCTTCGAAGAAGGGTTTTGACTTGCTACGAATAAGGGTTTTTCAGGCTTAAAATTTTCATTAAGTGCGTTGTTTGACTTGGTGCAAATTTTGATTTGGTACTTGGTTCAGATTTTGACTTGCTACGAATAAGGGATTTGACCAGCTACGAATAAAGGATTGGACCAGCTACGAAGAAGGGATTTGACTGACTACGAATAAGGAATTTGACTTGCTTCCAATAAGGGCTTTGCGGGCTTCAAATTTTCATTCGGTACGACGTTTGACATGGTGCAAAGTTTGATTTGGTACTTGGTTCAGATTTTAACTTGCTACGAATAAGGGATTTGACCAGCTACGAATAAAGGATTGGACCAGCTACGAAGAAGGGATTTGACTGACTACGAATAAGGAATTTGACTTGCTTCCAATAAGGGTTTTGCGGGCTTCAAATTTTTATTCGGTACGTCGTTTGACATGGTGCAAAGTTTGATTTGGTACTTGGTTCAGATTTTAACTTGCTACGAATAAGGAATTTAACCAGCTACGAATAAGGGATTTGACTTGCTACGAATAAGGGTTTTGCAGGCGGGTTAAAAATTTTCATTCGGTACGTTGTTTGACTTGGTGCAAATTTTGATTTGGTACTTGGTTCAGATTTTGACTTGCTATGAATAAGGGATTTGATTTGCTACGAAGAAGGGATTTGACTTGCTACGAATAAGGGTTTTGCAGGCTTAAAATTTTCATTCGGTACGTTGTTTGACTTGGTGCAAATTTTGATTTGGTACTTAGTTCAGATTTTGGCTTGCTACGAATAAGGGATTTGTTCAGTTACGAATAAGGGATTTGACTTGCTACGAATAAGGGATTTGACTTGCTACGAATAAGGGTTTGCAGGCTTCAAATTTTCATTCGGTTCGACGTTTGACATGGTGCAAATTATTATTTGGTACTTGGTTCAGATTTTGACTTGCTACGAATAAGGGATTTGATTTGCTTCGAAGAAGGGTTTTGACTTGCTACGAATAAGGGTTTTGCAGGCTTCAAATTTTCATTCGGTACGTCGTTTAACATGGTGCAAATGTTGATTTGGTACTTAGTTTAGATTTTGGCTTGCTACGAATCAGGGATTTGTTCAGTTACGAATAAGGGATTTGACCAGCTACGAATAAGGGAATTTACTTGCTACGAATAAGGGTTTTGCAATCTTCAAATTTTCATTAAGTTCGTTGTTTATTTTGATTTGGTACTTGGTTCAGATTTTGACTTGCTACGAATAAGGGATTTGACCAGCTACGAAAAAGGGATTTGACTGGCTACGACAAAGGGATTTGACTCGCTTTCAATAAGGGTTTTGCAGGCTTAAAATTTTCATTTGGTACGTCGTTTGACATGGTGCAAAGTTTGATTTGGTACTTGGTTCAGATTTTGACTTGCTACGAATAAGGGATTTAACAAGCTACGAATAAGGGATTTGACTTGCTACGAATAAGGGTTTTGCAGGCATCAAATTTTCATTCGGTACGTTGTTTGTCTTGGTGCAAATTTTGATTGGGTACTTGGTTAAGATTTTGACTGGCTACGAATAAGGGATTTGACTGGCTACGAATAAGGGATTTGACTTGTTACGAATAAGGGATTTGCAGTTTTCAAATTTTTAGTCGGTACGTCGTTTGACATGGTGCTAAGTTTGATTTGGTACTTGGTTCAGATTTTGACTAACTACGAATAAGGGATTTAACCAGCTACGAATAAAGGATTTGACTTGCTACGAATAGGGGTTTTGCAGGCTTCAAATTTTCTTTCGATACGGCATTTGACATGGTGCAAATTTTGATTTGGTACTTGGTTCAGATTTTGACTTGCTACGAATAAGGGATTTGACCAGCTACGAATAAAGGATTTGACTTGCTACGAATAGGGGTTTTGCAGGCTTCAAATTTTCATTTGGTACGTTGTTTTACTTGGTGCAAGTTTTGATTTGGTACTTGGTTCAGATTTTGACTTGCTACGAATAAGGTATTTGACCAGCTACGAATAAGGGATTAGACCAGCTACGAAAAAGGGATTTGACTGGCTACGAATAAGGAATTTGACTTGCTTCCAATAAGGGTTTTGCGGGCTTCAAATTTTCATTCGGTAAGACGTTGGACATGGTGAAAATTTTGATTGGGTACTTGGTTAAGATTTTCACTTACTACGAATAAGGGTTTGACCAGCTACGAAAAAGCGATTTGACAGGCTACGAATAAGAGATTTGACTCGCTTTCAATAAGGGTTTTGCAGGCTTAAAATTTTCATTTGGTAGGTCGTTTGACATGGTGCAAAGTTTGATTTGGTACTTGGTTCAGATTTTGACTTGCTACGAATAAGGGATTTAGCAAGCTACGAATAAGGGATTTGAGTTGCTAAAAATAAGGGTTTTGCAGGCATCAAATTTTCATTCGGTACGTTGTTTGTCTTGGTGCAAATTTTGATTGGGTACTTGGTTAAGATTTTGACTTGCTACGAATAAGGGTTTGACCAGCTACGAAAAAGGGATTTGACTGGCTACGAATAAGGGATTTAACCAGCTACGAATAAGGGATTTGACTTGCTACGAATAAGGGAAATGATTTGCTACGAAGAAGGGATTTGACTTGCTACGAATAAGAGTTTGACCAGCTACGAAAAAGCGATTTGACTGGCTACGAATAAGGGATTTGACTTGCTACGAATAGGGGTTTTGCAGGCTTCAAATTTTCTTTCGATACGGCATTTGACATGGTGCAAATTTTGATTTGGTACTTGGTTTAGATTTTGACTTGCTACGAATAAGGGATTTGACTGGCTACGAATAAGGGATTTGACCAGCTACGAAAAAGGATTTTGCAGTTTTCAAATTTTTAGTCGGTACGTCGTTTGACTTGGTGCAAATTTTGATTTGGTACTTGGTTCAGATTTTGACTTGCTACGAATAAGGTATTTGACCAGCTACGAATAAGGGATTTGACAAGCTACGAAAAAGGGATTTGCAGGCTTAAAATTTTTTTCGGTACGTCGTTTGACATGGTGCAAAGTTTGATTTGGTACTTGGTTCAGATTTTGACGTGCTACGAATAAGGGATTAAACAAGCTACGAATAAGGGATTTGACTTGCTACGACTAAGGGTTTTGCAGGCATCAAATTTTCATTCGGTACGTTGTTTGTCTTGGTGCAAATTTTGATTGGGTAAGTGGTTAAGATTTTGACTTGCTACGAATAAGGGTTTGACCAGCTACGAAAAAGGGATTTGACTGGCTACGAATAAGGGATTTGACTTGCTACGAATAAGGGTTATGCAGTTTTCAAATTTTTATTCGGTAGGTCGTTTGACATGGTGCAAAGTTTGATTTGGTACTTGGTTCAGATTTTGACTTACTACGAATAAGGGATTTAACCAGCTACGAATAAGGGATTTGACTTGCTACGAATAAGGGTTTTGCAGGCTTAAAATTTTCATTCGGTACGTTGTTTGACTTGGTGCAAATTTTGATTTGGTACTTGGTTCAGATTTTGACTTGCTACGAATAAGGGAAATGATTTGCTACGAAGAAGGGATTTGACTTGCTACGAATAAGGTATTTGACCAGCTACGAATAAGGGATTTGACCAGCTACGAAAAAGCGATTTGACAGGCTACGAATAAGGGATTTAACCAGCTACGAATAAGGGATTTGACCAGCTACGAAAAAGCGATTTGACAGGCTACGAATAAGAGATTTGACTCGCTTTCAATAAGGCTTTTGCAGGCTTAAAATTTTCATTTGGTAGGTCGTTTGACATGGTGCAAAGTTTGATTTGGTACTTGGTTCAGATTTTGACTTGCTACGAATAAGGGATTTAGCAAGCTACGAATAAGGAATTTGAGTTGCTAAAAATAAGGGTTTTGCAGGCATCAAATTTTCATTCGGTACGTTGTTTGTCTTGGTGCAAATTTTGATTGGGTACTTGGTTAAGATTTTGACTTGCTACGAATAAGGGTTTGACCAGCTACGAAAAAGGGATTTGACTGGCTACGAATAAGGGATTTAACCAGCTACGAATAAGGGATTTGACTTGCTACGAATAAGGGTTTTGCAGGCCTAAAATTTTCATTCGGTACGTTGTTTGACTTGGTGCAAATTTTGATTTGGTACTTGGTTCAGATTTTGACTTGCTACGAATAAGGGTTTTGCAGGCTTAAAATTTTCATTCGGTACGTTGTTTGACTTGGTGCAAATTTTGATTTGGTACTTGGTTCAGATTTTGACTTGCTACGAATAAGGGAAATGATTTGCTACGAAGAAGGGATTTGACTTGCTACGAATAAGAGTTTGACCAGCTACGAAAAAGCGATTTGACTGGCTACGAATAAGGGATTTGACTTGCTACGAATAGGGGTTTTGCAGGCTTCAAATTTTCTTTCGATACGGCATTTGACATGGTGCAAATTTTGATTTGGTACTTGGTTTAGATTTTGACTTGCTACGAATAAGGGATTTGACTGGCTACGAATAAGGGATTTGACCAGCTACGAAAAAGGATTTTGCAGTTTTCAAATTTTTAGTCGGTACGTCGTTTGACATGGTGCAAAGTTTGATTTGGTACTTGGTTCAGATTTTGACTTACTACGAATAAGGGATTTAACCAGCTACGAATAAAGGATTTGACTTGCTACGAATAGGGGTTTTGCAGGCTTCAAATTTTCATTTGGTACGTTGTTTTACTTGGTGCAAATTTTGATTTGGTACTTGGTTCAGATTTTGACTTGCTACGAATAAGGTATTTGACCAGCTACGAATAAGGGATTTGACCAGCTACGAAAAAGGGATTTGCAGGCTTAAAATTTTTTTCGGTACGTCGTTTGACATGGTGCAAAGTTTGATTTGGTACTTGGTTCAGATTTTGACGTGCTACGAATAAGGGATTAAACAAGCTACGAATAAGGGATTTGACTTGCTACGACTAAGGGTTTTGCAGGCATCAAATTTTCATTCGGTACGTTGTTTGTCTTGGTGCAAATTTTGATTGGGTAAGTGGTTAAGATTTTGACTTGCTACGAATAAGGGTTTGACCAGCTACGAAAAAGGGATTTGACTGGCTACGAATAAGGGATTTGACTTGCTACGAATAAGGGTTATGCAGTTTTCAAATTTTTATTCGGTAGGTCGTTTGACATGGTGCAAAGTTTGATTTGGTACTTGGTTCAGATTTTGACTTACTACGAATAAGGGATTTAACCAGCTACGAATAAGGGATTTGACTTGCTACGAATAAGGGTTTTGCAGGCTTAAAATTTTCATTCGGTACGTTGTTTGACTTGGTGCAAATTTTGATTTGGTACTTGGTTCAGATTTTGACTTGCTACGAATAAGGGAAATGATTTGCTACGAAGAAGGGATTTGACTTGCTACGAATAAGAGTTTGACCAGCTACGAAAAAGCGATTTGACTGGCTACGAATAAGGGATTTGACTTGCTACGAATAGGGGTTTTGCAGGCTTCAAATTTTTTTTCGATACGGCATTTGACATGGTGCAAATTTTGATTTGGTACTTGGTTCAGATTTTGACTTGTTACGAATAAGGGTTAGACCAGCTACGAAAAAGCGATTTGACCAGCTGCGCAAAAGGGATTTGACAAGCTACGAATAAGGGATTTGACTTGCTACGAATAAGGGTTTTGCAAGCTTCAAATTTTCATTAAGTACGTTGTTTGACTTGATGCAAAGTTTGAATTGGTTCTTAGTTCAGATTTTGACTTGCTACGAATAAGGGATTTGACTTGCTACGAATAAGGGATTTGACTTGCTACGAATAAGGGATTTGACTTGCTACGAAGAAGGGTTTTGCAGGCTTTAAATTTTCATTTAGTACGTATATTGACTTGGTGCAAATTTTGATTTGGTACTTGGATCAGATTTTGACTTGTTACGAATAAGGGTTAGACCAGCTACGAAAAAGCGATTTGACCAGCTGCGCAAAAGGGATTTGACAAGCTACAAATAAGGGATTTGACTTGCTACGAATAAGGGTTTTGCAAGCTTCAAATTTTCATTAAGTACGTTGTTTGACTTGATGCAAAGTTTGAATTGGTTCTTAGTTCAGATTTTGACTTGCTACGAATAAGGGATTTGATTTGCTACGAAGAAGGGTTTTGAAAGCTTCAAATTTTCATTCGGTTCGTCGTTTGACATGGTGCAAATGTTGATTTGGTACTTAGTTCAGATTTTGACTTGCTACGAATAAGGGATTTGACCAGCTACGAATAAGGGATTCTATTTGCTACGAATAAGGGATTTGACTTGCTACGAATAAGGGTTTGCAGGCTTCAAATTTTCATTCGGTTCGACGTTTGACATGGTGCAAATTATTATTTGGTACTTGGTTCAGATTTGACTTGCTACAAATAAGGGATTTGACCAGCTACGAATAAGGGATTAGACTTGCTACGAATAAGGGATTTGACTTGCTACGAATAAGGGTTTGCAGGTTTCAAATTTTCATTCGGTTCGACGTTTGACATGGTGCAAATTATTATTTGGTACTTGGTTCAGATTTTGACTTGCTACGAATAAGGGATTTGACCATCTACGAATAAGAGATTTGACCAGCTACGAATAAGGGATTTGACTAGCTACGAATAAAAGATTTGACTTGCTACGAAGAAGTAGCAAATTTTGATTTTGTACGTTGTTCAGATTTTGACTTGCTATGAATAAGGGATTTGACTGGCTACGAATAAGGGATTTGACTTGTTACGAATAAGGGATTTGCAGTTTTCAAATTTTTAGTCGGTACGTCGTTTGACATGGTGCTAAGTTTGATTTGGTACTTGGTTCAGATTTTGACTAACTACGAATAAGGGATTTAACCAGCTACGAATAAAGGATTTGACTTGCTACGAATAGGGGTTTTGCAGGCTTCAAATTTTCTTTCGATACGGCATTTGACATGGTGCAAATTTTGATTTGGTACTTGGTTCAGATTTTGACTTGCTACGAATAAGGGATTTGACCAGCTACGAATAAAGGATTTGACTTGCTACGAATAGGGGTTTTGCAGGCTTCAAATTTTCATTTGGTACGTTGTTTTACTTGGTGCAAGTTTTGATTTGGTACTTGGTTCAGATTTTGACTTGCTACGAATAAGGTATTTGACCAGCTACGAATAAGGGATTAGACCAGCTACGAAAAAGGGATTTGACTGGCTACGAATAAGGAATTTGACTTGCTTCCAATAAGGGTTTTGCGGGCTTCAAATTTTCATTCGGTAAGACGTTGGACATGGTGAAAATTTTGATTGGGTACTTGGTTAAGATTTTCACTTACTACGAATAAGGGTTTGACCAGCTACGAAAAAGCGATTTGACAGGCTACGAATAAGAGATTTGACTCGCTTTCAATAAGGGTTTTGCAGGCTTAAAATTTTCATTTGGTAGGTCGTTTGACATGGTGCAAAGTTTGATTTGGTACTTGGTTCAGATTTTGACTTGCTACGAATAAGGGATTTAGCAAGCTACGAATAAGGGATTTGAGTTGCTAAAAATAAGGGTTTTGCAGGCATCAAATTTTCATTCGGTACGTTGTTTGTCTTGGTGCAAATTTTGATTGGGTACTTGGTTAAGATTTTGACTTGCTACGAATAAGGGTTTGACCAGCTACGAAAAAGGGATTTGACTGGCTACGAATAAGGGATTTAACCAGCTACGAATAAGGGATTTGACTTGCTACGAATAAGGGAAATGATTTGCTACGAAGAAGGGATTTGACTTGCTACGAATAAGAGTTTGACCAGCTACGAAAAAGCGATTTGACTGGCTACGAATAAGGGATTTGACTTGCTACGAATAGGGGTTTTGCAGGCTTCAAATTTTCTTTCGATACGGCATTTGACATGGTGCAAATTTTGATTTGGTACTTGGTTTAGATTTTGACTTGCTACGAATAAGGGATTTGACTGGCTACGAATAAGGGATTTGACCAGCTACGAAAAAGGATTTTGCAGTTTTCAAATTTTTAGTCGGTACGTCGTTTGACTTGGTGCAAATTTTGATTTGGTACTTGGTTCAGATTTTGACTTGCTACGAATAAGGTATTTGACCAGCTACGAATAAGGGATTTGACAAGCTACGAAAAAGGGATTTGCAGGCTTAAAATTTTTTTCGGTACGTCGTTTGACATGGTGCAAAGTTTGATTTGGTACTTGGTTCAGATTTTGACGTGCTACGAATAAGGGATTAAACAAGCTACGAATAAGGGATTTGACTTGCTACGACTAAGGGTTTTGCAGGCATCAAATTTTCATTCGGTACGTTGTTTGTCTTGGTGCAAATTTTGATTGGGTAAGTGGTTAAGATTTTGACTTGCTACGAATAAGGGTTTGACCAGCTACGAAAAAGGGATTTGACTGGCTACGAATAAGGGATTTGACTTGCTACGAATAAGGGTTATGCAGTTTTCAAATTTTTATTCGGTAGGTCGTTTGACATGGTGCAAAGTTTGATTTGGTACTTGGTTCAGATTTTGACTTACTACGAATAAGGGATTTAACCAGCTACGAATAAGGGATTTGACTTGCTACGAATAAGGGTTTTGCAGGCTTAAAATTTTCATTCGGTACGTTGTTTGACTTGGTGCAAATTTTGATTTGGTACTTGGTTCAGATTTTGACTTGCTACGAATAAGGGAAATGATTTGCTACGAAGAAGGGATTTGACTTGCTACGAATAAGGTATTTGACCAGCTACGAATAAGGGATTTGACCAGCTACGAAAAAGCGATTTGACAGGCTACGAATAAGGGATTTAACCAGCTACGAATAAGGGATTTGACCAGCTACGAAAAAGCGATTTGACAGGCTACGAATAAGAGATTTGACTCGCTTTCAATAAGGCTTTTGCAGGCTTAAAATTTTCATTTGGTAGGTCGTTTGACATGGTGCAAAGTTTGATTTGGTACTTGGTTCAGATTTTGACTTGCTACGAATAAGGGATTTAGCAAGCTACGAATAAGGAATTTGAGTTGCTAAAAATAAGGGTTTTGCAGGCATCAAATTTTCATTCGGTACGTTGTTTGTCTTGGTGCAAATTTTGATTGGGTACTTGGTTAAGATTTTGACTTGCTACGAATAAGGGTTTGACCAGCTACGAAAAAGGGATTTGACTGGCTACGAATAAGGGATTTAACCAGCTACGAATAAGGGATTTGACTTGCTACGAATAAGGGTTTTGCAGGCCTAAAATTTTCATTCGGTACGTTGTTTGACTTGGTGCAAATTTTGATTTGGTACTTGGTTCAGATTTTGACTTGCTACGAATAAGGGTTTTGCAGGCTTAAAATTTTCATTCGGTACGTTGTTTGACTTGGTGCAAATTTTGATTTGGTACTTGGTTCAGATTTTGACTTGCTACGAATAAGGGAAATGATTTGCTACGAAGAAGGGATTTGACTTGCTACGAATAAGAGTTTGACCAGCTACGAAAAAGCGATTTGACTGGCTACGAATAAGGGATTTGACTTGCTACGAATAGGGGTTTTGCAGGCTTCAAATTTTCTTTCGATACGGCATTTGACATGGTGCAAATTTTGATTTGGTACTTGGTTTAGATTTTGACTTGCTACGAATAAGGGATTTGACTGGCTACGAATAAGGGATTTGACCAGCTACGAAAAAGGATTTTGCAGTTTTCAAATTTTTAGTCGGTACGTCGTTTGACATGGTGCAAAGTTTGATTTGGTACTTGGTTCAGATTTTGACTTACTACGAATAAGGGATTTAACCAGCTACGAATAAAGGATTTGACTTGCTACGAATAGGGGTTTTGCAGGCTTCAAATTTTCATTTGGTACGTTGTTTTACTTGGTGCAAATTTTGATTTGGTACTTGGTTCAGATTTTGACTTGCTACGAATAAGGTATTTGACCAGCTACGAATAAGGGATTTGACCAGCTACGAAAAAGGGATTTGCAGGCTTAAAATTTTTTTCGGTACGTCGTTTGACATGGTGCAAAGTTTGATTTGGTACTTGGTTCAGATTTTGACGTGCTACGAATAAGGGATTAAACAAGCTACGAATAAGGGATTTGACTTGCTACGACTAAGGGTTTTGCAGGCATCAAATTTTCATTCGGTACGTTGTTTGTCTTGGTGCAAATTTTGATTGGGTAAGTGGTTAAGATTTTGACTTGCTACGAATAAGGGTTTGACCTGCTACGAAAAAGGGATTTGACTGGCTACGAATAAGGGATTTGACTTGCTACGAATAAGGGTTATGCAGTTTTCAAATTTTTATTCGGTAGGTCGTTTGACATGGTGCAAAGTTTGATTTGGTACTTGGTTCAGATTTTGACTTACTACGAATAAGGGATTTAACCAGCTACGAATAAGGGATTTGACTTGCTACGAATAAGGGTTTTGCAGGCTTAAAATTTTCATTCGGTACGTTGTTTGACTTGGTGCAAATTTTGATTTGGTACTTGGTTCAGATTTTGACTTGCTACGAATAAGGGAAATGATTTGCTACGAAGAAGGGATTTGACTTGCTACGAATAAGAGTTTGACCAGCTACGAAAAAGCGATTTGACTGGCTACGAATAAGGGATTTGACTTGCTACGAATAGGGGTTTTGCAGGCTTCAAATTTTTTTTCGATACGGCATTTGACATGGTGCAAATTTTGATTTGGTACTTGGTTCAGATTTTGACTTGTTACGAATAAGGGTTAGACCAGCTACGAAAAAGCGATTTGACCAGCTGCGCAAAAGGGATTTGACAAGCTACGAATAAGGGATTTGACTTGCTACGAATAAGGGTTTTGCAAGCTTCAAATTTTCATTAAGTACGTTGTTTGACTTGATGCAAAGTTTGAATTGGTTCTTAGTTCAGATTTTGACTTGCTACGAATAAGGGATTTGACTTGCTACGAATAAGGGATTTGACTTGCTACGAATAAGGGATTTGACTTGCTACGAAGAAGGGTTTTGCAGGCTTTAAATTTTCATTTAGTACGTATATTGACTTGGTGCAAATTTTGATTTGGTACTTGGATCAGATTTTGACTTGTTACGAATAAGGGTTAGACCAGCTACGAAAAAGCGATTTGACCAGCTGCGCAAAAGGGATTTGACAAGCTACAAATAAGGGATTTGACTTGCTACGAATAAGGGTTTTGCAAGCTTCAAATTTTCATTAAGTACGTTGTTTGACTTGATGCAAAGTTTGAATTGGTTCTTAGTTCAGATTTTGACTTGCTACGAATAAGGGATTTGATTTGCTACGAAGAAGGGTTTTGAAAGCTTCAAATTTTCATTCGGTTCGTCGTTTGACATGGTGCAAATGTTGATTTGGTACTTAGTTCAGATTTTGACTTGCTACGAATAAGGGATTTGACCAGCTACGAATAAGGGATTCTATTTGCTACGAATAAGGGATTTGACTTGCTACGAATAAGGGTTTGCAGGCTTCAAATTTTCATTCGGTTCGACGTTTGACATGGTGCAAATTATTATTTGGTACTTGGTTCAGATTTGACTTGCTACAAATAAGGGATTTGACCAGCTACGAATAAGGGATTAGACTTGCTACGAATAAGGGATTTGACTTGCTACGAATAAGGGTTTGCAGGTTTCAAATTTTCATTCGGTTCGACGTTTGACATGGTGCAAATTATTATTTGGTACTTGGTTCAGATTTTGACTTGCTACGAATAAGGGATTTGACCATCTACGAATAAGAGATTTGACCAGCTACGAATAAGGGATTTGACTAGCTACGAATAAAAGATTTGACTTGCTACGAAGAAGTAGCAAATTTTGATTTTGTACGTTGTTCAGATTTTGACTTGCTATGAATAAGGGATTTGACCAGCTACGAATGAGGGATTTGACTTGCAACGAATAAGGGATTTGACTTGCTACGAATAAGGGATGTGACTTGCTACGAATAAGGATTTTGCAGGCTTCAAATTTTCATTCGGTACGTCGTTTGACATGGTGCAAATTTTGATTTGGTACTTGGTTCAGATTTTGACTTGCTACGAATAAGGGATTTGACCAGCTACGAAAAAGGGATTTGACGTGCTACGAATAAGGGGTTTGACGTGCTACGAATAAGGTTTCTCGGTCTCGGTGTCGGTGTCGATGTTGGTGATGTTGGTGTTAGTGGTGATGTCAATCTCGACGTCGGTGTCGGTGTCGCTGTCAGTGTCGGTGTCGGTGTCGTTGTCGGTCTCGATTTCGATCTCGGAGTCTATTTCGATCTCGGTATTTTAATATTATACAATTCAGCTGAATTCCGTACTTTAAAAAATTGCTTATCTGACCTCCAAAGGACTTTTTACTGACATAGTAGTATCCCATAGTAAGAATAGTCGTCAAAATAGTAATGAATTAATGACTGTCAAATATCAACGTATGACGGTCGGAACCAACGGCTTATTTACTTATGAACATAAATTTTCACTGGTGATTCTCTAATAATAACAAATAATACTTAACTATTTCCGGTGATTAGCGGGCTATTGAACTGATAGGATTTGAACCCACGACCGCACGCCAATCTACTCACATGGACCATTGTTTGCTATAGTATTCAACTGCGTAGGAGTTTTAATCGCTTTCCAAACATAGTGGAGTGTGGTGTAGCTGGCCTAAGCTTTTGATGAATTTGCGTTTTCCTTCCGTCAACTATATCTCATTCTCAACTATTCAACATTCATAATTCATAATATCAATTACTTAATTAACATTAAAAATAGAAATCAATTATTATTTTAAAGACTAGCCACCCGCCCCGGCCTGGTACGTGTAGCACAGCAATATAGCCTATAGTACTCGGGGATAATGTATCATTCTGATGGTGAAAACTTTTTTATAATCGGTACAGTAGTTTTTGAGTTTATTCGTTACAAACATACATAAATACAAATCTTGTCCCTGTAGAATATTTTTACTATTGGTTTCCCGCGGCCGCGACCGCGTAGATGTCGGTTATCGCGGGAAAAAGTAGTCTTTTCTCAGACTCTAGACTACTTGTGTACCAAATTTAATTTAATTCGGTTCAGTAGTTTTGGCGTGAAACGGCGACAGACAGACAGACAGAGTTACTTTCGCATGTATAATATTATTAGGGATTAGTATAGACTTGATAACAGTCTGCCCGAATCGGCTGTTTATTAAATGCATATTTAAGGTAGGTAAATCATGCACGCAATAAAAAAAATCTAATACTAATCTTAGGCCGGTTTTGCGACTATGTTAAATTTGAGATTTAAACCTACTTTTTTTTAATGATGTATGTACCTACATATTACCTTTTCTTTTTTAAAGAGTAACCTATGGAGTTTCTTGCCGGTTCTTCTCATAGGAGTAACATTTTGGAACCGCGTAACTATAGTCATTTAACGTTTTAAAAGTGCCTGAAAAGGCCTACTTGAAATAAAAATATTTGGATTTTTTTTTTTCTTTATTGACTAGATTTACAGAACAATAATACATTAGCAATACTAGTTCACAATACAAACATTCAACAACCCACACTACATTAGGAACTTGTAAAAAGTACACAAATAGTACAGTTTTCTGTTAGTTAGCGAAAATACGAGCGTGGGTTGCCGAGTATCCGTTAACCCACGCTTATTTTCTCTAATACCAAGAGTTTGCAATCATGAATGGTATATGGAAAGGCGTCTGACTCATAGCATAGCATAGCACATAATAAGTAAGTAAATACTAATTCAACAAACGATTGAACTTGTTTTTTTTCCTTTAATTTAATCAGTTAACCTTAATGATAAAATTAACTAAAAATTCTGAGTTGGTGTAATTATCTAACCAATCTATTTTCCATGGAAAATAGAGCATTGGTACTCGTATGTACTATCGTTTTGTTTTTTTAACCCTAGATGCACAATGAGAGTGTTATAAGTTTGACGTGATATAGCATCGTAGCTCCTAACCGAATGAATGATTATGATGCGGTTTTTTTGTTTCAAAGCTGACGTGATCGAGATGGTTCCTAGCTATAATTTATCTGTTCAGCATTTTGAATTTCGAAAGTTACCAGCAATTTTCTAAACTTATCGGGGGTTCCATAATTTTTTTAATTTATGGTCATTATATTTCGTTATATAGGCTTAAAGTTCTCATCTTTATAGATCCTATGCTATGACACATTTACCGAACGATGTGCAGAAGAGTGCTAAATATCACATTTACAGAAACAGTGTTAGATGTCGCCGAGCTTAACACTCAAATCACAAGCAAACCCGCATCGCAGCACTAGGTAAAAACGTAAAATTTTGCAACATGCGCAGCTCTCGGGCGCAGTATATCTGTGTATAAAGTTTGAGTAATAAGGAGAACAATCGCGGATGCTCTCTCGCCGCGTCGCCCCTCCGAGTTAGTTGCGCCGGCGCACACCGCGCAGTCTTCGTCGACGGCCGACCGTCGCGAGCGCATCCTTAACGCGTCTCTAAAGCTACCACTACACCGGTATTTTTTTCAATTTTATATTTTTTTTATATTGCGTATTTTATTTTTTTGACTTTGCGGACTGCTTTTAATTTGTTATTTTCTTTTTGAGTTTTCATATTTTATTTTTTACTGACTTGTCTTATTTTAGTTATAAAAATAATTTGTTTATACTTGGTACTTTTTAAGAGATTGGTAATAGAAAAGTGTTAAAAAAATGTGATTTAAGTAACAAGTATTGTTCACAAACTCGTGCTTCGATCACATAAATAGTTTTGAGAGCGAAAGTTTATCATCACAACAAAAAAATGACTAATCGTCGGTGAGATTACAATTTACAGCAACATAGTCAATACGTCAGTCATTCAAATTCACTTTCATTCAAACTAAAATGCTAAATTAATTTAAAACTTGCGAGGTTAAAGTTTGCATGGAAACTTCATAAGAAATACCGCTACGTCGGCATTGCATTGTGTTCAATGTATCTAATATATCATTTTCAACGATCTTGTATATTATTATATTCATTTGACCGACTTTTTACATAACCTTTAATCTAATCTTCTCACCAGCTCGCTTTGACAATAGTTCAATGTTTAATTTTTTTCACAAACACCTAACATTGCTTTGTCAAATATGTTAGACAATGTCCAAATGTTTTGATGTAAAAAAAACGAACCTAATTATGTGTTTGCGTAAGTGTAGGACTCTTAGCCGGCGTGGGAAGCCATTGTGTTAGTTAGACTGCAGTTCTTGCCATCCACACGTTATGAATCCGTTATACAACCTAGGAACTGTGTTATAATATCTATTAGGTGTTGCCAATTAACATATCATGCTAAGAAAAAAGCGCTCTCAATTTGAAATGTGCGCGTACCTTTTTGTCGCGTATTATTATATTTGCTAAGTTTTTTTTTGTGCGTATTTTTTTCTGTATTTTAATGTATTATTTCTTTTACAAATTAAAAGCAGTTCGATCGTCTTAAGTGATTCCCAAGTGACAGAGTGACATAACTATTTTCAGTTAGTGATACGTTTTTCGTAACGTGTGAAAATTACGTTTTGGGTAAGTGTTTCTTTAATTAGTGTTAATTATATTAATTAGCCGTCTAAGTCAAAGAATGGAGGATGCCAATTGATTTCGTGTTTTGTTCACACGAAATGCTAACTGTTGCACAATTAATTATGTGACAACCACACACTCTGCCGTAACAGTTAAATTAGAATTCTTCTCTTAGTTTGTGGTCTAGATAATAAACTATGGTCCTTATCAAAAATATTCAAGGTGAATGAATGAATTTCTTACAATTCAAATTGGGTCTGCTGTCGCAAATAAGACTAGCGGTTTGAATCGAAGGCAGCGGCGGTATGAAAGGCGGGTTCGATACTCGAGTCCGATAAAGTGTCATTTATGTTTTTTAAAGAAATTCTTTTAACAAAATCTATTTGAAATGTCTCTGTCGTGGTAGTATGAGGACATACGCATGTATTTTGTATGTCAGGGAGATGACTCTTTTTAGGGTCAAGAAACAAATGTTTTAGATTTATCATACTGTCATTTTTTATAGGAATTTACAAAATTAGACGCTAACCGTTTATAATGAATATTTTTAAGTATAAACTTCAAGCTGTTTTTAAAATAATCAAATTTCTTTATTATTTAGCGCTAGCGGTCCTTCCAGGCTTCGCACGATCCACCTGTGAGAAGCCTGGACGGATCGATATTTTTTTGTAATTTTAGGACAAGACTAGCCTTTGTTAGGGATAATGTGGCATTCAAAAGGTTAAAGAAATTTTGAAATCGGTCGAGTATGTAGTTTTTGGGTTTTTTCGTTACAAACATACAGAAATACAAATAGTTTCCTCTTTATAATATTTGTGTAGATTTTAAATTACAAGAACTAAGCCTATTAGGGTCGCTCCTACTAAGAGCCTTGTTTAAGGATCTCATCTGCGATTTAAGTAATACTTTGTTACAAATAGTAGAAAGAAAAAAAAACCCCAGACAGAACTCGAAGCCGCGTATACTGGTTACAGTAACTAAGCTGCAGGGGTCTGATGTTCAAATTTCTCCTTATACTTGCTACGTCTTGTTACTTTACCTGTCGCTATATAATCTCTACTTATCTCTTCGCGAATAAAATCGCAAAAATACACATACTTGTAAATGTAGTGTGTTAACATTTCTGCCGGTCGGAGACACTCGACGCAACCTCATTTGACTTGCACTATTAAGGAGTACTCAAGTGCAAAGATTGCAAACTAACTTACATACAAGATTTATTATACCTTGATATTAATTCATGTGATATAAATATTTTATTATTGGGTTATTTATTAAATATAAAAATTATTTATTAAAGTATTTATTTAACTTGCAAAAAAATACATATTTTCTAAATTTAATGTTACTAAAATAAATACACACTCCCATAAATCGTAATATAAAAAAAAATGTTTAAAAATTATTATAAAGTTTAATCTGTGACATATTATGTTTGTTGTGCTACGATTTGAAATTAGGAGAATTAAATTTCTAACATGTGTCTACAGGATTGTTTTTTAAATATTCTATTCTAACAGATAAACTTATTTAAATATAACAAAACGTCCTGTACTTGTCTTACTGCTAAACCAATATATATTTATACAAAGAAGGAACGCGAAAATCTAAGAATGTATATTTAAAACAGTAACAAACAGTAACAAAGGTTCAAACCCAGACTACCAAGTCTGGGTTTGAACCCGGAACCTTGTTCTTATATTTCCGATCATTGAACCACACCATCTTAATTATTTATTATAATATATTTTGGCATAAACCTTTTTAACAATTTATCAAAACCCAATAATATCCTTATAACTTCAAGTTTACAAGTTCCTCGTGACATTTTTGGTTATCCTTGGCGACTCGGCCGCTGCGCACGCGCATTCGAACGCTCACCGACACGTCCTTTACTCTAAGTATTTGTATTTTATGATCTTAAGTGTCAAAGGACTGTCTGTTTCCTGTTATGCATTATATAAATATTTTAAATATTGACGTATTTAAGCTAAAAATATTTTTAAATGAAAATGAAGTTAGGGACGATATCCAGAATTAAATGGTTTCAAAATATGAAAGACCTAGTAAATGAAATACACAAATATAGGTTCATACAGCACTATTCAAGGGCTCTTTCTCTTAAGCTAGTTAAATCTGTTTCAATTGGATTTTTATCCGACTGCGCCAAAAGGATGGTAATTGGTTTTTTAGTTTACGTGTATGTATGTATACTTCTTTGGCCCGCTCTATAGCCTAAATGGCTTGATGGATTTTGACTTGAGAGTTATCGTATTATTTATCTCAATTTTGAAAGTGACACTGAGTATAATAAAATTAAATAAAAAACAAAAATGTCCTATTTTTGGCGCTATTTGTACCTAATGTACCCAAATATTTTATAATTACATAAAAATATATTATGGAACTTGTATTTAAATGTAACTCTAATTAAAAAACAAATAATTATATTTTTTAAATCATATTAAACTCAATAAGGTACTTATTTTAAAATACGTATAATTAAGCCCCTACCTACTTCTATTAGTTATCAATTACTAATGTAGAGTTAAAAGGTGCTATGAACGCGTTGAAGTCTTTTGCTTGGAAAGATCTCAACAATTTTTTTAGGAAGTGTTTAAAAGAGTTACACGCTAAGTTATTTTATAAACGCAAGTGCATATATACAAACGATAAAATAAAAAAGAAATCAAGTCAAATATTATACTATATTTTTAAGTTCAGTTCGACTCGCGACATCACCGCCGCCGCGTCAGCTCATGATTAGGGACTCCTATTGAGTCTGAAACTAGTCGGGCGATCCCGAAAATATACGTGAGTAAAACCGTTTGTTTTAAATATATATTTTTAAGCTACCGTCAATTTGGCAATGTCTTGCGTCTTTCATATTAATTTTAAAGCAAAAGTAATTAAGTTTTTTTTCTGAAAATTATATTTTAAATAATGAGATTTAAGTAGTTAAAAGACAAATGACATGCAATAACTTATTCATACATTGACCTCAAGATTGCAAATGAGGTTTTACTTACAGTAACTTAGATTTTCAAGATAAATTTATTTCGTAGTTTTATTGTTCTAAGCATATTTCGTAACGTTTAGCATTAAGTACAACAAAGGTTTGAACCTGCGACCTTTCACTCGTGTCCACATCGCGACGTGTAGGATTAGACACACCGCCGTATGATGTGCATAATATGAATAATTATAGACATCTGACTGAAGACCTGATTGGCAGTGGTATTCATCAATGTAAAGGGCAGCGGGATATACAAATATATGTATACTATGTATAACGAGTACATAGTATACATATATTCTCATACTCCCACGTCACGAAACATGAAACATCATAACATGGTGTTTTTCTGAAGTAAAACTTCTTTACACACGCTTGACTTGGAGAGCAAGCTGGTGAATGCATCACGAGAGCGTTACGAAAAGTGTGATCGTGTAGGCCGAACGGAAGTTGAGAGGTATACATAAGATAGTTAAGATAGAAATAGAGAGTTACGTTTCGTATATTACTGTGGGGACAAGAGAGAGAGGTGCGACCACACATTTTCTTTCTCTCTTTCTCTCATAGCCAGTTACGTTTTGTATACAAATAATTTTTACTTCAGTTGTGTGGTCTATTTTTAAATATACATATTTTCTCTTTCCAATATGCATTTTATTTAATACTATTTATTATTCGCGGCTCCGTCTGCATGGTTGTCGGTTTTTGCAGAAAATAAGTAGCCTATATCCTTTCTTAGGATCCAAGGTTACCCCATACCAAGTTTCATCTGAATCGATTCAGGGGTTGAGCCGTGAAAAGGTAACAGACCGGTAGACAGAAAGTTACTTTCGCATTTAATCTATACTAATATTATAAAGCTGAAGAGTTTGTTTGTTTGTTTGAACGCGCTAATTTCAGGAACTACTGGTTCGAATTGAAAAATTACTTTTGTATTAGATAGTCCGTTTATTGAGGAAGGCAATAGGCTATATAACATCACGCTACGACCAATAGGAGCGGAGCATAAATGAAAAATGTTGCAAAAATGAAAAACCGTTGAAACTAAAACACGCGAACAAAGTCGCGGGGGACAGCTAGTTTATAATATGGACACTAAAGATTCAACCAAACCCAAATAGAGTCTAAGACTCAGGTGACTCTACCAACATAATACATGAACACTAATCATCTGTCACGAGTCACGATCAAACACAATTAGCCCTACACTCGACCTATAAGGGCTAAATATCACAATAACCCTTCAAACTCATCGATCAACCCATTGACTAACGATCATCAATAACATTACATACAAATCTAATACATCGTACAAAGCGTAATGATCATTGCCATTCAACTCATACAAAGGCAGAATGGCAACAATATGGCGACTGGCAATTTCCCTAAAGGTCACTACTGTTGGCGCTAAATAAACATAATTATTGCAAAATAACATTATGTTTGATGGCCTAAGTTATAAGCGGTAGAAAACGCGCTAACCCACTTATTAAGTCCAAACTACACGTATTACTTAACTTAACAAATTTTAATAATTCATATGTTACACTTTTACGCTTAAACCGCTGAACGAATTATGATGAAACTTGTTGTGCGGTACGCTTGGATCCCAAAAATGCGGGTGGAGCGGCGGGCAACAGCTAGTTTTTTTTTTTTTAAATATTAACAAATTATGAATTAAATATTAATAAATTTTAGCAAATTATGATATTATGTATAAGAATATTTTAGGTGGGAGAGAATTTAAAATAAGTTGTTGGAGGTTATCTTAAAGGTTTAGCGCAAATGGCCTCTGAGCCCACCTAGTTTGGGATCATGTAGTAATATATAAAAGCTCCTTTCCTATATAGGCACAGCTGTAGGTATTTATTTAAAAACGATCCAGTAACTCAATGTTCAAGTTCATTAAATACTAACTACCCAGTCTACCACCGCTCTCCGCTTCAGCTTATAAACTAAGTCGCATTGTAATAATATCTACAATCAAAACACATCGCAATGATTTCGGTTCCCACCACATTATGTTTGACACATCATCCCGTGACGCTTGGAGGCTGGACACGGAATTAAGATAAGAATAGGAAGACCAATGGTTTAGGTCAAAACGCCACTATCACTGCGCTATGTGGCGTAGGTTCGATTCCGGCTTAAAAGAACGTTTTATGATTTAAAAGCGTTTGTTTTAAGGTTAAGTGTTGTTTTTTTTAACAGTCTTTAGGAACTTCATTGAATAAAACACTTAAAATAGGAGGCGTTTTTTTATAAATAAATAATAATATGTAGTATCTTGCAGCACACACACGGCCCTCTGATCCCAAACTAGCCAGAGCCGAATAAACCAAATTTTATATTTCTAAATACATACATAATTAATTATTATAGATAAATTACATACAGACACAGAACAAATGATCATGCTCATCAAACAAAGATTTGTTCTGAGTGTGAATTGAACTACGGTTTGGCAGTCAAGTTCGCTAACTACTAGACCAACTGGCCCGTCAAATTAATTTGAAATAATTATAAATACTTAGTGTTTCATTTTCATGACAAATACGATCAAAATAAATGCCTCGTGTTTGGCTTGAGTGTTCATTAGTAACAAAGTTTAAAATAAGATCGCGTGCGGCATGTCGCGTGATGTACAAACTTTTGCAAAACTTGACTATCAATTTAGTTGTAGGTAATTTTGTAACATTTTAAATTTCATCTTTAATTTTTTTGTTTTAACTAAATATGTAAATAATTTTTCTTATATATATTTATAGTATACCTTACAAGCATACAGGGTATCTCAGAAATTATGGACGATGGAATAGCCAGAGGTAGAGGACACTTAGATGTATCCAAATCACACCCATGTTATTTTTCGCAATTTTTTGTAGTTTTCGACTTATAAGACTTTTTCTTGATTTTAATCGTCCATACTTCCTGGGACAGTCTGTATAATATTTTTATATTCTTACTTTTATTATACTTTGTATGTACTTATAGATCTTGTATATAATAATTACTTACTGGTGAGCAATTGTTAAAGTTTATTGTTTAAAAGATACTTTTTCGAAAATATCTTACACAACAGCATATTGGAAAGCATAGCAAATAACGTAAAACGTAAGGCATATAATTATACGCACGCATGTGTGTGCAGCGCTCGGGTCATAGGTAACTGTTGCAGCGATGTTGCGCAACTGTGGCGCAACTTGTGACCAGAAGTTATTTAAAATATATTAGTACTGAACATGTTTATTGCTATCCTTGTTTACATATATAATTTTTATTCACATTCCTATCTATACGTTATGTGTTACCTAATCACAATGTGCAATACCTTTTTTTTTTTGTCGAGGGTACGACGTAGATTTATGTAGGACTTGCACCGACTAAAAACACACCCCGTCCCGTCCTTGCTTAGAGGAATACATAAGTAATCTTTAGAGTCCGCATATCGAGTATGAACTGTTGGCTAGTACTAGTATGAACATGTAAAATCGTAAAATAAGGGTAAAACAGACCGCAACGTTTTATTAAAACTATTTAAAAAACTACTTTAACCCTAATAATATCGGAACCGTCCATATTTTCGCATAAACGTCTGTTGTCGCACGGAAAATCACATTATTCAGTAACCGAGCGCAGTACATTTAGCTAAAAATGTGCTTACGCTTGACATAAGGGGTTACTAGCAATGTGTACGCTCTATGCTTGTCTATGTTTACCCTTTGTGTCCTTGCCCTTGCTGTAGCCCCGGGTTTGCTAAAGTATGCTCGGCGGGGCTCCCGCGGGCCTCAGTCCTTAAAGGACTGTTTCAATACCCAGATGTGTTAAGTTCACTTTCAGAGAGATCATAACGTTATTATTTATTATCAAAACCTTTGTAAGACAGGTAAGCTACGCTAGTAAAGTTAATTATGCCAAACAGCTATATATATATCTTGTATACTTAAAATATTATAGTTTTTGTAGTACCGACCCGAGTTTTGAACCTAAGACCTTTTGATCTATCGCTATAACAAAAACCTAGATTTTACTACGATAAATCTATTAAGTTCTAAGATGCCCTTACATTGTCAATTAACAGAATAACATTGTGTTTGTTATAGTTTCGTCTTATTTATTAGTGAATGGTTTTGGGTGCAGTATGATGTGAAACGGCATTTATTAATAGTGAGGCCACTTCACTAAGCCAAACGTAATTATGTTCTTAAATTGAATTCTTGGTACATTTAATGTTAACGTTTAGTATCGAGATATGCAAAACGAGTCATTGAAGAGAATATTTACTACTAACTGTTGCCCGCGGCTTTGCGTGTCGGTTATCGCGGTAAAAAGTAGCCTATGTCCTTTCTTAGAATCCAAGCTTATCCCATACAGTTTCATCCAAATCGGCTTAGCAGTTCAGTCATGAAACCGTAACACAACGACGGATAGACAGTAAGAGTTAATTTGGCATTTATAATATACATTTATAATCTTGATACTTTATGTTACATTTTTTTTAAAGAACTCGTTTTTCAGTACCTTATTAAACAGTATAGGTAAATAATGTACCATTTTCTGTTAAAAAAACATAACTATCTGTAGTGTCTTTCATTATAAAGTTATAAAAAATGCAGATGATAAAGTGTTTAAAATAAATGATTAACAGGTAAAATTACCTCTGTCTGCTTTTTAAAGTCCAGTGAAGCATTCAAAGCCTGTGCTCTGGCCAACTGAGTAACTCTTCATAAAAAAAAACTATAACTTGCTGATAAACAAACATACATTCACTCTCCTAGAACTAGATTATTAAACAAAATGTCCAAACTTAAAAGGGTCAGTGCTGACTAGTTTTTAATATTAACAAGATGGCCGAACTCCGTGTAAGTAAGGTTATATTTATATGTGACTTTAAACTGGAAATGTTATGACCTACTTAGCTTTGACGTACACTTTAAGAGACTTTTGGCACAGAAGCTAAGTAGTTGTGATTATTTTAGGGGCTATGGGTTCGATACCCAGTAAAAATACGTATTAAGATTGTATTTAAAGTACCATGATTTTCTTATACGTATATCTATATATACATACTTATATTAAACAAAGTCGGATTAGTTACACTATTTATAACTCAAGAACTGGTAGACCGATTATAACGATATTTGATTTATTGGATTCGTCTCCATCCTAAATAGCATAATAACTATAAAGGAATTGTGACTACATACGCGGGGCACCGGCAGTTTTAAAATAAAATAATCTTGAACATCATTAATGACAGTTACCTACTGGTCGTCAAACTGTGTCTTTTTTAATTTCTCTAAAATAATTATCAAACATAAGCTTATTATCTACTGAATGAGTTAAATGTCTGCAATACAAAAATCCTCGAACTTTACACTAGACACAATATACAATAGATTAACAAATATATAATATTCCCATATTACACACTGCTGCGTCCTTTCTACACATGGTTACCTATAATCATATCCTACCCAATTAATTATAACAATTACTCTAATTAGATGGCACAAACAACCCACTCAAAAACCGACCTTGATGCTTTTAAATAGAGTTTATTTTAGCTTTAACTTTAGAGCAATCTTCTATAACCTTTGAAGATTGGCGACTTGCTTCATGAATGAGTATTGTAAGTCCCATTATAAGTAACTCTACTATTTTGTAACTACACAGATAATTTTGACTGCTTGTTACTTTATGCACGCTTATTTTTAAGGTTCTGTAATAAATAATTTAAAGAGAATCAAAGTAACATTGTTCTTATACATAACGATGGCCCCACAGAATAAACGTGCAAGAGCTCTTACACAAAATTTTTTTTATTGCATTTTTCGTTTCTTTGACCTGTGCAGCACCTTCTAATTTTTTTTTATAAATTTTTGACTTAAAATACGCCTATTATTTCATTTGATTCCTTTATTCTAGGGAAAAATCATGGAATTTTATCACAAGTATAAAAGTATATGCTATTGTTAAACGCTTTTTAGGTCCTCGAGTTCACACGAATAAACGTGTTAAAACGAGAAAACTTTTGAGAAGACTTGTGCACTTCTTCGACTTTGTATAATAGCAGCTTACACGTTTATTCGTGTAACAAAGCATACATTTTTTTTTCTTAATGTGTCATAATTGTGGAATGAAAGTTGCAAAATATTTTTTATTTATAATTAAAGTATTGCATTGCCTCCTACACGCCCAATCAAATGTATAGTTTGATAGAGAATGCCAAAGTTACCAAGTAAAACTAATGACACAGAATAATTTTATAGATTTCAAAGAGCTGATAAAAGTGAAGATTTGGTTTAAAGACATTCTTCTTCTTCTTAAAGTGCCTCAGCTCAGCAAACTTCTTCCTGTCCTGCGCCAAGCGAAAAAGTTCTTCTACGCTGGCGATTTCTGTCCATTCGCGGATGTTGCGTAGCCAAGACTTCTTTCTTCGTCCAGCGCGTCTTTTCCCTTGAATTTTGCCCATCATTATCAACTGAAGGAGTTGATACCGGTCGTGTCGCAAGACGTGGCCCAGATATGCAACTTTCCTTTTTTTGACGGTCTGCAACAATTGCCGGTCTTTCCCGACGCGTTGGAGGACTCTCATATTGGAAACTTTCTGTGTCCAGCTAATACGTAGCATTCTTCGATAACACCACATTTCGAAGGCTTCGAGAAATCTTTGAGTGCTAGCTTTTAGAGTCCAAGCTACACAAGTGTTTCGTATTCGTAAACTTACGGGGACGTGTTATTCGGTGTTACACTTTACTTAGTCACGTATCACACTCATACAAGACCACAGGCCAGACGTAGCAATGTAGCATTCTCACTCTGAGCTTTATGGATAATTTACGGCTACACAAAACATTCTCCATCCGTTTGAGGGTTGCTCGGGCAATTTCAATCCGGGTCCGAATTTCTTGTTCGCAGTTCCATTCTTCATTTACCCAAGCACCCAGATATTTGTATTTAAAGACATAAACGGCGATAAAATTTACTGGAGTAAAATAAAAGAAGTAAACTTCTCTCACGAGCATCTTGATTCAGTTTATTTCAGGTATAGTTTTGAAGACAAATTACGGGAGATGCAAATCATAGTAAGATCTAATTCAAGAAGGTGGCGAGGAGTACCTACTGAAGATCCTGAAAACTTAAGACTTGTATATACCTCTTCCTTTACATAAGGATTTTATAAGTTTGTGTCATTCAGGAGCCATACTAGACCATTACCAAACTTTTTATAGAAACTTAGTTCCTTTGGACAATTCGATCTCTGTCACCAATGATATTTTTTATAGGGACTAGCCCACCACACATACCCATCATTGCAACTCCTGTAAGCCAGGATCTACAATGATAACCAATGAATACCACCGTAACAGTTAAGCTCGATTGATTGTCTTGGAACCCGCAACGAAATTAATCAGAAGTAGTAAATACCTCCTATAGTCCTATAGTCGGAAAAAATAGTTTCCACTTCCCTCCATTGCAAGCGGGAGACAAAAAGAAAAGATAGGCCATAGGCAAAGAAAAGATAAGACAACTGAGTTAGGCCCAGTTGCCAAGCACCACGGATAAAATTTTAACATGAATGGATCCTAAAATTCATTTAGGAGCTCCTAAATGTTATTTTGATTCCAATAATAGGTATGGCAAAAACGTATGAAAGCACGGAAATTTGCTCTGGTAGCAACAGGGTCCTCAAGCAAACCAATGATAGTGACGAGGAAGATTAAGTATTTTAGATTACGATATGATTCGGTTTTTTTTTTTGTTATCAGTTAAAGCTAATATACCTATTAGCTATATAGCTATCAGCTATTTCCTAATGATCAAAGAGATTTTTTAAGTTGTTTAAATTGTGATTATTATTTAGTGTTTATACAAGTAGATAGTTACTTGATTATGTTCTTATTTTATTAAACCTTTTTCGTTTAATTTCACCCTTTCACATACATAATGAAGTTTACATTATTACACCATGCAATAACAAAAGTATATTACATAAATGAGAATCGATCTTATGAACATTGATATAAATGCATTTTATTTTTACAATAATCAAACAATACAGTAAGTTACTGTAAACAACCGTGCTTATGCTTGTAACTAGGTATTAAAGAAACTTAATTATTGTCGAATAATAGTGCAATACAATATTATTAGTTTTGTTTGTTGACACTTTACACGAATAACCGTGTAATGAAAGTTTACTGTTATCTTAGTCATAGAAATTCACAAAAATAAAAATATAATATGGTTTTTCATAAATTGTCGGAAAACCGTTTAAATTAAAAAAAATATAAATATCTAATGTAATAATATATTTTTTTATCTTTAATTTGATATAATTTGTTTAAACCTATATACTACCAAACAGCAGTTATTCAAGTTTAATCGTTTTTATTTTTTCCTGAAAAGTTGTGGTTTTTGACTTACACGTTTATTCTGTGGGGCCATCGATAACATTACTTTCGGTAAAAAAGCAATTGGTAGATATTATTAATTTTAGTACTTTTTTAACAAATATTAACGTAACTCGACTGGACAGAGCCGAGTGGTGCAACCCACTGCGCGACGTCATACGGGTTCGATCCCCACGTGGTCCGACGAACAAAAATATACCTATTTGTACTTATATATGACGCAAGGAAATAATAAAAACAGGGATTTGATGAAACCACGGAGCATGGTTAAAAAAAACTCACTGGTTCCCTAATAGAGTTTAGTGATTTAATCAAATTTAAAAACCATTTTAGTGAAGGCATAAAAATTGTCGACAGTCTACGGTCAAAAGTATTGTATTTTGGTTGATTAATTATGAAAATGAAAGTTAAAAAAAACTTTCACCGATCGAGCCTTGGTCAGTTGACGGAGCCGGATAATAAGAAGCTTTATTCGCTTGGTTCGCTCGTTCTTCAGCCCCCATTATCCACCACGAACCTGACCTTTCCGATTCGGGTTGCCCCAAATAGTATCTATAAATAGTTATCTATTTATCATTTTACTAAAACGGTTTAGGAATTTGATGAAATCACTGAACTCTATCATGGAACTTTCACCAGGTAGTAATTATTTAAACATCCTCCAAGGTTTCATTAAATTCCCGTTCTTATAATATTTCTGTGACATTTGTAAACAAAATATACTAAATATAAAAGCCTTACTTTCCGCGTTAAGGTTGAGGAGACAGGCTACAGCGTCACACTCACCAAGGGCACTAGAATGTGCGAGGTAGCTCATCGATGTGGACCTTAATTTAGACCATTCAATGTACCTACATGTAATATCACGCAATTTGTTTTAATAGGGCTAAGGTAGAGATGTGTGTATATTTAAATGAGGTAGATTTGTAATGTATTTAGAAAATTGCGTGTAGATATTTTTTTTTCAGTTATTTTCTATAGTGTATTTATTTAGAAACTTTCACATATAATGTACCTACGAATTTAACATTTGCAATTTTAAAACCAAAAGAACTGAAACTGTACTTAATTTTTTATTTTTTAATTTAGGGGCAATCTAGAAAAAAAAAACTCAAATAGTTTAAATGTTATGTTGCAATTTGTTTTTAAATAGAATCAGCATTGTAAATAACTAATTTTATGAGTGATTATATTTATTAGTTATTAGTTATTATACAAAAGAACAACGGTTAAAGAAAAAAAGAGATTAAAAATTTAATTTAAGAAGCTTTAACTGCACATAGATCTACTTAAGTTATATCTTACGTCACAAGCACTATGCGGTATTGTTTTAAAAGTTTCTTCTAAAGTAATACCGCACCATCTACCGTTTTAAGACGAAGATCCGTCTCACACCATCACTATGAGAATGACAAGGCTGCTATAAATCGTCCAGTTTACGCAATCGAATATAAATCGCACGCATCGTGACGTCACACTAACAGAAATAAATATGTGAGTCTATCTTTATGTATGAAACGAATTCTTTATTAATCCTGTAAATTATACATTACATTGGTATAAGTAATACTTAGTTATTGAAACTTTTGTATGTATAAGGCCGGCTGCCGTTTGAAGGTTAACTCCGCAAAAAACAAAAAAAAAGTGCTGTTTAGTTTAATGTAGTGAGATCAATCTCTGATTACTACTTAAAAAAATATATTTATCGTAATAATATTTTTCCTACGTTCATTAAGATCTAGTTTAGGTAATCTCTGGCCTATTTGTCTGGCTATTTTATAATCTGTGTTGTCCTGATATAAGCTATGTTGCTATTATTATTTTCATTTCATAAAAATCTTATTTTTTTTTATTTTTCATGGTAGAGTAACAAATGTTTACCTTCACAAAAAATACACTTTTATATTTAATAAATAAAAAATGTAAAAATAAATAAATGTGGACAACATCACATACATTGCTCTGAACCCAAAGTAAGTAGCTAAAGCACTTGTATTATGGAATTCAGAGACAACGAAGGTACCACAAACACCCAGGCCCGAGACAATGTAGAAAAGGGGTTTTCTACATTGACCCGGCCGGGGATCGAACCCGGGACCTCAGTACTGGCGACACCGTGAAAACCGGTGTGTACGCCACTCGACCACACTCATCGACACTCGTCGATAATACTCAATGCAACTTGTAAAAAACTTTCAGGTATTAGATTCGATTAAAAAAAGATGGCGATACGCAAGATCAGTTCACTAGCCACACGTTAAGACAATAACATCAACAGTTATTTAATCCATTGCACATGATTATCGCACGTACATACATACGATACATACATGCGCCAGCGCAGGCCGGTGAGCTCTCGATAAAATGTCATGGTCAGTGCGCCGCGCATGCGCACGTGGAAAGGGGATCGATAGCAATGCGATTAAGTGCATTAAACTGTATCATGTGTGAATATAGAAATAACTAGATTATGCCGCGGCTTTGTCCGAGTGGAGGTTGATTTTCTTGACAAGAAATCATTTTTTTTTATTAATTTTGTAGTTTAGGCCTTAAAGTATATTATCTTTATGGATTTTTATTTTAGGATGTTTTTTCGTCAACAAAAGTACCTAGGGTTTTTTTTTTTTATAATAGGACGGAACTTAATTAATTTAAATACTTATGTATGTAAAACAAAGTCGGGTTAGTTACACCATTTAAAGTTTATTTAAACAATAAATTATTATTTATAACTCAAGAACCGGCGAACCGATTTTCATGATCTTTGATTTGTTGTATTTTTCTTAAATAGCAGAATAATTATCAAAACATGTCGGGAACTACTTACGCGGGTAAATCCGTGGGGCACCGCTAGTTAAATATAAAATTGTTAAAACTGTACTGTAAGGGGTTTGATTACATTTTATACATATATCTAGTGTAGTTTACGTTATTATGCATTTAAACGCATATATTCTTAAAACATTTAAAATATGTAGCCAAGTGTACGAAACGACTTTTCAAACCACTCTTGCGCCATAATGCCTAATTAAGTAAAAAGGAATGCAATTAACTTAAAACAATTAACATCTTTAACAATATTCTGTATAAACTAAGTGTCACTTAATCCAACATACCCTTACTTAATTAAGCTCTATTAAGTTAACCACAGCATTGCCTAACCACAGGTGTGAGAGATTCTGCGCAAAACCTTAAACACTTAGATATTAAGGACCGCCCAGTTAAGTAATACCTCGTTAACTTAAGTTTGTTTAGGTTTTGTCGTCAACTTAAACGCATCTTAGAATGTTGTAAATGTTTTTACTTAGGTGAAGTAATAATGGCATATGTTTGGGATAATTTTCAACATAAGTACTTAAACATAATCTTCTGTTGGTGATTTTGTTGTTGATTACAACTACATAATATATGAAAATAGTTTTCACTAGTTTTTATCCAAAACGAAAAAAAAACGAAATACGTTTCGATTATTTATTGCGTTTATTGCATTAATTGGCAATAATACGTGGCATACGAATACGTATCTACAATTGGCGAAATATGGATAAGGGAATGTTTTTCACTTTAAATAGAAATGATGTTTTTGTGTTTATAGGTAATATATATACATTATATTATATTTATTAAAAAATATTCTTTAACAGAATAATTAATTAGATATATAGAATTAAAATTAAGTCGTTTTTAATGTTTGTGCGATACTTCAGTTTTTATTAATTATATGCTGCGGCTAAAGCTGCATTATTCGTAGTAAATTTAGTTTACATTGTTACTAAGCCTACAATTGGTGTCATTGGTGTTTTTTAAAAGTTATACACTAAATAACACATCATAAAAAAAACCACAACAATAAATAACGTAAACTGTAACATTTTGAAACATAATAAATTATTACGTGTGTAATCCATACTTTCATCTGCGCACGCGCATAGCGTCGCATGCGATGCTTTCCCCGCATTACAGCTTGATAGCCAGCTATTAAGTAAGTATTGTGCAAGTTAGTACGAAAATATTCATGAGATCACTGGAGGCTGTGTGATCGTTTGAGAGGAGTTATGACCCGTGAAGTTACATAAAGAGATAGTACCTACATACTCCGGATATTACTATCAATTTTAAAGAAGCTTCTAGAAATATTAAAGGCCTTCAGGCATTAAGTCCGTCTATGTACACTGTGCATGAAGTATTAAATAAATAAATAACTATAACACATAATTACAATGTTTTTAACCGACTTCAAAAGAGAGGAGGTTGTCAATTCGACGGCTTTATTTTGTGTGTTTGTTATGCGACATCAACAGAAAATTTGGATCGATTTCGAATTTATTCGTGCTATTATTACAGCTAATAATTTGCTTATGTTCACCTCTTGCTTACTTATGATATGTTGTTACCTTCATAGTTACCGACATTTCAAATCTGATCCCTCTGATAGAGTTGAAAATGTTTTCAAGATGCACTAAAGAATAGTAATAGAGTTGGGATAAATACGTAAGTGAAAGAGATAGCTAACATCCAAAAATCCTAATTAGGAGGTTTTCAAAAATGAAAAATGTTGCAAAAATGAAAAACCGTTTAAACTAAAATACGCGGACAAAGTCGCGGGGAATAGCTAGTATCTAATAATACGCTATACGCTAATAACATATCAACCTCATATAAATGTATAATATCATCACAAAACAAAATACATTGGCAATTAAATCTCTACCTACTAATTTCATAAATGTAACCCAAATACTCATTCAAAGCCATAAAATAAACAACAGCACTGTTGTAGAAACGACAATCACAATCTCTTCGAAGACACAAAAGCTAATAAACACTTCGTTTATGACCTAACGATGTTCTGGTGAACAAACCGCATCAATTTGGGTAAAATAACCATTGTCTGGTAGAAATCTATGGTGAGCGTGCCCTAAATAACCATGGGTTAAGTGGAATAAGGTTTATGGGTTTGAATGAGGCTTTACTTTACCGAGAGACCTACTTTTTAGTGTGTTTGAAGATAAAACTGTTGCCAGTGTAAAATCGCACTTTCATTATACAAGAACATTAGACAACTTCTTAGACTTTTACATCTTGCTTATACAGATGGAATCGTTCTAATGTATGGAAGTGGCAAGTCTAAGTAACGTGACTCGTCGAAAAGAAATGCCATCTCCACATATTTGAGCAATTACTATCATCATTAACGCTTCTAATGTCACTTGTCTTTGGGGACAGCCAGCGTAGAAAAGTTTCAATTCTACAAGCATGTTATTTTAAATGGCGTGGTTGGCTGGAAGTTTCTTGATCTGATTTCTGTGGATTTTTTTTGTTATTAGTGGTCATTTTAAAATAATCGTTTCCCGGAAATGGTAATATATACGTACATACTTGTATAATAACTATCGTGAAGAGTATTCATAATTATTCTAAACAAAACGGTTTACTCACGTATATACTCGGGATCGCCCGACTAGTTTCAGACTCAATAGGAGTCCCTAATCATGAGCTGACGCGGCGGCGGTGGATTTTGAGTCGCGACACCAAGAAACCACCTGAAACTAGTCGGCCGATCCCGAGAATATGCGTGAGTAAACTGTTTTGTTTTAAATAATTATATATACGTACGTTTAGTAAAAGATATTAAGAATTAATGAATTATCTGTGTGTTATGTTTAGTTACGGTTTCGAAGATAAAAGTGTGCTTACGGGACCTCTATATGTAGTAAGAAGTTAAACAATAAAAATCCTTACAAATATTATAAATGCGTAAGTAACTCCGTCTGTCTGTCGCGCTTTCACGCCAAAACTACTGAACCGATTTAAATAAAATTTGGTACACAGATAGTCTAGAGCCTGAGAAAGGGCATAAGGGCTCTACTTTTTGCCGCGATAACCGACATCCACGCGGGCGGAGCCGCGGGAAACAGCTAGTAATTAATAATCAGTTTTCCTAATTATAATTAGTCAAATAAAAATAAATTCAAATACATGCATATACAGGTACATAGTTTAATGAAAATGTAAATTCGTATTGCAGTTTGTTTAGAAAACTCTTACTACACAGTTACAATAATATCTCAATCACCGTGTAATCTCTCAATAGCGCAGCCTCCGATAATGTCGGCACTTATCTCGTCTCGTAATTGACGTCGTTACCGCTATCAATTGATCTCATCTCCGACGCATCACAGTTTCTCTCGCTGCGCCCGCGCATGTCGCCACACTCATTATCACGATTAAATTAAATGATGCAATGTCACAGTTAGCGTAATTGTAGAGTTTGGCTTTTAAGAAGTTAGTTACGATTTCCGTTTTACCATTTTTTTTTGCTGTTTTAGGTACCATAACTTACTAGGTACTATTTTGGTATAATAACTTTCGTGAGGAGTATTCATAATTATTTAGAACATAACGGTTTACTCACGCACATACTCGGGATCGCCCGACTAGTTTCAGACTCAATAGGAGTCCCTAATCATGAGCTGACGCGGCGGCGGTGGTGTCGCGAGTTGAACTATTTTCTATAACTATTTACAAGGACTACTTATTATTAAACATACACATATAACAGAGGCGACATCATTTTTCTAATCGTTTTATATAAATCAATCTATCAATTTTAAATTTGGACAAGAATTTATCTTTACACATTCATCTGTCATCAGGACATCAGGGTGTACAATCTTAAACGATTTAACCTTATAAATAAATCTATATGAGTCTATATAAATGTATCCCAACTATCACATAACTTCTGTACAATTTTTTAGGTTTAAAAATAGTATTAATTAAAGAACAATATATACTTATATATTGTTCTTTAATTAATACTATTTATGTATGTGTAATACTATATGTTAATACTATATGTGTAAACAATTGTTGGTGAGCCAAAAAAATAAAATAAAAATAAAAATATCGAATCATTTTGAGTCAAGCAAGTTAAGCCTTTACAAAATCGTTAAAGTTCTCAAACTCCAAGGTTGGTTCTTTAACCAACAGCTCAAAATTTGACATTTACGTTTTAAAAAAATACAATAAATATGATCACGAAGATGATTCCTTCGGTATGCGTTCTGTATATTTGTCTTATATATTTTATTATATACCATTAAACATTATTGCGAGCATCTTACATAAGTCACGGCTCATCGTATCACCTTGTTATTTTAACTGTCAGTATGTTCTTGCTCTGAAATCATGTTTAAGACCGTGAGAGGCTAATAACTAGTTAGCAATTAAACAAATTTAACTGACGAAATATAATATAAGCTTCTGTTTTATACTAAGTATTAATTTAATGCTATGTGTGTTTTATCGAGTTGTGAAAACCAATCCGATTTTAATGTAATCTGACACAACCTAAATACAAAAGTCATTCTGTCTGTCTGTCTTTTTTACACTCTGTCTGTCTTCCTTTCTCTCTATCTGTCTATTACGCTTTCACGGTTAAACCGCTGGACGCACTTCAACCTAGTTCAGCGGTTTGTATCCCAAAAAGTAAATAGACTACTTTTTTCCGCGCGGACAAAGCCGCGGGCAAAAGCTAGTAATAGATTTAGCTCATACACTGGATTAATGTTTACTAAACTTGTTATAGATCCATATTGTTCGTTTCTGTGGGATGATTTAGAGTTTTTTTTTATATAGTTCCTAAGGATGATATTCCTGTTAAAGTTAATTAATAATCTTTAATTAGCAGTACTTAAAACATGAATTTAGAGTATGTTATTTGGATATCTAACATTTACATGCACTATATTTAATTTATGTATTTAATGCTAAAAACTGTATGTAGCAAAAAACATGTTTTATTATAATTGTAAACTAACAAATAAATATTTTTTACAGGTCCTCTCTCCGGATTAATCGAAAGTAAACGAGAATAAATATATTGGTAAGTCCATCATTATTTTTAATTCTACCAACTTTTATTAAATAAATTGTGCAATAAAAAATTACTATGAAATCACTACGACCTTACATAGGTACCGAAATAAAATAATTACAATTAAATGTCCTGCAATTTACAGGATCTTAATTACTTTGCAATTATAAGTTAATTGTGTAATTTAAGTGTTATTAAGTTTAAAGGTTTGTGGTTGGCGTGTTTCTTTATGTCTTTGGAACTAAGGACACAAAAAACACATGTTTAAATAACTTTATTTTTATTTGTAATGACATTAGATGATAATTAGGTAATTAGATAGGTAACTCTGTCGTTTTTTTTTTTTGTAATACTGCACCCCGCTCTTGGGATTTAAATCACTTTATTGCAATTTTGTTATTTTGTTGTTGTTATTGTTGTATTGGAAGTTTCATAAACATTCAATGCACATACACAAATAACACCCAGACTTGGAACAGACATTTGTGGGTCACACAAACGCTTTTCCCATGCGGGGATCGAACCCGCAGCACGTCGCGCACTGTGATAAATGGCGGTGTGACGTTTAGGTAACACTCGGATAGCCGAGTGCAGTCATGATTGATGATAGGTTAAAAAAGTGTTCGGCATTTATTTATCAATTTACACAAAAATATAGAAATCCATAAACAAGGGACAGGGGTAGATACGTAGTACTGTTTTATTGGTTTTAAACTAAGGGTAAAATTATAGTAATTATTACTTTCATCACAAATAAACGTACGTAAACGTGCTTATATAATAAGGGCTTGTAAATCATATGGTTCTGTCTGTTAAGGAGGATATTGATTTGTTCCATGCCAGTGGTCCTGTCTTAAGAAATATTAATTTGTTTCTCAAACACTTCTTCAACTCGCTGTAAATATTTATATCTGTCTACTGTCTACTTTTTTTATCACATTACTGTGCTTTCTGTGAAAAATAAGTAATTAGCCTTACTTTAGATACTAATGTACATTCTGATCTTAAGTAAGCGGAAAGTTTTCCAAATAAAATAAACTCTGGCTTCACCTTCAGAAAATATACACGAAAATATTTAGTAACATTCTTTAGCCTTAATTGCATGAATCCATATGTTTAACAAATCCGAACGCAGTGACTTTGCATGGGCGCAACAAGTAATTAAAATTTTATAGTAAATCCTACGTTTTTCTCCGACGTTCCCATAGCATTGTTTAGCGTCTTATGTAAATAATGACGATTAATACCCCCATTGTATAAGATGCAACATCATTTGATCCACGAAAGTATTTCTTAGTTGAAACAGTGAAGTGACTTTGTTATGTGGTTAGTTTGTTACTCTTGGTACTGCGGTACAGATTCGATCGAAGTTACAAGATCCAAAGATAACTAGATAGACAGATTTAAAATATAGTTAAGTTTATACTAACTAATAGAACACAGATTCTCTTGCATAAGTATGAAAAATACTAGTCGCACAGCAAAATAATATTTACTTTTTGGTACTTTGGTTGTTTCCCGCGGGTCTGCCCGCGTGGGTGCCGGTTATCGCGGCAAAAGTAGCCTATGTTTTTTCTTGGGATCCAAGTTTACCCCATACCAAGTTTTATCAAAAACAGTTCAGCGATTTAGTTTCTTTCGCATTTATAATATTAATATGGGTTAATCCACAATTTAATTTGCGTAATAAACCAACTTCAAACTTCAAAGAACTGTGATTGCTTTATAGTTAGGCACATCTTAATATTCATTTATTACACACGATCATATGAGTAGGTACCTTCATATAAAATTACAAAATCAATAATAAAACCCGTCCTTCTAATATTATTAAACAACTTTTCACTTATATTTAATTCTCTTTGATAAATAAATGTTACAAAACTCGCACGCCCGCTTTAATTGCTTGGAATTACACTTAGATGTGTTAGCAATAGTCTAGACTACATTAAATGTCTAGTGCACACCTACAGACATTTAGGAGACATTGACATTACAAAGAGTCGATCAACGTCAAACGAATTAAGATTTTTTTAGTACGACACTTATTAATGCGAGACTTCAAGGTCATATGTAAAGGTAATTGCATTATTTAGGAACACCCTGTAGTTTTTAATTTGTAATAATATTTATTTCACTGTCTAACATTTGCCTAAACATCAGAAAGTATTTTATAATAATACCCTTATTGACAATTCCGATGTCATTACATTGTTTTTGTTTTTTATTTAATTTTTTCAGTATTATATGGTACCTAGGTACCTATGTTTCATGAAAAGATAGATCCGTTTATTTCTTTTCTATTTAAAACAATATTTTGATAAATTTTTTGACGCATTTTTTTATTAGTTAAGAGTTTAGTCTTGTTTTAAGTGTATATATAGTTAAGTTTGTATATATTTAAAATTGTAAATAGAAACTATTTAAAAAAATAAATAAAATACCCACAGCACTAGGTAGTTTACTTCATGTTCCTAGAATTAAAAATACATTTAAATCTTATACCAAAGAACACCCAGATAAAGAAAAAACATATGAACAAACTTTACATCACAAATAGTCTGAACCCCCAACACTTCTCAAAGTGATAGTAAGGTGATCCACAACACTTAACCCGTTAACCCGTGCAAACAGGTATTTCGTAATTTATTCCACAAAAAGTTAAAAAGAAATTTATATGGGACCATTTTAGAGGTATGGTATCGATGACAAATATATGTTTATAAATCAATCCATAATTGCCGGAGATAACGCGTAACACACGTACGAAAAAAAACATATGGTCGAATTGAGAACCTCCTTCTATTGAAATCGGTTAAAAATACGTTCGTCACCTAACAAATACCTGTGTTGTAAAAGAAGTACATAGAGTGGAACATACAACCTCCTTGTTTTTGAAAGTTGGTCAAAAAATTAAGTAGTAAATGTATTTATTAAATAACATTCATATCAGCAATGCATCATGCGTGTCTCAGTATGATTATAGTACTTATACTTCTGCCATCGCCATAAATCTGATCATACCGATAACATCGCGAAATATACATACCTAATACCTACCTTGCGTGCAATTGTGATCTATCCAAATTACTGTTGCGCTGTAAATTTGTATAGGTGTATATTATATATTATTTTTAGATATTATTGTCAAAAAAATATACTTATAATACAAAATCAAAACTGCTTTGTAAATCTATACATTGACTATTTTAGGGTTAATTTTGATTTTTATCATTTCCATAATTAACTTTCTCAATAAAAATAATATCAAAGCAATTTTACATTACACACATGAAGTACCTACTGTCCGTCAAATATTAGGACCTCCCTAACAAAGACTTTTTATTCGAACACACACATCTTTATCTAGAAATTAATACAAAAAATATGTGCGCAATTATTTATTCACAAATTTTACACAATAGACCGTCTTTTTGTTTGCAAATATTTTTGTTTTAATTTTGATAAATCAATTATTAACCTACATTGCTTTGTTATTCTGTAACTTTTGTGTATTTACAAACAACACGTAGGTATACAAGTACAGAGAATCGGGGCAAGTAACCGCAGGCCAAAACAAATACTTATAAGACTTCAAACTCGAGACCTACAGTACTTACTATATTTTGATAAAGGCTACGATCCCATAATATCCCTCGTTTAGGCTGTTTACACACGACATGTTGCTTAACACAAAAGTTCAAGGCCGTGGCTTTCGTTCGCCCAATACCGACAGCAGAACAATCGCTATTAATTGTCGGATAAATATTTTTGGATAGCTTTTTGTTTTTAGTGAACTATGTTGAGAATATGTTTAGCAATAATATCTTTAATATCAAAGGTTAGGAAATATTGTTTTAATGAGGGTTTCCGTTATTAATTTCGCCGCCAGAGGCGCTAGTCGCACGAGAGGTTATTCCATAGTTTGTTTGTAGGCTTTGATAGCTGACGCGCCAGTGGCGCTAAATGGTTAGCGCAATAATGGTAGCGCTTATTGGTGCTTGTTAAAATGGGATTGGTTTTATATAATAAAATATTGTAATGCGCCATTTAAATTTTTATTCTCGTGTCTTGAGTATGATTAAAATTAACAGTTAAACAAACAAATACATACCTTCATAACCAGTTAAATAAAAAATAATATCTTAACACCAAGACAATCTTACTTACAATCTTACTTACAAAGAAAAAATCTTAACAACACAACGAACGAATAAAATAAATCCAAGTTAATCACCCAAAATATAATAAATCGTGCTACACTTTATTGACTATCGCTACAGGTAGGTTCTACGTATGTTAATAGCAACTGTAAAGGCCATCTTCCCATCGAACTCGCGTCCGAATGAAAGTAATAGTGGATGGCTTGTTGTTAATATGGCGCTTGCATGGTACATGGTTGTGGTAATGAGGTTTATAAAGTAGGTGGCTAGCTTTGGGTATTTTTTTAGAAAATTATAATGTATTTTTTCTAAACGACTTCAAAATGAGGGTTCGCAATTTGACGGTTTTTTATTTCGCGATTTCTTCGGTAATTGTAGATCGATTTACAATATATTTTTTTTGGGATCGATAAGGTTCCTCAAAGGTGGATCCACGTATGTTTAATCACAACAAAATCGATTCAGTAGATTTTTTATAGATGTCGTTTTTTTTACATTTACGTGAATTATTTTTATACATTTTTGTAGGCATTTCTGGATCTATAGGTCATTTGGAAACTCAATTCACAGAATTGTTCCAGTATGAAAACCGGTACCGGCTCGGAGCCGTATCGTTACTGGAGTTACGTCTCGTTGTTATAATCACAGTTTATTTCATTCAAACCGGTTATTATCGAGATTGGTATAGGTTACGGTTTTTGTTTTTGAAGTAAAAATTCTTTACGCACGCTTGACTTGGGGAGTTAAGCTGGTGAATGCGTGACGAGAGCGTTATGAAAAGTGTGAACGGGCGAGGCGAACGGAAGTTGAGAGGATATAAGTTAGTGAAGATAAAAAGAGAGAAAGTTACGTTTCGTATATTAAAAAAAATAAGTAGATTTTTGGAATTCAGAGACAACGAAGGTACCAGAAAAATTTAAACCCGAGACAATGTAGAAAAGAGGTTTTCTACTTTGACCCGGCCGGGGATCGAACCCGGGACCTCAGGAACCGGACTAATTAGATTTTGACTTTTCATATCAAGTCATCGCTCAATTCCTTACTCTCCAATTTAATTTAAATTCTAATACAATGCTAATGCAAAATTGTTATTCATTTAGCAGGCACACAAACAACACAGTGTACAAAAAAAATCTCTCAATGTTAAGATTCCAGTCGGATCCTTCCACTGTTATTTTTCTTTAAGAATACTGATTCTCTTGCCTGCTAAGCTAGTATCAATTTTCCATTGGCATTGTATTAAAATTAAAATTAATTTGGAGAGTAAAGGCCAACATGGCAGATTATATTCTGACAGTTTCCCAAAACCTGACGCTATCTTCATAATTTAGGCAATCCATTTAACATGAGCAACACTTGCATACCTTAAAACGAGGGCGATCTCGTTACCCTGTTTGAAGTATAACAAGTATGTGTGTCAATCATTTATTCCCCAGAACAGTTCCCACGGCAAATGCATAATTGTTACACTTATATAATACATCGCGTGACGCCTCCACACGCCAATGCAAAACAGTTCTTATACGATTAAAGATAAGGACCACTTTAAATCGTGAGAAAATAATCTAATTTCGTATATTTCAAAAGTTTGTTTTGTAAGCAAACTTGGAAAATTAAGCTTTGAAATTAGTTGTGTTGTGAATATTTAGTATATTAAGTATATTTTACTTGAGATATCTCGACTGTAAAACTGTCTTCATAGTTTTACCCGCGTAAGTAGTTCCCATTCCCGTAAGCAATCTTTTTTCGCGTGACTTTGTCCGATGTTTGTATAGTAATCTGCTATTCAGGGTAGAAACGAATCCAACAAATCAATGATCAGATCATGAAAATTCGTCCACCTGTTCTTGAGTTATGAATGGTGTAACAAACCCGACTTTGTTATACTTTATTCACAGGATGTTACCGAAAAGGTATATCTATCCAAAAGGGGGTTAAAGTTTACAAAATTTCAACTCAATAAGTAATTATAATTCATATCCAATTTTTCGCATGTATTATTTGAGACTTAAAAACGTAACAAACGTGCCACTACGAGGGTTAATATCTTATTACATTACTAGCTAAATGTTAAGATACATCGCTTTAGCGGTCTGGTTACGATTTTTGGTGTCGAATAATTGATGCGAAAAATTGGATATCAATTATTTAATTAACTCATTATGAGTTGAAATTTTGTAAGCTGACCCTACACAGGATTTACTCTCCACCCCTTTTGGATAGATAAAACCTTTACGTTACCTTTCGGTAACACACTGTATATATAGAAGAAATATATAAAAATTGAAATGTCAAAATCAACGCCACCTTGCTACAATACCTAAAAATATAGAATCAGATAATCTTTCCATGACATCCTACAGTAACAATAATAGTCACTTTCACACCAAATATGGACAGTCAGAGATCAATAGGCGAGATGTATTTATTATAAAATGATACACCAGCTTACAATCAGACCTTATTGTGATACTCCTTTGATATTTGAAATAGTATCAGAATCAATGGATGTCAGTTAGGTAATATTTTCACATAATATCATTATAAAATACAGTCTTCCAATGCGTTTGTTTGAATGCGATAAACTCAAAAAGTAAAGAGCTGATATTCATACGGTTTTCACCAATGGATAGTGTGATTCAAGAGGAAGGTTTGTGTGTATAATTCATTAATATTTTTATAGTCATTAGTTATAGGTATTATAAATTTCACTTAATAATAAAATCATAATGCGTAGTTGCATACATAGCCGGCCAAAATAATATCAATATAAGTGAACTAGCTGTTGCCCAAAAACTGCTGTTGTAGCATTTTGAATGTGTAGGAAACCAATCGCTTCTGTGTATAAAAAACAAAAAAAAAACGCTACATTTTCAATGCCATAAATAAAGAGAACGACTCCACTGACAATAACTTTTACTTTTAAATGCAACGAATATTTATGTGTTGGGCGTTTAAATATTTATTTATAGAATAAACGCTATTCGCATGTGATTAACTACTAAATAATAAAAACCGAACTGACGACATTCCGTAAGGTTGATGACCCTAGTCGTTTATTATTTTTCCTTGTCTTGTAAATCATGCAAAGTGCGCTTCATGCAACTTTGTTAATTATTGTTTTCACAAAATTAAAAGAAAGCTGACAACTACAGTGACAGGTGGATAGATGTTTCTACTATTTGATGTCAGTATTATGATTATAAAGTTTAATTACTTCATAGTACGGCTTGCTTGTAGTACGGCAATATGAGAATAATTTGTACTCTTTATAAAAAAAATGTTATTACCACGAAATGATACGTTGTCTTTCCAGTATCTATATGCTTTGTGAAGTTCAGAAAGATAGTTGATCTATACAGGGGGTGAAATGCACATCTGTCATAGAGTCAGTTTACAAAATTTTAGCTCGAAATAATTAATTAATTAATTTATAAATTATTTCGAGCTATTTTGCAAACTGACTTTATAACAAATACTTTTCAGCCTTACTTACATTTCGGGAACACCCTGTATTAAACAGTGGTGTTCAGTTGCATCCCTTAAGAAACGATAGGCAGAAAAGAAGGCTTTTTTTTGTAAATTCACGTATATCATTTAACAAATAAATAATTTTTAAAAACTCTTACATGACATCATTATCTTACATAACAATATCTTCACTAAACTTAAAATTTTGAGTCTCACTTCGCTACAAAATATTGTCAAACCCAACCAAAAAAAAAATACGCAAAAAAATGCCCTCATGTAAACTATTCTTCATAATCCTTGAGATCAGCGTCATAGTTTAAATTAAATGCATTTTGCAACGAGTCCCACAGTGTAACCTTTAAGGGGTGGGAGGGGCAGAGCATTAAAACAATAGACACGGCTAATTAGTTTTTATGATACGCAGAGCATTTTAATTTAGATTTGATATGCGGTCAAGTACGCCTTATGTGAAGTTAAGTCACTTTCTGGTATGTCTGAGAGATCTGCTTTGCTATGTTGTCTAATTATGGGTTACTAACTCGCAAAGTATTTAATGTATAAGATGGCTATATAGTATAATTATTTTATTTAGCATAGCGTAGCATATTGATAAGCTACCTTCCCGTGTGCATGTTTTAAGTCTCATTTCAACCCAAAGGTTGACTGGTAGAGAATGCCAAATGGTGCATAAAGTAAATAAATAATTTGTGTAAGGTAGAGTGGAGTCATGATCAGGGATTCCTAAACCATGGAAAATAAATTCAGATATTTATACAAACAAGTTTAACACCTTAACTACGTGTCTATTTTTGACAATCCCTGGAGATTTTTAAAATCACCTGCTACTCACATGAAGATTTCTGTACCATCGTACAAAATCCAATATCTTTTTTATTATTTGTTTGGTTATAGTGGCAACAGAAGTACTTATTCTGTAAAAAATTCAACAACAACTATTCCGGTTCATGAGATACAGCCCGATGACAGACAGACGGACGGACAGCGGAGGCTTAGTTATAGGGTCCCGTTGGCAGCCTTCGAGTTCGATGCTCCAAAAAATCAGACATCCTAGATATAATTTACCAGTAAAACTTTCAAACTTGTCCATCTAAAATTCACCAAACGTAAAGGCTCCGGTAATCGACTCTTCACGAAACATAAAACAAATGTATCTCGAATCTCGATACATTGTAAGCCCATTAAGTTGTTAAAGATCGATTGATTCGTATCCTTGACATCGGTAATCGGACGCAATCGATCAGAACATCGACATTTAGTTAAATCGGTACATCCTTTTTATGGAGGCTTTATTTTAAAGGTTGGATCCATCACGATGGGTGTAAAGGGTCGTGAGATTAAAGAATTATAGACATGATTGATTTTTTTTTAAGTTTTGACAACTAGTTGTACCTACCTATTCTAAGTGAAAGAAGATAAATAGGTCTAAGGTACTTGGTATATTATTAAAAAAATATTAGACAAAATTAGTGTAGAACAAGAACTAAAAATATTTGTGTATATTATTTTTACACAGTAAAAGTCATGAATACTTTTAGTTGTTGTAAATAAAGGTCAAACCACACTAGAGAGGCACAGCAGCGGAGAGGCGCTGCGCGACGGCGACGCGGCGCCGAATAAATATTCTCTGGCAGGCAACTCTGCCGCACCGCGCCGCGCCGCTCTGCAGTGCGTTTTAATTCTTAAGAAACAGTAGAACGAATGTTTGTCTGGCTGTGTCACGCCGCTACCGCGCAGTTACACTGCAGTTTTACCTTAAATATGGGCATGTGTTAGTGTAAGTTAGAAGAATAAAAGAGTTACTTGTTGTAAAACTGTTTTTAGTTTAGATAAATACTGATGCTAAAATGTATTTAAATTGTTCGACAGGGTTAGAAGTCTGAAGTAATGTTAGCAATGATCTATTTGGCTGAGTGTCAAATAGAAAGGACTCCTAGAGGCTGAAGGTTCGATCTGTCAAGTGGTCGTCACGAGACAATTACGTTTGCGCAATCCTTAGATATTTGTACGTGTTTTCGAATGAAACAAATTAACGAGAACATTTGTTTTAATAGGTTTTTATTAAAATAATAAACACATCTGTACAAATAAATAAAATTGAAGTGTCTATAATAACAAACACATCTATACAAATAAATATAATATAACCTTAAAATATAAAAAAGTACTCTATACAGGGCGCCTAACAGAGTATGAACTATAAGCACAAGTATGAACAAGCGTAATTTGCTTACGATCGGCACAACGGACCACTACTGCGCACTCTATGCTTGCTTATATATACTCTTAAAATATTAGGCAATATAAAAGACGAAATTGTATTCAAAAGCCATCTAAAACTGCACTTATCGACAAAAACCGAGAACATTAATTCAACATTATTATTTATCATGACATAAGATTTGTACATTATGTCTGTATTACCGAAACCATTTCCACACACCCATACTCTCGACCGGATTACTGTAATTACTATAATTTTATGAATAAGACATCGCGGCATCGTCTGCTTATCAAGCACGTTGCAAGGTTGTATTGTAATACTCAAAACTTTTTAGTGATGGTTAAAGATCAAACTATAATAGTGATGAAGAAATTAGTAGAACTAAATCTCTGATATCGCCAATTGCTGAGGAGTGTTTTTTTAGACTTACCCGAAGGGTAAAACGGGACCCTATTACTAATACTCCTTTGTCCGTTTGTCGATCCGTCTGTCACCAGGCCGTATCTCATGAACCGTGATAGTTAGACAGTTGAAATATTAATAGTTAGAGAGTTGATATTTCTGTTGCCGCTATAACAACAAAAACTAAAAAACCGAATAAAATAAATATTTAAGGGGGCTCCCATACTACAAACGTGATTTTTTTGCTCGATACTGATAACGGCAACAGGTAGACGCTTGAAATATTCAAAGTATATCTATACTTCATATTATAAAGCTGAAGAGTTTGTTTGTTTGTTTGTTTGTTTGTTTGTTTGAACGCGCTAATCTCAGGAACTACTGGTTCGAATTGAAAAATTCTTTTTGTATTGGATAGTCCGTTTATTGAGGAAGGCTATAGGCTATATAACATCACGCTACGACCAATAGGAGCGGAGCATAAATGAAAAATGTTGCAAAAATGAAAAATCGTTGAAACTAAAACACGCGAACAAAGTCGCGGGGGACAGCTAGTTTAGTTATATAATTAAATTAAAATAAAACAAATATTTAAAGGGGCCCCCATACAACAAACGTGATTTTTTGCCGTTTTTATAGATAATGGTATGGAGCCGATTTTTCTTGTACTGACAATGTTCTTCTAAACTTTAGACAAAAGTTTTTTGTAGTCAGTTTTTGCAGCACGTAATATTGACAACGGGAACTTATTGTATATTTATCTAAATTTAACTACCATACTGCGGTAAAATCGATATTATTTTCTAGATAAATACTGTGTAACTTATGACGTAAAAGCCCAATGAATCACCCAGAGCATGCAGTCTCAACATGGATAGCGATAAAGATGGCGATATTCGTACTTTTAATAGCTTACCCTAACGCCGTAAAGAGCGATAAAGTCATAATTTGCAATTAATAGGCTCGATATAAAAGACCTTGTCCGTCTTTACGACGTTAGGGTAAGCTATTAAAAGTTAACGAATATCGCTATAGTTATAAATGTCCATGTCGCGACTGCATTGCAAAAGTCTTGATCTACCTATCAGGTATCAAATAAAACCTATTTACTGAATATTTAAATAACAAAATAAAAGTAATTCTTATAATGTCAAATATAAAATTTATTATAAACATAATTCACTTCACATATAATTTAGTTCAATTTGAAAGCAATAAATCTATGTCGAGAAATGTTATGAACTTGTATTTCAAATCAAATTAAGTATCACCGAACTAGTTATGCATTCCACAAAACACTCAATCCATTCACAAATGAATGTTATTTTGATACAAAAACAGTAAGTGGCGAGTTATGTAAATTGACAAAAACTTTAGTCTAAATTGAAAGGCTGAACTCATACAATTAAAGAGTTTTAAATGACAGGCCTGTTGTTCTAGTGGTTAGTGATCCTGACTGCTATTTCGGAGGTCGTAGGTTCGATATCCACCCAAGATAAATCATTAAAGAATAAAGGCATGAATGAATATTATAACAATATCAAAAAATTATGGTTCAAGAAATGTTTATACCCAGAAAATCCATTCGGGAAAGAGGACTGAAAAATATATATATTTTCGAAAAATATTTTTCTATTTCGTAACTTTAAAACCAGAAAAACCAACTAACCTATATTATCCGACCTAGAAATCGAATCTCACGTTTATCAACGACACAATGTCCTTTTCAAAACTTCAACTGCACTCAAACCTCTTCCAAACTGGCCATGATTGGCCCACCATTGTCAAACATTCAACTTAAGGACTTTCTTTTATACTCCCAATTATAGTAATTTATCGCGAGTCGTTTAACTTACAAACAAATTAGTCAGCCGTTGTGTAGTCTAGTTTAGGCTAGATCCGTTTTCTATTAGATTGAGATCCGTTTGTCAGTATAGTTTGTCATTGTTAAATGGTGTTTTATGTGTTTGTAAATAGTACATACAACAAGCTTGTTGTATGTACATGTTATACACAGGTCGTTTTATTTTGTACACTCATGATAAAGGAGTGTGAACGTTTATATTTTGGTTTTTAAACATAGCGCCTGTTTTCGAAATATAACAAATTCAAAATATATATTTGTATTGCATATGAAAATATGTTTTTCATAAAGAATTGCATACATAATTATTTTATTGAGAAACAATCCATACGTGCAACTAATAATATATAAATGCGAAAGTAACTGTGTCCGTCCGTCTGTTATGCTTTCACGGCTAAACCGCTAAACCGATTTCGATAAAACTTAGTATGGAGTAAGCTTGGATCCCAAAAAAGAGCTATTTTTGCCGCGATAGCCGCAGGCAACAGCTACCCCCGGTTGCTGAAAGGTTGATAGAAATAAAAATTTGTTAATCAGGTGTCAAAACTCAAGTTGTGCGCTGTGATTGGTTGTTAGTATTTAGGTCAACCAATCACAGTCGTGATCAGTTGATTTGACTATCAATTAAATAGATTTGCCTTTCAGGAACTAGGAGTCAGTGTTTATATAAAACTAAGATAAATTAATGTAAAATAATAAAAGTACTCTTTGCAACATTTACCAAAGTGTTAAGAGGTGAAAATAGCCTTGTCTTTAAACTGGGTAATTAAATTCACAGATAGAAAACAAGTTGTTTACTATAAAAGCATGTATTATATCAATTGTACGCTTGATCCAGCCATCAATACTGTCGGCCTTGCTTTCGTCCGCTTGTTTCGTCTCGCTAACCTTACTGTTGCGAAACAACGCAAAGTATCTGATGAGATCGATTAAATGGGAAGGTCGCCAGTTCGGTTCCCAGGCGGAAACTTATCTGTCTACGTGTTTATGTAAATTATGATTTTAAAGGTAGTAATTAGTTTAGGAGCTGTTATTAATATGTTTGAGATTATCTCAATGGGAGGCTTTTTCTTGACTGTGGGATGGTTGGATACGACTAAGATACAGCTTGTATCAACGCGCTATATATTTAAAGGAATTTACTATGATAGGCTGGCGAAAAAGACGACCATATATTATATCGTTTCTGTATGTTTTTTCAGAATGCTAGCTAGGGGTGGTAAGAAAATATAATGGGTGAAAAAAAGAAAGTTATGACACTTAAGCGTGTATAAGTGGGAGAGTTAAATGTGGCTACAGAACTTTCTTATTATTATTAATTTATTGTTACGGGTTGAAAATCGAATGACCCACGCCGAGAGTCTGTCTGAACGAGGTAAATTCAAAAAATACTGGACGGATTTTCATTTGATTTTCACCAATGGATAAGAGTGATTCAAGAGGAAGGTTTATGTGCATAATTCATTAATGTATTCTTTACCCGTGCAGAGCCGGGGCAGATCGCTAGTATACTATAAGTTAAATGAGTAACTCAAAGCCCCACAACCCACCGATAAATCAATCCAAAAAAAAAAGCAATTAAGAACAAACACTTGTATTGTATTTTTAATTACCAAATCCAGTGCAGTGCAAATAAAACGTCACACTCTATTTAGTTGAGTTGTAAACAATATTGCTTAGAGGATGCTGGCGATCGTATCTTTCAAACAAGCGTGAAAAGAGATAGAAAACTGTGGCCTTTCATTGTGTGGATCCAATTATTTGCAATGCAGTGTACGTTGCCGTTCGGTCTTCCGCCCACTGTAGTGTAATGTGATATCGTTAATTTGTTTGTTGATGTTCGCATGTTTTTCGTACAACTTTGATTACAGATTGTATTATCAGAGTAGATACATTTTAAGAAAGGGATTTTTTTACGATACGTTGTTGTATTTTTTTGTAATTATTTATTCTTTCATTCCCTATACACATTCATATAGAGCAACTAAGATTTTTTAGAGTCACCCAATTTTCTTAACATTTATAAATCGCTTATTAACAATGCTTTTATCTCCAGGACTTCCCTGGAGATAGCAACATTGTGAGTTGGATATTTTGTCAAAACATGCGAAAAAAATAGGAATGGTTAACATGCCGTAAATTTAATAATAAAAAATATTAGACAATATATTTTTTTGTTTTTCAAAATAACTAAAAACTAAGGAGTTCAAGCAAATCGATAGTTCAGGAGTCACGAAACGTCACGATATTACAGAAAACGTACGACATTGTGACGTCTTGCGACATCTCAAATCAATAAATCGTGCAAAATTTTTATTTACGCAAAAATACGTGTCTAATATTGTTTATTAATCTAACTGATTGAAATTAAACAAATTTTATTTGACAGCCCTATTATGTAATAAACATACTACAAGCTTAAAAACCTGATAACATTAAAAAAAATACAACTTATCATGAGATATGCAGTTTTTAACAAATTATTTTCAAATGAATTGAGTCCCATTCACTTCTGACTCAATTGAAAGCTTGTTACATCACTATTACTGGTATAGGGGTAGGTAGAGATGTATTCGTGTGATTATGTAGGCACTAAAAATTTTAACAATTTGATCTATTCGATGATAAGTATTTAAAATTTATTTTAACAAAAGATTATACAGGGTGTTTACCGAAAAGCTACTTATATATCCAAAAGGGATGAACAGTACATTTGGTATAGTCAGCTTACAAAATTTTAAACAAAGCTCAAAGTAAATTATTAAAATAATTGATAATCAATTATTCGCATTAATTATTCGCAAAAATCATGACGGTCAAATTGTTATTACGTCACTCGCTAAATGATAAGATACATCGCTTCAGCTCATGATTTTTGGCGTCAAGTATTTATTCCTATTGGTTTTGTTAAAGCAATTGAACTTTACATTATAGTTTTTTTGCCCACAGTTCGTTTCAAAATCTCCATGTTTTCTCTTCACTGATTGAATATATTACTTTATTGTCTAAACGAGAGTAGAACAGTGTACGTCACGGTCTGCAATCGCAATTGTGACCACTAACCCACTGAGGCAACACGCATAATTAACCCTAACATAATTCGTTAAGGTACAAAGTACCTATTCTACTTAAAAATGCGTAAAACATAACTATGGGCGCCTGAAAGTGAAAACAAACGCATTGTGGCCAATTAGAGACAAGTGACATTGCTTTGTGACCAATCGGGGACAGGTAGCATCTCTTTGTGCCCAATTAGTTACACTGTTATGATAGCAAGTGTTACGTCAATACACATAGGTACTTGTGTTATAACTTATTGTTAAGTAGGCCTAAAAATCACAGCTGTTTTTCTTAATTTGACAGCACTCATAGTGTAATATAGTAGATTTGTGTATCTATACACCGATTGCAAATGTACAACTTTAGAGTGACCAATAATTAATGTTTTTTTAAGTAAAGAAGTCCTTTAAATCACGCCGGAGATCTTTAAGAAAATACGTCGAAAATTACAGCTATTTCATAAATTGTACTGCTGCAATTAACAAGTAATTCTCCCCATTAATCTATGCTATGTTACCGCAATTTGTAGTAGGATTTATTATTTACATAGTAAATAGAATTAGTTAGTTAGCATACAACTTTGGTTGCAAGTTTAAGAATGATACACAATGAGAGCTACCGTGATTGCGCTCACCAGTTGGCGTCAGCTGTTCAAAGCTCACCAACAAACTACGGAATTTGACAATTCAGACATCACAAGCGACTAACGCCTCTGGCGGCGAAATTGCTAACAGCAGCCCTAATTATATTAAGCAGATTATTGATCCTGTAAAACGCTTAAAGCGATTTTATCAATGTCTGAACATATTTATCCGTACATATAAGGAATCAACCTATCCAAAGGAAATATAGTAAACTGTCAATCTAGGTCGTCATACAGTTCGCAGCCGAGATGTGCGCGTGGGAAGATCTGAATCATTGGATATCACTCACGCCGCGCCGCGGCGACTGCAAAACAACGTGTTTTTGTGTACGCACGTAATCGGTGCAGAGATTGTATTAATATACATTCACTATACATAACACAACTTATGAAGAAACAGTATTGGAACAGCAGTGGTCGAATCTCAACCATGATGTGTGAAAAAAAAGGCCGTATTTATAAAAAGCTAACCAAACATGAAGGGTTCCGACACCTTTAGTTTAATTTTAATTAATGGTTGCTATAATATATGCACAAAATATGTGCCAAAATGTATACACACACTCTTCATATGGAAATTTTAACTATGTACCTATGATGGTTCATGAGATGCTGCCCGCTAAAAAAAAGATGGATGAAGAGGTAGGCTTAGTTATTGACAAACATCTTAAAAGCAAAACACAATATGTTTTGACATTTATAAATTTTTAAGTGACATAACAAATAAAAAAATTTAGATTATAAAGTTTGTAACTTAGACCTCAGTTAAAGCGAGTCTCACGCCTCAAACTGGCGCGCACAAGTTTTTGCTGAACTAACTCACGCCCGCGAATTCACTCACGATCATTGCAAGAAAATGTAAAAATAATTATAGGTGCTTGGTTGGATTATGGCAATCGAGGCTTCTAAGCGACAGGTCTTCATTTCAAATTGTAGCAACCAGTATACTAGGTTATTCATATCAATGAAATTAAATAGATCATTGAAACAAACATCCAATGACGTAAATATTAATTTATTAACCATCCAATGTTCGTCCGTCTGTCTACCAGAGGGCTGTATCTCATAAACCGTTATAGCTAGAGAGTTGATATTTTCACAGAGTGTGTATTTCTGCTGCTGCTTTAACAACAAATAATAAAAAACCAATTAGAAACAATTAAATTTGTTGCTCGATTTTATAAATGTTGTACGGAACCCTTGCGCGAGTCTGAGTCGCACTTGGCCCAGTTTTTTTAGATATGAACTCTGTATTTCCTGTACACACGACGCCAATTGTGCGAACATATATAGTTTTTGCGTCTATAAGCTGATTATCTCCAACTAACATACATATACATTAATGATTTGTTTGCGGAAGTGACTCGCGTTGAAATGAAAGTGATAGTAGTGTAGTTATCATTAGGGTTAGAGGTGATATTAGAAGGGGATAGTCGGTAAAATAGTTGATCTAATTTCTATATTTGACAACCTCCGTGGTCTAGTGGCGTACACACCGGTTTTCAAGGCGCCGCCAGCTCTGAGGTCCCTGGTTCGATCCCCGGACGGGTCAATGTAGAAAACCACTTTTCTATATTGTCTCGGGTCTGGGTGTTTGTGGTACCTTCGTTGTCTCTGATTCCATAACACAAGTGCTTTAGCTACTTACTTTGGTATCAGAGCAATGTATGTGATGTTGTCCACATTTATTTAATACTAGCTGTCCCCCGCGACTTTGTCCGCGTGTTTTAGTATCAACGGTTTTTCATTTTTGCAACATTTTTCAATTATGCTCCGCTCCTTTTGGTCGCAGCGTAATGTTATATAGCTTATAGCCTTCCTCAATAAATGGGCTATCCAACACTGAAATAATTTTTCAAATCGGACCAGTAGTTTCTAAGATTAGCGCGTTCAAACAAACTCTTCAGCTTTATATATTAGTATAGATTTATATCATTTTTAATGTTTAGAACCCTTTACAAGTAGGTACCTACTATTTAATTCGGGCACATAAGAAAAAGTATGTTCTTCTTTTTTGTATTATTATTATATAACTAAAACACGCATAAGATACTATAAACATCATGATACGGTAACATAATTGGCGCTTATATATTAACAAAATTATTAATTTATTAAAATCGCATAACAGTAGCATTTCGTTTAAATTGAGGTTAAGATTTAAATAATTAAAAAGAAACTATAAATTTAAATGGAAACATATTTTAATATACCGTCATAATTATAATACCTATATGCATAATTAATGCATATTTAAAAAAAACATGACGGCATAATCCTATACTTCCTATGCCTATTTATTTAAATGCCATACAGATTTAAAAAACAATGATAAATAAACGTTATGGTGGATAAACACCGTAAGTAAACCACATAAATATTTCATTGGTTTTCTAAGTTACCTACGATGGGGTAGATATGAAAAGTCAAAATGTAATCAGACCGTCAGTTCAATAATAATTTATTTTGGCTTTTCAAAATAAGGAAACATAATGTAGATAAACCAAATCAAAGTACAGGAGTGGGGGCTAATGATGACATGCTTGCGAACAAAATGTAATAAATTGCGACGTCATTTAAAATCAATACATTTTTTAATAACCTATCTGACCGACAAAAACGTACCTACAGTTCAACAAAATCTAAGTGTAAAACAAAGTTCAAACAATAATTGGCCAATGGATGAAAACCGACGCTAGCGCCCTCTAGTCTACAACACATTTTAGCCTATAGCCGTTAATCACTGCTGACGTGCAAATACAGAACATCCCGATACGATCAGTTACGTGCCTGAGTTATGGGAAGCTGGGCCGTATCACAAGATACATTGTTACTGGGAATTTACCTACAGCTTCCTGGCTAACAGATCTGTATTGGATAAACGAAAACAAAATATGAAGTGATTTTTTTAAGTGACTTGTTAAATAAGCCTTGATCCGTGATATACTGCTCCATAATGTATGTTGTTGCGTAGTTCAGTAGCTTAGTGGCTGGAGTCACACACAAAAAGTTGAAAGTTCAAACCTAATCGTAAATATATTGATCTGTTGTATTCAAAATCATTTGCAATTTTTCCAGTTATTTTAATAACCTTATTTAAGTGTCAACTGTTTTTCTCAGTCAGCGTTAATTTATTTTTTCTTGTAGATATATAACATGTCGTTGTGACCTAGTGGTACATTGATCGGATTTATGTGCACAAGGTTGCAAGTTCGAACCCATAAAAGGCAAATACCGATGTGACTTTTTAAAAGTTTTATGTACTTTCTTAATTATTCTAAGGCATCTTTGACAATCGGTGAATGTAAACATCGTAAGAAAACCTGGATCGTAAGAAGACCAAAAACTGGAATCTAAAATCGCCAACCCGCAATGAGCAAGCGTGGTGATCAATTGTCGTTCCTTCTGGGCAATCGGGCAATTTAAAGGATGGTTTTTTTTTTATTGTTGTAGATAAAAGCACAAAATCAATTAGGGCAGACTGCAAATTAGCTTATTACTAAGCAATTCACACTAATAATCTTTGTATTAATTTAGTAGTTCTGACTACTTGGTAACGACTACTTACCTACATAAGATTTGAAACATATTTGGTCACTTCAACCGGTCCCAAAAAAAATTGTGGTATTAAAAACTAAATAGTAAAAACACATACACCTAAATGTATTCACAGAAAATCATACATAATATGAGCCTAACACCTCATATTACGGTTTTATAACCAAACAACAGGCTGGAAACAAATGAGCGTGTATTAGCAACATTTAACCCGCACTAACCCTGCAAGTGCCGGCTATCGAACATTACATCTACTCGTGCAAGATATTAAACGGTATAGATGTAACACTAGTACGGAGAACATAGAAAGATAATTTAACGCTTACTTTATTCTTCCTTATCTTTACATAGAATAAAACAAGTAACGTAAAGTAAGTAAAATAAATATAAATTATCTTACCACTTAAGAAGTGGTAGATAATGTATATATAAAAAGAAGATATTTTTAAGATTGTTGCAATCAGATTTTATCCCATTCATCCTGTGAGAAAGCAGTCGGTTTTGACAATTAGCGCGGACGAATTCGCAGGCAAAACCAACTTAAATTGCGGGTGAATCTAAATACCTATTTTTGTCCTTTAAAAAGGCTTTTTAGCAGCCATTATAAGTTATATTTTTATCCTATTTTAAATATTTTTTACTACAAAATTGCAAAGGTAACATTGGTTTCTGCCTACGTCATAAGCATGACCAGTAATAGGTATAGAAATCCAGTCTTATCCATAAATGCCATTTTCTAAATTGTATCTTACCTTTGTATATACAAAAGTAAGAGTTGAACCATCTAATAACCGGTAGACTCCATAAAATATATGTTCTAAGCAATAGCCCTTAGAATAAGTATCTACCTGTTAGCCACAAGTTGAAAGTTTGACCCTAGGGTCAGAGAAAAGCTTTTACTTGCACGACACTTTGGGTCATATTATTATTTGACTCAAGTTCACACGGTATGCGCGGTATCCACTTGCATTACGATTGAGATAGATAATCCTTTAATTACAGAGACATTATATTTGAAGCGCACGATGCTTTTCTCCTTCACGTTTTCAGTTCTCACGTTTCGTGTTTTATTGTGCTGTTGCTTTATATATAAGTATGGACCAAAATATCAAACCCTCGTTTAAGTAGGTACATTTTAGATAGATTAATCCTGGTACATTAATGGCATGCAATTTTTTTCTATCTAATACTACAATTAACTGCACGGATAGCCGAGTGGTATACGTCATCACGCCAATTAACTCTGCGAGGTGCCGCAGGTTCGATCCTCGCATGGGACAAGCATTTGTGTGATTCACAAATGCAGTAAACAGAGTAAGCAATAAACAGAGTAGCACTTTTTTAAAATTGATTTACTTCGAAAAGAAATACATAAATAGTATACAGGGTTTTTTTTCGTATTAATTTATAGTTTAATTCTTTTGGCTTCAATTAAAGTTTATAACTCAGCTGAGCTTCGGTTTATAGCTGTCCTGCCTGTGTTCAAAATTAATAAATTTAAATTAGTAAATAAAATAGAAAATCGAGGGCGACCTTTTCCCAGCAGTGGGACAAAACATAGGTTAAAAAAAAAGGATATAACTTTAAGTAACTTTGTTTCAATTTGTCATCATTAGCTACAAATAGTTAAAGTCATATATTATACACTAGCTGTCCCTCGCGACTTTGACCGCGCGTTTTAGTTTCAACGGTTTTTCATTTATGCTCCGCTCCTTTTGATCGCAGCGTAATGTTATATAGCTTATAGCCTTCCTCAATAAATGGGCTATCCAAAACTGAAAGATTTTTTTAAATCGGACCAGTTCCTGAGATTAGCGCGTTCAAACCAACAAACAAACTCTTTAGCTTTATTTATTAGTATAGATGTACATTAAGTAAGTATGGTGTAAAATAACTTTAAAACTAGTTTTGAACAGACAGACAATGCAAAAAACACTGGGGTAGAAGGCTGATTAGTCCGTCTAACAGACAGTAGAGATAAAAAAAGCAATGAACCACGTATTTTTTGCTTTTTCAAAATAAGACAACACAAAGTACATAATAAAGCGAATCATAGTTCAAGTGCCCCCGCTAATGACATCATACTTGCGTACAAAATGCATGAAATTTTTACGTCATGTGACATTTCAAATCTATGGTAGGTGTCATGAATTTTTATCTAATATTTTTTTTTAATAATGCTCCTGATGAAAATAAAAAAAAAATCTAAACCATTATATTCATTGTTTTAACACTTCTATCTATCTGTTTAATCTCTAATATCTGCGTGTAATACTTCATTTATTATACTGATGTTTGCAACTTTGCACAAGTGAACGACACGGCTGTACGATCAATACGATGATGTCAGTATTACAGTCACGAGAGTAACTCGGTTTTATGATTTTACTGAATTTATTAGTCGGTCGGCAACTCCTGCGCATCCCAGATAGAGCGGTGAAAGTGATGTGTGGTACAAGTCATACGATATAGGAGTGTTGATAGATTTGCATTGCATCAAAGACTACATAATATAAATTAAAAAGAAATAAAGATACGTTTATTTACATCACAACCGTGCAAAACGGCAAGCTCTCTACTTACTGTCAAGTTGGCTCCATGTTCTTAAATATGCTGGCCTATAAAAAGTTAAATACTATTCCAGAGAAACGGTTTTTTACTAGTACGTAATAGTAAAAATAATTTTAAATAATATACAGGTTAAGTTAATTATAAACCTAATGTAAAAAATCTTTTTAAGTATAGAACGATAAAAGACACTTACGCGTAGTTATCAAAGAAGATCGACTAATCCCGTAACTCTAAGTATCAAAATATAAGAAGGCCATAAATTTTGCAGGTTATCCTTCAACTCATCATTTGAATCCTAAAAATTTCCTTCAGGACTCAAGCTAATATCTCAGTTTTTCGCTCCTCCGCTGCACACGCGCAGGTTACCGCCCGCCGCGGTATGCACACGTCACAATTACCAGCAGATGATCGCTTGCGCAACATGAGAAACGCTTTGGTAATTAATCTGCTGATTATTCGATTACCTCTGTGGACTGATTTCTCGCTACTGTTTTTTCGTTTACACTTCTCACAGGATTTTACAGTAGGTATGTAAGCTCAGTAGGTGTTGGTTTAGTGTGTTTATTTCTGTGCAGTTAACGTATAACGATATCAAAATCGTTAATCCGTAGACTTCTAATTAGTTATTAATATCGTTGCGGAATCCTAGATGAAAATTAATCGTTTCTAATACTGAGCTTAAGTGTATTTCCATTGGTAATCATTATAGACCATAACTTGCAAGAGTTACAATTATCTATTATCTATTTAGAATCTATAAATCTAGAATGAATCCCAATTTCCTTGGTCACGCAATAGCTTCCGAACGACTACACAAAATCGGATAGTTCTCTTTTGTTATGTTACTTATAAATAAAAAAAACCGGCCAAGTGCGAGTCGGACTCGCGCACCGAGGGTTCCGTACACACCTGTAGGTATATAAGTAAAAGTTCACCCATCACTACGATCGAGTCATAGTTATGGTATGATTATTGCAAAATGAAAAAAAAAAAAAAATCAGAAATATCTTTTTTTATATGATGTAACTAAAAATTTACGGTTTTCGCAACTTTTCCTTTATCTGTACTATAAGACGTTACTTCGTACCAAATTTCAAGATTCTGAGTTCACGGGAAGTACCCTGTAGGTTTTGATTCCCGTGCGAGTTTCGAAAATTTGCGGAATTTTGCGGCATAAACGGGAGTATCTTTTGATCGCGTTGACTTAGAAGTTTGATTTTTTCACAGCTCCAAGAGACCATAGACTTGAGTATTTGATATGAATTTCAGCTTGATACCTCCACGCGTTCCTGAGAATAAAGGTCTTGACAGACAGACAGACAGACAGACAGACAGACAGACAGACAGACGGACAACAAAGTGATCCTATAAGGGTTCCGTTTTTACCTTTTGAGGTACGGAACCCTAAAAAGGACAAGGTATTTATAAAAGAAGATTAAAAAAAGTTAAGATTTTTGTTTTAAATGTCACACCACCTGTGCGAAGCCGAGGGATGAGATTTATAACCATGGTTTATAAATGAAAAATACCGAATTAAAAATAATATTCTTTATTAAGAATGCCTTTTAGGCTTTGCAGGTAGTACACCACCAAAATATAACCAATCTGTGAAAAAATTCACACATTCATAGATCAATCCTTAATGAAGCGATACCTGTGTTATATAAAATATGCTATTAGAAGTGCAAGCTATGCAAAGAATTTGAATCGACCAGTCTCACAAGATACGGCAGAGTATGCAACTAACTAGGTACCTATATTAGAGCGATATGCATATCAAATTATGCTCTACGTATCACTGTATTCATATTCCAAGGACGCCCCAATGCCACTGCCAAACAATAAGAACAGTGATCTAAAATAATAGAGCTATAGATACATCCGGTCCTATGCTTCCGATGGTACGTATCTACACATATATTATGTATATAGGTATAGTGTAGTAACCTTTGGTATAAGGTTGGACGAAGATGGATAGGTCAAGGGATTACTGCATTGTTTATAGTTATCAATTATGGTATGGGCGAAGGCAACCACACAGACAACTCGCGGCAGACCCAGGAGTAGATGGCGGGACAAACTCGACATCTTTGCGCGGAACTGGCCTCTACTACACAGGTGCTAATGAAATGAGGGAGGGAAGACCAGTGTCCTGCAGGAAGACACTAATTGCTCATAATAATATTAATAAATGATGGTGTGAAAAGTATCTACATTATCATTTTTATATGGTAACACTGAAAAACTATACTGAAGGGGCAATGGTCAAGTTGAAACTTTGATTTATATATTAGGACTGCAAAAACAATCCATAATATAGACGACAAACCTCGGAATTATAGCTTTTCTAGAACCTTAGTTTTATCATTTCTATTTTTTTAGCTTTGAAAACAATCATACTTCTTTTAGTTAACATATAATACCAGCCAATAAATGTCCCACTGCAGGGCACAGGCCTCTGCTCATATAGAGAAGGAACGAGCATTAACACGTTAGCTGCGGCACCAATTTTTGCATACTTTCCGTCCCTGCGGCACGAGGTATAATCGGCCCGTACCGTGACCAGACGTTAGGGCGACACGCGGTCTATTAGACCCCACCTCCTTTTACAGACTAAAATCCATTTTCTGGCGCGAAATCAAAGATAAATGAGAATTTTGGTCCTTATTGATATAGACAGTGAATTGATGAACCCTAATCCACCGTCGCCCCGGGATCTGATGGCTAGTTTAGGAATTATTAGCAAAACAAAATATGGGATCTTATACACCTCGTAACGCACTGAAATAGGGCAAATTTTCGCTGCGATTAGTGATGGGAAAAATAATATCGACGTTTTAAAACTGTCTTAACTACGCAACGACTTGACCGATTTTGATCAATTATATCTCATTAGATCGTTTTAAGGGCAAAACCTGGCAAAACAACACAAAGCTATCAAAGGATACATTTTTTTTTAAATAATCTAAATTGTGCTTGAAGGCGCCATAAAGAAAAAAAAACCGGCCAAGTGCGAGTCGGACTCGCGCACGAAGCGTTCCATTCTATACCATTAAGAGGCACCTATTACAGACTTATTATTGGAAAATAATGGATTACGGTTTATGCATAAGGTTTATCTTTCTATTTGTATATGAAAATCTTAATGCGGTTCACAGAATAGAAAAAAAAGGCAACCAGAAGTAGAAAAGAAACTGTCCTATTTATTCTGCCTCGGAAAAAAAAAGGACGCTGTAAAAGGACGTGCTCTCCAAACGACGTGATGCACAACACTGGTCGCGGGAAGCTCGCGTTGAGTGCGGTACGAGGTCAGGGGGGATATGGGACGTTTTAGCCTCGTTCCGCACTGCATTAAAATTATATTAATTCAGTGCGGCACGAGGCCTAAGACATCCGGTACCAAGGTAGGTACACCACCGAGTCCGGAACCATTAGTGATCTCAAATATATATTTATCTCTTTCCTACACTGGACCAAACCAAAGCTATGCCATTCGCACGACAGAGAAATTCACTTTTTTGCTTGCCGCACCACAGGGAAGTTGCATCAGGGGTGATTTAGGCCTCGCTTCGCACTTAACGTGTTAATCACCACGCTTGCTCATTGCGGGTTGGCGATTTCAGATTCTAATTTTTGAAATCCAGGTTTCCTCACGATGTTTTCCTTTACCGGTTGTCAATGATGTCTTAGAATAATTAAGAAAGTACATATAACTTTGAAAAAGTCACATTGGTACTTGCCTATAGTGGGTTCGAACCTGCAACCTTGTGCACACAAATCCGTTCATTGAACCACGACAAGTTTTAGTTAACTTATGATTGAATAATCCAATGACTTCCAATATTAGCAGGATCTTCTATAAATACGACATATATAATATGAATAAAAAAAAAGATATAAGCAAATCTACCGATAATATAACCATTGAAATATAACTATGATTTAAATTAATTTTAAAACTAATACATAGCCCTTCACTAGTAGACTACAATGGTCGGTATTTATTCACACAAATTACCCTAAAACAAAGTCTATTATTCATTGTTCGCTATTTATATTATTATGTTGCTTTGTAAATTATGATAGTTTTACGTTAGTAAGCTCGTATATCTAATCAGGAAGCAATGTACTATCTACACTAGGTTTTTGTACTCATTCAGCGTCAATATTAATTGTCAAACTTATAAACATAACGTACTAACTTTCTAACGGCTAAGCAGCTTTTTAAAATTTTTGCTAAGAATTCATCATTCATTCATTCCGTTCATTTGGGAGCTACAATTCCAGAGACAGACATACAGATACCTACACATGTTTAACGTATAACAATCCTGTCTTTGCCAGGTTTTAAAACAAAACTCTATATGTTTATTTCAAAGTAATCTATGTATAAGGTATAGAGAATAAACCTACTAGTAAACATACTAACAACTGTAAAATTAAGTTACTCATTTCTGCCTACCCTCCGTCCATTTATTAAACCAGGCGTGAAGATAAGCGAAGATAACCAGATTCGCAACTAAATCACTTTCACGGCTAATTTCGTAGTTAACTAACCATAACTACAGTTAAAATTCTATTAACTTATCGTTGGTGTATCTATAAAATAACTTTTTGATGTTTTAATATATCATCAATCATCAACATTGTTATTATTTGATAAGTTTTTGTAAACACAAAAGAGACTATTTATACGATAGCACAAATTGATTTAGATATGTTTACCGGGTATAAAAAATAAAAAACTATTTATTCTGTAAATTAGATAACAAAACATAATTAGAAACTTATATTTATACTTTTTCAAAATATCTTATAACTAACCAGATAAAGCGAATGAAAGTTCAGGAGCGAGGGCTAATTACGTCACAATGTTACACAAAACGTACGATTTGAAACATCGTGACATATCAAATAAAAGTGTCGTCGTAAGTATTTGGATATATAAAAAAAATACGTATCAATATTTTTTATTTAGATTTCCACCTGACGGACATTAAAGATAAAGATATATTTAATTGTATAAACATGTGTAATTTTATACATAGCAATGAAAATGAGGACGGCAATAAGTACAATGTTATATGACTCAAAATTTTTTACCAAAATAGGAGTACAATTTTTTTACTGTAATTAAATTGTCCATTAGACATTTAGAGTATTAACAAAAAATAAAAAAAAATATCAACATCCCTATCATCTCACGTAATTTTTTTACAGAACTTACATATTACTGACTGCAAATACAATATTCGCACAAAATTAGTCAGGCTTCCTTTTTAGAAAATATAATTGCGTTTTGTTCGTCGTTTAGTAATAGGTGAAATGTTTTCTTGAAATGATAATTATTATCTAAATTTCAAATTTAAATAAAAACAATTGAATGTGATTATAAGTTAAATTGTTGATGTAAAAGTAATAATTGAAATGAAGAGTATTTGAAACAGATCGATAGTGCAGACAGCGCTACAATTTGTTAGCGCAAATAATTGAAGTGTTGCGAGGCGCCATTATTCATTGTTCTGACTGTTTGGTTGGCCGATACGGGTTAAGATAGACAAACAGTGCACGCTATAGATATATTAATTACTAGCTGTCTCCCGCGACTTTGTTCGCGTGTTTTAGTTTCAACAGTTTTTAATTTTTGCAACATTTTCCATTTATGCTCCGCTCCTATTGGTCGTAGCGTGATATTATATAGCCTATAGCCTTCCTCAATAAACGGACTATCCAATACAAAAATATTTTTTCAATTCAAACCAGTAGTTCCTGAGATTAGCGCGTTCAAACAAACTAACAAACTCTTCAGCTTTATAACATTATAGTATAGATTATTTTTTTATTCATCGTCAGTTACACGTGTAATTCAATTTTAGGAGAATTGTCTAGTTTTCTACGGCAAGTACCTAGCAGTATTCAATTTAAAACACAACTTCTCAGACATGTCCCAGTCGACAGCGTTGTGGATGAATTTTTTGATGACATTTTTTAGGGTTTTTTATTAGTTGAGAGTTTAAATTGTTTTAACTGTGTATATAGTTAAGCTTGTAAATATTTTAAATTGTAAATTATATATTTGAATAATAAATTATATAAGAATTACTTCTTAAAAGTGCTAAGAAACAGATACTTATGTAGAAGTTTGTGTGTATGTGTGTATCAATCTATTTTCCACGTTAAATGAAATTAATAACTTGGCCCTTTTCTAAAATTGCCGCTATCTTATGTTTATTAAGCTGCCTGTTACCAGATACAAATTTAAAAAACGCTACAAACTTAAACCTTATAGCTCGCTATTGTCTATCGCCTCGCATCGCAGTGTACCAGCGCCCTACACATTGCGAAGGCGTGTACAATTTCACGGTTTCAAAGCATTATATTGGAGCGATCGCATGTAGAGACAACTTGATCGTCCAGTTGCGTGCGTGATAGCTAAGATAAATATTTTGTAACTGAAAATGTTTCTCATTGCTACAAGTGATGTATTAGGGAATCGTTGCGATTTATAATTTTTAGGGTTCCTTATTGGTGTTGAGGAGCGATACAGTCTACCATTACACGATACATATCGTTTGCAAATATGTTACTTTATCTTTTATATAAAATACTAGCTATTTTCCGCGGCTCCACCCGGGTGGATGTCGGTTATCGCGTTAAAAAGAAGCCTATGTCTCAGGCTCTAGACTATCAGCTGTAGGTATACCAAATTTCATTTATATCGCTTCAGTAGTTTTGGTTTGAAATCACGACAGACAGAAAGACAGACAGAGTTACTTTCGCATTTAAAATATTAGTAAGGATAATTGACTACTTTTTAAAATCTAAACAGGATTTAATTACCCAAACTATAAGAATTAAAAAGTGATGAATTTAGTTTAATAATTAAATTAACATAATTTAATATTTTTCATTCCAATATCTAATCACTTTAGAATATAATTTCATCTTCAACCAATCACTTATGTTGTTCCGAAAGAAAAACAAACAAATAATTTAATACTAAGTACATCAGCAGACAATCTCCGAAACCGATAAACACGGGCCTGCATGGTATACTTAAAAGATAATAACGGTTGCGAAAACCTCTAACAATGCGAAATGATCGGACATCAGCTGTTTGTTTATTTTGAGAGCAAGGCGAGACCGGGGGAAATTATATAGCAAGGCCTCTCGCAAAATAACAAGTGATTGAAAAAAGATTACAAGATATCTGGAACTTTGAAAAAGCTAGCCAGCATTTCGCATATTTTTTTCAACGAAAATATCAAATACCTATGAAAAGCCTTTAAAATATAGTAATAGACTTCGCTAATTAACCTCAAATCAACATAATACTTCACCACAACAACCTCAAGACGAGTTCTGTAACATGACAAAATAAAAGATATAATATCTTGGGACAACTCACACACGGCCATCTGATCCCAAACTAGACAGAGCCTATTATGGCAACCAGACAACTAATAAACATACTTATATATATTCCTAAATACATACATATTATAGATAAATGACACCCAGATACAGAACAAATTTATCGTGCTCATCACACAAAGATTTGTCCTGCGTGGGAATCGAACCCACTATCTCCGGTTTAGCAGTCAGGGTTACTAACCACTAGACTAATAGATATGGGGATTAATAAGCAGATCCAAAATTAAAATCAAAATACATTTATTTTCAAATTAGGCCACTAAGTAGCACTTTTTGAAAGTCAACATATCAGACAGCGCCCTGATTCGCCCACCCTTCACCGCTTCCTAAGTGCTCTGGCTGTGGAGAGGAAACGGCGCAACAAACTCCACAGCAGCAAGCTGTCATTCCGTTTACATCCTTTGGAATCATCGATATCAAAACAATTATCATTATCTACTGAAGCTTAATTCTTTATCGTTTTCCTCCATAAAAACATAGCGAGATTGTATAACTGTATACGGTACCTACTTTCATTTGTTTAGTGCACAATTATCATCCATTATCTACCAAGTAAAGTGCTCAATATCTGAAAGTCTATAGGTCAGGCAGCAATCCTAGCCCCAGTTTTGATAGCTTCAATAATAATACATGTTTTGACATTTCGTAAGGTACACTGCCGTGCAATTAAGATGACATTAGAGTTCGCAACGTCCCATTTATTTTGCTCTGCTGTATAATTGTCGGAATGTCGTAATGATGTTTTAGTGAGCCATTTAACGGACTGTAATGAACACTGGGATATTAAAATAATGTAAATTGAGGGATTTCTTAAGAGAAAATGAGACAATGAAAATGGCAGACAGATGTGCTTAATGTGTGTGAGTAAAGCTATAACGCCATACGGATGTACTTGCCTTAAGAACGAGTTCAAAAGTTTGCTCAAAAGAGAATAGGAAAGCAAATCAATTAAAACAACACATTTTTATGTAGTATGTCATCTCTTAGTCATCTTGAATGTCGGGTTGGTCTTGTGGTTAGTGAACCTGGCTGCTAAACCGTAGGTCGTGGGAGACTATTATTCCTACCCAGGACAAATATTTGTGTGATGAGCATAAGCATTTGTTCTGTATCTGGGTGTATTTTAAATATATAAGTATGTTTATCAGTGGTCAGTTTGCCATAATACAGGCTCTGCTTAGTTTAGGATCAGATGAGCGTGTGTGATTGGTCCTAAAATATTAATATATGTATAATAATAAATATTATTAACCATCAGATAGTTTTCCCCGCGGTTTCACCCTGGTAAGCAGTCCCCGTTCCCGTAAGAGACATTTTTTTCCGTGACTTTTTCCAGTTTTTTTGTAGTTATTCTGGTAAATCTGCGAGAAAATGAAAATCGATTCACCCGTTTTTTAAGTTATAAATGTCTAACTAACCTGACTTTGTTTTATATATAAAAATATTTGTACCGCGTCATACATTATTTATCATCGAATTAGTTACCATGATGATGATGAAAATATAAGGAGAGTAAAGAGAACTGTAAGCCATGTTTAAATTTTTCTGACGAGGGATAATCAACTCACTGGCATTTTCTTTTCATCGATAAAATTACAAATTGTCTGTACAAACATCGATCCCAATCTAGCCGTAAAGGTGGGGTCAGATTATATGCAGAAACTTTCCATCTTATTTTGACATTTATTCATAAACCATTGATGACTATAACCTTTTAGAAAAAGATTGAATGCTCTTCCTGCAAGCAATGGTCAACGAACAAATGTCAAATCAGGCTAATAATGAGTGGTATGCTGGAATGTGGCTTCAGATCTGTATCGGTCTGTCAATCGCTCGGGTCATCGGTGAGGAAACGTAATTAGAGGGTGCTGGCATGAGGCAAACATCAGAACATTCCGATGTCAACTATAACCTATAATAAAATAGCCGGGTTTGGTTTATATTTGAAACCATTCTTACAGCGCGCGTTTATTTTCTCATTTATTTGTTTGATGTGCAATCCACCGTATGAATAGAACTTCTCAGAATGATAATTATATTTTTTTAATAATTCATAAATTCCCGACAAATTTTAGAAATACCTCATAAATTATAGCCAAGAACCAACTCGATCGCTTTGAAACAATAAAAACATACATCATAATCGGTCTATTTTTTTTTAAGTTACGATTCCACAGATACATACACAGACACAAGTAAAACTTATAACACTACTGTTTTTGCATTGAAATGATGACAAAACCAGCAGAATCTAGAAATAAAATATTGAATAGCTGCTTATTGCCTTAGTTAAAAAAATGTTAAGGCTTGTAATTTATTTGTTTAAGTTTAAGTTCTAAGTTATTCTACTTAGTTATCTATTACTGAATAACATATTACGATACGAATACGTTTTTATGCTCAACCATTTAGCCAACATTTTATAAGTTTGATTTATGATTAAATTAAATAACATCTTCGAAGCATGTCTTAGCCTAGCCTTTTTCCTAGGCTATGTTGGGGTCGGCTACAGTCTTACCGCCTACCAGATTTAGCTAAATACCGTATTTTACTTGGGGCTGCCTATCTGACCTCCACAATCCATGTTACTGGGTTAATATGATTCTTATACGGGATAATTGTACAAATATCAAAGTACGACAATCAGGACCAAAGATTTAAGGTGCTTTTCGAGACACGGAGGGGTCTCGGTATGTTCACAAACGGCCACCCATCCACGCACCAACCGCGGCTACTGCAGCTTAACCTTTATTTTCGGTCAAACCGCTTACACTTAGCTACGAACAACGCTCTCTTCAAAGCAAGTCATTCATTGCATTTATTACAAAATATCATAATTTACTCAAGGAAATAACTCAGGTCGACTATATTTGGTTCAACTTGATAGTTGGTCAATCCGTACGATTTCATAGTATCTTTGACCTTATAAAGCAAATTAACAAGCACCACAATAGTAGTGATGGGAACTGTAGTGTCAAATTTAATTGTTATGTATATGTTAACGCACCTATTATGCCTTAAGGGATATACAGATATGTATTTATTATACACCCACATGTTATCTGATACTGTGAGGAGGTATAATAGGCATATTGTGATTTATCAGATATTGGTAATTGGTATGTCATAATCAAAACAACTTCAATTTGAACCTTTGTTAATATCAAAGTTAAGTATCGGATTTTTTTGAGTTTGACTGAAAGACGGTATTGACAGAAAGTTTTAATTGCTTGACGATAAAGGTAGTTTTATTTAATTGATAATTAAGTATTATAGGATCAGGAAATAATTATAGAGTTGGTTGAAATAATAATACCGGCCTTTATAAATGTCCCACTGCCCTCGTCCATTGCGGGTGTGATTACAGATTCCAGTTATTAGAATCCAGATTTCTTCACAATGTTTTCCTTCCCCAATATAGAATAGATAATTAGGAAAGTAATTTGAAATAGTCATATTAGTAATTGCCTGTTATGGACTCGAACCTGCAACATAGTGCACAATAATCCGTTCAATAAACTGCTAGTCCACCACAACCATGGTTGAAAACAAATTCTCGTTATCCATGGATTGAATCTGCACATTTCCACGCTCGCAGCTGATTAGTAAACAACTATGCCAACAGTACAACAACAATTCAATCAAAAATATTACCCACAGCCTTACACAATACACAACAGCTTATCTTCAAATCTCTTCCTATTTATTTAACCCTTCTGTCCTCAATTAACCATTCATAACAACCGAATACCTCGTGTTCTCTCGTCTATGTTCGACTGTCTTCGGTTATCTTCGGCCACGATCGGTCACAATCGCGTACAATCGGGCACAATCGGCCACTCGTGATGTACGAGAGCGGCTAATGCATGGGAAACACGAAAACGTTGGGTTTCGCAACAGATGTTAGATAGGGAGCAACCAGGAAGTGAGTTCGAGTGGTGAGATGTAGCGACTGATCTGATTGTGTAGTTATCTTGACGATCTCAGGATAGATGGAAATAGAAATACATAAAATATAATAAACTTACATATATATAGTTATAGCCTTTTTGGCAAGTTAGTTTTATAAAAAATATAATGATTTATAACTTATCAACAAAAACTACACAAATTATTACTTACTACGGCTGGCTTACAGTCTTACCGGATTTAGTACACCGTATTTTAAGTAGAACGACTGCTTATCTGGCCTCTGATAAAAATGTGACTGTCCCTTAACAACTAAAATTACAAGAACCGAAAATTTAAATAAATTTAATACTTTTAGAGAAGGATTTCTTCAATAATGAATAAATATTCGCTTGTTCAGACATTTAAATACGAGCAGAGCAACACGCGAACTTGTGTGGAATCGTGTGAAAGCGTCTAAACAAACAGGTAAAAGTGAGTTCGTTAGCGCATCTGGATTGTTACTGCACGATTTAACAGCTCACAAATATAAATCAAAGGAGAGACAAAACTCAACTAAATGTGGAAAGTTTTTGCATACCCAGGGAGTTCAATTCTGATCGTAACGGCTGATTCAGAGGTGGTGTACATTTTCCAATACCTACTGGAAAAAAAACTAGTATTGATTTAGGTATGTACCAAGTTTCACAAATCAAATTGACGATTTTCAGTAAGACGAATAACACCTGGGACATTTCTCAGGTACAAGCTGTACCCGCGGCTTCGCTCCCGTCAACTGAGTAACTGCCCGACCCTTCCTACCTTTTTTTTTTTTTTTTTTTTTGACGGGGGGGAAATCCTCATGGACTTCCTCCGCCTGGGGAGAGGCGGAGGGGCGTGCCGGACTCTTACCGGCTAAAACCCGCGGGAATCCAAATTCTTCCGCAGCCCCGCACTAGTGCCGGCCCGGTCTGCCCGGGCCTCGTCTCCTGCACGGGGTAGTGAGGTGTTAACTACCCCGTGCATCGTCTCAGAGGCGCGCGCCGACACCCGCGCGCGCCTCCGCCTCGGGTCCATCGAATACGGGGCGGGGACTTCCCCAAGTCCCTCGCCCCTGGACCCATTCATGGGGGGCGGAAAAGGGCGTTGTCCGCCCTTCTCCGGCGCCCGGTGCGCCTTCTGCGGCCCGGGAAGGGAGTGGAGATCTCCCTCTCCCGTTCCGCAGTTTCCTTCTGCGACATCACGTCCTCGCAGAAGGACACCACCGCGTCCCACGACTCTGCGCTGCCGACCATCCTCCGCACTACGGCCGGCAGCGACAGATCGCCTCCAACTTCCTCTGTGAGGACACGGCGCTGCTCCTCCCAAGCTACACACTCAGAGAGTGTGTGTTGCGCCGTGTCCTCCCCGCAATGGACGCAGTGGTGGCACCGAGCGTCCGGCTCCCTATCTATGCGACACAGGTACTTGCCGAAGCAACCGTGCCCCGACAGCACCTGCGTCACCCTGAACGACAGGGAGCCGTGCCTCCTCCCGAGCCAGACGTCGAGTACTGGCCGGATCGCCTCGACGGTAGCGAGGCCGGCGGCAGGGCGCAGAAGCCTTTGCCGCCATTCCGCCACCAGGACCTTACGGAGCTCATCTCGGCGCAGCGCGATCTGCCGCTGCGCCGGTCTCGAGCCCCGTGCCCGCTCTTCCTCGCGCCATCTATACAATGACGCGAGTACTTTCGCCTCTAGGTCCCAGGGCGGGGATCCGGCCAGGACGCAAGCCGCCTCGTAGGAAATCGTGCGATACCCGCGGACGACCCTGACAGCCATCGCCCTCTGCGGTTTGCGCAGAGTAGCGAGTGTTCCGGCCGCCAGGTCCATCGCCCACACAGGGGCCCCATAAAGGGCCATGGATCGCACGATCCCCACGTACAACCGCCTACAGGCGGCGCTCGGGCCCCCCAAATTGGGAAGCAACGTTGATAGCGCGCCCGCTGCACCCATCAGCTTGGGCGCCAGCCGCCGGAAGTGGGGTCCGAATTCCCATCGGCTGTCGAGCACCAATCCTAGGTACTTCATGGTGGACTCGACAGCTATCCGGGCCCCACTGATCACGATGTGTGATCCCGGCGCCGGCGCCCGTCGGGGGTACCCTTCCTACCTACACTAGCCTACCCTACCTACATACCTACCTACCTACTTTCACTCACTCACTCACTTTTTATATCATGAGTTTAAAAAATACTTTGATTCTTTTTTATTTTCTTTTATACAAACCATGTCCTGACAATAACAAATACAAAAAAAAGAATTATCTAATTTGGTACAGTCGATCGGAAGTTATTCGCATACATACCTTTTGGCGATTAATTTTTATATTCATACGATCAAAGGAAAAAGCAGTACAAAAATAAAATACCTAAAGAACTTATGGGTAATTTACATATTGATTTACTAACTTAATCGATTTATTCATTCAGTGCAAATCTAGTATTGTGTTTGCATTCAAAATGATTACTTAAAAGGAAATAATGTCTTCAAATTACAAGTCAATTAGAAAGGTTAATAATCAAACCAATGCATAATGGACCAACTTCCTGTAATAATCTCTTTTTACATAACATTACCCATCGAAAGCCCATAACTTGGACCACCGGGTAAGGTCCGATCGTAATTATTCAGTAGCCAGTGATTTGAGCGCATCATCGTGTACTTTTCAATTGGAGAGAGTATAACCGTTTAGGTTTAGGGAAGTAGTTACTGGTTCTGGATAAACCAATAGTTAGCAAGAGGTAACCTTTGACCCTTCAAAGAAAGTTTTGCTAGTAACCTTTCGAAGTTTATTAATAGATATTTTTAAAGAAAGCCAAAGTTTAATACTTCACAAATCTATGAAATTACTTAGATATTTGACTGGCCTGTTGGTCTAGTGGTTAGTGACCCTGACTGCTAAACCGGAGGTCGTGGGTTCGATTCCAACCCAAGGCAAATCTTTGTGGGATGAGCATGATCATTTGTTCTGTGTCTGGGTGTAATTTGTCTATAATATGTATGTATTTAGAAATATATGAGTATGCTTATCATTACATACATGTTGCCATAGTACAGGCTCTGCCGTGTGTGAATTGTCCCAAGATATTATTATTATATTTTACAGCGAAAACATATGAATATTTCGTTACAAACTGCGAAATTCAAACTTTAATACCTTTTCGTGTGTGCACATAGTAACTTTCATATTCATATTACGTGTTTTACAACTTACTTAAAGACTTGATTTATGTCTTCAGAAATAAATACGACTTCCCATAACTTGTTAACGATAGCCTACCTATAAAGCCGTGACTAGGCATTAGCATACCTTTAATACCTTTTCCGTATTCAGGAAAATGTTTATACAAGTTCAAATGTCGTTGGAAAGTGACCCCTATTAATTGGCATAGCAACCATGGCGGCCGGAAGTGCGGCCATCTTGTAAGCACGACTTCCGCTGAGGCGCGTGCGCAGCGGTAGCGCTTATTTTCTTCACGTTTTGTTTATCATAGCCTTATATTTAGGTAACTTTTATACATATAAAGTGTCAGAGTAACATAGCAGCGAGTTTCATATTTTGAAATGAAATATTAAGCGCGATAGTTGTTTTAGCATATCTTTCCATAGGTAGTTAGGTGTTCGTTCTTTTTCAAATAATAAGTACCTAATTCGTGATAAAAGTTAAATGTATAGCATCTAAAAAACCTACCATTTTAGACACACAAAACAATAGTCTTAGCAGAGGTCTGGTCTGACCAAATTCAGATTGCCATCAAAACAATACGAAGCATATTTAGTCGTTAATTCACAACTTATAGCTCTAAAACGATGGTTTTTAACTGCCCAGCATCTAAGGGTCGGCTTCCATACTTACCGTTTTCAGTCTAATACTGTATTTTATATAGAGCACTATACGACCAATAATATTTCACTCTGAACCGGAACTCGTCACTACACCTTTCAACCAATAACAATCATTACGTAATGATGTCATCAAGCTTCTATGAGATAACCTGTTATTAACTGCAACTAAGCCTACATCACAAGTTTATGGGACTGTGAGGCAACTATTCATCACATATATGAGTAAATTTCAAAGTACGCTCAAGCACAAGTTAGATGTTAAAATCTATATTCATACTGCATAGGTACTAATATCATAGCTGCGAAAGTTACTCTGTCTGTCTGTTACGCTTTTACGGCAAAACCCTTGATACGATTTTGATGAAATTTCGTATGGGGTAAGCTTGAATCCCAAAAAAAAGACATAGGCTACTTTTTGCCGCAAAATCCAGGCGGGCGTAGCCGAGAGTCTAGGGTTACTATATTGCGTGTTTGACTGTACATAAAGTTGTTAGAAATTTAAATGCAATGAAATATACTCGTTTCAATGCATCTTTATAAAGTTATGCCGTTTCTTGAAAGTCTTGGCATAAATCACGTATTTTTTATAGCCACTGCCATTTAATAAGGAATAATGAACTTTTAACTTAAACACGTACAATGGAAATTGCTCCATTTAATATCACTAGCTTAATCCGCGGCTACACCTTCGTGGATCCAATTCCTGAATTAATAGGAATAAAAAATGTCCAATGTGTTAATCCACGTAATAAACTATCTGTGTGCCGAATTTCATCCAAATCTATTCACTAGTTTTTACGTGAAAATGTAACAAACATCTGTACATCCTTACAAACTTCCATTTTGAATTATATCAGTTGTTTATTGAACTGTTTTCTTTTGTTACAGATCTGCTATGCGGTGGAGGCGGAGCGGGTCAACCGACATGATGAAGACGATACTACTAATCACTATTATGATATGTAAGTTATTAAATACAGTTTTATAGTAGAGGTTATTTTTGGTAAACTATCACATCGTTACATATATAGGTCACGAACAGACGGCAGGTACAAATCGTTAAAAAATTTTGTAGAATTTACAAAATTTTGTGGCTTTTTTCATTTGACATTAATGTATCTTGACTGATTGAAAATGTCAACTGGCAGTTAATCTGTAAGCAAGCGTTGTGGCTGTCATCCATGTTTTCAGTAATAGCAGCCCGCCGTGGCTTCGCACGGGAATTAAACACAAATGTCAAAATTAAAAAATATAGTATAAGCCTATGTTACCCGGGGATAGTGTAGCTTCCCAACAGTGAGAGAATTTTTCAAATCGGTTCAGTAGTTTAGGAGCCTATTTATTGCTAACAAACAAACAATCAAATCTTTCTTTCTTATAATATTAGTATAGATGAGTAGAAGCTTTTTTTCTTCTCTGGGACAGTTACGACATCGTGTACGTCCATAAAGCAAATCCACACAATTATTATTTTGTTGATCTTTATCGACTAATATTTTGCCAGGCATGCAATCGATCGATCAACTTTCAATGCCAATCATTATTAATTTGCGAACTAAAAACAATTTGCAAAACATTCTAATCTTGCTAAACTAAAACAAATAACTATTATTTTGAACAATATTGATCAGTTTTATCGATAACTTTGAATTTCATTGCTATAACGTCCATCTGCGCATAATTACTATGAGCAAGACTAGGGATGTAATAGTATTTTACAAAGACCTTTAAGACGACGTTAAATATAGTTCGTTTAGATTTCGACATAATTTTTGACTAAAATAGTTTACAACCTTCAATTTGTTTTAAGATTTATATCTAAAGTATATTTTATAAAAGGCAGTTGGTAATTTATTTAGACTTTAAAAATGATAGGCTTATAGCAATTTTAAAATAATGGCCATTCTCTGCCTTAAATTTTAAAATCTTTTTATCGTCCTGATGTTTAATGTGCGTATTTCAGCAGCTAAAAGTTTTATTTTTATTTGCGCTGGTATATTATCAAAACAAATAAAATTGATCACTTAAAAAAAAAGAGTTTCAATAATAATGATGCAATACCAAACAGTCATATTTAGTTGTACTAACTATGACTGTAGGGAGGGACTCGTGGCTAAGTATAAGCCGTTAGTGTTGCCCAAATTCGGTCTTGGTCTTGCAGTCTTGGTCTTGTTCTTGCATTTTTGCAAGACCAAGACCAAGACCAAGACCGCCTAATTTTAGCAAGACCAAGACCAAGACTGACTGTGCAAGATTTAAGCAAGAACAAGACCAAGCCTGCGAGACTCTTGCGTCTTGCAATTAGGACTTTTTTTTAAATACCTACCGGGTGACTCAAAAAATGTATGTTAAGCGAGAAACCCTATATTGTTTGATACACTATAAAGTATTTTGGAAGGTCGCCATGGTAATTTTCCAGTTTTAAACAATTTTGTTTTTGTCTCACAAAATACAAATAATATATAGGGCGGAGCCAACAAACACCGTAGGTATGTAGGCATTGGCGCGTCCTTGAACCTCGCCAGCTGTTGCCTCGTTGCTTTAAACCACACATAAGTATACCATGGCTAATTAACACACGAGTAAAAGTATCAGTAATTATTAAGTTTGTAGGTAGTTTTCTACATACCATTTTCCTTTTCGTCTCATGCGCAGTTTTATTAAGAGTTAACAAGAGGTCGCGTCACTCATAGTTTTAGTACATGAAAGTATTCACAATAGCGATAACAAACACAACACATACACAGAACTTAAGTCTTTACTAAAATGGTTCGATATGCCTAGTGAAAGTAGTCTCATCACTCCACAAAATAAGCCTACCGAAGTTTGGGTCAGCACGGATCCGGTCTTGGTACCTACCACTAGCAAAAATCGATGCGTGGTCTGTAATCCGCCTCCATCAGTTCCTAGGTCCGTTGGTAGTGGGGTATGGGTGTTGTGTTGTCTGTCTCTCTTTAAAGCACGCCAGGCACTAGTCTGGGTCACACCTAAAGTGGCTGCGGCACCAAATTGTCTGACTGCTGCGAGATTGTTATTGTCACTCGAACCTACACATATTATCATATCATAATATTCGTTATTCGCATATTCAGACATGATTCCGCACTAAATTCACTGCAGTCCAACGCGAAATTAGATGACACGCATTCATTTCGAAAGCATAAAGTGAACTAGCAAAATTACTTCCATTATGGAATTAGCCTACAGCGTACCTACACAGTTTTAGGGATCGTTATTTAATTAGAGAATTCCGATAGGTAAAAGCTATTTTTAAAATATGGCGTTTTTATCACTTTGGATAAAACATACACATTACGACACATGGTTACATTGCCACTGTCACTGTAGCATCGAAAGACGGGCTCCTAGGTGCAGGCACACTGTAAGTTACCTACACTACCTACATTTTGCTTGTGGTATTTTTGTCCCATGATGTGATGAGGGGCGAGTCAAACTTGTTATATCTAGGTAAACTTGTAATATGAATTACTACCTAACGAATGCTATTTTCCTTATTTTCTGTAATTTTTTAATGAAAAAGAGATGAAAAGAAATTGAAACAGTTCGAATTAGGTATGATTGTATATAGTTTCAGAAAAGCTCAAAAAGAAGAACCGGCCTTGGAATAAAATCTAAAAATGTTCAGGTTGTAGATCATAAATTAATTTAAAACAATAAATTGTACGGAATCTTTTTAACTACAGCGATATCGAAGTCGGCGAAAAGCGGCAAACTCAAAGGCTTGTGCCTACGATATTTACCGGCGAGTATAAAAGAGGCGGCATGTAGCAAAGAATTTTGTATTTTTATGCTTTAAAAATTCTTTCGATTTCGTGATGGTGTAGTGTAGGAAATGGTTTTTCATTGGTTGCATTTTTATCAATCAGTAATGTGTAAATGTACCTACTTCGTCAAAGAGTAACGAAACAGTTATAAAAGACTGGTCTGGTACCCATTGAACAAAATAATGGAATTAGTTTATTAATAAAGTTTACTCATAGCTTTTTAATTTATTTTCGTAGCGAGATAAAATATTTTTTTTTAACTTTAAAGCATTATTAGTTATGTAAAAAAACCTATTAAGGTTATGTTTTAACTTGAGTTTTATGCAGATGTATGTACATCCTTGCGTACATACTTCTACTCTGCGTAGACATTTCGCATACCATACCCATAGATGTACACAAGGCCAAATTCGATTTAAAAAAAAATCCCCAACTTGCCTCTCTGATGCAAGGAAATAATAGGCCTTTAACTATGATGTGTCATGTGTCGTATCTGTCGAATTCGTCACTATATCAAAGAAGTTCAACAGAGTTCAAACAATTTTAGGGTTGATGTCATCAAAAATGTGAAGAAAACATGAACATCTCGAAATCATTAAAAATCCTTAAAAAAATTGTTGGGGACTTCACCTAACGCTTAATACCTAATGTGCAACAGAATATGGGGTTCCCGGGATAACATACGTTTTCTGCGTCACCCTGTATACTTGGTATAAAAATATGTTTTTAAAAGCCATTATTATTTTTTTTAAAACAATCACATTTTTCACAGTAGACCCCTTCGAGTGTGGGTTTGAGTAAGCCCCCAACACTAACGCGCGCCGCACCAACGAACGATACCTACATGTTTTATTAAAAAAGTAAATTGTATATAATTTTTTTTTTCCATTTCATATAAGGTGAGGGTCTATCAATCTCTTTCTAGACAGATAATGTTCTTTAAAATACAGTCAAGTTAATGTCATTAATTGGTTTTCTATGTTAAAACCGTGTTTTAGTACCTACATTGAAGATTATTAAATGTTAAAGTTTATTAAGAAACAGACTGACTTCCGCGCGACACAGTTGTTAGCTCAGTTGGTTGGTTAGTTAGTTAGTTAGAGCATCGGCACTGACCGCTTAGGTCGTGGGTTCAAACACCAACCGGTGTCAGTTGTTTTTTTGAATTTCTCATGAAATGTTTAGACATTTATTAATTTATAGTTGGTCTTTACCATGGCAATGTTAATTCGAGCTCAAAATGTACCTACTCTGTTGCGTTGTTCTAATATCTAAAGTAACGTTTAATAAATAGCGACAAGCTAATAGGTAATTGCAAGACTTGCGAGACTCTTGCTGCAAGACCAAGACCAAGACCAAGACTGGGAGTGCAATACCAAGACCAAGACCAAGACCAGGTGTATTGATGCAAGACCAAGACCAAGACTGGCCAAGTCTCGTCTTGTTCTTGCATTTGGGCAACACTATAAGCCGTACGGTTTTACCGATAATAAAGGTTAAGCCGCGCTCGCCGCGGTTGGTCCATGGATGGGTGTCTATTTGAAAACATACCGAGACCCCTCCGTGCCTAAGAAAGCCCGTTAAGCGTACGTCTTGATGTACTGTCATACGTTAAGTCATTCCAACATTCTGATATTCTGACAACCAGTTTAACATGGGATACTGTAACACAGTATCCCAGTATCCCAGTTAAATGGCTTGTGGAGTTCAGATAGGCAGTCGCTTCATGTAAAATACAGTATTCAACTAAATTCGGTAGACTAGAAGCCGACCCCGACGTAGTTTCGTAAAAGGCTAGACAGATGATGAGTTGTAAGTGCAGGATCCAAGTCGAACCCGGATTTCAGACAATACCAAAACTATTTATAATTTTGTTCTAGATTGAATGTTCTTCGATTATAGATTATAGAGTATTATTACCTGCACCCATTGTTGCTATCAATATGCAGCGTTTAGCTATTATACGTTAAGTACATAGCCAGCTATCGTATTATTTTCTTATATAACTTCGCTAATATTCTGTCTACGTAATATTTTAAGGATGGCGCTATCTATACTATTAGGTATTATAGAGGAACAAGTACATTGGTTTCAGAATTATTAACTTCTAAAAAATTTATTAATCCTTTCCTAAGTAATAAAATCGTTAAAAAATAGAGTCAAAAAATTTATCCACATCGCTGTCGACTGGAAGTGTACCCAAAAGACTGGCGGCATTGCCACGTTGTATGGCACGCGAGGACGCTTTCCAGATCTTCAAATAAAAGGTGTGCACACGGACCCCACGGTCCAAGTACACACCTTGTATTAAATCACCTTAAATTCTTAAATGAAAAATTGTTCCTGCTAAATCGACGACACTGGCAAAGCAATTTTGCGATTCTTAACAAAATAAATAGTAAGCTAGTCAAGAAAGTGATGAGCACAGGTGGTGTAATTTTCTTTTATAAATACCTTGTCCTTACAATATGGAACATAACATTAAAAGAAATATCTGATTTGGTGTACTATTTCGAAAGATAGGGCGTGACCCAGGAAATCGGGATTTATTTATTTATATTGATAGATTACCTATTCACATACATAGGTATATTACTTATCAAAATCATTGATTATGATATGTCTAATAATTTTATTCACGAAATTGCTAAACCATCTGCAAAATTATTTTCTACAAAGTTTGCATTAATTTCTCTATTAAAAATATTACTTCTATGAAATTTTCAAGTTTACTTTACGACTACAACCTTTTTTGCGCTTGGTATCTATACCAAAATCTACAATAGCCAATTGCAAATTAGCGATTTTCGATCAGGCAAATAATTTAACACTCAGCGTTCCCAGCTTTGCACCGCACCTTAAAACTGTCAACCCTACCACGAAACTCCATGTAATATAGGAACTGTGACATTTACGCGCATGCGGTCTGCGGTCGTATTGTCAAGTTATGTTCACCTCGATGTAACTGCAAGATCTGTCAGAATCCACCGAGCTCTCGGAAAGTATGAGCATCGTAAACTTGCACAAATATATCTGATACGTGATAAATGTCGGAATGATTTGGAATTAGCTCTTGGATGTTGGTGTGATAGTTTACACAGTGGGTCATGTTGGCCATGTTGGGCTTTATTTTCTTTTCGGGATTGTCCCGAAAACTGCAAGTAAAAGTTGTGCAACTAATACTGCAATTCTAGTAAGATACTGGGGAACTGGGGAGTTTTGAGCTAGTTAAAAACGTTATACTCTCAGCAAAGTTTAAGCTGTTAGCTCTTCCGGGACATAATATACAAGGCCATAAGCTTTTTCATGACATTAAAAAATATTTACTATATTATAACAGATACCTTATTATACTCCATCAATGTCTGAAAGTTTAATAAGATGTGAAAGTATGTATCGAAAACATAAAAATTGATTGGTAAAGTGTGTGCGGAAAGAGAACCGTCGTGGCAAATACTGAAACTAAAATAATGAAAACATTATAATCATTTTATAAAACAATTATTAAGGCATAATGGCATCTGTAAACATTATATTCTACTATAATTTTATAAACATCCAAATGTTACAATCGCACTATCATGACGCAACAATGTTTTTAACATAAGAAATAAGGTAATTAAACACAGCAGCGCCCTCAATCTCGAGACGGTTCTCTTTCCGCACAGACTGTAGTTATCTTATAGATTAAATAGGTAACATTTAATGTATTTTAGAACTTAAATAATCCCATTTAGATTAATAAGATGTACCTTGATCTTCTTTGTAAAATTTATAGCTAAAACTATTTGAAAGCTATTCAACTTTTGAATTGGAAATAATAACTAGTAATCTGAGTTCAAGGTTTATAACCTGTGGCATAGGTTATAAAAGGCTATGAACAAAAGATATACGATGTTAAACAATCGATGGACTGCTTAAGGCTGTAATTGTATTTGTAGATAAGTCTACTCACAACCGCTTCTTCTCACGTTATAATTTAAGGCTTTAGGTATACAGACTTGCTATTATAATTTAATCACTGTGATTATAAGATTTAAAGGTGTACAGACGGATGCAGTGGACCCCCGGTAATACGGCCCCTGTCTAATACGGCGGCCCCTGGAACCCGACACGCCTATCACTGTTGATTGAACATAAAATTTAGTTCAGATAGAATCTTTGATTTTAAATTTGTCGGATTACAAGGTACTCTTTTTAAATATTTCGTACTATAGAGGGTGGTATATAAGGCTTTCAGGCAGTACTTTATAATCTAACAAATTCGATAATCCGACACCGCCCTGCAATCTATGTCAGATTACTGGGAGTCGACTGTACTTATTCTGTATTATTTTGTTAATGATCAGCATCACTTTAACGATAAAAGAAATCATATTTAAACATGTCCTTTTTTACCCTGCAATCATCTTTGTGAAATCAAAGATTTTATTTTTTATAAACCAAAAAAAGGCGCTTAATGACTGTTAGTTAGAAATCTTAATGACTCTAGGTGCGCGGTTGCGAAATATCCTTCCTATGAAAAATAGCCAGCAATAAACCCCAAAGGATGTAAAGAATTTTTCTAGATAAATATTTTTATTGTAATTCTTGCTTTTTAATAAATTATGAGTATACCTTTCAAGACACCTGCTAATAGGTCGGCGAAGTACGTTTTAGAACGTATACGACATTATGACGCAACAATATTAAAAAAAACATAAATCGCACATAAAACTATGATATAACACGTACATTATATCTGCGTTAAATACCAGTAAAACATAATTAAACTCATCTGCTAATCTTTAGAGCGGGCTGGCGAAAACCTGCGCTTGCGCAAGCAGTCATAAATCGAGGTTTTATCTGTATCGGACAATGTATGTCGTTATTACCGAGTGTTTGAATGAATAGCCTTAATGATTGGTAAACATTGTGTTGAATAAAGAACGCCATTTTTGAACTATTTAATTTATTCATCCTTACGAATAATATAAATGCAAAAGTAACTCTGTGTGTCTGTCTGTCGCGCTTTCTCGCCAAATCTACTGAACCGATTTAAATTAAATTTGGAACACAGATAGTCTAGAGCCTGAAAAAGGACATAGGCGGAAAACAACTAGTCTGTTATATTACTTAAATCCCGTTATTATTCGTACATATTTTTTTAATCCTTATTTAGCTTTCAAATTCTTATTAAACAACATATAAAAAACTTTCAATTTAGTTTGTTTAGATTAATTCTTGCTTCTCTTTCTAGGATTTGGTATCTTAAGTCCCCTATTTTTATTACTTCCGAATTTTGATCTAACTAGGGATCCGCTCCGACTTTACACGGGTAGACAAAACATTGATGAATTACACACAAACCTTCTTCATGAATCAATATTCTTATTTATTTATTTATTTATTTATTTATTTATTTTATTTACTTAAATCTATCATTACAGGCATGCCTAATGCAACAGACAAGTGACTTACTTAACTAAATAGTTATACATATAAATTAACCTCCTTCTTTTATCTATGTACCTATCTAACTATATATTTTTTGAATATAATAATATTATTTTTTACTTAAATACTAAAACAAAATAATATAAAGTAATTCTATTACGTAACACTTATTTTTCACTAACTTCTAATCAAACCTAATTACTAGTCAAAAACATTATAAGTGGCTTTAACAAAGTCATTCAGTGAGCACGTACAAGTTCTATATCCTATCACTATTTCAATTATTTAGTGCGTGTGTCATTAAGAAAAAAAAAAGATAAGCCAAGCTTCAGCAAGATCTATTTTCAAATACAAATACAAATACAAATCGTTTATTTCTTGCGACAATATTAGCTCATATCGAGAAAGAAGCATTAAAATACCAGTAACACAAACGATTCACTCAAAGTTTCACACGACAGACATCACATAATCCTAACTCCATTAATTATTTCGAAAAAGTGAAAGACTGAAGCGTAAACGATTTAAAGTCAATCATATGTCACGTTACCATTCTCCGTCCAGTGGTAATTATAGAAGTAATGGTAATTGCCGACATTACTCGCCCACTTCTCTCGTGTTATTACCATTGTTGAGTGTAATGTAGGTATTCATTAAGTAGAACACCCTTTGTGTTTTATTCTTCATTGATTTTATATTGTTAGAATTTTATTAGCGACATTGACATTCAGTTAGAAAACGCAATGACGTCACGAAAGATATTTGCATTAGCAAATCTCATAGCTTTAAATTTGTATCTAAATCTCATAGCAAAAAATTTGTTCGCGTTTAGAAAGACTGAATGCGTTTACACTTGTCTAAATCCAGGATGGACTGAATTAGGAAACAATGAAGAAATCTAATTTTAAAACAAATATACGGACTTTAGTATTTTCTCTGACATAGACAGGCTAGCGCTATCTATCACTCTGACCCAAAAGCGATGTATTCGTTCTATGTTCAGGATCCAGAGCACTGAGAGTTGTAAGCCACTATTTATTAAGCATAAAATTCTCACACTTCCATGTCTTTATATATTGGAAACAACTCTGTTTGTAAAAAATAACCCACATTTGTTTCCTTCTCTATCGGACAAAGTGACTCGTAACAGGCGTGATAATAACCGACTTTGTGTTCACCCTGCTAGAACCAGGGACCGGCCGGATACCCATTGAAAGGGTTTTTGAAGGGGTTTTTTTAAGCGCTTCAAGAAAAAACCCTTTGACATATGTTACACCTTCGAACGGATTACTGTAACCCGTTCCGAACAGGTTACCCTTTCAATACCCTGTAACACTGTAACAGGGTAAGCCATTCCAACCAAAAGACTAATATGCACTCTTTGTAATAGACATTAGTTTGAAAATAGTATAACCACGAACGCACGTGACATCTTACCGCCCGGCGGCCCCATTGTTGCATTTACCGAGCGACTTGTAAACATGGAATAATAATCATTGTGGATATGATCTTACAGTTTAATTGTGCTTGTCGCACATTTCAAACATTGTGATATTTATTTTGTCATGTCTATAGATTAACACAGGTTAGTGATTATTACTTAAAGTACTGAGTTACCTTCATGTTAATATTGTGAAATGTAATAGGTATGTTTCCTATTTTTTTTTTAATGTCCGTCTTGTAGATTAATGAATTTTATTGGACACGTATTTTTTCTTTTTTCCTGCAAACAAAAAATGATCAAAATACAGAGAACGGAAGTTACGCGTGACGTCACTCCTCGCTACAATTTTTTGCGAGGCGTAGCGTCATAAGCCCCCACTCCGAAACTTTAAAGCGGTGTATCTTTGTATTTTTTTATTGTTTAGATAAAAGAAAAAATACGTGTCTAATATTTTTTTATTATCCAACTGACGGACTAAATAGATTTTAACTTTTCATACCCAGGAAACATCCCTATTGTATTTGTTAAATAATTATTTTTATTATGTTATGTCACAACTGAATTACATAGTCTTGTACTTATTTAGTACAATGGATATGTTATTATTACTTACTTAATTACTAATGTGATTGATTGTGTTTCAGATGACGCTGGCGATACTGATAATGTTGCACCTTTCCAAGAATATAGTCAGCCGCTTTTTACAGAATACCAAGATGAATTGCCGAGTTCGATTACTAGCACAGGCGGCAATGATGGTAAGTAATCGTTAAGAATAAATAGGATAAAATTTAGTAGGTATAGCATATTTGGTTCGATGCAAACTCTATGGCGGTTGTGAAGAGAAGCGACGCGCGCCGCCCGACACGACGGCGGGCAACATGCGGCGCTGTTTCAAATTTTAGGTATACCTACGACTCGCGCAACTGGCCTTCTCAATACTTACCGCACACGCAGCGGACTTCACAGTTTGTAAGTAGTTGTACCTACTGTAGTTAAACGGTAAACCTTTAATTAGGTATATTAGCCATTTTTTGTCGTAAGTTTTGGCTACATCCCATTTTAAATGTGTTAGGTATTTGTTTATTAAAAGCGTTTAAAAAAACAAAGTAGGTAGTTACATTTGTTTAGTCCTCTCACTAGGTCGACACTAATATCTACTTTTATGAAACTGAAACTGGGGGCTAGTGTATAAGAGACACTAACCCCCAGTTTCTGAAAGGCTGATCAACACAAAAATTTGTTAATCAACTGTCAAATCTCATGTTAAGCGCTGTGATTGGTTGTTAGTCTTTTAGTCAACGAATCACAGTCGTGATCAGTTGATTTGACAGAAGATTAAGTTGATTAGCCTTCCAGAAACCGGGGGTTAAACAACCAACAAGTAATAATAGGCTTATGACCGAACATTCATAACTAGCACCTACTACTAGAACAATGTCTTCGCATTAGATAAGCCTCTACTCCGCTGACATTGGCTCGTCGTAGAACTTCCGTGTTTCGAACACGATCCGACCAGTGGATGTTCATAATGGCGCGTAGGCATTTAAGATGGAATCTATCTAACATACGGATATGCTTGCGGTATGGAACCCATGTCTCAGAGGCGTATAAGAGATTGGGCAGAACTGTAGCCATGTATACATACACTTTCGTCGCTAGCATTATGTCATGTGTACGGAACACCTTGCCAAAAGCTGCAGCAGCTGCTACAATCCTACAATTTACCTCGTCATCGAGGAGGCACTTCGAAGTTATGGTGCTGCCCAGATACTTAAATTTGTCTACCAGCTTTAGTCTTCACCGAGTATGATGTCGGATGGAGCGTCATTGAGCGTCAACACTTCAGTCTTCTTTACATTTATCTTAAGGCCAAACCCTTGGCACGACTCATTAAGACTCAACATAAGCCTTTGCAGACCCTCTGCGGATTCTGCCACAAAACACAAATCATCTGCATACATCATCTCAGTGAGAGTGGCGTGAGACACTTTAGTGTAAGCTTTTAGTCTAGCCAGGTTGAAGATTCCGCCTCCGTCAGTACGAAAGCGAACACAGATACCCTCAGATAAAGTTTGCAAGGCTTCTCGTACTACAACGGCAAAGTAAAGAACGAACAGAGTTGGGGCGAGCACACAGCCCTGTTTCACTCCACAGTTCACCGTGAAGAAGTCTGAGCTCTCAACCTGAGCATTGACGCAACACCGCATATCATCATGCAAGAGGCGGATCATTCTCACAAACTTTTCTGTGCATTCAAGTTTTCTAAGTACAAACCAGAGCGCTTCCCGAGGCACACTGTCGAAAGCTTTTTCCAGATCAACAAAACATAGATATAGAGGCTGACCTTGCTCTCGACTTTTCTCTTGAAGTTGACGAATAGAGAAGATGGCTTCACAGGTGCCTCGGTTGGGTCGGAATCCAAATAGCACATCTTCAGACAAAGGCATCAAGCAGTTAAGTAAAATTCGAGCAAAGACTTTTCCTGGCGAAGATAGCAGGGAGATAAATAATAATAAATAATAATAATAATAAATGTGGACAACATCACATACATTGCACTGAACTCAAAGTAAGTAGCTAAAGCACTTGTGTTATGGAATTCAGAGACAACGAAGGTACCACAAACACCCCCCAGACCCGAGACAATGTAGAAAAGAGGTTTTCTACATTGACCCGGCCGGGGATCGAACCTGGGACCTCAGAGCTGGCGACACCTTGAAAACCGGTGTGTACGCCACTCGACCACGGAGGTCGTCGGGAGATGCCTCTATAAGAATTGCAGTCAGCTCTGTTACCCTTGTTCTTATACAAAGAGCGAATAATTAACACTTTAAAATCGTCACGTACCCGCTCTTCGTCCCATAAGCCAGTAAATAGGGTCAATATAGCTTAGTGCAGTAATGACCCAGCGTATTTTAATAGTTCTTAGGAATATTGTCAATACCGACCGCTTTTTTGTTCTGTTGTTGCTTGATCGCAGTAACAACCTCGCCCAAAGACAGTGGTTCGTCCAGTACATTGATCGTGGGGAGAGATGGCAATGAGTTAATATGTGCGAAGTCCACTGATCGATCGACATTAAGCAGATTCTTAAAGTGTTCACTCCAACGGTTAAGTACATCTCGCCTGTTAGTAAGCAGTGTGCCGTCGGATGATTGTAAAGGCACTTTAGTCCGAGTCCTAGTACTAACTAAGTTTACGAATTTCGTCATAAAATTCGCCTATTCGACCGGTATCAGCAAGTCACTGCATACGAGCAGCATGATCTTGCCACCACTTGTCTTTAACTTTCCGTACATATCTACGTAGCTCAGCACAGCTTCGCTTAACTTTTCGTCATTGTTAACAAACCAATCATCATGCCTACTAGCTTTCATACCCAGAATATTCGTAGCCGTGGCGACTAGATTAGACGATATAGTTTGCCAGTTGTTGACAATAGTACCGTCACTCAGATTAAGCGACCGGATCATATAACCATCTGACTGAGCGTATGTCTTACGTACTTCCAGGCTCTGTAGTTTTCCTGTGTTTAGACGTACAGGCTTAAACCCTTGTGATCTACGCGGGTGGTAAGAGCAGATCATTAGTTTAGTTACGACTAGCCTGTGATCAGTGGAGCAAATCGCATTGGCATCACGCATAACACGTGTGATATGCACTTAAGAGATATCCTGCTGCCGTACAATCACATAATCTATCAGGTGCCAATGCTTCGATCGCGGGTGCATCCAAGTCGTCTTATATTTTGCCGGAAGTCTGAACATGGTGTTGGTGACAGCAAGCTGGAATTCAGCACATAGGGACAGAAGGAGTTGTCCGTTGCTATTCATGTTACCAACACCATGTCGTCCCAAAACCTTGGGCCAACCCTCGAAATCACGTCCCACTCTCGCATTGAAGTCACCCATTAACAGTATAGGATACTGTTAATGGGTGAGGAACTCTAGAGAGGGCTAGCGTGACTTCTTCATAAAACTTGGTTTTAATGTCATCGCTCTTGTCCATTGTTGGCGCATACACACTGATGATGTTAAGGTGATTTTCGCCAGAGAGACGTAAGCGGAGCGTAGTAACACGGTCTGAGATGTGGATAGGACACTCATCCATTTTTGTAGCAATGACATTTTTGATAGCGAAGCCAACTCCTGATCTCCTCGTCTCCGTAAGTGGGGTCCCTTTCCAGTAGAAAGTGTACCCACCCAGTAGTTCCACTTTCTCACCTTTTTCAGCTAGATGTGTCTCACTAAGAGCAGCTATATCCACATCATAACGTCGGAGTTCGCGGGCAACGAGAGCTGTTTTGCGGGGGGGGCATAAGTTACTCTCGCGATCAAGTAGGGTACGTACGTTCCAAGAGGCAAAAGTCATGTTCCGGGTTCGTAACCAATTTTTTTGTTTCTTCTGTTTCTTTCGACCGCGTTAATAGTGATGCAGTGACAGCCGCGGTTACTATCTCCGAGTTTGTTTGGGTTAAGCCTTTTTTAGGACATCTTTTTTTAGTCCCCTCCCCGGATTGGGGAAAGCAGGGCCCCTCTAAACAGAGCTGCTTTGTCGTTCAGGGAGCTGCCGAATTGCAGTGTTAGCCCAGTGCAGTGCAGAAGCGACCATCTACCCTGAACCGCCCACGTGCAGACATCAGACAAAGCCTGGTAGCATCACAACCAAGCCTCTCTACCTCAGTCCATCGCCGCAGGACATAGTAAAGATCGGAGTCAAATTTGAAAAGCCAAGTCAGTTGCGCAGGATATATTTAAGTGTACAAATCATAAAATGACAGTGTGTGCGCATACACAGGTGCACTCTTATCCCTACCTCCCTTCACCCAATGGAACGGTGGTCCGCTACGATTGGAGAGAGGCAGGAACGCAGGGTAGATATTAGTTTAACTACAGTAGGTACAACTACTTACAAACTGTGAAGTCCGCTGCGAGTGCGGTAAGTATTGAGAAGGCCACTAGCGCGGGTCGTAGGTATACCTAAAATTTGAAACAGCGCCGCATGTTGCCCGGCGTCGTGTCGGGCGGCGCGCGTCGCTTCTCTTCACAACCGCCATAGAGTTTGCATCGAACCAAATATGCTATACCTACTAAATTTTATCCTATTTATTCTTAACGATTACTTACCATCATTGCCGCCTGTGCTAGTAATCGAACTCGGCAATTCATCTTGGTATTCTGTAAAAAGCGGCTGACTATATTCTTGGAAAGGTGCAACATTATCAGTATCGCCAGCGTCACCTGAAACACAATCAATCACATTAGTAATTAAGTAAGTAATAATAACATATCCATTGTACTAAATAAGTACAAGACTATGTAATTCAGTTGTGACTTAATATAATAAAAATAATTATTTAACAAATACAATTACATTTCACAATATTAACATGAAGGTAACTCAGTACCTACTTTAAGTAATAATCACTTACTTGTGTTACTCATCGTAATTATTAGCTCGGTACGTGTGGTCAAATTCGCAATAACTAAATAAAAATTGTAAAGCAATGAGGCGCCGCTCGGGTGCAAGTATCCCCACCTTCATGCAGCTCAAGTTTATTGGGTAATTCAGGGTAACACGAATAAAAGCCTTTCGTAAAGGTAACCTCTTCAAAGGCTTAAGTCATTGAAGGGGTTAACCCCTTCACGTGGTTACCCTAATGAAGGTGTTAACCCTTTCGCTGGGTTTCGAGGATGTAACTCGAACAAAAGGTAACACTGCGATATGAGTTACCCCTTGTACGGGTTACCCTGTCAAAAGGCTTAACCCTAAAGCGGGGTTGTCCGGTCCCTGGCTAGAACAGCGCTATTACACAAAAGTATAGTATGCAAGGCTCCATTAATTTATAACAAAGTTCCAAATCACATTAAAGCATTGAACTTAATACAATTTAAGAAAACATTAAAAAAACTTTTGACAGAAAAATGCTACTATAATGTTAATGACTTCCTGAATGACAATTTTCGGTGATAGTACCAAATGTATTTTATTGTTAGAATGGATCCTGATATGTTTTAATGTATGAAAAATTGCTAAGTAATATTTTTTATTGTGAACTAAATTAATTGCTTATTGGTATTGTATTCCTTCCTTTCCATATTTGTACACCAGTAATAGTAAAACATGTTGGTTCAAACTTAAATATTTAAGACCTCATAATATGCATCAAAACAATGTATATTTAATGTACACGTGTTTTTGCAAATAAATGATCTTTATCTTTATCTTTATCTTTATCTGACCATAAACAGTAAGTTCACCTGCAGACTGCAGTGCATAGGTTAACAGCTGTCTCACAACACATTATAACCTATAGAAGCTTGTATACCTATTTTCATTTAGTATTTACTAAATTTTTAAAATTTAAAAAAGTTATCCAAAATGTTCTCCTTGACCTAAATTATAAAGAAACTGAAAATCTGCTCAAACCGTTAGGATCGTTTGTCATACAAAATCAATGATACACTCTCACTCTTACATACTCTTACACATTCTTACACACACTTATACACACTTATACACTTACACCTACACACATTCACACATTACAAAGACGTAGTTATAATTTAATTTTGTTTGGTTATTCTTAATTTCTTGTTATAATTATGTTATTTCTGTAAATTATCTTTATTTTTTTCTAAATAAGGAAGGCACTAACACCTGATACAATGAAATTATCATTAGTACAGGTGTTATTGTTACTCTCTTTCTGCGATGTACTTTTTTTCTGAAAAAATAAACTTATTAAACTATTATTATTAAACTTATCTATGCACTAACTATTTGTGATCAAACGAAACTTATTGTTTAGACGTTCTCAAAAACCTATCCGAAAAGTTTGTTGCAGTTGAGTAGGTTCCTATTAGGCCATTATTTATGTATAAGGTTTAATCTATACTTAATATTATAAAGCTAAAGAGTTTGTTTGTTTGTTTGTTTGTTTGAACGCGCTAATCTCAGGAACTACTGGTTCGAAATGAAAAATTATTTTTGTATTGGATAGTCCGTTTATTGAGGAAGGCTATAGGCTATATAACATCACGCTACGACCAATAGGAGCGGAGTATAAATTAAAATGTTGCAAAAATGAAAAACCGTTGAAACTTAAACACGCGAACAAAGTCGCGGGGGACAGCTAGTCAATGATAAAATGAACTAAATTAACTAATGCCAGGTTCCCAAAAAACGATTAGTTTCGCTAACGGACGGTAGAATTTTCTGAGCAAAACGAAGTAAATTCTACCGCCCGTAAGCAAAAAAATCGTTTTTCGAATATGTTAACTGACCATAAGTAGTTAAAGATACGACGAAAAATACAATATGAGCTTGTGATACATTATCATCGCCATTTGTTTTAATTGTGACTTTGAACATTTAATATCTACCTACGTGTTACGGTGTTCTGTAGTTATTTTGGTGCCATAGTTTTGGTGCCATAGTACCAAATGCTTGAAATGATGTATCAAACAGATTAAAAACCTTTTTTTATGTACTGGCCGGCTTAAAGTCAAATATACGAGAAATCTGATTTTTGAACTTATATAGCCGCGAAAATAATGGTGCCATAGTTTTGGTGCCATAGTACCAAATGCTTAAAATGATGTCCTAAACAGATTAATAGCTTTTTCAAATGTACGAAAAATGTGATGTTTAAACTTATATAGCCGCTAAAATAATGGTGCCATAGTGTTGGTGCCATAGTACCGAATGCTTAAAATGATGTCCCGAACAGATAAAAAACATTTTTTTTTACTTTCGATTTTGGGCCCCAACCTTGTATGAAACCTGAATGATCTCCTTTAGTTTGGAGCAAGCTTGGATCCTGACACCTACGCGTGAAGAGCCGCGGGAAAAAGATAGTCTACTGTAATAAATACTCTTGCTAAAAGATCACTGTCTATACTCTTCAGAAATACCAATAGTTTAAAACAAAAGATATGAATGCAATGTGTGCTAAATAAGGCAAGTAGGTAAAGAAAAAATTTGCAATATGTTACGTCACTATAAAGTGAACAAAATCATAATTATTCACTCGCTCTCGTTCATTCGCAAAAGGTAAACTACAAAAGACGCTACAACAATAGAATAACGACGTTAACAACAGAACGACAAGACATTTAAATTAAGTACCACTCCAATTACAACCGCCTATTACATGTTCTATTTAAAATGCCATTTAAAAACTTTCACGCATCATTAGAGGCCTATATCTAAAACAAACAACTGCTCTTATTATCGAGCATTGTGTTAACCACTATTACATATCGATAGAAGGCACAGCTCTATTCAGGTATTGTGCGAGTCATCGATCACATCGATACTTTCACTCTCTCAGTTAGACGGTGCGTTATGCGGGGAGGTAGCGGTGTTAGTGATGCTAGAATAGCGGTAAGCGTTTTAATTAACCTATTAGGTACTGCAGTATTAGAAAGTAGTAACCGAATAGATAGTAGGTATAGAAAGCCAGCTGCACTGCAAAGCATCATATTTAGTCATTCTCCATAATTTTACTGGCCACCCAAGAGATCTGTTACCCTCACTTGAGCATAGTATAAAAATATATACGAATTATTCTTGTGAGTTTGGTTAAAGGTTTGACGATTACCTACGGACAATAAACCTCTTTTTTTTTACACCAGGTTCAGTGGTATCTTTAAAGGTATATAGCTATAGCAATATAAGTTATAATTTGAAATAATTTAAGTATATCAAATGTTTAGTCAGCTTCAACGAAGTGGCTACAAAATCGCTATTCCACCGTCACTATGTCCACTCTCTAATCCGATAGCGTGAATCGTGAATGACTGCGGGATCCCCGCGACCACGACTTACATTAGAAAGCAGGTCCCATTGTGAAAATCTCATTATTCATATATGCACTTGTACTGAACCAGTAGTCATTTTATAATTTAAAATTTATGAAAGTAATAAAAAAATATTCGCTGCTGCCCGCGGCTTCGCCCGCGTGGATGTCGGTTATCGGCAAAGAGAAGCGTATGTCCTTCCTTAAGGTCTAAACTTACCCCTTACCAAGTTTCATTAAAATCGGTTCAGCGGTTTATCCGTAAAAGCTTAACAGAAAGACTTAGGTACTTTCGCATTTATAATATTAGTGTCGATATATTAATACATAACAAAAAAGAGATACCTAAATAACTAAACTGCTAGTATGACTAAGCTAACAGAGACTCGTGGAGGAACCCGTACAAAATATTATACCTACCCTACCTAACCTACATATTTTATTCTTATGCCAACGAGGTTAAACAATAAATAAGGTACAAAATTATAATTCAAATAGCAATTTAAATTAGTCCTGTACAAAAACAGAAGTGTTTATAAAATATATAAACGAATTAATTACTTTGGTACATACCTTATTATGCTGATTTATTCTTCTTATTTCAGGCGCCTGCGATGGAGCGCGGCGTACGGCACAAAGGCGACAGGTAACACAACACCATCCATTACGAACCACTTTTAAACAATCATTTAACACTTGGGCTCACAGATAAACATTTACATTAAAATAAAACTAATTTTAAAGGGATTTTATCGCGGTTCATTGTTTAGATTTTAGTTCCCGACGTTTCGACGCCTTTGCAGGTGTCATGGTCACGGGCAGACTGAGGTGGTATTCGTCTTGACAATTTATGTTGCTCGTTCTACCTTCATATTTTGACTTATTGAAGGAATTTGAAGGTAGATAGAACCGGTTAAAAAAAGGTTTTATTTCAATGCCTAGCATGTCTAACATTAGTGTCAACCTCAGAAATCTTAATATTTACATTTATAATTTATAAAATCAGAATAAAACACAGAATATTAATTTAACCTAATTTGCCATTTAAAAATTGTTTGCAACTTCGAGTGTAGGTACATTAGTAAACTATAAAGCGCGCCAAACAGAGTATGAACTGTGAGCACGCGTATGAACAAGCGTTACTGTAAATGTAAAATGAATGTTAAAATGTTAATAAGAGCGTACCCTTTGATTAATATTATCTCAAAACCATATTATTCAATTAACATCGGAACCATCGATATTTTCGCAAAAACGTCTGTCGTCATACAAAAAATCACTTAAATCAGTAAACGAGCGTAGTACTTACAACTAAACATTTGTTTACCATCAGCACAACTAGCACTAGCGACGCGCACACTATATGCTTGCTTATGTATAGGTATCTAAGGTTTGCAAAGAAACAAAATGGAACAGGACCTTAGAAATTAAGATACGACACATATAAACTCATAAATGCGTGAGATGTTAGGTCCTAAATTGTTTTAATAGAAAAAATGGTTTGGTATAGAAATTAATTAATTTCTAATTTCCAGGGCTCTGAGTTATACGCCCCCGCCCCCAGCGTGGAGAGCCTGCAGGAGATAGCCCAGGCCATGGGGGCAGCTGGCTTCGAGCACTACACGGAGGGAAAGGCGCTGGTGAAGAGGCTGATACCGCCTGAAAACAAGCCGGAGGATATAGTCGAGTATCAAGGTTAGCTTGTCTTTTACTGTGAAGTCGGTTCGGAGTAGGCTCAGAAGGCACTGAAACGATTGGAGATGAAACATTGTAAATGAAAAGGGTTTTAGGAATGAAATAAGATAGTAGAATGTAATTATGTAAAAAAGAAAACAGGTGTAGGGTCATATTGGGAGGTTTATAGAGTACCTACATCTATAACAGACTTAAAAATATATATAATTTTACCCATTTGCCTACAAACTTATTCCACATTAAATAAATATGTGACAGTTTCTCCTTTTCGGCAGATTCTTTTTGGATTGCAATATAATTTGAAGTTTAGTAGTATTTTTTTCAGTTACTTTGCAAAACTGTACAACAAACTAAGTATTCGAGTTCTAAGGTCTGAATGTTTAATTTGTGTTTCCAGGTGTGATCGGCAGGGCTGGCGTGGACTTCCCGGCGTTCCCCAACATCCCGCCCACAGGGTTTAACTGCAAGAACGTGCCCACCGGATACTACGCTGACTTGGAGACTGATTGCCAGGTATTATCCCACTACCACTGCAACTTGCGTTATTTCCTCTATTTACGAAAGTATGTCAAAACGCGTCAAGCGCAAACTCATCGTGTTAGGGCTTGTTTGCTTTGACTTTATTAGTACTTTAAGCCTACCTTATAAAAGTTTGTGTTTAAAATAACCTTTTTAATAAAAACTTATTTACTTTTTAGGTATTCCACATATGCGACACATCACGCAAGATCTCGTTCCTATGTCCCAACGGTACCATCTTCAGCCAGTCGCACCTCATATGTGACTGGTGGTTCAAGGTGGACTGCGCCTCCGCCCCAGCCCTCTACGAGTCAAGCGCCGAATACTACTCCAATGAACAAAAGAAAAGCCAGAAAATCACTCAAAGCCTCAGCAAAAACCAGGACCTTCAGCAAATCGGCGCTGATACCAACATCCGGGCGGAGTCTAGGCGCACGCCAGTCAATGTGCCCAGCACGACTGAACGACTGCTCAGGAGCAGACAGCGACAGACCGAGATCCCTAAAGCCACAGCGAAGACCTTCCAAGCCCTATTCACAGATACGTTCAGCCCTACACAACGTACCGCAGCCACAACTGCCTTCGAGCAAAGAAGAAAGAATTTAGTACAACTCATATCTACTAACTTTGGCAACATCCCGTCCAGAACCACACAAGCCACATACACAGAATCTCCAGTGTACAGGAGTACAGCAGACTACAGTCTTAGAGAAATGCAGGTCGCGGCAGAAACTGCAGCCTTCGCAAACAATAACAACCGGCAATACCTTCAAGACTTCCACAACAAAAACTATCGGCCATATCCAGTTTATACGCCTAATTTACCAATTAAATCAAAACCAAAAAGCAACCCTAACTTGACGACGCTTTATGATATTCGTGACAAACATGCTGCTCCGTCAACTCCTGAACCGACGACGAAACGACCCACTTTACTGCCGTACACCAAGAGTTACTCAACTATAATTGAAAAGCAAGAACCTTATACAAGACCCGGAGTATCTCTGCTCAAAGGTTTTCTACAGAAGGAAAAGAATAGGACATTGAAAACAACGACTACAACGGAAAAAATACCACAAGTAACAGCAAGGAGCGATATTGATAAACAGAGCAAAGTCACTATTGAAACGAAGGACACCTTTGAATCAGCTACAAAGATACCTCACACGACGAGAGCTGATTTATATACTGAAACAGCTTCATCTGACCGCTATGACATTTACTCTACTACCAACCAAGCAACCCAAGTTTCTACTGAACCCTCTTACCAAGAACGTCGCGAAAGGCTCATGAGAAAATTGAATTTAGATAGGTTCGGACCTACTGGGCCCACAGAGCCAACAGTTCCAGCAAGTATCACCGACAGACAATTCGATGAGCAGTCCAACAGACCAGGAATATCTGTGCCACAATCACTTACGCCAAAGACCTTACATAGCTTGGCCATTTATTACGCGACTGCATTAGACAACTTATCGACCACTTCGACTCCTGAAGAAAGTGAAACAGCGACCCCACCCTTCGATGAGTACGAAGCTATGGAGGAAGTGTTGCCAGCTTTGTTCAGCCGTCAAACTATTAACAAGTACAGCAACCTATTTGGTCACTCAGCACCAAACGCAGAACTGTTAGAAGAAATTAGAGAAGACCCGAACGGAACTTACAATGAGTTAGCTGAAGATTTAACCGTACAGCAGAGTCAAAATCCAATCGCCACCTCTCCCCAAATCAGGGAATTGGCTCAGGTATTTACACATGCTTTATCTGCATATTTGCAAGACCCAGTTCAATTCAGAAAAGTTTTATCAGACATCAGACCTACTCATCCATCATTTGGTGACTTGCTGACTACAACTGAAGAATCGGTTAATACTGAACCAACAACTACAGTCAATGAGGAAGATGATGAAATATTAGGTTTCTCCGATGATCACAAATCAGTGCCAGCGTTAACTAATTCACGAGAACCAAAGGCTTTAGGTATCCCTACAGTCTATCCTACCAGAGAAGAACTAACAACTACTTTAAGGCCAGTAACAGAATATGTTCCATCACCATACAGTACATTATCTACGACTCCTAGAAGTCCTTTCAGGTGCTGTGGAAGAATATCGGCTTCATACACTTCTCCTTCCACAGCTGCTACACCCAGCACTCCCTTATACAGCAACACTGTAGCTGTTAAAGTGAATACCCTATCCAGTGAATCAGTAACGACGACGGAAAGTGATTATTCAGTACACAAATATGGTGGATTCCAAAATAATGCTCTGACATTAAACGATTCTCCTTATGGTACGAACGGATTGTCTACAGCTGGTAAACCATTAAGCGAATACGTTGAAGCCACTAATCTGCCTACAGCTTGGGGAGTTGATCCCTCTGTGTCAACTACCAGTGATTTTGAAAGCAAAAAGATCAGAACCACAACATCAATACCTACAACTACTTCAGTTTACTTTACAGAGACAGAAAGTGTTGAATTAGAGAATGAAGAAGAATTACAAAGGGCTCATAGCCAATCGTTCGCTGCGCCTCAAGCGAACAGCATTCGGCATGGCAAACAGATAAACTTTGAGTCAGAGCCGTTGAAGAAACCCGCTGAAGATCTTGAAGCTCCTACCATACCGAATGAAGACCTCACCACCGTACAGACAACAACACAGCCCACTACCATCAGAGTTACGGAAACAGAAAGCCCAACCACTACACCGACGGTACCCGACACAGTTTTCACTTCACCCGACAGCGACAAGACGACTAACCAGTTCACGTGGTCGAGCACTTATGGAAACTGGCAGAGTACCGTAATAGATCCGATCACACTGAACGACGGGTTAAGCCAAACAGCGCCAGAAAACCAAGGATTATCGGAGAATACTTACGTACCAAACATAGCCACCACAACAGAATACATTCCTACCGAACAAACAGTTTCACCCACAATCAGTTACGAAGTAACCACACCACAAGAGACTAAAGAGAAGCCAGAAAGACAAGGAAGACTGTTGAGAGATTCTTCTACTGAACCCGCGCAAGATCTGACGACTATAAGCGACACTGTAGTAGAAAAAGCAAAAGAAATCATGAACGCAACAACAGCTGAGAAACTAATGAACGTCATGAAAAAAACAAAATCAAAAACAGTGAAGAGGCTCATATTGCTGCTGATTCAAACTTGTGATGACGACCATAATACGACTGCCGAAGCGTCTAAGAAAGCGTTACTCGAAGCTCTAATGGCTGTCTCTCAAAAAGACATGGAAGACATAGCTAAAGAGGAAGAATCCACAGAAATCCCAACGACAGAAACAAACGTATTCCGAAGGGTCGATAGAATAGAAAGGACAAGGGGAGACAGAAGAGGTAAAAGCTTAAACTTCGATCCTAGTGCAATCAATTCCCTTTCCAACGCGCCTACAACGGAAAGCGTGAGAACTACGGAAGACTTAGAAACGGTTTCAACTACGATAAGTCCAATTAAAACCAGTACGGCGAGTCGAAGAGGCATCAAGAAATTTAACACGAGAACAACCACTGTTGAACCTAAAACAACTACAAAAACACCTTTTGTAGATGCACCTATAGCAGAAGCCAGGGTCGCGCCCTCTAGTGACGCGAAAGCTTCATCAGACACTAGGGCTTTAGAATTATTAAGGTCTCTTTACTCCATCGCAGCGCGGTGGGGTTGAAAACACTATAGTATTGTAAGGATTCTGTTTTTATATTTAGGGTTGAGTCGGCGGTGTAATTTTCTTTTTAAATCAGTTTCTAGATGACTGACATTGCCTTTGTAACTTGTAACATAGTGAATAAACTGGTGACATTAACACTGTTGTAAAAAATTAAGTACTATTGCTAAAAGGAATGAGAGAATCACAACCAATTAGAAAGCTTGTAAATAACTTTGTTTTTATTATTAGACATTGTACGAGTCAGTAATGCTCACATAGACATAAATTGACATGCTTCTTCTAGGAATATTGAAGAATAAATTGAAAAGATTTCTAAGACATAGGTTATTACCTATCTGAATAATATTTATTTAATAAATTTTAATTCTTATTTTATTTGTTTCTGAATACAGTAAGAAATAAATAAATAATTCCATTCTCAAATACTAAAATTGCTGTATAAATGACACAAGTTACAATGGCAGTGTTGCTATATAAATAATTATTGACCCTAAATATAAATTGTAAATGTGATTATGTAGATAGTATTCATTGAACTGTCAATCTAAATTTAAGGAACGTCAATATTTTTTGTTTGAAAATAATAGCGATTATATACAGGCTAGGCTGTTTATTATAACATGATGTGTAACATGAAATAATTATAAATAGCTGTAGTGTTGCCAAATTTTGGTAATCGGGCAATGTTAACTAAATAGGCGTATTCATCCAGTATTCATACAAATTGCTCAAACTAGACAATAGTATATGATCTAACGCTTCAAGTAATATAAAGATTTTAGTAAAATTTAATTAAAAATATTCATATCTTTAAAAAACCTCATACCTATTTAGGTTTGAACTATAATTACTACACATTAAATAACCAAGAATTGACTGAAATAACACAGCTCTGTAGTACCACAACATTTTAAGAGAACTATAATACTTTGAAATACACCACCCTTCATGTTACACATAGAATTCACCTTGATCAACATGGCAGCCCTATTAGGCTGAGTGGCACAACTAACGTTAAATAATATTAATGTTAAAAAACTTTGAATACTTAATAAGGCCACGATGGGTCTATTACAGAAATGATATTTTTTATTAAAAAAAATGTTAGGTACATTAGGGACCTTGCGCCCTAGTCGGCTATGACCACCACCAGTGGGCGCAACGACCAGATTAACTACAGTTAAACCGTTGCGGCCAAGTTCGCGAGGTACATCAAAGTCTATATGTCGACCCTACAATAAATAATTACCTACATAGCATGGGCATCAATTAAAATTATAATTAATAGGAACGTTACGTTGTGCAACCCACCCTTAGTTAATTACCTAGTTAACTTATTACGTCTTGTTATAAAAAATTGACTTCATAGATTTACACATAGTATTCTATTTATAGGCAATTATAAAGTTTAGTTTTTTCCTATTTTTAGGAAACGAATTTAGGTTTAGAATACTGAGTTACCTACATGATGCTATGATTATGTTAGATGTATGCTATTTGTTACATTGCCACAATATTACTGTAATATATTCGTAAGTGGACTATTTCTAGATGTATTATATGTTAGATATTTTTTTAGTAAATTTTTATATAAAATATTTGGTCTTTTTTTCGTCAACCTTACTTTACTCTCACAATAATGACAGATAAGTTTAAATGAAAGTGTTTACTCGCATATGAACCAAGTCTCTTAGGCTGAAAACAGCCAGAAAGTCATCAAAGCAAATAAATCAACTTCCGTACAAATATGTCAAAAATATTATTCACAACTACAATGACTCACAATATGAGTTTAAAACCAAAATAGGTACATCAAGTGCAAATAAAATAAAACGACACCAAACTTTAAATACTCTTTAATGACGTACAAGCCGCACATTACTTACACAATAAACGCACACGTCGTATCCTACCTTCTGCCTTGCGCATAAGGTCACTTTTTCCCCGCACTCCTGGTGACATACTTCTCAATGTCCTTCTCCGTGACCTTGTGTCCGGGCTTGAAGTAGCTCTTGAGCTTCCTCTTCTTCTTCATCATGATCTTGGAGGCTGCGAGGGCGCCGCGACGCTGGAGGGACTCGAAACGGTCGCGGAGGAGGTTCGCTAGAAATTAAAGCTTATGTTTAGTAGTGTAAGTTTTATATTTGGGTGGATCGTTATTAAATAACATTAATCGTTTCCTACTGTTCATTTTCATGATATAATCATTACAAACAATCTTTGAACCAAACAATTACAATTTTAGTCAGATTACGTTAACATTTGTCCATTGTGTGTTTGGGGGGTTGATTCCGCCAACCAAAATAAAAAGCTGAACAATAACTGTAATTTATTCAAATTCAAATTCAAATTCAAATTCAAATTCATTTATTTTTTGCGAATATGGGTACATGGAGATCTTATAAATTAACAAAAATGTGCATTGACCATATCCTACCAAAAGGCTTGCAAAAACTTAAATTACAAATTAAGTAAAAACAGCAATATGGATACTGCATAATGATAATACAAATTTATAGTTTGTCTTGTAAAAATTCACTGACGGTATAGTACGCTTTTGACAGTAACAATGCTTTAATTTTACTCTTAAACATGTTAATTTCTGTTATTTCGAGCAGCGATCTAGGCAGATGGTTATATACACGTGGTGCCATGCAAAAAATACTTTTATTGAGTAGCGCTGTTTTATTATTTGGTATACATATTTTATAGTTATGTCTTTTACTTTTTAAGTTACTGAAATAGTGCATGTTTTTTCTAACAAACAATATAACTTCAAGTATATATATGCACGGTAGCGTCAGAATCTTAAATTTTATAAAAAATGATTTGCAGCTATCTGTCTGCTTTATGTTGGCAATAGCTCGAATACACTTTTTTTGAGCTTTAAATACATTTTCTTTATCGGTAGAATTACCCCAAAAAACAACACAATACCTTAAAAGAGATGCCACATAACCATGATATGCAGTAAGAAGTGTTGAGATACTGACCGTTCGCCTGAGCATAAACAGTGCATATGAATAGGTGTTAATTTTAGTGCAGAGTGATTCTATATGCTGTTTAAAATTTAGAGTCTTGTCAATGTTCAGTCCTAAAAATTTTGCAACATCAACCTCTTGAACCTTGTGACTTTGATAATTTATATTCATACCTGATATTTTATTTAATCTGCACCTAAAAGTCATTAAATTAGTTTTGCTTAGATTAATACGTAAATTATTTGATGTTAGCCAGTTAATAACATTCTCTAGAGTATTGTTTATTTCTGATTCCATATCAGTTTTATTATTTCCAGTGAAAAGTATTGTGCTATCATCAGCAAACAAAACCGTGTTATGCTTTGTAGCTTTAGGCAGGTCATTGACGTATATGATAAATAGAAGAGGACCAAGTACGCTTCCTTGTGGAACGCCAGATCTAACTAATCTGCATGATGAAGAGTGATTTAATACTTTCTTAACAATTGGACATATCCTATTTATCTGAGTTATTTGACTTCTGTTACTTAAATAAGATTTTATCAAGTCGTAAATGTTCCCTCTCACACCATAGGCGTATAATTTTTCTAGTAGTATCTCATGATCCACAAAGTCGAACGCTTTTGTGAGATCCATGAATAACGCACATGCTTGTTTAGAATTGTCCATGTTTGTTAACACAATATTTAGAAAATTATATATTGCCATATCGATCGTTTTCTTTTTACGAAAACCAACCTGTTCTTTACAAAATAATCCTTTATTTTCAAAGTAGTTATAGATTCTATCGTAAATAACCTTTTCAAAAATTTTTGAAATGACAGGCACTAGGGCTATCGGACGATAGCAGCTCATGTCATTCCTATCGTTTTTTTTGAATAAAGGTTTTATTAGTGTTAATTTAAGTTTTTCTGGAAAAATACCGGTTGTAATACTTAGGTTAATTATGTGACTTAGAATATGGGCAAGTTTAATGGCAATATGTTTTAAAATTTTTGTTGATATATCGTCATACCCAGTGCTATTTGTATTTTTTAATTTTCTAATGATTTTATAAATATCTTCTGGGATAGTTGGGCGAACAAATATTGAGTTTTTTTCATATGGAACCCCACATTTTGATTGATTAGGTGCGATATTATTAGTTTGATCTATGAAAAAATTATTGAATTTGTCCGCAATCTGCTCGGGATCACTTATCATATTACCTTCCACAAAAATTTGTTGTATTTGATTGGTTGGTACATTTGACTTATTTGCGTTTATTATCTTCCAGGTGGCTTGTGACTTATTGCTGGCATTATTTATGTAATTGTCATTTTGAGACTTTTGAGTTAACCTGATGATCCGATTTAACCGTGCAGATAAAGACAAGAAGTTATTTTTATTTTCCTCTGTGGGTTTTTTCCTATATTGCCATAACAGCTGTCGTTTGCGTTTACAGCATATTTTTAGACCTTTTGTTATCCATTGAGGCCGGCGACTGCTTGATATTTTTATTTTAACGATGGGAAAACAAAGATTATAAATAAGAGTGAATAGTTCATAAAATTCATTAAATGCTATATTAGGGTCCGTATGGCCATAAACATCACTAAATTTAAGTGAATCTAAACATTCTTTAAATTTTTTTATGTTATATTCAGAATAATCTCGTTTTTCCACATTCCAAGATTTAAGAAAGAAGGTAGGTTTGACTGGGCATCTCAGCCACTGAGCGGTATGGTCTGATAATGCAAATTCAATCACTTTTGTTGTACAACCTCTTATATTAGACATAATGTTGTCGATGCATGTTCGACTAGATAAACGCGTTGGTTCATTTATACTAAGTTTCAGATTGTAGCTGTAAAGGATCTGTTTTAATTCAGTTACGTCATGAGTTGTGTTGAGTGTATTTATATTAAAATCACCGCAAATAATAATTCGTTTTTTACTATAGCAAAATTTACTTAGAAGGTTATTAAAGTTAACGAAGAACTTATTTAGATCTTCTAAATTGGATCTAGGTGGTCTATAAATGCATATGATATATATTTTATGTTCAGTTACTTCGATGCCGGAACATTCTATGATATTTTCTATTGAATATTTGCTAATTTCATCAATTGGGGTACATACAAGTGATTTTTTTATTAAAATACAAGAACCTCCACGTCGGTTTTTTCGACAGAAACAGGATCCCAGCTTATAGCCAGCGATGCTGAGGGTATTTTTATCAGTTACTATCATATTGTGTTCAGTGATGCACAACACATCTATAGGACATGACTCATTCTCAAGAGCCAATGTCAGAAGACCAGATTTCGATATAAGTCCATTTATGTTTTGGTGCAGAACTGTAATGTGATTATACACGAAAAAACTGATTTGATTTTTGCGGTGTGGACGTTATATTCATGTCATTCTGAGGACGACTACTATTTATCAGAGGTGGTTTCGGGCTGTCTGGTTTAGGGTTAAGAAATGATTTTGTTACTTTTTTAAAATAATAGGGAATAGTTCCAGGTCTACATTGTTGGAAATTATTGTTAGACTTTCTGTTTTCATAGGATTCGGATGTAAAAAAAATATTTTTATGAAAGCTATTGAGATAGTCTATATATTTTTTAATATTCATGAATATGTTAGCCATACCTGTTATACTTAATTAGGATCAGAAAATGAAGTGAAACGGGACAAATAACGCATAAATTCCTCGAAGAGATTAAAAGGGACAAGCATGTTGTCAAATAAAAAGTACTTGATATGATTGATATGAAAGAAGTGTCTTAGAAATAATTGTGCTTACACAGCCCTGTACCCTTACTCTCTAATTTAATTTTAATTCTAATACAATGCCAATGCAAAATTGATATTAGTTTAGCAGGCAGGAGGTTCAGTTTTCTTATAAAAAAACATGCTGTCAATGGAAGGAACAAACTGGATTCTAAATATTGAGAGTATTATTTTGTACTGTGTGTTTTTCAAGTGCCTGCTAAATGAATAACAATTTTGTATTAAAATTATTTTGGAGAGTAAGGGCACTGATTTTTAAAGAGAATGAGCTTGCTGTCATACATACATATTCCATTTTTTATAGAATTAAATACAGTACACGATTGGCACAAATTTTGAACGATTAAATAAAACTTACTGGTAGTCTTGATATTCCTCAAGTCGCCGGTGAGCAGCTTGGGGTCGACGAAGTCGGGTTCCTTGGCGGGCGTCTTGTGCGCGGAGAGCGCGGGCAGGGCGCTGGCCTCGGCCGCCGCGCGCTTCTCGGCGCGCTTGCTGCGCTCCTCGCTCTGCTGCTGCTCGCGACTCTTTATCGTCGACTGGAGTTGCCGGAGTCTGCAATTCATGACAAATATTTCACATTTAAAAACTTTTTTTGAATATGTGTTAAAGTAAAAGTAAGATTCGACCTATTTTAGGGTACCTATAATTTACTAATTTACAGAATCTACTACAGACAGACCACAATGTGTTGGTAGCAACAAAATGCAATTTTTAAGCAAGCATACAGTGTGCGCATCACTAGTAGTAAGTACTACGCTCGTTTACTGATTAAAGAGATTTTCCGTGTGACGATAGACGTTTATGCGAATATATCGATGGTTACGATATAATTAAGTAATATTCAGGTTTTAAATCGCTATTTACTATGTCGCATGGCTGGAGCACACTAATACATAGCACAACTACTAAACATTCCTCGTTAAACTTATTCATGAAAGATGAATTTGTTAATGTAATTTATGACAATAAATTACACTATACTATATATAACTGTGTATAACTACTTAGTATAATTCTGTACATTATCGTGTTTTTTTTATTACAGAAAAAAATGTATTCTATTGGTGAAATACAATACAAAACTCACTTATAAAGATCAGTAATCTTCTTCTTATCGATCTTCTTCCGCTTCAGCCTCTCCTTCTCCTCCAACTGCTCCTTCTGCTTCCTCCTCGCTTTGTGATCCTTCTTCTTGTTCTTGACGGGCGGGTTGACGGCCTTGTACTCGGTGTCGGAGTCGCTGTGAGCGTCGTCCGCCGGCTTGTGGGGTTGAGGGAGACCGGCGCTCATCTCCTCGCGCCATTGACTCTGGGAAATGTTAATAAAATATTTTATTATACAGAAACTGATAAGTTAGGACTTTTTATACATTACTCACTTTTAGGTTTTAATAGGGATGCTGACTGGGTATGAAAAGTTAAAATCTATTTAGTCCGTCAGTTAGATAATAAAAAAATATTACACACGTATTGTTTCTTTTATCAAAACAATACAAAATTATAAAGATACAGCGATTTAAAGTTCAGTAGTGGCTTATGACGCCACGCCATCGTATAAATTGTTGCTCGTAGTGACGTCACGCGAAATTTCTATTCACTGTATTTTGCTCATTTTTATTTGCAGGAACACGTGTCCAATAAAATTCATTAATCTACTAGACGGATATAAAAAAAAATTAGGACACATGCCTATTAGTTAATAGTTTGTTCTGTATTTTTTTTTATAATTTTTATACATAGTTAAGTTCATTTCTAGATAAAAGGGGATATGATTAAAATAAATGGTGATTGGTTAAAGAAACTTTTAGGTATATTATCTTGCATAGCAGGCCAATCTAATGAACCCACAGATTATAGAAATATTATTATTGTAATTTCGTTGCGGGTTTCAAGCCAGTCAATACTTTCCCTGGGACACAAGCCTTAGCTTAAGTGTCTCAGTGGTATTCATTGGTTATTATTGTAGATCCCGACTTAGAGGAGTTGCAATGATGGGCATGTGTGGCAGGCTAGTACCTTATTTAAAATTATCTTAAAATCTTAGCAGGAGAGAGAGGAGAATGTTACTGATATCTTTTGCTTTGCTAAACTTAAACAGTACTCAGCTTTGCAATGGATCTCATTATACTGTACAAAAACTTTTCTATACAAAATTACTGACCTCTTTCTCCTGCTGTGTGATTCTCCTGAACATGCCCGTGGTAACTCTTAGCAGATGAGCTTCCTTCTTCATCATCTTCTCTTCATGCTGACCCACTTGCTGCAGCAACTCTTGATGCTCCTACAAGAATAACATGTAAGAATATTACAACATCATGTACAAAGAGGTTTCACTATTAAGTGGTGTTAACCATGGGTAGCGCATGACAACTGACACATGGTCATCTGTTCCCAAACTAGGCAGAGGCTGTATTATGGCTTCCAGACAACTCATAAACATACTTAAATTATTTCCAAATACATACTTATTATAGATCAATTACAGTCAGACACTGAACAAATGATCATGCTCATCACACTAAGATTTGTCCTGGGTGGGAATCGAACCCACGACCTCCCGTTTAGTAGTTAGGACACTAACAACTAGACCAACAGGCCAGTCAATATTTAAATAATGTGAGTCCAGAACCTTTCAATTGTGCGAGTATAAGTATGTTAACTTCGGAAACTTACCAATAATAAAATTGAAGATCGAAAACGACTCCCACAAAGTGAATTAACAATTCATATACACAAAGAACACCCAGACTTGGAACAAGCAATTGTGGATCACACAAATGCTTGTTCCATGCGGGGATCGAACCCGCGGCACGTTGCGCACAGTGGTAATTGGAAAAGTGTTTACTTTGTACAAAAATATAAGAAATCCAATAGGTACGTAAAAAAAAATTGGTTGCCTGTAAAGTCGGTATACGGGCGAAAGTTTTACGTGACAACGACTGTCAATGTCAATGTCTGTCTCTCTCGCTCTTAGGCGGGCTTGGAAGGGACGCGTGCCTCTCACTCGCTCTCATTGTGAGCGCATAACGTGAGCGGAGCGTTACCCAGTTTCTTGAAGTGTCACCCGGCAAACCAATTTATAAGACGTTGTCACGTCAAAAATACACCATAATACTAACCTTATATGATGGATTATAGCTGACACCAGGGTGTGGTGTCTCCACCGCAGCTCTCGTCACCACAGTTTTAGATAGAGGAGGCTTCGGTCGCAGCCGCTGTGTCGGCAGCACGTTATGCAGCTGTGCCTCCGTTGATATGAACTCATCAACCAGTGTGGTTGGTATGCCCTTAGCTTCTGGTACTGAGAATGCGACATTAAAAAAATATAAAGAGTTACATATTTTTTTAACATATTATTATATTTTTTTTATTTTATGTAACCAAAAACTCACGACGATATATTCATTTGAAATAGCATGACGTCACAATACCGTGAATTTCGTAGGCAAGCATGACGTCTTTAAAACCCAGTGATCCACGTTCATTAGCTTTATCTTCTTAGGGATTTCTTATTTTCAAAAAGCAAAAAAAAGTGTCTAATAATCTTTCAATATCTAACTGACGGACTGGTTAGTTTATACTTTCAATACCCAGTTATTTACCCCATTTAGCCATTTCGATTAATTATTTCCTGTGAAGCCATTATTTACTCATGGTTCTAATTAAACATGTTTTTTATCTCAGACAAGCAAATTGCAATACTTGCAAATAAATTTAATTGTGCTATAAATCTTAGTGTTGGATAAAATATGCACAGCATATAAATACAAATAGCTGGACATAAAATTATCTATTGGTGTATCTTAAATATGTTAGGATTTTAGAGAAATACACCATCTGCACCCTCCAGAATGTAATGGAGGCCAACAACCGGGCCATCCAGGCACCCTTTTGATCCAAAAGAGTTTGATGGTCATTTGTCGTGTCAGACACGAGAAGAAGAAGAAGAGAAATACAGGCCTTGTTTTGGCATTGCCACGCACAGCAAATAAAAACAAAAGAATTAAGTAACTCACAGTCCTTCCCCCACAAATCTAGACTGAAGTTCTGTCTGACTTGTTTAGCTTTCCTTTTTTTGTCTATCGCCATCTTCCTGTTCTTCTTGGCTTCTACCAACTTCTTTTCAAGCACACCCTTCTTAGCTTGCCGCTGCTGCTTCAACTTGCTTAGGGCTGTTGGCTTAGTGCCAATTGGATTTACTCGGTTCCGTTTGGCATTCGGATCTTGGACCTGAAAATATACATTGTGATATAACTGTATTACATAGTTTTATTTAATGTAGGATTGAAAGTTATTTTTAAATACCACTCACTTAAAAAATTTTGTATAGGCATGATTTTGGAAGATATAAGTAAATAAAATGCCACAACCTGCATAAAAATAAGTATAGAAAATTTTATGTATATTATAATCCTCCATTCTCTAAATACATACTAAGCAAAATAATCTGTATTTTATTTTATTATTTTCATTAGTTTAACAGACTCTACAGCTCTACACCTTTCAGTGCAGCTTTCAAGCATTTTTTTTTTTATTTAACACTTTGTAGACTAGTTTCAAGATAAAAACACTCAAAGCTTACTTTTGATGTAGGTAACAATACTTCAAAGCATTTTGGCACTTCCTTCAACTTGGCCCTCTTCTGAAGTTTATGTGATACTGGCTTCTTGACCTCTCCATCTTCCTTTTTCTCTTCTGCTTTGTCTCCAGCTGTGTCTACCACGAAAAGCTCACTATCTGGCTTTGTTTCAAATTTACTGAAATAATAATAACCATTTATAGTGCTGATAGATAAATACTAATTTGAATAAACTTGTATCTATTAAAAAATAGATAAGTAGAAATAATTATCAGGGAGTTATGAAAATACTTTACAGTTGCAAAGTTTTTATTGCATGCCACGAGTAATTATTTGGCAATAATCAACTAGATTTACTGAACCATATCTATGTAAAACATTAATATTAGGACCAATTTAACAAGTATATAAAAAGCTCACACTACACAAGTAATATTGTGATATTATGCGTCAAATAATCGTGAATACGTCTTCAAATAGAAAAATAACACAATGAGCCGAAAACACGATGTCAACATAACCTTACCCTAATCGTTCTTCCAATCTCTGATCTTCTAAGAAGTCCTCCACATCACGGATATCACAGTATTTTCCCCACGCTTTTTTGTTTTTCTTAGATACACGCTTCTTCTTCTTTACAACCGACATTTTGTACAATTATTTATTATTTACTTGGAGAACATGCGTTTTACGTCAATGTTAGATTTGAAAGGAAAGTTCCGTTTTCCGCGACCCTTGTTTCCTAGTTCAGTTGTCAACATGAAGTATGAACTGAAGAAATAATTCACATTTCAAACCTAACATTAAGTAGTCTCCATCCATGTTAATAGTCAGACAAAATAATTTTATTGCTCATTGTTTATCAAATCAATGTAAAGTATTGTTTCTATTCGTTTCAGTAAAATAAATAGACACAGTGTAAAATGATGTTGCTATTTGCGTGTAATGAAACGTTGTAAATTTTTTCTGGGAAGGAAGAAAATTTTCGATCAAAAATATATTATTCTTTATCAAGAAAAAAATATAGAAGTGTATGAAGGCGAGCGCTTTTGGGCGTAGTCTTCTTCACAGAGTACCTACATTTGTGTATATGTACTGAGACCTACGTATATTTATATAGGTAAGTACAATTATACTAGACTTAGGTACTTATCTACTCTAGCTCTAGGTAATAGCCCAATAAAGGCCATAGGATGTTTTAAGCAAACGTCGAGTTTATTAAAATACGAGTTTCTTTTTTAAAGAAATAGTGTAGCGATTCATTATACAAATATTTAGATTTTTGATCATCCGAGATATAGACATCCAAAATATTTTAAAACTACAAACTGGTCATACCGCAACATGGTAGGTATTTTTGCTACAGTTAAGTATTGCGAGTTACGTAAACGAAACAGTTACAAATAGATACAACAGTTTTATTGATGTAGGTAGGTATAGTTCAATTCAAACTTAATGGCGGCTGTGAAGTGCGCTAAACGCTGCGCAGTGCGCAGTACCTCGCCCCGCACCCCCGCTGGCGCATAAGTTTGGTACTGCGCAGCGACTCGACTCGTGTTCACAGCCGCCTTTAAGTTTGCATCGTACTGTTGGTAAGCGTGGAGGTAGGTCTCCAATATAATTATAATAGAACTGTAAAACGCTTGACTTTGCACAGCATTCTATTTCAAATGTATGTAATAAGATGCTAGTCCAAATTTATAAATTAAGATTTAGTTACACTATTGGGATTCATCGCTCTACTTTGAAAAGGCACTGTTATGAGACCAAAAATTAATTGATTAAATGTTCAATAAGTACCTAACTACTAAGAAATAAGTAGCCTTTGTGTGGGACATTAACGGTTTGAAAACCAAACAGGTGGGTTAAGTATACGATGTACCTGTACCTAATGGTAAATCAACAATATGAAACATATTTTTTACTAGGTATTTCTCAGTTAGGTGAAATACTAGTCATTCAGGTACTTTATTTAAAAAGATATAAGCGACTACCGGTACTATTATACATTTTAATGCTTGACACACTATTAAATATATAATTACTTAAGCAAGTCTGCCGTAAATATTAAATTCAATACAAAAGCAATTTGGCAGCCATAGTTGTACAAATTTTGCTGTCAAATGTTTTTGCTAGAAATGTAATACGTCAGACTTGCGCAAGTCTATCGGTCCGGCATAAAATATATTTTTAACGATTCTCACACAAAAAAAGGAAAGTTCCTTACTGTAGTTTACAATTACTCAAATCATCAATAAATATTTGTTGACCTACTAAGCAGATTTGTCCCACCCGCAACACGTTGCGCAGTGCAGTTGCGAGGTTTCAACTCGTCTCTCTGTACAGTTTTTGTAATTTTTGCTACCTACAGTACCTACTATTGATTCTGAGTTAAGTACTAAAGGTATTTGTAATTAAATACAAATAATAGAAGGAAAAACTTAAACTTCAGGCAGGACTCGAACCTGCGACCACTGGCTGTAATTAACAGCACTGCATGCGGAGCGAATATTTGTATTTAATTACAAATATTCGCTCCGCATGCGTCAATGCGTAACAAATAATTAAAATAATACTAAAGGTAATTTCTTCAATTAAATAAAACTTATCCTCTCATCATTTATTTCGAGTATGCACCACAAAAAAACAGAGATCTGTCATCAATAAATATGTTCTTTTTATTGTACTCTTTAAGTAGGTATTTCTGTCAAAATGTCTAATTCAATAAATAAGGACCTACATTGCTTTAACTCTTTTATTACAACACTCTTAAACTTAAGTAACAAAAATTAAATACTAAGTAGACGTCGAACTAATAAATGGCATTGAACTTCTCTACATCTTCTTCTCCTCTTCACAATCTTCTTCTGATTCTTCTTCTTCTTCCTCGGGGACGTCCGCTTTCTGTTCTTCTTTTGCAGGCGCTAGAAACACGTATTTTATTAGGCATTAAATGTCATATATTTTCGAGAAATTATGTTGTGTTACCAAGATATTTTATTTATTATTAGTAAATTACATCAAAAGTTAAATGCCTACGACTGTACTTATATAAGACACTTAATAATATTTTATTATTATATTAAAATGTTATAAAAACTTAATAATAGATACACATAATAGCGTTTACAAAATGTTTATAATAGGGGTTACTAAAAAGTTACAAGGGCCATGAACCTGGGTGTGTAGCAAAAGCAATGTCTACTCACAAGTACCTACCTGTGATGACTCCCTTTACTACCATCCATAAAATCCAAACTGTTTCGCATAATTTTGAGTGTTATCCTTAAAGAAACTATCCAAATTAACGTAAGCGTCGGGGAAGATCTTGCCGTACGACTTGGCGACGACTAATTTAGTTGGCTTAGCAACTACTTTGCTTTGTTGAGCGACTAATTTAGTTGGCTTAAAAACTACTTTAGCCGGTTGAGCGACTTGTTTAGTTGGCTTAAGCACTACTTTAGCCGGTTGAGCGACTGATTTGGTTGGCTTAGCAACTAATTTGGCTTGCTTTGGCGCATAAGGATTGTATCTAAACTGATTGAAAGCGGATCGGACTGGTTGGAACCGGAATTCGAAGGGTTTGTCTACGATGATCTGTTGTGGTTTCGATAGCAGTGATGGGTCTAATGTGAGCGGTTCTGGCGTGGTTGTTGTGAGAACGTGGGATTCGGTGGCTTCATGGAGGTGCAAGGGTTGTTCGCTGGTCACTTGAATAGGGTCCTGGACGGAGCTGGCCCACTCTGAAATACGAAAGATCTCGCTTAACGAACCTTCTTGATTCGTTGACGAGCCATGAAACAAAGCCATAGATTAAGCGGTTGTTCTGCAAATATAATTCTTCTTTAGCTAAGCCTGAGTACAATTTAAGTTATAAGAAGGACTTTTAATAGAACTGATTAAGATTTTGGAAGCATTTTAGTGAGCAAAGAGTTACATTGAGTTATAAAAAGCTGCTAAGGATAGGTGCCACTTACTTACATACTGTAATTTTATTAATATAAATCTGCCATCTGATCGCATAAGATTCGAAAGACTTAAATCTGTTACATAAATCATAATATAACATCTTAGATCCCCACAGATCTCAAGCTTGCATAATATTTTAAAATATACAAATAATGTATTTTTTGTTTTAACGTTAAAGATATTCAGTTAGTTAGTATAGTTTTATTTCAGTAGGTGTACAACTAGCAAGTCACACTTAGAAATAGTATCAAGAGGTATTTTGTTTTTTGAGTATATTCAAATATACGTCATAGGTAAGTCAAAAAGTCAAAGTTTACATGGCCAGCTGTCGCAAAAACTTTAAAATATTTTATAAGTGATTATAACTGTGTAAGAAGCCAGGGTGAATGTTAGTCAAGTCAAGTAGTGATATTAAGTGAGATGTCAAGTAGAAGTCAGAAGTCATAGTCAGATAGTCACAAGTCATAGTAAGACAATATTGAAAAAACAGATGAAACAAAACAATATTTTATTTTATTCACACTTTCTGTCGACACTCTATGGCTTTGAGACATCGCACTTAATTGTTCTATGTTAGTATCTAAAGGAAATGGAGCTGCGCAACATGCAACGCAACAAATTTTGTAAACCGCAACATGTTGCAGTAACTACGGTCTGTAGATGTTCTTCGTCGCTTTGTTGCGTTACAAGTTACAGGTTCGATTGTATTTAGCATTACCTCTAACATTTTTGCAGTATAACACTACAGTTACACATATACAAAACTGGATCCACGCGAGACCGCTACAGTATAAATATGCTGTTATTTTATAAAAAAAAGTAAAAAAGTGTAAAAACATAACAAATATCACACACTCGATGTTGATCTCCTAACTATGAAAACATTGTTTATTTACAATATAGTTAAGTAGAACTTATCTACTTTTCAGTTAAGATTAGAATAGGATATGCAAGTGAAATAAATATTTTAATACTAAAGTATCCTAAACTAATATTAACTTATAACTTTTGTTCTGGGATTCTAGAAATGTTTTATTTGTTGACATTATTCTTTTGATAACCTAAAAAAGTAGGCAATGAGGTTTGAAAATCAGTATCATAAAAGGAGGACATGAAAAAATAATCTATGAGCTGACTTAAAGTTTAAATGCACCTAAAAGCGATATAATTTTGAATAAATGGAGGGAATTCAATGTACATCTAGAAAAATACCAGTGGGCATAACTCCACCGTTGAAGAACTAAAAACAAAAAGAAGAAAGTCAGTAAATAACATAATAAAATCAACAAACCAAAAAATCCCGAATCCCAGAACTTAGACCTAAAACCTTAAGTTACTAGTGATGGTAGTCCGACTGGAGCGTGTAATACTCCTGGCTCTCCTGCTGAGGAGCCTGCTGCGTGTACTCTTCGGGGGCAGTACCTTCTCCGGAGGCGTCGTGGTGCTGGCCGCCCAGACCTGCAGCCGCCGCCTTCGCTGCTGCCGCTGCAGCGTTAGCCTGGGCCTGTTGAGCCGCCGCCTGGGAAATGATAAGAAAATTGTGTTGAAACTTGATGCATGGTATGCAAGCACGAGTTTATTTATCTGTGCTTGGCAGTAAGCTGATCTGGCAGTCCGTTTGGTCCAGTCGTAAGACACAATACCTACGTATAGTTTAGTTGTATATCGTTTTTTAAGTCACGTCTCGTGACTTTGTTCCTAAAAAAATCTTTCTTTCGGTCATTCATTTTAATTCATTAGTGATGTCAAAAATCCACAAGGCAAAACCACGTCTTTCTATGCGTAATAAAGGTACCATTTACATACAAAAATTTTAGGCCTATTTGTATCAGAAAATTATAAGGATTATATACGAAAGAATCTTTTTTTAATTAAGTATGAATTATTTAAAGGACAAGTGAAGGAAAGAAAGATGTTTGAAGTGAGATCGAGATGTTTATTAAACAATAATTAAAAAACAAATAAGTTAATGCTCCTCCACCACATGCACTCAGTAGACCATGGAAATGGTTATGTCCTCAATAATGTAAACCTTTGCGTCCCTCTGAGCTTCCTGTTTTGGAAAACGACTCTTATTAATTTATCTCAAATTTTTTATTAAATATCCCTGATTACAGTACTGTTTCGATGGCAAACAAGTATCTTACAATACTACGGTGGACCTACCGTATCGCTATCTTCACACACATTAAAGGAATCATTATTTATAATATTTTAAGCCTGGACTGTCCCACTGCAGGGCAAAAGCCTCCCTTTCCTCTTTCCACACGTTCCTGTTGACCGCTATTGGTATCCAAAACCAATAATATCTGAGTTCATAAATACGTTTCTTAGGAAGGTAAGTTTTAATAAACCTTTCAATTGTACATAACGTTTTTCATTCTTAAAGCGGTTTAAGGACCTTAGCAAGTCATTTCTTCTTTCTTGGTTTTTCCAACTTATTTCCTCCATAGTTGTTACTTTTTACTTGTCCATGCTTTACCTACTTGACTTTAAGAGTAAGATATAACCAGCAAACTACTATTTTACCATTCTTCATGGAATCCCAATCAAGATCCTTTCCGAACATACCTGAGCCTTCCTTGCCGCCGACTGGGTCGCCTCGAAGTCGATCCTGACGCCGTGCAACTGCTCCTGCAAGGCGTGCAGCCTCTGACGCGCCGCGCCTACCATGGCGGTCTGCGCTCCGAGCTCACCTGCCGCCTGCGATGCTGCCTCGTTCGCGTTCTCCGATGTCGCTTGAGCCGCGTTTAAGGCGGCTTGGATTACGTTCACCTGGAATGATCAATCATCTTGTTTGTACATTGGAATAAAACATTTTAACCGAAGAGACTGACCGGACAGTCTACCTGAGAGCTGGGTACCTGAAAACGCGTTAAGGTTTTGTAACATTTGCGTACACCTTAGTAATCGGTACTGAATATAGTTGTGTTTGTGACGAAGTTAGAGCCCCTTTAAAGTAGAGTTTGTTCAGCGCAAAATTTAAAACCTTAGGCGTATAACACAGTGGTGTTAAATTAGTTACACAGCTCTATCTATTTGTACTCTAAAAGATAAAAAAAGAACATGAAAAAGTCTCTGAAAGTTAAATGTATTACAGGGTGTAGTTTGAAAGTGGCAAAAAAATCCGTTTCTTAAAACTTGCAAAATAATCTTTTAATTAGTAAAATTTCCTACGACAAATCTTATACTATAAAAATTGTTTGCAAATAATACAAACTCTGTGCAACACATGCAAATGATTCTTATGAAATTCTGAGAGCGAAAGTTTCTGGTTCATTGGTTGAGTGCACACTGCACAATCAGTGCACACTGCACAATCACAGTCTCGCGGTGAACATAAGAAAGTAATGGGATCAGACTCAATGTTAAGATCAAATGACGTCAACAACGTAGGTATCTTGTTTCAATACAATTTCTTCTAAGACTAATGAGAGCAGGAAACGTACATTTAAGTTTATCAAAATGTGAAAGCCTACCTAGGTACTTAATAGAAGTATTTAGATATCCGTAATTATTGTAAAACCTTGTCAATTTTATTTAATTTTGGGCCGATTACTAACACGTAAATCAGTTTTAAGTCTCTAGTCGCTATATCTGTCACTTGAAAGTGTAAAACAGATAGACATTTAAGAACGTCTTAAAGTTGAGTTACGTTTCAGTATTTAGGGGCTAGGCTTACAAAAGTATGACTAGAAGCCAGCAATCTCTTGCAACTCATTCAGTAGGTAGGCAATGAAATTGATAACGCTTTAATTTCACAATGAAATAACACACAATCATAAACTGTATCAAAAAGAAACACGATCTTCATTCGTTAATGAGAAAAAAAAAATGATGTAAATCAGAAAAATTTTTTTAGGTTGTTTTGTATTTCTTAATTTGTTTGCCAGTATAGTTGCAAGCTGTAGGTAATCAAATAAACCCTTGGACTTCTAACCTTCCAAGCCAGCTTGTTGATGATAATAGTGATACAATTAAATCACACAATACGTTTAAAGTTCAAACGTTAAATTTTAATTTCGTTAGCATAAACTAAACAAGATCAATGATCCACTTTTTTTTTCATTGTTTTTTCTGATAAGGTTCTTAGGATTCATTTATTTTAAGTTATAAATTATGATAAAGTCTCTCTTTTACTTGCTTTTATATTAGGTAACCAACTCCACAATGTTTTCAAGATGACTAAAAATGACGATTATAAATCCATAATCAATATTACTTCATAATTGGGCACAATATCGTTTATAAAGACATTTGACAATCTATCGAATTGGATAATTATGATTACAATAGTAACGGTTACATAAACCGCAGATATTGCACCAGTTACCACTAACCCTGCGTCTAGACTCGAATTTGTCAATATAAAACTGCTAGGTAAAGCAAGAAAATAAAATAACAAATCGAAAGCAAGTAAATAACAGGGAAAATAAAAAGAATACATTAGAACAAAGCTAGCAATAACCGGTGTCGGTTACCGCGGCAAAAAGTAACCTATGTCCTATCTTAGGATCCAAGCTGACCCCATACCAAGTTTCTTCCAATTCAATTCAGCGCTTTAGCCATGAAAGCGTAACAGACAGACAGACAGAATGACAGAGTTACTTTTGCATTTATAATATTAGTAAAGATAAAAAAGTTACATGTTTTCAAAGCGAAAGAGAAAGGAAATATATTATTTAAAAAAATACTTGCCGAAGGTTATTTATGTATTGAATTACCATCCAGGATATGATTTATGATTCAACAATGCCAATGGCTTAGTTGTGAAGCATAGGTAAAGGAACATATTGATGCTCGTGTCAAACGTATTTTTAGTAAGAGGAGTATAACATTTGTTTTTGTTATTTTAATAACAAAAAAATATTAAACATAACATTTTAAATTAAAACGAATATTTTATCAGAATTGTATCCGACACCTAGAGAAATATTCGATCAGTATTTCAACACACTATTAGGCACGGTAAGCGACAGATCAGCGATTCTTTCTCAATTGTTGCAAGAACTAAGTTTTTCGTACTATTTCATTACGAAACACCATAACACAAAATCTAATCAATTACTTTAGATTGGTAAATAAATTTATATGTTTTTGTGAACAGTTTTCACGTAATATTTAGAAACAGAATCTTACACATTAAAATTTGAATAAAAATGCAATTTAATTGAGATAATAATTAGTTTTGGTATAGGTTTAGATTTATTTGTCTGGTCCGGAACAAAATTTGTTATGCCAACTAGCTATAAATATGAAAAGCATAAGCTCAGTATAAATATTTTTTTATTTTTTTTTTATTTACCTACTTAATAAAAATGATTATAATTAAGTTACATTATCAAATCGCGTTCGCCGAACGTACCTAAACTGCAGAGTGAAACCCCCTTGTCCATACTCTACATTAAGTGTTTAAACATGGCAGAATACCATGAGAGAGGCTTTAAAAATGAAGATTAACAGGATTTATGGTGCAAATACTAAATGGACGAATGTTATTTGCCCTATTTGGCTTCATATTATATAAATAGTTATAGAAATTCTGGACTTAGAAAGAAATCATGCCAACGATATCATATAATAATCGGCTAGGAAACTTAGAAATGAGGTAATGAGGTATGAATCATCAAAATTGGCCTAAGCGTTTGGTCTCTAGAGTGCCTCAAAGGTACAAACATAGGTACCTAGTTATACAGGTAAACAGAATTACCCTTCTCGCGTCGCGCAGTCGGGTAACAACATAAAGCTCTATTTTAAAAGAAGACTAAATATTTGATCTAAATATACTACAATAGAGCTGTAACATTGATGCAATGTAAGCAACGCGTTTTTCAACTAAAATTTATTTTAATTTATTAATTATCCCGACAAATACAGATATGCAAATTAAGCATTATCTTATTGATTACTCTTTACGTGTCTAAAATGATAATTTTTGGTTCCTATTAGGTTATTACGTACCCTATCTATCTATAAGTTACTCCATTTGATGTTATAACATATACACCAAAGCCAAATTAGCGCTATTGTCGCGTCATAGAAAATAGTTCAAACTATTGTCGAAAATAGTTTTAACAGTAAAAGTAACCTTATAAATTTATTTTCGAAGTAAGTGGACCGCGCTGTTGCACAACAATGTAATTACTGACTTTCCGATATCATTCAACTAACTTTTATTACTTATTCTTTTTTCTTAAATTCTTCGTAAAACTCATTTGTAACTATTTGCACAACCCGTTTTTATGTCTCGTTGCGTTTTTTGATATAAAATTGCCTTATCTTTTGCAGCACGTTGCGTTATGTTTGTAAAAAGCTGATTCCAAGTCAGATATTTAAACAGTTCATTGCCAAAATTCACGCGAATTTTATTTAAGAGTGTTTGCACAATTATTACGAACTTGTTTTGGTCTGCTAACGGTGTTTTGTCGCGATCATAAATACAGATGGAACTACCAATAGTATCGATTATAAAACTATGGCTAAATTAGATTAATTACGCATGAAGCGTCGAATTACAATTGAATTTGTACAGATCATTTACAGCTAATTATAAAGTTCCGTAACTGCCTAAAATTAGGCTATTTACCGATACACTTGGTTACAGAGTCAGACCAAACCGTATTTTCAAATTTAACTTTACTAATGGATCGAACTAAAAAAAATAGTATGATTATGTTCGCCTGGATTTAGTTTCAGAAATTGAAAGAAATCCAGCAACGAACCGCTTCAGGCTCTCTTCTCTTCTCTACTCTTATCGTATGATGCTATAAGAAATCAAACACCTACCTGGTGCATGGCTTGCTGGGCGGCTTGCGCGGCAGACTGGGCGGCTCTCTTGGCTTGCTGCAGTTGCATCTCCTCACCCTGCAGACCAACCTTCGCGTCTCTCACTTGCTGCTCCAGTCCTGATAGGATGACCTGCTTTCCAGCAAGCGCGGCTTGAGCTGTCGCACTGGCTTGAGCAGCTGATTGAGCGAGGGTGTTCTTTGCTACATATGCGGCTTGGTAACCAGCAGCGGCTTGGTTGCCCAGTGCGGTCTTCGCTTGGTTGGCGGAACCTACAGCGATGGTTCTAAGCCCTGAGCCTTGACTGAAGCCCTTCTTCGCGCCGTTGCCGCCGCTGGCTGCAGCCTTCACGTCCTGTATGTAAGCGTCGTAATGGCTGGCGGATTCCTGAGGCTCTTGCGCTTGTTGGGGCTGCGCTTGCTGCTGTCCTGAGTGGTCGTAGTCGTATTCGTATTCTGGCACCGGCGCGGCTACAGTGAGGGATAGGCCTGAAAGAAAGGAGGACATTACTCAATATTGTTTAATTTAGTAACAAAGTATTGAACTCAAAAATATTTTTTTTTGGCAATCGAACTAAGTATGATAGCAAGAAACGAAATTATTTGTACTAAAGTAAAATGTTCCTATTAACAGTTTTCAGATACTTCAGGGAGCTGCTGTCTAATAGTACAAAATCTGCATAAATCTGTCAATTAAAAAGTTTAGACAGTTCGCAAAATAACTTTGTCATTTAGAGAGATTTAAAAAAAAATCACTTAAGCCTATTAAATTAAACTCATTTACAATACAACTTTTAAAAAACATATTATTTAATTAATAAGACATGTTAAGTACTGGTTTATGGAAACTGACACTTGCGGAGCAAGGATAACAATTAACAAATAATGCATTGGGAAATGTAGAGTTACTAAAACCCAAAACTGGTTTGAATTCGTACTTTTTACCATTAAAATTACATCACGTATTTATCTGTTACATTCGTAAAGAAACAAAAAAGATGCATTTGCAAATATTTAAAACACTTTCTAAATATTTTACGAATATTTGCGGCAAAGAGGTAAGTAAATATTTTTGGCGATTTGGTAATCTCTCTGGCTCTCTCGGCTTATCTACGCAGCTAGAGTCCAGGCTATTTATGCAGCTAACCTTGATAAGCCTTAAACGCTTGATTACAAAAATATATTATACTTTTATAAGCGATTACTTAATTATATAATTTGTACTACAAGCGGCACAAATACGTAGAACTGCATCTGCTAATATATTTCTTTTCCATTTTTGATCTGTGTAGCTAGTAAATAGTTACATTAAGCTACGCTTATATCCTTTTTTTATGTAACTTATTTATTTATCATCCCATAATAAGTATATAACAGTATAATTATAATCTTTATATTATTTTTAGTTATTTGTTACGCATTAACGCACGCGGAGCCAATATTTGTTATTAAATACAAATATTACAAAGAAAAATTTAAACCTCAGGCAGGACTCGAACCTGCAGCCACTGGGTCAACGCACCAGTCGCTTTAACAGCTAAGCTACAGAGATCACTGACTAAAATTTTAGTTTATTTGCTTCATCAGATAAGAAAAAGATTTACTTCCACTGCCGGATAAAGATCTCTCTGTTTGACACCAAAAATCTTAAGTGATTAGAATTAGGTAGGTACCTATCTAACTTAACATAGATCGAACTACACCTTCAGTTAAACATTATAATTTGTATTCCAATGATGCCATGTAACAGTTTTCCATGACCATCGTGGAAGCATCGTAACAACTTAACCAACGAAGTATTTATCGTGTGCAATGTTTAAGGAAACGTAGTAAGCCGATCTTGCGTGAGGAACCGAACTTACTTCCGAACGCACCCGAATTGTTATTTACATTACGGAGTTATATAAACTCGATACGTGAAATAATTGTATGTAATTATATCTGTGGTTTAGGTAATTAGATACTTTTTATATAGGTTATTATATACTTTTTATATATAGATTGTGCAATGATTACTTTACAAGCATTTTTTGTTGAAAAGTGTGGCTTTCATTAATGAATGTTTCGCCAATATATTTTGAATGTGGTTTTTGGTTGCACATAATTGTTCAAGCAAGCTTTGGAGTCTGATTCTATTGCTCTTTAAATATAAAGCAGTTCTGTGCTAACATAATTTCATAAATCTGACTTTCAGGACCCATTTTTTTTGCTTTGGCGGTCATGGTGCAAAATATATTTTTTTACCAATAAATAATATAAATATATATTGTTGTGTTTGCTCACGATATACGCTGTAAAGATCTAAGGCCGCCTGTATACGTAGTGCTTGACGCAGTCGGTGTAAGTTTATTACTGACTAACTGCTCGGGCAGTTCATGTACAGGGCGGCCTTAGTCAGTGATCAAGGTACGGACTTCGCGAGCTGTCGACCACTCCCGCATATTATCTCTAATTCTCTAATACAGTATACAGTATTACTGGTACCTAATCAAGTACTTTAAACTTACGTAGGTTAAATATTAGAAGTAAAATGGATCATGGAGGTCAGATAGGCATTTGACTGCACGGATAGTTGTTCCAAGTCTGGGTGTTCTTTGTGCATGTGATTTGAATGTTTGTAAAACCCCCCGCGACACAAGGATTAAATTCCTTAGTACGGGAGTCGGTTTTTTTTTTTTTTTAGAATAATAGGCAGTCGCTCCATGTAAAATACAGTATTCAGCTGAATCCGGTAAGACTGGAAGCCGACACCAACATAGCGTGGGAGAAGGCTCGGTAGAAGAAAAAGCTTATTAATTACTAAAATGAATGATCAGCAGAGTACAAGCTTTAGGTATTTACTTCGTAAGTCTTTAATGAACAACAAGCGGAATCGGATGTATCCACATAATTAACACTTTTTATTGTTTGTTAGATTGTTACGTATTACTTTCAATAGTAGGTAAATTTATTCCTAAACGTGCAATCGTATAATGAGTTACAATAATTAAGTTCCTGATCATTATTTACATTCTTCATAAAACTGTTATTTTACACTTTTTTGTTTTAATGAATCATTTATATTACGAAAAGCATTCTAGAGAAATAAAATCTTTGTAATTAAAAACTAAATTAAACAAAAGGTACTGATTATTTTTCAGGTCCTGACTGATTTTATAAAATCTTTTATTTTTTTTACTTATGTGCCTAAGAAGACTTCTGATATATCAAGGTAAGTATTTATTTAGGATATGATTACTTACCCATGCATAATAATACAGCTGTAAAGGTCTTCATTTTCGCAACAGTCGAACTGAAAACACCGAATTTAATTAGCACTATAATAAAAAAAAGGACAATTAACCTAATTTAAAAATATTTAAACCAAAAATTTAAATAATTAAGAACAAATCTAGATAAATCTTTAAACACTATTTTCGCACTAAATTCTTTAAAAGGCGTCAAAAAAACAAAGTCTTTAAATCACTGATTACCTTCCAATACTTTCACAAAAAATAAAATGATTTTGTTTTAGGCAAGGGGGTGAGAAAGGCCCCGCTCTGCGGTCCGTGAGGCAATGTACAGACAGACAAAAATCACTTGTATTTATAGTGATTGCTCTACGGAGCGAAAGACCACTGGCCAAAGGGGAATATTATAGAGCTGTTTGTACGAAAAGAAAATGAATGGCAGTATTGTTTGGTGTTGCGGTTAAGTTACCATGTAGCCATCGAATCGAGATCATCGAAGTATTTTACCTAAGTATATATGTAAATAAATATAATACTCATACCATTATTCTGTATGTATATTGACGTATGTAAAGTTCTGGAAAAACAGTTAAGAAATTTCTGGTTTAATTTTTTGTACAGAGGAATGTCGTTACATTTTCAGTTGAAACGTCTGTATTAATTAGATCATGATAATCTTGAATGACGTATAAGCATACAAAGGTATACGTAATTTAACGAGTATAATTTTATTATTATTAATTTATTATACATGGTTAAAATTTTATTACTTTTTTCGAACAGAAAAATCTTGTAACTTATAACCTGAATAAGTAGGTACATAATAAAAGGCTTAAGTTTTTGTGTTTGTATAAATTGTTTGTGGTGTATAAGTGTTATATAAATAAATAATTAATAAAAGGCTAATTAGAAGTTTTCACTAAGGTTTCATTGTTCCTTATTTACGCATTGATAAACATCCTCAACATCCTCAATCATTTAACAGACCACTATGGCGTAATATCTACGTAAATAATATTTTTAATTGAAAACAGATCAGCTTTTATGCTATACGGAACTTAGGAGTTTATTGATAGTGTTATTAAAAAAAAAATAAAGAAGGTTTTATCATCTCCTAGATTATCTGTTACAGTTTCGCACTCAGTTTCAGGGTGCAGAGTGGAGAAAAATTATATCATTGTGCACTAACAGTGCGCGGGTAAAGCCCGTCACCATGTCATAATGTTTGACAATTGCATGCACTGGCGTGTGGCTTCGCTTGTTATTCCTATTCAATTAACGGTTGCAATTATTACAGAATATTACTGACTTATGAAATTAATAACGTAACAATTAAATTGCTGAAAATACTAACTAATCAGAGACAAATAGACAGGACTTGCAGAGTAGAGAATACTTTCAGCTGTGGATTCTAAGCGGAAAAAGGTTAAAAAAAATAATGTGTTCCTGACTGTCCTAGCTGCCTCAATAGTGACGGATAATCTGAGAAGTCAGGACATAATATTGAAATAAAGTTATCGTCTCTCCAATCTCATACCTTCGGTTTTTTTGAAAAGGCTCTTTAATTTAAGGTTCTATGAAAAAACTAATTACATTACTTGTAAAGGTATTAATAAAGGTTTTATAATGTTTTTACCTTTAATTGTCTTTTAGACACCGAAGAACGTACAACGTGTTACCGAACGAAGAAGCGTGTTAAGAAAAAAAAATCTATCCAAAAGTAGGCTGGAGTACATTTCGTATAACTTATACCAGATGTAGTACTCTTGCCTATTTCTGGATAGTTTTTTTTTTTTTAATTTTGTAAACTGACTTATAATATTAATTAAATATTTCCAATTATTCGCATAAATATTCGACACCAAAAATCATAACCGCTTGTAGTGTGGTGAGATGTTTGTTATGAAATTTAAACATTAACCCTTTTGGATACATACATAATATTTCGGTAACACCATATAAGTATATACCTTCTATTATATTATTGCAACCTGAGAAGACTGGAGAAGGAAAGGACTTAAGACCTACAGCTATAGACATGAGATTGTATAGTCGAACTTAATTACGTCAGTAGTGACATTGAATTCCAAAAATCAACTTACTCTTTTGAAACATGCGCTTTCGATGTTCAAGTATTACGACTAAATTGAGAGCGACCACTGTTACCATCGTTCTTGCTAAGAAAGAGAATTAAAATATTGAAAACTTAAATATCTTGCTTTATCTGGAACTCGGGTTTAAACTAAAAGTGTTCATTTTAGTCAAAGGTATTCTTTTATTCTTTTGTTTTGTAGAAGTAGGTGATGAACTCTGGTACTTAATGTAAGAGTTAACTTTTGTTGTAGGTACATACCAGCTCTACCACATTTGCAAACTAAGTTAAATTGTATTGGCCTCTATAAGTATTAAAGCATATTTTTAGACGATTAATGAATGATGAATTGGTTTAAATTAATAAAATTTGGAGCGTTTTTAGATAGTATTCCTTGGTCAAAGATCGTCATTTTTGTCAATGTTTACACCTCGTCATTGTTGAATGTTCGTAGCCACTCTTGAATCCCTATTTCACAATAGTATTTATAGTATAGTAACTATTTATAAGCGTAACGTTTAATGTTATTATATGGTTACCTATTTACTCACATTGTAGAGTCAAAGACGTTATCTCAATAATCTGAGTAGATACCAATTTAGGTACTCTTACATACCTAACCCGATATCGATTGAACTATATTTTCAGTACATAGGTAACGGAATATCTAGGTACAAGTTGTAATTAGGAGTTAAAACTTCAAACAGACCAAAAAACTACGCCCAAAAAGACTAGATTAAGTAAGAGCTAGTTTTGCGCGTTAATCAAAGCTACGTTAATTAGGATATCAAAGCTGTCTTTTTTTACAAGTCTCGTCTCAAATCGCGATGGTTTAATGGGTTTTTGCACCATTGATTGCCCATGACGAGAATCTCTTTTTTTTTTCTTTTTACGACAATCTGTCTGTTTTGCCAAATGGACCGTAGCAATCAACTTGGTATAAATTTCATATTTTATTATGACTTTGGTTAAAACCTATTAGATATAGAGTAGTTTGATGAATCTGAGATTCTAGCTATTATACCTAACTATTGAAAATACTAAATCTGGTCTGGTTTATTAAGACTACTACTAAGTAGGTACTCCTCGGCTCCAGCAAAATCAAAACAGAAAGAAATTTTTAGGGGAAGCATCACTTTTTTATTATGTTTACTATCACTTTTTTAATTTTTTGACATGTTAGCAACTTATATTTTATCAGGTCCATAAAAAACACTAACTTTCATACTAAAACTAAAAATCGGCTGTCCAAGAAATATTTGTCCCTTGCGGGCACCGAACTACAATAGGTACCTAACACAGAAGTTAAACCGCCGGCGCCGTACCAATGGATTTGATGAAACCAATTGATTAATGTTTTTAATTTTTACCGTCTTTAAACCTAGATCAATAGCAATACTAACAGTTCGCAGTCAATTACACATACATAACAATCGTTAAAGCTTGATGTTTTTACGCAGTCCGTTGCGTGTTACCTAGCGATCAGTAACAATATGTTTTTTTCTACCAGTAAGTACTTAAAACGTGATGTATTAATTTTCATGTCAGGAATCATTACTGTTTGTTTGATTACGTTAGCTTGAAATAAAAGGAATTATGCTTTAAAGCCTACATTAAACGTTGACTTACTTTTAGATGGAAAATTTATCATATGATATGTACATTATTTCATCCCTAGACCAAGCAAGTATTGCAAAAGAGAATTTGGGTAAAATATGTTTTAGTCAATCCGTAGTGTCCACAGCAAAAAAAAATAAAACACAGAACTAAAGCTTTGACACGCTGTTTTTTTTTCTCGTTTATTTAAGCAAAAGAAGTAAGTTGGTTCACAAGAACAATTAAATGATAAGATTCTTAGATATTTTGTTTAAAGAACCTTCAACCTCCAAATTACAATACTCCTTAGATATTGATACTCTGTTATTTAATACAGTAGATAATAGATACTAACGACTGTCCTTTGATAACATTAAGTTCTTGCACCGAAGGTCTTAAATCCCATGATTACTTTCAGATTGGTTCAAGATAAATAGACTTAATAAGTTGGTACCTAAACTATTTTATCAATCTAATTTGGTTTTTCTGGTCATAAGGCCCTGCTACTTTTACCTAAGATGCTCTACCTACTACCTTAAAAACTATATAAGTCTTTTTTTTTAAAGATTTCAGCAGCCAAGCCTTTTACACTTTACCCAAAACAAGCCTCAGTTATGAATGTAGTAACAGTTCAGTTAATCAGTTAATAATGTAGGAACTCTACAATAATATAAATGTAATGTCTACTACTTAAAGTGTTAACAAAAGCAAGATTTTTACTTTATAATCATACCAGCCTATAAAAGTCCCACTGTTGGGCACAGGCCTCTTCTCATGTGGAGAAGGAACGAGCATTGATCAATCACCACGCTTGCTCATTGCGGGTTGGCGATTTTAGATTCAAATTTTTATAACCCAGGTTTTTTTACGATGCTTTCCTTCACCGATTGTCAATGATGTCTTAGATAATTGAGAAAGTACATTGAAAAATTTATTTGAAAAAGTCACATTGGTACTTGCCTTTCATGGGTTCGAACCTGCAACCTTGTGCCCCCATGTTACCATCTAATACTGTATGATGACGATTGTGTAAGCTTTGCATGCACAAAACAGTAGATATTAATCATCCTTATTTACGCGTCAAACTGACTGATGGGCTCGCAAATTATTTGATTATGTTATGATAATTAGAACCCACGTAATATTGTTTAGCTACTTCCTTTATATCAAACTGTTATAATAGGTATCGGCAAACATCTGTAACGGTCTGAATTCCTTATCTACTATATATATAATATTATAAATGAGAAAGTAACTCTGTCTGTATGCCTTTCTGTCTGTCTGTCGCGCTATCACGCCAAAACTTCTGAACGAAATTCGGTATATAAACAGCTGGACCCATGTTGATCAAACTTTTTATCGGGTTAGCTTGGACCCCAAAAAAGGACATAGGCTATTTTTTGCCTCGATAACCGACATCCACGCGGGCGGAGCCCCGGGAAACAGCTAGTCTAAAATATATAAACCGTGTAGACGCTTACCTTGGATGCGGAAGGTAAGGAACCGGGTGTTATGATTATGACACTACTTAGGAGTGGAATAAGATCAGCAGTGGATCCACATGGCCGAGTTGATAGAGACTCTAAGTGGTAGGTGGTGTTAGGAGATGGTTTTCTATAGGAATTAGGAAATCATCGATCTTTGGGTACTACTTGATATAGGTACTTAATTTCCTACTTGTTAAATTACCTACCTATCTATGTCAAATTCCTAGCAATCTAAGGCGGGAGTACCTAATATTAGCTATCACCGATAAGAAAACTCAGACTTAGTTTGATTTGCTGAGGAAATCAAAGAAAGAAATTAGGTACCTAATTCTTTGCCAAATTTAGGAATGGTTTTCTTTTCATGACCCAAAAAAAAAAGATGAAAAATTTTTTGTTTATTTAGACAATTGTGAAGACGTTTATAATCGTTTTATATAACACCAGGATATAAAACCAATTTTTCAGATTTTCTCCACGAGCTGAACAATTGTATTATTTTTATTATCACGACGCCGGCGACACAAAAGGATGCTTTCAAAATAATATCTTTCGTTTCACAGTTGATTTAGGTATCATTGTAATCGTTCACGGATAAGTCGGGAGACGTGACAATCAAATAGAGAAATTCTGAAGGCTTTCAAGGGAACCTTTTCAGTTGATTTCAGTTCAAGATGCAGAAATTAAAACTTTAAACGATAAGATTACTTGTTGTAAAATCTTAGCAGTCTTGTTATCTTGACTGGCAAAGTAGGCTGTATCTTAGGGGATTTAGGGTCACCATGCTGACGACTGCGCGATGGGTTGCGGATTCGAACCCGCATGAGAGAATCATTTGTGTGTACCACAATTATATGCTTTAAGTCTAGGTTTTCCTTAAACATGTGTATTTGATTTAGATATTTGTCAATCCCATGAATTGTTTCTCAAGGCGTTATATTGAAGTACAAGCTGTTTCCCGCGGCTCCGCCCGCGTGGGTGTCGGTTATCGCGACAAAAAGTAGCCTATGTCCTTTCTTGGGGTCCAAGCTAACCCGATAAAAAGTTTCATCAACATGGGTCCAGCTGTTTAGCTGTGAAAGCGTAACAGACAGCCAGATGGAGCTACTTTCGTATTTATAATATTAATATGAATAGAAAGGTCTGTAAGATACCAAAAAGTTTGATTTATAAAACATAAAATAATTTAAAGTATATATTTTGGCGCAGGTTTGCTATTTATATTGCACTACCTTGTAACTTGCTACTCTTAATTAAATACTTGTTAACAAAAGACCAGTCTGCTTGGAAATCTGAATCAGTTGCAAAATGCTTTTAAGATAAACAATAAAATTGCGTTTATAAATCACTTTTTGTTCAATGTCACGCTATCACTTGTCAAAATGTTTTATTAAGAAATGTGATATGGAATATTTTGGGTGAATATTTATTGTAAATAAGTTAACGGCGCTTTTCAAAGCTTACAATCGCATTTTTGACGGTTTAAAGTTACCCAATTTTTAAATAATATGTTATCGAGTAATTTATTAGAATCTTATATTAGACTAGCTGTCCCCCGCGACTTTGTTCGCGTGTTTTAGTTTCAACGGTTTTTCATTTTTGCAACATTTTTCATTTATGCTCCGCTCCTATTGGTCGTAGCGTGATGTTATATAGCCTATAGCCTTCCTCAATAAACGGACTATCCAACACAAAAAGAATTATTCAATTCGAATCAGTAGTTCCTGAGATTAGCGCGTTCAAACAAACAAATAAACAAACAAACAAACAAACAAACAAACAAACTCTTCAGCTTTATAATATTAGTATAGATAATTATAAGGGAAAAAAACGTTTTTTTTTTATTTCAAGTACCTAAGCCTAAGCGAGCAAAACAAACGAAAAGTCAATGACTCAAGTGGCGCAGTTCCAAAATGACGTTCCTATGGAGAAGGACAGGAAAGAAACTCCATGGTTATCTACTCTTTTAAAAAAGTAATGTACCTTCAGTCATATAGATCTACCTAGAACTACGACTAATCTCAAACATTGGTCACAAACAACAAGTGATCAACCCAAATGCCTACTGATCAACTGAATTAATAACTGAAGGTTTATCGAACCTAATTTTTTATGCCGACTAAAAAAAGTTTTGTGCAAAAAAATCTATTTAAATCTTGTCACAATTTACGGTCAACAGTAAACTAAAATGAACCTGTCATTAAGAATACAGTTTTTGTCTCAAAATGTAAAGCGAGGCGAAAGTACGCACGTGAGACCTTGACCCAACAAATATGCGTTTTGTTACGTAGCTTGCAAATATCGATCAATGTAATTATAATTTTATTGTTGTTCTGTTTGCGGTTTCATTAAATTTATTTATGTTGTGTGCGTCATTATCAAAGGTGAGAAATGAAAATTGGTATTTTAGGTTAGTTGTGTCAAACTAAATTTGACTACATAGTAAATCGCTCATTTAAAGAGAGGCGATGAAAGTGTGGATTTTAGCGCTATTATTTCCAACAAACTGTTGCATAGTTTTGCGTTTATATGTATTTGTCATTCCTAATAAAAGGGCGAAATGCTACCTACCTATTCTATATGTACAAATTTACAGGTTTTAGATAATTATATCTACAACTAAATAAATCATCAAATAAAGAAACATAACGAGGCTTCTGTAATCTTGAAAGAAAGACTTCAAGCCACGCTGTGTTTGTCTGTATATGGTTAGGTAGGTAGAAAACTTACTGAAAAATAATAATAAGTATCTACCATGATCTCAATAACCTGTGTCTGGCAGAAAACAACAAATATTGAAACTATATATTTTTTTAGAACACGCTTCGCTTTCTGAACCGAGGTGAAACCCGAAAAAACTGAACAGACGACGGAAACTACGAAAACTATGAATACTTACATATTTAACAAAAATTATAATATATTATAAAACCTATTTAATAAAATCTCAGTAACACATAATTATAAATATAAGTAATATTGTTCTCTTTGTGCGGACATAGGGCAAGTAGTTTACCTGATACACAGTAAGTCTTAGTAGAAACCGCTGCCCATAGACATCTACCACGCTTACTACCACTGTGCGCGACGTGCTGCGGGTTCGATCCCCGCATGGGACAAGCATTATCTAATTGTCTGATCCACAAATGCTTGTTCTAAGCCTGGGTGAACTTTGTGCATGTGATTTGAATGTTTGTGAAACCCTCTGCGACACACGGATCATAATTTATTAGTGCAAGACTTGTTAAAAAAATATATACCTAACATAATAAACATGATAACTTCAATGGCCTGACAATAGACAATGAAATTTAATGGATAAATTAAAGAAATTCACCGCTTACTCTAAATAAGTACGTTTATAAGCTTTAATTTAACTTTTAATGTTGAGATATGTATGTAAGAAGGTAATGTATGTACAAATCGTGCAAGCTAAATTTGAACTTCTTCTAGACATCCGATTGAGATGAAATTTGCATACCTATTCGTACAAGTTTAGTGACTATAAAATATTATCGTACGTCGAGCTGGCCTGATGAAGGTGCCAGAAGGTAGCCACAGGAACTCTGTAACGAAACGGTGCAAACCCGTCGTGTTTGGGCTTGTTTGTTTGTCTTCCCTAATCATTTGAGCCTAGCTTATTTAAAAGCTTTGTCTTGTCATTATGAGTTACCTAGGTACATACGATGTGGCAGTAGACCATTTGTTCCTATTTTTGGCGTTTGTGGATTATGTACCTACACACTGGTCTTCGGAACACCAAAACTAGAGAAACTAAGTTTAAGGTATAAAGGTAAGCACCTATTAAAACAATCTTAAATGATTAACAAAATGAATATTGAAAATTGAAAAGATCCCAAAATTTTATTGAAATTTTATTACTTTTGCTCTACATTTTCTTTACCTTTTAATTAACTGCAATGGACTTCCAACTTATTAGTTACAAAAGTAACCATAACAGATTTAAACTATTTTCACTACCTACTAGGCATTACTTTTTAGGAAATAGCCAAGTAGCAGATAATAGGGTAGCCGTAAATACCAAATATTATCACTTATTACCAAACCGATCGCAAATTTCTTTAGTCTTACTCCAATTCAATTAAATTAACCAATACAACCAATTCAATTAAATAAAGCAATTGAAACAGCAACACCTGTGGGCTGCCCATCTTACCTCAATCTGTGACCCTACTGGGGATCACGCGCATGAACTTGCGGAACATTCGTTTCATAAACAAATTGACCAAGATACTGTCGCGTGATCGCAACCACCGTGACAAACCATTGCTAAACAATACAACAAAAATATACACTCAAATACCACTCTATACCAAAGCAATAACGGCGAATTTACAATGGAAAAGCAATCGTAAAATTGTAAGGAATATTAAACGTGCTTAAAAATATAGTTTGATTATTTTGCACGATTCTGAAAGTCGGTTTGTTTTAAATTTTCGTGTTATATTGTATTGTATTGAGAGAGTTTTGTTTGAATTGATTTTCCTGCTTTACCTATTGTATCATCTATTTGATTATTTAGGTAATGGACTTAACACAAAATATGGGCCACTTTTAGCCAATTCATTATTCTATGCTTTTGCAAGGTACAAAAAAATAATTCACTAATGAGGCTTGCGTTTATAATAATAATCGATTAACAAACAGTTGTCGGCGATAGCATTATCTAGTATTGCTCGTAGCTTAAAAAAATAAGGGTAAATACCACAGAACAGATAAATACAGTAAATACCTAACAGAAATAAATATTTCAAGTACCTACGAATGATTTGAAAACTCTCCAATAGAATCCAACAGAATATAAATTCCAAACTGACCAAGAATTTAAGCAGCCCGGGTTTGACCAATAGTTTTCTTTCATTTACCTACTCTATTTCAAACGAATAGTAGATAGGCATTTAGTCTTAAATAAACCTATAGGACATCTAATCCTTTCACTTTTCGTTACGAAACTACGAAAAAAGCATTAATAAAATGCAGACTCTTCCAATTGACTATTGAAAACATTTAACTCTAAAATAAAGTTTTTTTTTATATTTTCATTGCGTTATAAAAACTGTCGGGTATATCTAATGGTTATTTTCAGAATCGATAAATCAGTGTTATCTAACGCAATGGATGAACGCATCTATGCACGGCCATTATAAAAGGCGGAAAAACATTTTTAAATTATGACAGATTATTTGGCGGGAAACGATATTTTTTTTCTCAACTAGCCAGAGACAGTTTTATTTTAGGTCAACTATTATATGGGTCAACTCGATCAAAATAAATATCTTCTATAATAACTTTTTTTTTCGGGCATACTTATCTGTACAGCTCTCGATGTCGCTGAAATCATAATGGTTTAATTAAAATGTTAGGTATATACTTATTACCTACTTATAATAAAGTCAATACCAAGAATCTGTCCGTGATGCAATGTCATCTTATCAAGTCGCTGGTGTAATGGCTTCACTGCACCTGCAGTTAACTAACTCGGTAATAAAAAAATAAAAAGTACGCATCGGTAATATTTCGTGCAAGACTCAGTAGATAATCAGTGTTCTAGTTTAAATCTAGTCAGTTGAAAAGTCTAGACTATAGCCTATTACTGTTCCGTCAGTACACTCTTTTTACAAAAATTATAATTAAATAACAAACAAGCAGTGTTGAATAAAGGGAAGGATATTAATTATTACATAATTAAAATAATTATGGTAGATACAAAATCGAAATTTATTACAAAAAAAAACTTAGAAATTCTTTGTCTAATACAGTAAAAAGTCAAACAAAATTGTAATCAATATTGGTTTCATCTTCCAATCGCGAACTGCAACAGATCACTCAGCATATCTATAGGTTAACAGTTTAACACACAATCAAGTGTTTTATACAATAAGTAACATTAAAAATAACAATTAGAAGCCATTAAACATAGACAAGAATAGGTACGTTGGTAAAAGCAGAACCCAGAAAAAAAGGGCATGGGCATACAAAATTTACAATTTATTACTATTTTTAAAATTGAAGGACTTTTATTTATATCGTTACCTAGGCAACAACATTTTTACTGTCTAAAAAATATATAACCCAGACAACCAGTCTGCTTCCCTTCATTAGGTACTATGTATAGATTGCGTATATATCGTTCCTTTTCCTTGAGCTATGAGTAACAAGTTTAAAAAACCAGTGTTAAAACTATATTAAATACAAAAGCCAACAATAAAACAGCTGTAAACAGACAATACCTAGACTTATGACTAAAGTATACATACATTTATATTAGGTAGGTATACGATATAGTATAATGGTTTAGATTTAGACAATGAATAATTGCACTGAAGTGCATAAGACACATCGATCTACGATGACATTACACGACATTTATAATTAGTTTAGAATATGAAACTTCCACTTACTCAAACGCAACTTAACTTTAAGGTATTTTGAAAACTCTGTCGCTATATTTTACCTTAAAATGATAGAGACAGCATTAGATTTAAGGCATCTCAAAATTAAGTAACTAAGTTAGTTCAAATATGATATTCGAATCTAATTTACTGAAAAAAATGTAAGTTGTAAACTTACATTTTCAATATCAGTAAATTGACAAATAATTTCAGAATAATTAATGTATTTGAAGTATAAAGATAGGTATGGTCACAACTGCACGTTCATATTTCGACGGTCCTTCTTTGACATAGATCCTAACTAACAATCGCCAATGCTCTAATAAATTGTTGAGGTTTTCAAGACAGACCAGGCAGACAAACAGACCAACAGGGAAACAGTCGCCCCGTCTTGACACTAGAAAATATAACATCATAATATAAAAATAGGATATACTTACAATGTCAAAATAACCATTAATTCTCACTTTAAGAATTATAGAATTTGAAATAGGCGCCGTCTTCTCCACCTTTTATTACAGATTTTGACGTCAAAATGTCGTCAGCGTCAATGTCAACGGGAACAATAACACTTATGCAGCACGGCATTTGACGTCATATTAGGTTCGACAAACGGCGTTGCTTTTTAATAGTTCTTAAATCCCGCGAATTTTTTGCATCTATTTTATTTTTATGTATTTTATTAAATTATTAAAATAAAAAAAACTAATAATTACGATATGAACTAGAATTGAGATGTAGACGGTGATTTGTGCAAATTCCTTATTGTAGTAGGTCTTGATTTAAAATCGCAAAAATGTCCATGGTGGTCTATGATCACAAACATAACTATTAATTTACAATACTGGCCTTGAACTTTAATTTGAAAATTATTCGATACGATATAATAACACTTTCCTAAAGCAACTGACAAACATATTATTCAGAACATATTTGTTTTTAGCCTAAATTGTCCTACTGCTGGGCAAAGGCCTTTACCAAGTCCTTCCATAGTTCCCTATTTCGCGCTACCTCAAACCAACCTTCGCAGTGTACATACAAAGATGAAAACTTAAAACATTTTGGAACAATGTTTATTGAGCTTGTAAATGATGATTGCTGTATGACTTACTAAAAATGTATTCTATAATGTTGCTAGATTAGGCACTGACGTCATTTTTGTAGTACAATTACGATCATTCACTAACTGAATAAACAAATTATGTCTTTTAAATAGATAGGGTTGATATTAGAAGATAGCCTATGGATATATCTCGCTTGTACTAAACTAAGGACCAGGTTCAAAATTTTAAAGTACCCATATAAATGAACATTATTGTCTTTAATGTTTTTTTGTATCAGGCAACACTCACGAAAGAATTGCCAATTACTAGTTAGGACAAAAACCATATAATTATTTTTCCTCCTGATTTAAAATAAAGATTCAGAAGTTTCTGAAATATAACCTATCAAATAAAACGAAATAAGGTAAAACTAAAGGAAAGTCAAAATTTTACATGAGCAGGAAAGTTAATCAGGAAAATTTAAACAAAACTAATAATTATAATTTAATTGTTTTACCATACACATTTAATTATTATAGTAATTTTAATTATATTATTCCAGTATTTTCATAATTCGATGAGACAATTAGGTTAAGTACTCATTAATTTAATTCATTATTATAATTCTAAAGTATTTATAACTAATTAAATTCATTTTTTCGTACACAATGTGTATACTCTACCATTTTGTATATCATGTATGGGGGAAGAGTAGCAATAGACAACGTTGAAAGCAGTCTTTGAAATCAAACTTATTTATTATCACTTTATATTTGTTTATAATAGTCATAAAGTTCAGTAAAGTAATTTGTTATGTCATAAATCAAATGTATTTATCATTACTTGTTAACCAAACGTCTGAAGAGAGTCATGTTTTATAACACAATCGTAACAAATCTTGTTTTCTGTTCTAGTAGTAAATATTAAATAACTAATAATTAAATCAAGTTAAAGTTAGCAACAAATGATAAGCAGCTCAAGTTACGTATTTATTTAATCATCATACTTGTATATTGACATCACTGCAGTACCAATACTATATTATAATACTGGCAATTTCATCTTAAGTTAACAAAGTTTGCAAAACCAAATGTGTATGATACCACACAATAAAATACGTTCAAAAACTTACTGATTTCTCTAAAACAACATAGAAAAGTCCAAAAAACACTATTTAGTTACAATTGACGTTTTATGCGTCGCTCGCTATCGGCTTGACTTCATTTAAATGCGATACTTCGTCGTTGGACGATTCTACTATTGACACATTTTGATTTTCACACCCATTTGATATAGAAACGTCTTTCGCTTCATTCAACAGCTTAGATATGACCTTGGTAACATCATTAATGTTTGTAACCTCCGTGACATTATTTGGTAGTTTTGTGACATCATTTGGTATATTTGTGACGTCATTTGGTAAAGGTGTGACGTCACTTGGTACAGTTGTGACGTCACTTGGTAAAGTTGTGACGTCCTCAGCTGTTGTGACTTCTTTGAGTAGTTTGTCTTCGACCGGCGAAGGATTTAATGAGGTTGCACTAGAAGTGGATTCTTTTATGTCTTCAGGTTTAACTTCGTCGACATCTAACTTTTCAGAGTTTTCCTTTGATGTTTCGTCTGATATTTCGTCATTGACGACTTCTAGGTCACAGAGGTTGATGTTGGCGCTGTTGATGGCTTGTATTAGGTTCTCTAGCGTCGCTTCATCGACCTTGTCGGTTGCAGTGTCAGTTGTTCTGTCTTGCACATCTTCTGTCACATCCTTTGCGTTTGATTCGTCACTTTCGGTTTCCTTTGGTGCATCTGCCTTTTCAGCCTCTGCTTTAGCTTTCTCAGCTTTGCTCTTCTTAGATTTTGATTTTTTCTTTTCGACTTTCTCTGGTTTGTCTTGTTTGGCTGCCGCTTCTTCTTTCTGTTGGTTGGTGAGGGTGTTCAGCTGGGTCTGGAGGTGTGCCAGACTCTGGCGGAGCTGGGCGCAGTTGGCGGCCATTGCATCGACCTGTAAAGTCATTTCAATTAAATTTTAATAAATGTATATTTAGTTGATAAGCTTGGTCTTGAAATTATAAACATAGGTTTTTAATCTAGATTAAGATGTGCATGGCATTTTCATAAATGATGATATTTTAGTGAATTGAATGACTTTCTTTTTGCTATTATTCAGTGGGCTAATCAACTGATTTGAATTGACACACACACGAGTGAGCATCTTAGTGCTAAATAAAAGTTTTAATATTACGAACTTACTTAATAATATATAGTTTCACAAATATACAAATTATATACACAAAGACCATTCAGACTTGGAACCACTAATTCTAGGTCAGACTAGTGCCCCATAGTCCCATGTGGACAAGCGAACTGGCAGCATATCGCGTCGCGTTCGGTCGTCATGGCAACTGACACAAGTTGACATGTCAGTTGCTGATGTACAAAGCATACCTTAGCGTTAGAAGCAGGCTGGCTGGCGCGGGCCACGGGTGCCGCGGGCGGCGGGGGAGGAGCGGGCGCGGCGGGCAGCGCGGGCCGCTCGATGTTGTGCTCCTTCAGCGCGCCCAGCAGCACGCCGCGCTCCGCCTGCACCACACACCATACTGTTATAGTACCAACAACTTGCCACCAATAATCACATGCATGAAGAACTGGACGAACAATCAGTTATTCGATGCTACTAGTTTGTGATCTGTATACACAAAGTCATGACGGGCCTGTTGGTCTAATGGTCAGTGACCTTGACTGCTATACCGGAGGTCGTGGGTTCGATTCCCACCCAGGACAAATCTTTGTGTGATGAGCACGATCGTTGTTTCTGTCTGGGTGTAATTTATCTATAATGTGTATGTATTTGGAAATATATAAATATGTTTATCAGTTGTCTGGTTCCCATAATACAGGCTCTGCCTAGTGTGGAATCAGATGGCCGTGTGTGAGCTGTCCCAAGATATTATAATATATTATTATAATGGTCGTACATTTCCACGAAGCCGCTCGACTGTGGCGGCGCCATAATCGGGCGTCGTGTCTATACGCCGCTTCTGTTAAGACGCCATATCTAGGCGTCGTTATGACGTCATTGTCAATGCCAACATGTTTGACGTATTTTGTTTAGTTTAACAAAACTATATCAATCTCGCTCAGACTTTTTCTTTCTTTTTTTCAGGCGCTATTTATTATGGTAATATTCTGTTAGCCACCTGTTTTCTAAACATTAATTGCAATATACTTTACGTTTTACATTCAAACGACTCCATTTTATGTTTCCAAAAAACTTTTAGAGCATGAAGTCCCAGGTCCCAGCCTACCTGTAGTGTCCTACACAGTCCCTGCATATGCGCGAGCTGGCGGGCCGCCGCCGCCGCTCGCTCCTCGCTGGCCTGGCGCTCGCCGCACATGTCCAAGAGGGCCGTCTGAGATGTCTCCCACCTAGTCTTCCACGATAACGATTCTTTTTCCAACTTCTTTATCTTCTTTGACATCTGAAATGGGGACAATATTATGAACTTAGCATATAAAAAGAAAGTGGAATGTTATGAAAGTCGTTTGTCAATGTATCCCGATAAGCTGATTTTTGTATAAAAATTATCGTGAAACATATTAAATATTTAAAAGGCTTCATTCACGTGATATTATCGAAGATGCCCGACTTCTTTCGAACCTGACTGATGAATGATGAACCTTAATGATAAGCTCATGACGCGGCGGTCTCACGCAACGAATTGTAATTCATCGCGTGACAACGGACGATGTGCGTGAGCCGTAAGTAAAGCCCTTTAAATATTATATAGGCTTGATGTTTTAAGTAAAATACTGATATTTATTATCCGTGGAGATCCACCCCAACATAGCTTGGAAAGAAGCTAGACAGAAGGAAAGTGTATGTCGTGTATCTGTCTGACACGGCGATTAATTATATGCCTGAAATGACTAAATTAGCAAATTCGGTCTATAAAACCTCTCAGATATACCAAAACTACTAATATATACCTAAAAAATCATGATTAAATCAGTAAAACCCACTAAAATCGAATGATAAACTACTGATTAACTTAAAAAAAACTAAAAATATTACTAAAATTATTACAAGTATTAAGCGGAAAGGCGGATGGTTTTTTCTCCATATAAACGCTCTTCCCTGTTTTCTCACTGGTTTATGAACTTAGAGCAATGATTTTTGCATTTTTGTTTGTTTTTTTTTTTTTAGACGACTCCCGCACTAATTCAAAAATCCCCTTTCCCGCATTCCATCCCGCATTAATATAAATATAAACTTATTTAATGCTTCTATGTGTTACTTTTTGATGACACATTATATTTAAAAGCACTAGAACAGGTCGGTGTTTTCAGAGACGCAATGGACAAAAGAAGAAAAACATAGGAGTCTATTTTCTTCTTATTCAGTATCTGAAATATCTCTTAAAATTCGTATAATATTAGAGGAGCATATAGGCGAGAGCTGAACCTCGAATTATAACTGAATACTTAGGCTATTCAGTCCGATATGCAGTTGTCCGTGTGACACTTGGAGCGATAGCCCGAACGCCGTGCGACAGCGATAGTTTTTTTCAAAAGTTTCCTTACCGCATTTCTCTTAATAATAATGTCAAAGTACTCACTTTCTCCATCTGTTCCTTGAAGCCACCAAACATCTGATTACTCTTGACCAGAGCATTTTGGAACTCGTCGTATTTATCCGTGTACACAGCTAGTTGACTGCGAAGACCTAGAAAATTAAACGGAAAAATATGACATGATTTCGAATGGCTGGCTTGGAAATCCCCATCAAAATCCAATAAACATACTCTTACTTTACTTGAAACATGACCTCGATTGCGTCAGAAATCGACTATTGCGTCTTATTGGCGATCTGATGTGAAGAGTTGAAATAAAAACTGTGTTAGACCATTTCCAATTTAAAATTTATGAACAAACCCTAAATATATAACTCTGTCTATAAAACTACTGAATCATTAGGTACCAATATAGAAGTAGATATAGTGTAGGAAACCCCTCAGCCCTATGTACCGACCACCTGAACACGGACTTGGGGCGGAAAGTGAAGGAGCTGGTGTTATTGCGCTGGTTGAGAGAGACCTACGTTCAGTAGTAGATTAAGGCAGGGACGGAAGAATAATTATAGTACATAATAAATATATAGTACATAAAGAAGCTTACTCGTCTCAGTGCCCTGCAACTCCTTGATCTTCGCCCTGTACTGCGCGACGGTGACCTTAATCTGCTCCATCTCGGCTAATAGTCTCTCCTTGTCAGCCTGGTGCTCTAAGCTCGCTTTCTGAAGCTTAGCATCTGACAGTTGGGACTCTAAGGCCATTTGCTTTGCCATTTTTTCCACCTAGAAGACAAAGCAAGAAAATAAATTCTTAACTATATATTATGATTATTGGATAGGCTTTTGTAAAACCTGGAGAAGTATATGCATCCATAGTAATGAAGGATATTTTTCATAAATCGGAAATTGAGTAATAACAAAAATCTGTTGAAGTGTTTTAGGGTAATACTATGAGCTGAATATAAAAGAATGTCAATATTTAATAAGACATTTTTTTTCCAGCAACTGTTCTAGTGTAGTTAAATGCTACTTGTATGTCGTATTTATAACATACAAATGAGCAAGCAGCTCATCTTATGGTAGGCGACCATTCAATACAAATACCTGTTTTGCATTTGTTAAGTTTGTTGTGCCTTTCATTGCATGTTTGCATCAAGCGCGCTTTTACTGCGCATTGACTACGAACCTCCACGCTGCTACACCGCACACATAGCACACCCTTGAATGGAAGTTTCTACAACTTAAATACATACCTGCTGTTCCCTCAGCTGGTACTGCTGCACAACTGACTTGAACTTCTCACTCATGCTGATATTATCATCGCGCAGCTTGGCATTCTTCTCGTTGTTCTGTTGCAGCATGGCAGTGATCTCTGATAGAGTGTTCTGGAACTTCGCCTGCGTTTCCTTACGCCGTTCCTCTTCTTCGCGGATTTTGAGGAGAGATTCTTCCTAAAATATGTAAATAATCATTATGATTTTTTTGGGAATAACATTCTGAACTATCAATGTCAATTTTGGAGTTGTATTGAGACAATCAAATCAGAGAGTATGCGAAATACTTGACTAGGTTTAGGCTTAAACAGAGTTCATATTTTTTACTTGATGAATATTTCTGCAACATGGATGCAATACGATGCAATATTTGCTATTATGATTAGGGACAACACAGCTTGGTTCAACTATCTTTAATGTGTATTTGTATTGTTGAAAAATTAATATATTTACTAACCTTAATTGCCTTATTCTGTTTCTGTAGCTCCCTGCAGAGGTTCTCTAGCTTAGATTTAACAAGAATAGTTTTATTAAACTCAAGTTGCAACTGTTCTTTCTCTTTTAACAACAATGCATAACGCTTGTCTGACTGTTTGATGTAAAACTGCATCTTCTTATTGTCATCTGCAGTTTGTACGTATTTCTTGCAAACAAGTGATAGTTTCTCCTCAAGTGTGGGCACAGAGTTCAGTGACTTCATGAACTGTTCTACATTTTTATCATCTTTTTTGACACGGTCCTCCCGTTTCCCTTTTCTTACTTCCAACGGTATTTGTGTTGGAGCTTTTTCCTGGAAAACAATTTTACGATGATGATTTGATTGTTGCAGAGAATGGTGTAAGTTAATTTTAGATCCTGTTGATGTCCGATAATAATAATAACCAGTCTATAAATGTCTTACTGCTGGGCACAGGCCTCTTCTCATATCGAGACAGAAGAAGCATTTATCAATATTAAGAAAAATTTAATTAATCTTTTATACCTGAGAGGCCAAATAATTAAACATAAATCAATATAGTAGATATTTAATGACATTAAGTTTCTAGACAGACAAACTGCATTTCAACTACACTCCAACTCAATTAGAATGCAGAAAAGCAACCCAATCACAGTTAGTGTGCATTTCCAACCAGACTGCACACTGAGAACTAGCTACATGGTTGACATACAGTTAAAATGCAGTTGCTGCACAGTTGGTTTGCAGTTTTATTGCAGTCATATTAACTTTATTTAATGTACAAATTTGCAGTTGAAATACAGTCTGTCTGTCTGGAGACTAATATGTTTCCAGGTAAAGATAAAGATAAAGACAAAGATACATTTATTTGTGTGTACATACATAATTGATGCATATTATTATTGTTTATATATTCATTTAACCAACATGTTCTACCAAAACTGGTGTACAAATAATATAATATAGGTAATTTGTTAATATAGAATAATAACTTATTTGATTTGGAGTATAGGTATACACAGCGGGATGTATCTGCATACTAAACATGGCATACACAAAAACCTACAGTTTGACATTTCAATTTTACATGTTTTTAAGTACAGTCTGTACTACGTCATGTAATGTTAAAAACAAAAAATCTGTGTGGGAAGAATTTTATATCATTGAAAAAAGGAAATATTTTTAAAGCATATGATTGTAATTGAGTTTTGCCATTGAACCCTAAAGCCTCTGAGCTCAAACATGTATTAAATTTCAATATTCTCTTACCATTTTACCAATGCTAAATAATTATTCAAGGAACTCTAAATTACAAGTCGCAGATAGCTAAATATAGAATTCTTAAAATGTAGTAATAGTTTGACCTAAATATAACAATAGATTCCAAAACCACAGGTATGAACCCTTTAAAAATACACAACTCATAAATACTCGAAATTTTACTCTAGCAGATAATATACTGGGAGTACATGTACAACTAGTAACCAAACCAACGTAACTAATGGTAACCAAATATTAATAACTGCATTGATCCAAGCCCAAAATTACAGGTGTTAGCTAATAATTAGACGTAGCCCTGTTGTCGACCATAAAAGCAGAAAGCAAGTGAAACGTGCTTCCGAACAAAAATATCAAAAACATTACGGGATTTGGCAAATAGCCAACTAACTTTTAGGTTAACTATTTCACCTCTTTTATGCATATTTTAATCATTATGCATGCTTACTTAAACTAAGGCAAGACTTTATTATTTATAAACAACGGAAAAAGTAAGCAAATCCGTCTTAAAACTGCGTAATTTACGTGGAAAGAGGTAAATAGTTTACCGACATCCGATAGCGTTCTATTTATAAACCCCTTGGTTTAATTAAAAAAAAAGAAATGGACTTACGGTGTGACTAGATGGCACACTAGTGGTATTGTTTGATAAGGCATTTTCTGTCCTTTCTTTTTGAGTATCTTCCGTAGCAGTATCCATTTTAAAAACAATTTAACTCCTCTGAAAATTTACTAAACAAAACGGAACAAGACGTTTCTACTGGGGTTGTCCTAATAAATAATATTTAAATTTTAGGCAATGTCAACTATTGTCAACCTACTGTCAAATCGATTTTGTTCAGAAAAAAATAATATTATTTTGTCTTTCCACTGAATTTGTTGGTTGACTACTTCTAATTTTTTCTTCTGGTAATAATTTAATTCTGTCATTCTGTGTATTAATATTACCACGTTTAGTAATTATAAACACTTTGTCTAACTTTGCTGTTCCCATCATTTTAACAACTTTTCTTGTTTATTTTAAAACTACAAACAGACACATCTGGGTTAATTATTCATTTATGACGATTTAGGCTCATTCAACAGTGTGATTAATTCATTGTATTAATTTAACCATGTGGCAACACCTCATGCCTTATTGTCCTTAATTTTGAAAGCAGCGTATTCCGATGTTATTAATATTCTTTTAATATTTTCATTGATTCAGTCCTTTGTATATTTTACATAATTTTGTAAAACTTAAGATTTGATAAAATTATAGAAATAAATAAACTACTACAAACGAGAAAACCAGTTTAAACTAGCTATTTTTGGTTAGGGATAAAAGGTTGCAATACTACATCAATTCGTCCTATATTAGCAATATTTTAGAATATTTTAAATTTAAAAAATTACGTACAATTTATTTTATTGTACCTTGTGGAATAATTATATTACTATCTTGATTGTGTATTATAACGAATAAGTTTACGATTTAGAACAAATTCGATTTTAGTTCCTCAAATGAATTCGCATTATTATTTTAAGATTAGCCTATAACTTAAGACCGTGGATGGAAAGCCAACTCGGCTTTCCGCGTATGGCGTATATTATGCTGTGGTGGCGGTTTTTGAACATAACATTGTTAGAAAACCCAAATATTTAGGCCACATCTAGGTGTTGCCTAAATATTTTTTGAATATAAACATTCGAACATGCTACGCTACGCCATACCCCTAATTTATGTTTTTCAATGTTTTGTCTATAAATGGTTTAACGATAGACTTCAGTATAACGATGTTTGACTTATTACGTTTCTAGGAAAAGCTTTTGACAGCAAAATTTGGACTTTGGCAAGCAAGCAAGATTTCTACTACTTTTGCTGGCAATTTTGCTTATTTGTATTGAATTTATAATTTGATAGCCATTATTTTGCTGTCATAGGTATTTATTATGTAATGTAAGATATATCTTACATCAGTTATACCGGATATACATAATATGGCAGGCAGAGTTACGCAAGTGTATCGTTACGTCTGTGGCCGGTCCAGACACATAGTAGGATCTTTAATGATATTATTGCAACACCGTACTGCTCTATCTCGCTCGCACGCATTCCGTCAAAAAGAAGAGAAGCGACCAGTCGGTGAGTAATCTTTCCTCTGATAAAAATTCTCCAAAGAGACCGTTACAACGCATTAGTTACCAAATCAGTCTTTAAAGTTACTTAGTGAAATATTTGAGTGTTTATTTAGTTCGGTAAGTGTCTTTAATTTGGTACTTCTAAATTTTATGGCACCGGCCGCCAGACGTTAGACGCGAGCCGTTATTTTTCAAGATTTTTGTAAAGGTCAATGCGCTTCTATGCCGCAGGACGAGATAATTCCTATCCAAGTCTCTGGGCATGGGCGTGTGGTTTACGCCGCATATTTGCATAGAAATTGCATTTAAAGTCGATTTTATCGGATTATAATTATCACGGTAACGCATGGTGCGATTGAACAAAAGAATCCAATCCACCGTTATATTTTGTTTGCCGCATGAATGGAGTGACCGCACTACATGTACGATAGATTCTTTACTTTTACAGTTAGTTTTTAAATTAAAACATAATGTCGGGTTTCATGTGATGCGTGGTATATTTTTCTTCGCCAGATGCAGCTTATTGTGCCGTTATGGTCTGAATGTTTTACGGTTTCTTACATTTTTCCTTGTCTGGAATGTCGCTCGCATTGCATTCTAAATATAAAACCTATTTGGTTCTCACCTGCGTTGGGTTTTTATATATTTTTTTTGTTAACATTGTGATTATGTTGTGCTGATGTCTATTGGTGATGGGTTCCTAGGGCTGCAAATAGTATAAATCGTTCGGTTATAACTTAAAATTTAGGGATACATAATCATAAGTATGTACCATGCTATCTCAGTTCTTTATGTATCAATAAGTTACCTTACATAATTTTACTAAAAAGTTAAAACACTATTCTTTAAAACAGGCTACAAATAAATATCTAGAAAAACCAGCAATTAATTTTATAAATTGATTTTTTTATCTATTTTCTTCAGACAGCCTAACAATGTCTTTCAAGTCATGATAATAATCTATAATTATATCCCACTACATAATGTATGTTCACTATAGCATGCAAGTCAGTAACTTTTGATAACAGTTATCACAAACATTCATAATGTTATTGACCCCTTTGTCTTGTAATTGGTTCAAAGACCTGACCATACAGTGCCAAATATTAATAAATATAAATATTAGTAAATTCACTCAAGATAAAACCTCCAATATCATTATCTCTTTGTCAATTCATATGGTATTAGATCATTACTATAAAAATAATTTCTTATCTTCCTTAAAACGGTTTATTTCAATAGGGCTTGTATTGCTTGACATGAGGTGAATCAAGTCATTTTAATAATGATTTGACTTGGTAACTTGTGTGATGCTATATTATGATAGATCACATCCTTTAAATTTTCCCAAACTAGGTTGAGATCGGCTTCCAGTTTAAACAGATTCAGCTGAATACCGTATTTTACTTGAAGCATCTGCCTATCTGACCTCCACAACCCATTTTACTAGGTAAGACAGTATTCCAAAGTGAAACTGGTTGTCAGAATTGTAATGACTCAACAACTATTAAAGATCAATGTATGATGGTCAGACTCAGGACCAACGTTTAACGTAACAAGTTTACATAACAGCCAATGGACAGACTAGCGAACCTAGCAGTTGGTTAGTAATGGGGATTGTTTACGTAAAAAACAAGGTACATAATTATTTAAGTACATTCCATTATATTACTTTTTACATTATTACATATTATTACCATTTTGCTATCTTAATCATTACTTTTATTAGGTGCATGTGTATTATATGTTACAGATACACATGCTAATTAAAATGTTATATTTTCCTATTGTATATTAATTAAGTTTTTATTTTCTTCAATATTTGAATAAGGAACTTGTATTAATAATTTATTATTAATTATAAATATTAAACCATTTTGAAATGTTAAGTAGGTAAATACCTATTTGCACATTGTAATGTACACCTTGGTATTGTAGGTACCACTTCACTATGTGTCCACGTTATTTGGTGGTATTATTCCTTTTACCTACTAAAGTACATATAGGTATTAAGCAGCCAAACAAAACAATACTGCTTTGAATAACAACACTGATAATAATTTATACAAAATTATACCTATCAAAGTAACAGCTTATTATATCCTTAACTAGTTTTTGCATATGGCTTCACCCTCTTTGACAAGTATTTTTATTATAAAACTTATGAAACAGCAATAACATAGCCAATCTCTTTGTGATAGACTCATGAAAATCTGACCAGTTAGTTTCATAGATTGAGTTCTCAAAACAAACTAAACTATTTATTTAAAGCTTTATGTATAAAAATGAAAAATAATCGTGCACTATTTAGCATTTTAACTAGCCTTCATGCACATTGCTAAATTCACGCTGATAACATTTTGCCATAAATAACATATTTTTAAAGACTGCCCTAAACTCCTTTAAGACTAGATTACAAAGTGATAAAACTAGCTCTAATTAGGCATATTATTAGCTAATCAATACACCAACCTCGATAAATATTTTGTCGTCCATTCCTGGAAAATAGACAGACCCATGTAATATATATTTTTATTGTTACATGTATTTGTAACAAAACTAAACTTAATGTATTTGTGATAGAATACTAAATATAATACACTTTCCAAATATTTTAAAACTAAAACGAGTGTAGAGTCGTATTGTGTAAAGACGCAACAATGCTTAACAATGAGGTACATATTTCAATATTTTCGCTCTCGTAAAGGTGTCTAATAATTCGCAACGTCCCATCCTTTGTAAATAAGACAGTCCTTGTTAATGAGCACACAAAGACTCTTTGTGCAGACATCCGATGCTGACCACAAAGGACGCACAACCGCACCATTCCTAGAGGTTCCTGCTTACAACTGCTCCATATTTGCATTCTCAATGTTATTAATGTACGCATCGTTTCCATGATGCATGCAAGTACATTCCGATCGTAATAAGCCTTCGTTTATTCATTGTTTTTGCTCAATTACATGATATTGAGAATTCGTTTTGATCATTTGAGTTCAGATTAATAATTCTACGCTTGTTTTGATACTGAATTACAGAAGTTTACTTTGAACGATAAATAAGTTGGTCTAATTAGATAAGTTACTTTTTCGTTATCCTAGAGTTTTGGCTGGGTGCCAGTCTGTTTTGCTCGAAGGAGCTAATCGGGATTTCGTTGGCACGGAACCACGATTTTATCGAATAGAATCTTGTGTTCAGCTGAATTGGTAAATAAAAATCTAGCAGGACTATAGGTGCAGAATTTTAGATTATTATGGAGTATGTTTTTATTGCTGCAGTTACATACATAACATACTTATAAAAGTACTAAACTGAATTAATATTCTCGTTGCCCGCATATTAATCCCCTGATACAGAAAGCTAACATCATTACTGTCAATAATAGTTAACAACAGTGAAAGGCAAACCACACATGGAGACTAGGTTACTTTCTGAGAATAGAACTACACAGATGTGTTTAAACAATACTAGATAAAGATCTCGCTAGTTATAGAGCAATGTAGAGCTGAATATGATGGCCAGTACTATATGTCTCAATATTTTTGACTGCGAGAATTAACACTAAAGAGTATTACTTCCTTCGGTTGATATTGTACGAGGCGGGAACGCTTTCGCAATTTGCCGCAGTCCCTGGCAAGTTTTTGACTACCTTATTTCCGGTAGTAATCCTCAGGCTTCTTCCCAGATAACTTTGTACAAGTCAACTAACTTCTAACTACATCTATCTTACTTCTTTAATTAAATAAAGGCAAGTAATATGAAGTTTACTTATTGTGTAAGGAACTGATTGCTTGCAAAATCTCATAACAATCCAGTGCTCCGCTGAGCCGTGAATCAATAACAGTAGTGACAGACTTTCTGATTGTATTTTTTTTTTACTGTAATACGTTTATTCAGTTCAGTCTAGTCTCCTCAGCTTGATCTTATATTGAGGTAGTTCGAAATCTTTTAGGTGTTGTATATAGTGTAAGATTGGGCATGTTAGATTCTGTTCTCTTTTGGTCCAGTTCCAAATCGTTACTAGCGGCACGACTTTAAGCCAAATACGAAATCTGTTATATGGTTAAATAACAGTTTGATATCTTTAAAATAACTTTTGTGAGGAGTATTCATAATTATTTAAAACAACAATTTACTCACGCATATTCTCGGGATCACCCGACTAGTTTCAGACTCATTAGGAGTCCCTAATCATGAGCAGACGCGGCGGCGGTGGTGTTGCGTGTCAAACAGTTCGACACCATCAGCACCATTTGCATCTTAAGACGTGCATCATTTGTATCCATAAAACTTTTAAGTAAAACTTAAATTAAACTTCCAACATTTTAGAATTTAGAATATACAGAGATGCATTAACTTGAATTGGATTTGTAAACATGATGAAATGTTTTACAGTAGCAAGTAGATAGCATTGCTTCCTTCCAAGCATCGTTTAATAACCCGGTTACCCTCGCTTGATTACGAGTTGTGCCACGATAAGGAACTGTTTATTTATACTGCTGTACTAGCCGCATAATTATTTATCATTAAAAAAAACCGACGATCTAAATTATGTGTTTGAAGGTAGGATGAACTCTTCGTGAGTTTTTTTTTGTGTTCGGTACTCGTCTTGTTAGCTAAGTAGGTACTTAAATTCTGTTTGAACTTTGCTTAAGGTATAGGCTAGTTCGTGTTGCTGAGAAATAGGAATCGAGGGTTAATTTTGAGTAGTTTAGGGCACACACGAAATAATAATTATGACTAACCCTGACAAAATATTGGAGCAACAATGCCATAGCTTTATATAATATTCTAATTAAATGCGATAATATAACAACTAATAAGACATTTAAACCAGGTAAATAATTCTGGATAGGTACCTTTAGACATAAAAATATTATACAGGTTCTAACTATTTATACGTGGGCAGGAGAATGTTGACAGGTTTAGTACAACTGGTATGTCTAGATTCAGCAATAGGTTATCGCATAAATATTCAGCCCTTAATGCTACCTGCTGATCATAAGTCTCTGTTGCTTGGCTAATTCTAACGCTCGAATATTTCTACACAACTGTGATTACAATGTTCAAAGGATTAGTACAATGTTTTTCCATTTTTAGGAAATTCGTAAAAGCGCAAAAAAATCTTGTGTATGAAATTTTTGCCATCCCTTTTGGGAGAATTCAGTCATGATACAGAATGCAATGCAAATCCTTGTAAGCCATTTTTTAAGAAGGGCTATGTACCCAGCCAATGGACGGGCGTGGGCCGAACAAATAGACAAAACACACCCGAGACCGCAATAAAATCAAATTATGAGGCACTCGAACATTTCCAAATCGTTTTATTTCGTGGTCAGTAAAGTCCCATTCGGCTGACCGGTTCTTACTTCTTACCCTACATGGTATAAATTCGATTACTTATGCCCGAGTATTGCCTGAGTATTTGTCTGCATATGTATGACCATCAGAGGCGTGTAAAGCAATCTGAGCATTTATCTTGTACGCCCTCTGTGCACTTAGCTGGGTATAATGTACCTACCTAAGTGGATTACGTACTGACTTGTTGCTATGCAGGCTTATTATGGATGTAAAGAATAGCATGGTGAACTTATACTGTAAAGGATAAAATGCACGTACCTAGGTACTTCAAATAAATACAAATACATATTTGAGCATGGGTTCATATGAAAAAATTGCATTTTCAAGTATTTTTCCTCAAGAGAACGTGCGATATTTATTTACATGAAATGTCGATAAAATTACCGCATCTGAAAACATCGAAACAATCTTTACAATTCTTTCTACCGTTGATTAAAATTGTCTTCGCGTATTTTCTTACCCAATAACAGAAGCATGCTTCCAATCCGTGAGTCAGACATTTATTGATTGTAATGTAATCATACCTTCCGGCTGGCTTCCTAGATCAAATGACCGGCTACAGTACTTACTTAGTACTTGCGTAGGTAATAGTTTTATTTATTAGGGTCGCCTACTCATGTAGCGTGGCCGAATGTTCTTGACGCGTGCAACGCCACAAAATCGCGCGATAGGCGCGGCAAAAGATTTGTGGCGCGGTGAACTCTTATTTTAATATAGATTCTTAATTAATATGATGTGCGTGTTAATAGCTACACTATTAAAATAAGCTAGGAAAAGTGTTGGTGCAGACATGTCATCAACACACCTTGAATTTAAAGCTAGATCGTTTAGCGTAATTACAAAGGTGCGATGCTCGTGACGCGCGAGTTGAACGCACGTCGACTAATATGTCCGCACCCTTAAAAGCCAGTTGAGTGATTCATCGGGTAAACCTACGTTTGTATTGTCTTTATGTCTGGTTTATGGACAGACGTGTATTGTACAGTCGATGTTCTGATGGTTTTGAAATCGACCGATAAATTGCCTTGTTTAAGTAAATTTCACGCAGTTTCAATAGGAACTGAATTGGTGTAGTTAAGAATTTATTGGGTGCGTTATTAAAATTATTGCTTTGGCATCAAAAATGTATTGTAAAATTCTGTAGAATAAATTATCGTAAATTGATAAAGAATCTTACTTTGTATTTCGTACATATTATAACATATAAATTATGTGATGATAAATGTGCGCTTATGTGCTCTTCTGCTTGATTCGTTTCGTTCGTTTGTTGTTTTTGTGTGTGAATTTTGATTTAATAACTAACAGTAACGTGTATAGTTTTTCAGTTTCTATGAATGCATCGCTTTCTCGTTACAGTGTTAAACGAACTCACAAATTACCTAAAGACATCTCTATATCTCGTCCACTCTGCTAGGCTGATCTGGTAGAATGTCTGCAAACCAAGAGGCTTTGAGGAATAGGTAAGTTTTGAAATTATCCCTTGCCGAATGAATTTGTTCTGTTGCTGTGTGAGTCCAATTATAGTCAACGGCCGGTATTTTATAACGATTTATAAAAAATATTTATCAAGCATCTTTTCTAAATTTTTACGTGTCATGTTCGGCATAATTCCATAAAAGATGTTTGATAAATTATTTCTAATATACCGGCCTACGTTAGCATTAGAGCGCTAAATTGTTTTTCATTGCTTCTTTTGTATCGAAGTATTATTTGAATGACGTAACGAAACTGGCAATGACAAATCAATTGAGTGCGAACAAATTATTCACTGCACATACTTATTGGTTTTAATTTGGATTTCTATGAAAAGCGATTGACGTAGCTTATACTATGATTGTTAATTATATCGCGCGGTTTTTTGGGGATTAATCGCGCAAACGCTTGTCATTACAACCTAGCCTTACACTTGCAAGTCGGGCGGGGATTTGTGCTGTCAATAAAGACAATACTTTTTCCATTTTGTAGTATTTTCTATATCTCCTGACGGTATCAAACTGGTTCTATAATCTTACAAAATCGCTGACTAAACTTGCTAGGTTAAAATTAGTATTTTGTTGTTAAAATGACCATAGTTGATAGAATTACATCGTATGCAACTCTAACCGAAGATCTACTTAATGGAAAAAGTGTTAAAGAATGCCTTTCATCTCTGTTTCATAGAAAAACAATTCTCATGACATGCAGAAGTAAAACTTAGATTTTGTTTTAATTTTTTAGGTTAATCGAATCCTTACAAGTATTGTTAATTTAGAAATAGCATTGCCTAGTAGTTTCATTTCATAGTTTTAGAGTTAACATACAAACGAAAGCCTACCCACTTATACTTTTTTTAATGTAAGTGGGTAGTTTGATATTTTGCTTACAATTTTTTTCAACTATTTTGGTAGATAACTGTAGAGTGTAGAATGGCTTTTTCTGTATGTGTATTCAGAGTCGACATCAATATGATCATCATATTTCTATGCCGCAGAGATGAAAGACAGTTTGAATTGAATGTTCAGTAACTGTACTCACAAAGGTTTACAGTAATAATTGGGTATTCGGGTCAGCCTCAGTATTAGCACTTTATTACTCAATTTTAATGCTTTCAAATAACAAAAAAAAAAGCATTATAACGCTTTATGATTTAAACTAATTGCATATTAATACAAAACTAATATAAATTTAAATGGTTTTAATAATATTGATGGTAGGAAAATAGAATGCCTGATAATAGGCTTCCCGCACGATAATGAACGATGTTTGTTTAAAATGTTTGATTTTGACGTTCACACGCTAGGGGGGGTAACTCACGATATTCAATCACGATACGTTTGTGTTGTCTTTGTTCTGTTTGGCATGTTTTAGGTTTATTTCATGTTTTGTTTTGCTGTTTTACAGAAATGTCTATGAAATGTACCAACTTAATAACAGAGACTAATTTAACTCGTACATTCGTATAATGACGTTTTAGAGCTGTTGGCTTTCACCACAGATGAGATGCACCATAAAAGGTCATAATACGGGTGCACTTTTTAATAACGATTATAATACCAAGAATATCTTTTGAATTATTGCTGCTTGCAAAGTTAATCCTTACTAATATTATAAATACGAAAATAACTCTGTCTGTCTGTCGTTCTGTCGCGCTTTCACGCCAAAACTACTGAACCGATTTAAATAAAATTTAGAACACAGCCTGAGAAAGGACATAGGCTACTTTTTGCCGCGATAACCGACATCCACGCAGGCGGAGCCTCGGAAAACAGCTAGTTGTAAAATTTGACAATTACTTTTGATAAAAGCAGTGTAAGATATTTGCGGCCTTATTTATCTGATTTAAGAGATGTATTATGCATAAGTAAGTATTAAAAAACTTGTACATTTCATTGGCATTTCAAACAACTGGATTTTTTTTCTCGTGAGGTTAGTTTTGTCTAAACCCGAATCGGGGTTGAAAAGGAGCTTCTGTTTTTAATGATGAACACTTGAATGTCTTGTTTTTGTGTAGTTTAGAAAAAAGCATGAGATATTTGTTACTGTTTAGTGAACAAAAATTGTAGTTTAGATTCTAGTGTTTTTGCATGATTGGTTTCTTAAATACCTACTTACATTGTTTTCTTTTTGAATGTCTTGTCTTTCTAGGTGTGTCTGACACGTATAACTATTATTATCTAAACGTGTTTCAAAAAGTTTTTGGTGAAATTTTGAAGTTATTGTAACCCTCTTCAGTCTAACCTCAGCGCTAAATTTTATTAAAGGATTTATATGTACTGGATTTCGCCTTTAATGCCACTAATGTGAAAGAATAATGAACCCAGTCAGATTTTACTAAAGTTGCGAAAAATACAATTTGTAGTTAGTATTGTGTGGTGACGCATTTACAGAAAGTTAATTAACTTTTTACATTAAGTACCTAGTAATCAAATAGAAGTACGTTTAATTACAGTTATAGTCGGTCTAGACTTATATTATCATGACCGCAGTTATTATTTAATTTGGCAGCCATATTGTTTTTGCAAGATAATTGTTTTGCCGTTGACAGCTAACAACTGTCGATTTTATACCATATGCCCGCCGTGCCCCATGGCATATGGCGGGCCGTTATTCTGCGAAATTGTAATAACACAATTTTATAAGATAACTTTTTGCTTGTTGAAGCAGTATGCTTATAAGTTATTCCTGAAAACAATGATAAAGCTTTTTTGAAAGCCTTCATGTTTATTCTATAAAAATCATAACTATTGTAAAAACAAAAGTAATAATAAAATTAATAATAAAACAATGAATAAAGATGAATTATTATGATTTTAAACGCCTAAACGTACAGTTATTTAATTAAGTAAAATTAATTCCGTCTTGTTGCTTATTAATTGGAACTAGAAATCGTTACCATTCGTCGACATAGATTTTCTATTAACTCAGACATTTATTTAGACAACTTCCATTCAGTTTTTGCATCTTATTATTCGGTTGACTGGCAATTTCAATTGCAAGACATAGTTTTAAAGCCTTGCGGTTCGTTATTAAAATCTTTTTAGAAGCGCGATTGAACTACTTTATTTAACACTATCCTAAAGTTCTTATATCTGAATTAGAACTGTTATTCTTTTATTGAAATATTTGAGCAGTTAACATTAGTGTTAGTAAGGTCACTGACACTGCCATAAACTGCTCAAATCTATAAGCCATTCTTTCTCCTAGTTCCAACATGCTAGTATGTTATTTAAGTAATTAGCTCCTTCTAATTAATCTTCGAATACCATACGTAAAAAATTCAACACGTTTTAGATACCCCAGGCGTCCCCAGGGCCACAAGTCTGCTACTTTAATATCGACGATTAGATGTCGATGGACGATTATTGACATCTGCAGACTACTGAAAGCTAAAGTCGACACCTATTTGACAATTAAATTAGCAGATTTGGGGCCCTGACCTTTTGTCCAAACCATTGTAGGATATTCAAATCAAATATCGACCGGGCTAAAAGTCCCACTGCTGTACACATGCCTTTTAAATGTAGATAAGGAACGGGGGTTGGCTATTTCAACTTATAATTTTTGAAATCCAGGTTTATACTTAAGCTTAAAAATAAACAGTTATTATTTGAGCAATAGCAGATTACCACTTTATCTATTGCTTAGCTGGACATTTCAGTTATGTCCGCAGATCTTCGAGAACTTTCTAAATGTTTCGGGAACAAGTATTATATTCTGAACCATATAGAACAGTTTACACATCCTGATATTCATTCAACAAATGTATTCGTGGAACCGATATAGTGCTTATGATTCGTCGCGATTAGATTAAATGTATTTAAAAACATTACAGAGAAATAAGTTAGTCACAGAACAATAGTTTCGAGTTGTGATTCAGAATTAACGACTGTAACCAATTTGGTGACGCATTTGTTAAAAAAACATCGATATAGTCATAGAATATCATTTAGCATCTATGTCATTAACCGAAAAACTTAGAATAGTAAATATAAGACATTTGAGCTGTTTATTCTGTGATTGATACCGAAGATTTAAGTGCGACTTCTTTATCGGTAAATGTTTTGGTTAACATTGTGTTTTAGTACGTACACAAAGTAATTTTACTGTCTTCTTTTGATTTTAAACGCCAGAGAAATCATAATGAAATCAATAACACAATTCCCTTGAATTATCTTAAACTCGGTGTCATTTTATTGTTATTTCTTCAGTTTTTCTCATTGATTCTCCAGTTCTCCCACGCGCTTTTCCCACAATTAATTCGATTCGATAAACAGATGATCTGCTGTTTTTATCCCCAGCTCCTAAACTATAAACATGGAAATAGTAATGTGAATATGTCGATGCGTATTACGGGTTGATGTATCGTTGTACATGTCGTTTGACGCACCGGTGATTTCATTCCGTTCCAGACTAATCCAAGGTTAGATACAAAACTCTTTGAGTACTTATCTGTTTAACAAGATGATTCGTTTCGGGAAAAGATTAATTCATAAATCTGTTTTGATTGTCCTCTCTCTTATTATATACCTAAAACCTGCTTTTGGAAGTCATATGAAGGCCATTTTCTATCAACAAGAGGTGATTCATGTATTATTTGACACATAAACTGATTAAAGCTAAAGATACGGTCACCTTTCTAACATAATTTTACAGAGTAATTTATGTTTTATAAGTAACTCTCAACAACACAATATAAGAATACTTATGTCTAGTAAACTTGCCTTTTGTAAAGGACCAAACACTGCCTGTACATCAATCAAGTTGTCAAAACACTAATTCGAATGTCCATCGAATTATTTCAGGTGGTCCTTTTGTGTCTTGTCGAATTATCTTTTGTCATGATAGAACCATCTCTGCTAGGAACGTGTATGGTATAAATTATGATCGTAGTCCTTTATATATATATGCGCGCGCCGACTACGTCAGTATTCGCACTTGTACTTTTAAAGGACATCAATAAGGTCAGGGCCGAGATCTTTGGGCGTTACCTTTTGGTATTTATGTTTAAAAATCTCTTAATATTTGTCTTTTAATTTTCTCGTTTTGATTATATATAATTCTTTGTAACTTAAGTCTAATTATAATGTAATTTAGGTTATCATAAACATCAGCCTCGGATTTTAGTCTACTTGACATTTGATTGACACTAATGCTGTAAAATTACGGACGTTGTATTGTTTGCCGTCAAATTAGGCTCCATCGCTCCATATGGGAAAATAACTTTATAACCCCCTTAGAATCATTAAGGGTCAAAGTCAAAACTAGGACAGACTAATTTGATTATTTGGAGCATAGGTGATAGGCCGAAATTCGGGTCGTTTGCCTACATTCAAAGTAGATATGACTGTACCATAGATGTGCCTATAAATTTTGTTATGTCGCAATAGATAGAACATTTATGGCAACATTGTTTTGCCGTACCGTGACGCAGTATTGTTTGTAGTCTATAGATTTAAACCCGACTTGTTACACTAATTAATGTCAGTAATTACGCGACTGCTTGATTGATTTCTAATTGCGATTAATTGTAGTTTGTATAACGTCTTACAAATCCTCTGTGTTAATTGGATTCCGTACGGATTAACCCTTAAGATTAGTTTATCTAATTAGTGATGACATTGTAACTATCGTAACTATATTTTCTGAATAAAGTTACTTTGAGAGGAATCAAATGAATTGCCAATAGACCTGATTTCGCGTATTTTATTTGCATAGATATTTATTAGAAGGTCATACTTATTAATTATTATTTAACTCACGTATCATTGTGATATATGCACGTGAACAAGATTTGTCATCGTGTTCATATTATTTAATGGCTAATACCTTATATGAGGGAATTAATTAAATATCGATATTAAATTGTGCGTCAGCTATTAAAAATAAATATCTAAAAACTCGATAGTAATAACTATTTTTCCTAAAACAAGGGAGAAAATGATCGCCGCGCATACATTTCCATTTTCTATTTAGTCTTGTTTGCTCAACTCTCGGATCTGAGAGGAGTAAAATTCCGTACTTAAAAACTTCTATCGTATATAGAAGTTTTCCTCCACATAATCGAATCCTGTCTAGTGAAGCGCGGATACAAATGCGGTCTAAGTATAATATAAATGTATCGCTAAAAAAACATGATTGACGCACATCACTACGTCGGCGCATTGTTCAACACATTATGTAAAGGATGTACCTATCTGCCTGTCTGCGCATGAATAATCATTATAATGGGCTTTCTATCTGAATTGTAATTGATTAGTCAGCGGTCAGGCGATATCATTACAATTTCTATTATAAATAGCGAGTGTAATACGATAGCGTTGTATTACAAACTTTTCCTTTGAAAGTTATTAAAATACATTAAGAGACATACTGTCTATATGAATTGTTAGATAGGAAAAGCTATCAATATACCTATGTATTGATTGTTCGGCCCCCCCATTGATGTCATATACAGATAAGGGCGATAGCACCAACAGTTGTTAGTATCAATAAATTTTAAATACCTTATTAGGGTGATTGCGCTATTTATTAGGGTGGAACCAGGGTTTTCCCGTACCGGCACAGAATTTTATATTGTTTTGAACACGATATACCATGTGAAATTATAAAAAAGTAACAACTGTAGTATTTGCAGCATGTTCTAAACTTCGGTTCAATGTAAAAATGTTCTATTAGGTAAAATACAACAATGAATATTCGCATTATGGACAATAAAACGATTTACCTTTGATATTATGTATTTTACTATTTTAGCTGTGTAAAACATAAATCTCTAAAAGTATGTCAAAAACAATAACGTAAATCTGTCTCTCTATATTAAATTCAGCATAAACAACTTTACTAGATATTAGTAAAACGTTTTTATACCAAAAGCTATTTCAATAATAATTTACGATGTCTTCCGACCCCTGTACATAACTTTGGTAACTAAGCATGTTCCTAAATCATAAAATAATTCCTAGTTTTCCATAGCAACGCCCTCAGCCGAGACCCATAATGGGGTGAACGAACTCCGCTACAGTCAAGCTTAGTATATTTAGCTTTTATGAATTACAGGCCTTGAATAAGTTATAACGTTTTACTTGGCTTTGAACTTATTCTATACGGCCTCGTTTTTCGTTTTTTCTATAAGCTTCTATTTGTTCTATCTAATCCGATCATAAGTAATGTTTCGGCCAGTCACCCTAACGGATATTGTTGGTACTTAAGTAGGTATGACGATATAAGTATAGTATTCAGCTTATAGTTCATAAAATATAGCTTGATACCTGCGACGTTTGTCAGAATGACATTACTAGGGATGGGAGCGTCTTTCGTATTTTATCGATTATTTTATCTATGTCGAAATGAGTTTTATAAAAAATGACATTTTAACGACATTGAAAGAAAGAATTAAAGATGTACCTAAGTTTAAATCATAATAAGGTGAAAATAAATGTTTTCTTTAGAAAACTCCCCACTATCGGTTTATTTTGCCGTCACGTCGGCACTCGTACTGACTCAAGAAAAATGGCGCCCGCTTGTTTCCTGCACGCGAAACCATTATTGCCAGACTAAAAAAATACGAATCTATAGTTAAAACATTATTTTATTTAATAATTTTATCCATTTAAATACTAGTGAAATTTTCATACTATTATTTTATCGATATTCGTCTGTCAGTCAGTTACACATCCCTACCAGTCTTCAAAACGCGTTTATAAAATAAGCTAACAAACAAAAAATATTTAAGAAAAATTAGAAATTATTTAAATTACCCTTGTTTTTACTGGTATCTTTATAATAACATGATTGTTTTTAAAAAGTGTTCTATTTTTATACACAAATGTCGTATTCATATTTAAAAACTTGAACTTTTCCAGAAATAAATTTAGTAAAGCTGTCTTTAAAACAGAGTCGCTAACGTCGCAGGTATCAAGCTATATTTTATGAACCATAGGTATTTGTGTTCAGCACAAAGGCGTTTTTATTTCAGAATGATCTGCAAGAAATACCGTCAGATAGCCGTATTTTCATGAATATTATTATTACTAGCTGTTGCTCGCGGTTCTGCCCGCGTGGGTGTCGACGGTAGAAGTAGTCTGTCTGTTCTTACTCCATACCAAGTTTCATCCAAATCGGTTCATCGGTTTAGCCGAGAAAGCATAACAGACAGAAAGACGGAGAGTTACTTTCGCATTTATAATAATACGGATTCTAACAGCAGAAAGGTTGAGACTAAATACACTAACTATATTAACTGTTTGGTTGTTTCATCAAACTCGCAAAAATAATATCGTCATCTTGTAATAATTAATCTACTTCCAATAATTAATCTACTTCCAATAATTAATCTACTTCCAATATAAGGTATTTCTAATTAAAAATTTAAGTCATTTACGAGTGGTAAATAATCTGATTCTCCAGTTATGTCACTGATAATTTATTTAATACTTTTAAGAGGCCTTTATATTTCTTAGACAGTTTATCTATTATAACAGATTTGAAAGAATATTAATGGACTAGATTTGACTTTTATGTAACCTGTTATATTGCCTCAAGGTCGAGTAGATAATGTAAACATAATATATTTTACATAATATTTTGTTTTATACTGATTACTAAGATAATCTTAAATCGTGGGTGTTTTAATCTGGCACGTACAATCATATACTTGGTTTTACAATTAACTTTATTAGCATGTCTCTATTTGGTTCACCTTTTATTGCAATCCATACTTCCATAATAATATTATAAATGCGTAAGTTATGCCTTCACGGCTAAACCGCTGACCAGATTGTGATGAAACTTGGTATGGGCCTATGGAGTAAGCTTTAATCGCAAGAATACTTTTTGCTGCTATAACTGATACCCACGCGGGCTGACCTGCGAGGAAACGCTAGTGGTTCATATTATTATAATAATAACACGCGGTGAACTAAAAGACACAATTACCATCCTGCGGATGAAATGTTATATCAATGAAATAAATCTGCCTGCCTACTACTTACTCACAACGAAGCTTCGAGAATATTTAGTTACAAATCGACCCACATCGAAATAAGGCCAAGTTTTATTAGAAAACAAGCATCCTTTGGGACAAGCACTCATTTAAACACGCACTTTACTAAAACAATTATCCAATTAAAACCGTTTATCAAAGTGAAAGTCAAGTAATTGTTTGAAAAAATATCTTTTTAAAAATTAACTGCACAATAATATGGCTACGGCTATAAAAGTTCCCAAAACGGTTCGAGACAATCATTATACAAACTACTTGCTTCCCACGCGAAGCCAGAAAATTTATTGTTTTAAAAAATTAAATTAAACTGTCATTCTTCTTGACAAGTCTTTACGATATGAAATTATTTATTTGTGAACATTAATATTAATATTGAACCGTCGTTTGTAACTGAATGCGAACTAATCCTGGGATAGGCTTGACTGATTATAATAGGGAATAGGGTATGTACTAATTATGGAACGGAATTCGTTGAATTTTGTCCAAACGGACTTCGCATTTTTGTTTGCTTGTAACTAAGTTGTTGTTATTATGTTGCGGTTAATTAATTAGGGTCAGGTAGTGTTTACCTGCCATTGTTCTACGATTTTTTTTCCTTATTTGTTCACTCGTTTTTTTTTATATGGCTTTAGTAAACAGAAACTATCACGTTTAGAACGTGTGTAGACGTAAGTATAGGTAGTAAAAAAAATGATAAGTTAAAAAGTTAACATGGACTATCTAATTTTTAGATTCCTTTGCCGTCCTTGTGGCAGGAATCAACCAATTAAAACAGATAACATTGTTTATGGATATCTACTTATATCACCCTTGCAAAATATCTTTATGCGTATATCAATAATCTATCTGTTCTATTCCAGTGCAAGAATGACTTCAACATCTTTTAACGTTGGTCTTAACGACAACACTCGCCTGTCGAGCCGAGTGCTGCGCCCTCCCGGCGGTGGGCACACCGACATCTTCGGAGGGGAGGCCGAGCCGCAGCAGACCCCGCGCCGTGGACCTCCCGCGTCCACCATCGGATCTGTCGTCGGTGAGTGATGACTCACAATACCAATATTCAGTAGTACCTGTAGTTAAATAATCTACAGCTAAGCTTCTTCTTCAGGATTTGAGTTACCAAGTAGCCAGGCAAGCACAGGCCCATGCAACTCAGGTACAGCCACAATTTTATTGTGTAGGGATAGTGATTTAACTTGTGTCAATTATATATTACTTTTGAGCTTAAACGCCGGTATTTTACTGGCTCTGGAAGACGAGATGCCGATACTCCCAGTAGGCTAATAAGGACTTATGATCATATTTAAATTGAAACTTAACCATGATTCGAAAAATAGACTAATGCTACTGTTTATTTAATAAATAAATTGTCATTTCAGGGCCTGATGAGCCGAAACCAACTAACGGTACGGAAGCGAGCCAGAACGGGCAGAAGAGCCCGGTGGAAGCAGCCCCGGCCGAGCCGGCCCCGGCCAAGCCGGCCAGCCCGGTGAAGTCAGAGCCGGCGGCCGGGGCGCGCGCCGAGCCGCCCAAGCGCGTGCGCGTGCCTCCCGGCGGGTTTTCGTCGGGGCTGTGGTAAGCCCCGCCCCGCCCGCTTAGTCTCTCGCGCAGAAGATTCCCGGTGGGACCAGTTTCGTTCGTTTGCATTGGGCGCTCATCTGCATACTATTTCGGTTCTCTAATGCTGTCCCGCGACAGCATTCGGTATATAAATTGTTAAGTACCGGTCTGCGTAGAAATTACTAAGTGTTAAGTCTGCAGCCGATCTCCTATCTTTGGCTTGTGCGGAACCGTATTCGCTCGATGTGAACGTTGTTAGATTTATTTAGGGTATATGCTGTGCCTTTGATTTTCAAAAGTTGTGTTGGTTGTAGATAGTTTTGTTAAAAATGTGATCGCTCCCTGGTCCACTGTCGGGTCTCTTACAATTTTGCTTGATAAGATAATGATGGTTCTTTTACAATCCTCGCAAAAAGGAATTCTTTAATATTTACTGAACAGGAACATTTTTCTTTCAATACTAGTATTATTTACCTATATAGTTAGGAAATTATTTTCTTATATTTTAATCTTGCATTATATCCAGCTTTTGTGTCAAAGCAAAGCGTATTTTGCTCGCCAAACTCTCTATTAGGATTTTAAAGGTCACAATTTGGTTAGGATTTCCTTGCAAGGCCAAACATAATTAACATTTTATATAGAAAACTTTTTCATTCAAATTTCGTATTAATGTCAAGCTGTCTAGAGGTTATTATCGTGTAAGGCTTTAAATTGGTGTGTATCAAAGGTATGTGTTGGCGTTTCGATGATTTTTACATACTTTTAAAACAGACTGATCTGTGCCTAGTGAAGTTCATGTTGTACTTAAAATTTGACTCAATTTAGCATTTCATGTTTTGCAGTTGTGGTTTTATTAAAAATAACTATTGTATGCCTTCGCTGGCAAATGCGATTATGTATATTGATAATGATAATTGTATTTTTATATGAATTACAAAATGTAAAAAACAGACTTGCGTTTTATTTTTTCTGACACATTACGACTACATTACGACACATTAACTACTGTTGAAAACTTAATTTTGTGCTATGAGATTTATCTAATACATATAAAAATGCTTATTCATCTGAGTTTAGGCTTTGGACGGCTGCCACGTAGATATAATCTACATTTACAGAAGGGTAAAACCATGAAGCTTTCTATTGCGCATGCAGGTATTCAAACGAAGTGCACAATGTATGTTACCAAAGAGGACAATGTTGTGAGTTTATTACACCAACATAATATGGAGCACTACCTATCTCTGGCAATGATCTGACCTCGTGTCACTACGTGCATCTTATGAAGCTCAGTCAATGGGCACAAAAAGTTTCAAGCTGCTAATAAGTACTTAGGTAGTACGGTAGGTACTATAGTTCATCAAGCGTTTATTTCGAGGGGTAGGCAGAAGTGTTACTTTATTGCCAATACATTAAACCTACTTGTTCCAAATAATTTAAATATTGCAATCAATTTAGCTGTTTTTGGTTATGACTTACTTACAATCGAGGTTTGTTAGTTCAAGGGAGTCTCGATTTTAACTGACTAATAAACCTACCCACTGAGTTTGCCTGAGAGCGATTTCAAGGCCAACGAGGCATAAACTTGTTAAGTACAAAACGCTTTGTTGTAAGCATAATAACCTTTTTCAGGACCTCCTTTGTTTTGAAATAGAAAAAGAAAATTATAAAATGGCCACCCAGGCCGTCAACAATCATCTGTCAAAATGTTAAACATTTGTAATTAAATCATAAAATATTTCGAAACATGGCTTATAATGCAGCTGAAAGGACACAACCCGAACAGCTCTATTTTAAATTTGCGTCTATATTCTAAATGTAAGTAATTTATTTTACAATATCACAATTTAGTAAGAAAGTTAACTTTATGTTTAGGACGATTACACAGCTTGCCTTTTTTAAGTTATCTTCCACATATTTAATGCCTTCTATTTCCTTTGATGGAAATTCTGAGGCTAAATTATTAAAATGTGTAATCGATATGATAGAACTGTTAGCTTAACTCCTGAGACTTTATTGGGTAGTGTAGTTATTAAGTCTCTGGAAGCCCGAAACCCGAATACTCCTGTAGTATGGCACGTAGGACAGTAGACCACGGATTCACGGCCCAAGTGTTATCAAATTTATCTCTAACTATAGGTCTAGGTCTACCTATTACCCATCATTATGCACTAGCTAAGTCCTTTTGAAGGCGTAAGCTATTTTTTAGGTTATTAACCCCTGACACATAAAAGAGGTGTCATAAGTTGGACGTGGTAATCTATGTCTGTGTATGGCATCGTAGCTCCATATACCTAAAATTTATGAAGAACTGTTTAGCATTCTGAATGATATCAGCAAGTTTGTCCGGGAGTTCTTAAATTTTATAATATATTCTATACGAGATGGACATCCACAATAGTCGAACAAAATACTAAAATAAATAGTAGAAACCAAATACTTAAGACACCAGATGAACTAGGTAGGTACACTCTAGTGCTGTAGGTACTATTAGATACATATATTGTTAGCGCAACCTGGGATATCCCGTCATGGTATAATATCTCGGTGAAATATGGGCTTATAATTATGATGATAGTGGTACCTTCCAGTGGCAGTGTCTCACACGGGCCAGGAGGTGCGGCATGGAGGGCGGGGGGCGACAGTCGCGGCTGCTCGGCAGGCTGCTCGGCCGTCTGCGAGGCGACCACCACAAATACAATACTCTCGATAAGCGCTACTCTCTGACGTCCGTGTGAGTAGCTTTGCGCATACATAGCTTACTTATACCTACTCCATTCAATCTTTTTTTTAGAGCAGCATTCTGTACAGTATGGACAGTAGGTTATAAAGTTTTTTGGCAAGTGGTGTTGACATGACGTTTATCACTTCGGCAGCATAGGTACCTACTATAAGGGTTGTCTAACTTTCTGACATGTTAGGTACGTTTGGTGGCGAAACCATCATTGATGGCATACCGTTGTGAAAAATATTACATAGGTACAACATTATATAGGCATAGCCCCCTTTTAAAATTGAGTCGAAATTCTGCAAAGATAAGGCTGTTCTGCTCACCAGAAATTCAGTCTCCTTTATCCTTACAAACACAAACGTGTCCGCAGCTCTCGGCGAAAACTGACGGCTCACACGAACGTATCGACCTCACCGATCGACTTGAAAAGCGTGTATTACGTAAATATAAAGCCGTCAACTAACGAGGCCCTTCACGTGTCCAGCATGAGCGAAAGCACTGGTTGTAGCACCACCAACGAGGACGAAGACCTGGAGCCGCAGGTCTGCAACAGAGCCTCTCCAAACGCCTCCAGTGCCATCGAAGACGACCAGTTCGCTGCTAACATCGACTTGAGGTAAACGACCTATGGATAACGTTTTTTCGCGACCTAAGTACCTACCTACCTAAAAACAAAAAAGCCTATATCACTCAACAATATGGTACGACGACATAGCTTCGCTTTTAAGACAGTTTGACTGCTCCTATTCCGACAGATTTGTTTTCACCTCTCTAGGTCTACTTTGTCTAATTCAAATAATGGTGAGAGCGGCTTAGTTACTAACTGCAGCAATCGGATAGAGTACATAGATAACTAGCTTTAATAGTTGTTTTATAAACCACAGTAGGTACCTAATTCAACGCTAACGGTACCAAAGTAGGTCTAGTATCTATCAGGATACCGTAATCCAAAATAATGTTTCGTTGTAGATACGGCGGGCAATATTTAACACCTGAACAACTGCCCGAGTTCTGTGACCAGCTTCATCACCTCGTAGAGGTGATACGAAATATTCAGTCCTACGCTAAAGTTACTGGAGAATATCCAAGGTTTTGATTTTTATTACCCATTTTTGTAGCTGCATCGAAATCATCCTTATCATTTTATAGGCCACTTCTAAGTTCTAGGCGTAGGCCAACCTTCCTAATTACCTTGTTAACTGCATAGATTCTACTCCTAAAATCAGTTTTAGACTTTCAAACCATTTACGTAATACATCTTAATTAAGGATAAAACTAATGTCTTATTTGGTATTTTTTTTAATTTTATTCGCCCGTAATGTGGCATAATTAGTAGGCCGCTGTGCAACTGCGGCTTTATGGGCGAGACATAAATCCTTCTCAATTAAATTAACACACTAGACATCGAAGGTGACACAGGCTCTGTCTATCTCTTGGTTTTAAGAATCCCACTTCCTATAGGATTCTCAAATTAATAAGCCACGAAGGTGTGGAAAGTCGAATGACATTCTGTTGTTAAACATTGTGTGTGGTCCTTTTACCCCCAGTGAACTAGAACGACGTCTAGAACAAGAAGCTCGCGAGGTGTCAGCGTTGGCGGCTGAAGCGCGCAACGCACGCGACGTGGTCGTGCGGGCGCGCGCTCAGCGACGCGCAGTGCGGGCTCACAGGAAACATATCGTATCGCATCTCGCTAGCTTACGGGAGTCTGGTTAGTTTAATAGTTTGAAGAAATAAAAGGAAGACATATACATACAATAGGATATAAGTGGGTACAAGAAAGGGTATTGGTGGGTTAGGGTTTTATGTAGCTAGAAGATACATTGTTGGATATAGGTTTTAATAACGTAGATCAGAATTTTTCTACATTTTCAGGAATCTTGACCCAAGGCAACTAAGAACCCAGCTTTTGATTGAGCCAAGTTATTATTCTTTTTAGGATTTATTCTAAATATTTTTAAATTTGTAAAAGTTGTAAAAGTACCAAAATATGGTTTTCTTTCTTTAACAGAGATACGTGAACTAGAAAGTACAGTACGCCTTTCAGATAGAAAGTTATTCAAGAGTTGGGAGGCGTTGAAGGACTCTTCAGAAGCAGCGGCTTTTGAACCTTTACTGGATGAAATTAAGGTCATAAATTTGGTCCTTTTGCCCTTGAAATGAAAGTATTACATAATTTTGGACGAACTGCTTACTTACAAGTGATTTTTAACGAAGCTTGATCAGGGTATTTTATATACAGAGTAAGCAGGCAGCACTGGAGTGCCTGGTCCGGCTAGTGGAAAGCCGACGATCTACACTAAGCCGCGCCGCGCCTTCTCCCACGCCGCTGCCGCCGCCAGAGTCTCACGATAACGATGGTTTGTTAGCATTTATGATATTCATTCAAATTGTAAACCTCGCTGGTGCAAAGACAAAAATCTCACTAAGTTACCAAATCTTACTTAAGTGGGGTAGGGAGATAAACTTTGAGTGAAAATACCAAGAAATATCTACAAGGGGAGAAAACTTAGCGATTAACGTTGTTACAATCTATGTTGATTTAGCAAACTCCCGCGTATTTGTCGACGCGAAGAAGTCGCGGTGTGTGCTTTCAACATAGGTGTATAGAAGTGCGTTTTGCTCCTAGAGTCAGGCGCAACTGGTGCTTCGGGCGGTTCCGGCGGGCGTAAGCGGCACGAGGGCGCGCGGCGCTCGGGCGGCAAGCGCCGGCGCCGCGAGCCGCGCTCCGTGCCGCTGTCGGGCGAGCCCAGCCGCCACGCGCCGCCGCCCCAGGTAGCTCACGCTCGCGCTACTCCACCGCTGCCCACAGCCCAGCCTAACATTTTACATTTAATGGGGTGTGTATGTTTGGGAGTGATATGATGGAAATCCTTTCACTCTTCCGTCTTGGGGAAAAAGAAGAAGGAGACGCTGGTCTCCTACCGGCAAAACTACCGGAGTGCTCTCCGTTCTCTACGTTTACTGGGGAAGCTAGTGGGATGCCCCATTCATCACCATATCAATAATGCAATATTAATGAGGTCCTAATACTAGTCTCTACTATATTAAATCGGCATATCTAACTGGCTCTTTCCGGGATATAGGTTCTTTTCTAACGACACAGAAGCAATAAGCATATTCACCTCGCTGTGACACTGTGCAGTTTACATGTTTCCTTTCCGCGAAATCAATTAAGTATTTATTGTAGCTTTTCTTAGAAACTCCATCTTCTGATGACAACATTTGTATGCTGATATGCGGATGAAGAAATCGGAAGAAACAAAGCGAAAGAGGTAGGGACGTAGCACGTTGCATTATATTTTTCTGTAATCGACAATTGTTACAAAGTACTATTGAAAAGCGAATTTAGGGCTCATTGTAAAATTTCGAAACATGACGATTCCAAACACCTCTGAGCATTGTGTGTGCTTCTTGTTCTTACTAACTTTGCCTATTACAGGTGACTCTCTACATCCAGGGTACAGAGAGTACGTCAAGGTATAGAGTCGGCAGCGCTGGTGCCGTCGCCCTCACACCACTGGAACTGCCTTCGGGGGGAAGCGTGAGGGATATACTGTTCTTCACTACTAACTGAATGTCCGTTGAAATAAAATATGTATCGGAATAGCACATAGATATTTTATTATGGTATATTGATAATTCTTTCCTACATGAAATTTTTTCAGATTTTTGTAATAGGTTTTGGTGGATCTAACCTTAACTTCTAGGTTTGTCCGGCGAGACTGTAAGCCAACTTCATCAAAATTGAGAAAGGGCTATTTAGTTTCCTTTGATACTCAAATTAATTCTAATCTTCACTGAAATACAGAACTGCGTAGAGAAGTACCTAGGTATTAATCTGTTCCTGCGCTATCAGTCAATATACGATTTTGAAGGCTGTGTGACTTATTAAGCAGAACTGATTTCCGCAAGCAGAAAATTCATAACAACGCATGAAATGCCAATTTCTGTTCTTCGATTAACCATTGTGACAAGCATGACACATGTTTAATTAAATTGTTTATGTAATGAGTCGATTGTTTCATGAGCGTTTATACGGTTGTAGCCATAGTACAATGCACAATTCTATACGCATTACAAAAGGTAAAAGACTGGATCAAACTGATGCGTAACATGCAATATTTACGATACTTTTTTATAAATGATTCGCTCGGCCGATGAAGACATAAATACGTGGTGTCTCTGAATTCTTAGTACCTAGTGTCTCGAAAATATCTGGAGTAAATTCTTTGCAAGACAGTTACTTATTTAAGTACTATTTTGATCTATGAGCCATAGTGGTTGTTATTACTGTAGATATGTAGTTTTACTTTAGTTACTACCCTTACATAAAGTAGGTTAGCTTTATTTTATATGCGCAGGAACTAGATTGATCTGCTTTTGTTTAGTTTATCAGAAATTGCTCACGACTCCGGTATATTGGCACCGTACAGTTCCATAAGCATGTAAGTTATTCGACACGTTCGAATCGCTGATCAATGCCTATTCAGAAATGTATTAAACTCTGATGTAATTTTTCCAGTGGTTTGTTTACGTTAATATTGTATTTCTGAAGATCTCGATTATTATTCATACGTCACTTGGTACGAATAATATTTAAAATCTGTCGGGGACTATGGATAATAACAATAAGCTAAGTAATACTAAAGGAAACTGTCGGTCCTTCCAGACGAACAAGACACACACACAAATATCTCTCAATCACAAAACACATTTATTTCCAAGTGTTTATTTTACAAAGATCACAATACGTTATAGTCGGACATCGTTCCGGTTTGTTACATTCGCACCATGTCCTCGGTGTTACACTAACATAACCTAGGCTTTCTTCTCTTCAGCGGGCGCCGGGGTCTCCGCCGCGACGGGCGCGGCCGGTGGCGCCGCCGGGGCTGCCGCCGGCGCGTCCGAACTTGGCGCTTCTGATTTTACCTGGAAGTAAAAGAACTATTATCAATTCCTGTCTGGTATCTAGAGCAGGCAAGACCGTTCTAGCAGTAGCGGAGGCTTCCGCTGTTCAACTGTTCAACGTCTTATAAGTATGAGAGGTTTTTATGAATTGAACGATCGTTGGAAAGTAAATAGTTTTTCATGTCATTAAATATGAAACAGCTCATGATCAAAAAGCAATGAATAAGTTTTTAGGGTTGGTTTAGTAGAGAAATGATTTTTTTAAGATGTGGTCCTTATGTACGGTAACTTTGAGTACCAACCTCAACGGGCGCAGCCGCTTCGGATGTGGCTTCGGAGGGCGCTGGTGAGGGCGACGGTACGGCTGCGGGCTCTTCTTTCTTCTCCTCCTCCGGCGCTGGTGCACCGTGACTCAACTGAAATACCACTCCTTGTTATTTAGGGGCTCAGGCAGATTTACGAAGTTTTGGCTATAGGTAGTTCTCATCAGTTAACTAAGGTCTGGTTGGATCTGTGTTAATTCCTAATTTGAGAAGGTTTTTTAATGCACTTCAAGTTACCTACTGTAGTTAGGTAGCGTTAATGGATCATGGATATCAGTAGGTACAATAACTTATGTAACCCTCTGACTTCGACAATACCACCTTTTGATTCCTGATGTCAGTCGACCAATTTTCATGGCGCAACTTGGTAAAAGGCCAAAGACTAAGAATAGGAGAATAGAGAGATAAAGATATTAGATAAATAGAGGGTATTGTTTGATTAGATGTCTAGCTCTATGTACGTAACTCATAACTCTAACGCAATGAAGTGTAAGTACCTCAAAACTCAGGTCTGTGAAGTTTCCCAGTCCTATATTCTGGTCTGAGAGGATAACAGCAAGAGCTTCAGAATTGGAATTAGTCTCATTCACGTCTGCACTCTGGCAACTCTTGTTTTCCAGGTTAGTGGGAAAAGGAAAAAAGTTAAATAGAGAGTTCATTATTCTTATAAAGTTTAAAATAATGAATAATAGTTTAACTATTAGTTTTGAATAGGGTCAAATTGAAATAATTCTTCATAAGGCACTAATTTTTATAGCTATCATTCCTAATACAATAGAACAGTCAATAAAGCTACAATATAAAAGGTGAAATATTATTTAAGACAATTTATGAAGGCTTGCTTTAAAACTGGAGAATATTATATTATATTCTATATCTTTAAAATATTGTTAAAGAAGAAAGAAGTTCTCGTAGCTTTGTTTTCTCCAGCCTTACTTTATATAGACTCATAAATGGCTTCCACAGTAACAAGTAATATGCTAAAATTGGTACTAGGTACGTAAAAGTTATTGCGTCCACGTTTCTTAGCAATAAAACTAGTGACGCGATCTGACTTCCTCTGGTTGTCGTCAAGCCTACACATCTGATTTTATTAATCACGTGTTGCTTTCCACATGTTTTACATGATCGAAGTAGGTACATATGTAATCAATTTAATTACATAACTACAGTCATGTTTGTTAAACATAGCTCGCCCCGTCATATCCTTTTGGCGTATGCCGGCCATGTAAGCGTAAGTAACTTCACGATGGAAAGATTATTGTTTTCAAAGACCTTTAAATATGAGGATTCTTTTTTAAAGGGCTTTATAGCTTAGCGATCACGTCGCCCTGATTTAAATATGAGGATAATTTCAGTGGATTATTTGCTGAAAGTGCCGATACCGCTGTTTTTCACTGTCGTAAACTGAACCCTAAGTACTGATATTTGGAACGGTAAAGTCTGGAGTAGTTCGGTATGTACCTCCTAGGGTTGTCTTTAAAGTTTTTAGGCTAGTCCAAACATTTTTTAATATGTTTTGTCTACTCGAAATAGCGTAAGTTTTTCTATGAGTAGAGCAATAGGCTCACACAAAATTTATGTAGGTCGTACACACTTAAATACCTAGAACCTATCGGGTTCATGTTAAAGGGTATACCTATGTACAGACTATAAAGTAAAGAAGGAGACTGATCGCAAAGGACCGAAAATAGTATGGAAGGTTAAAGAAGACGTCATTGAGTTTGGCTTTTTATGTGAAACATTGGGAATGCAACAGAGGTCTAAACCCAGTTTAGAAACGAATAGGTTTTGCATAGGTTTATATAGAAAGACCAATGTGCATTGTTGCCAAGATAATAATGAATTGACTGCTTCTAATAGCGAGTTCTGATTTCGACGTATTACCTAAGCCTTAAAAGTAGTTTCTATCACCATTTATTTTAAGAAAATCTGGAATTAGGACCGACCCTCCGTACTAAAATACAATAATTTTTTACAATGAATTTTTTTATTTTCTAAAGACTTTTCGATACCTTAGATTTACTTATGATTTATATATTTAATTACAGTTGCGTTTAATGGATCTTCTAACATTATGTTTGCAGGGCACACCTCATCATCTGTAGTTTCATTCGTAGGTATAGTGTTGCCATATACCTATGTGACAAGACCATTAATTAAACCATTAATTAGACAAAGCATCACACAACTTTTTCATTTGGTGCTAGGGTTTAGGATTGAGAATTTCTGTTCGGATAAACGCATGCAAAATTTGATGAACATATTATATTTTTGGTTAGAGGTCCAGAATTAAAACATTTATATAGCTAACTGTAAATATACAACTGTTAGCTATTGTAAAAGTTGTTCACTGGTCTAGTTATGATGCCCCATACTGTTTTACATTTATTATGTTATTACAAAATTGTATACTTAGACACTTTCGCACTATTTTGGCTTAAATAAAATAATATAATTTGGTACCTATCTATTTCGCGTTACTTGTGATCGAGTCTTATCATTTCAGCGTTGCAGAAATTACAATTTATTTATCGACACTATTAATTAAATTTAGAAAAGAGCTTCCATAAACTCTTGTTCACAATAAACTGTCGACATTACACATAAAACAATTTCCTACCTGTAAAGCCACAAAGGCGAACAAAGCGACAGCCACTAGAACCTTCATATTCACAATCGTCCAACTTAATGACAATAAAACTTGAAAAGTAAACGGGTTTAATTTATAACAGTGGAAGCGTAACCAACGGGGAGTTTGTAACCAAAATAACTATTATGATTCGTTCAATAATGAGCTCTGTTTATAAAACAAAGCTTGGCGGAACAATTAAAATCGTTATCGTTTTATGTGCATGTTTCTAATTTGCCGCGCGTTCTTGTTCAATATTGCTGTAGCTGTGACGTCAGTAGCTCTGGTGACCATCTATTTGAGTTTTTGTAGGACAAAATCTTTGGATAGGATGCAGCTTTAATTAGTTAGTTGTCTATGAAGTTCCAAGTTGGTCTTTCAGTCACTAAACAAATGTCCTGAACGAACTATCCTATTAAAAGTAAAAATATAATATTCCATTACTGGTAGTTGTTTGCGGTCGGGGTGGAGTCTTGAATTGAGGCACCTCCATCCTTCTAATATAATACGGCGAGGGATGTCGTCCTGCTTGCCTTAACTGGTCGTTCTGCTGACCTTGGTCACTGTTAGTAGTAATTAGAAATTCATAGACATGCTCGTGGACGTCAGAATCGTGTTTATTTAGCATATATTATTATAGCAAGAGCACTAGGAAGCAAAGCAAGATAAATTTAAAAGTGGAAAAATCTGGGTACTACATATTTATTATTGATGAGTGCTACATCATTATTTATTAAATTATTGATGATTAATTAGTTAGGTAACATTAATTAGGCATATATATAAATGTGGACCACTTCCCATGCCTTGCTCTTGCCATCACAGACAACGAAGGTACCACAATCATGCAGACCCGAGACAATGTAAAAAAGTAGTTTTACTCGATGACTCGACCACGGAGTTCGTCCAATCTTCCGTAAATTGGCGAAATAGATACCTAATGACGTCTATATATAATGGCTGTATCTGTTTTATGTATGTATTCGTCTATACCTACTTTTCATTCTCTCTACAACATTAGGCGGTTGGCCAAGCATTAAATGCATTGCGATTATTGTGGTAGTCCTTAGTATATGCTTAGTGTCTGAGCCAGTTTTGATGTGTCCAAAAGTAAAACCAATCAGACAGCAGTATAGCCATCCTACAAATCATTGAAAACTTATGAATTTTCCATGCACTGCATTGTGATTAGATGCCCAAGAATCTTGCTTACACGTGTTTTAATTTTCCTTTTATCAATTTCATGGCTACCTTACTTGTAATTTCTTGATTAATTCATTAATGTAACTGCTTTCAAGAGCATCGGTGATTGTCCTATATTAATTTCAAAAATGATATTTAATACCATATTATACAGGAGGGTAACTACGAGAAATTTTGTTTGAATTTGAATTTTGTGTAACTACTAAAAATCATGCTTTGTATTTTCAGTAACGGAAACAGAGCTTTTAATTACATAAAGACACAAGTAAATATGTTCAGTTAAACCTAGGTGAAAGAGTACCAACTCGATATCATGCAGCAATACCAGTATTACAAAATTCAGGTGTTGTTTCTTCCCACCCCTGTGGCAATCAAAAGCAAAATTAATAATAGTTAATTTTATAGGTACGTAAATAACCTGCCTATAAAATTAATATCGATGCTCTAATAAAATTATTACTATGATGTACGTGTTATGCTCTGTCGTTTAAAATCGAGAATTGGCATGGATTAGCTTTTACTTTAAAATTTATAAAATAGTATTTCGAGATGCGAAACAATGGTTGATAGAAAAAAGGTGTAAAAGATTGGAACTATTCATTCCAAAGGTATTTTTAATAAAAAGTAGCGTACTCTAAATAATGAAAATTTTTAACTGAAAGGCTTGAAGAACAATTAATAAACAGCTAACTAGTGTGTATCCGAAAGTAAAATTATAAATGTCAAAAATGCGTTTCTTTCCTCAATATGCCTCAAACTTATTATAGAAAGACCACATTGCAATCTAATTTGTAAGCTTATCATTGATCTTACATGGAAAAAAGAACATGAGACCTTATTTAAATACGAAATAAAAGATAACATGCAAATTTCTTTCAACTTTCTAATTAGTTCATTTTAGTAAAGTGTTTAATGGAGCATTTATAACTGAGTGAATCAGAACGTAATAAAAAACCTTGAGACGTTGGCATTTTTGGCATTTCGTTGGCTCTCGTTTGGCAGATGGGATAAATGAATTGATCGAAAAGAAAAATCTTTGCCAGGATTATCTATCTGAATGATGTCATTTGAGTGAACTAATATCGTGTAAAAGTTTAAATTTTGTTTGTTTTATAATAATATTAAGTTAGAAAAATGGCTTCGCGTGGAGGTCCTATGGTGACTGGTACCAATGGTGCCGATTTTGAACACAGAGAGAAAATAGCAGCACAATATCAGATTAGGTACGTAATTTGGCTTATTTACAAGTATTTAAGGCCGTACGTAAGAATTTAATTGCATGTTGAATGTAAACTTGTTATAGAGTTGATATATTTTTTCGACCAAGTTCCGTCAAATTATTTTTAGACAAAAGCAGTCGATAGCGAATAATGTTTCGCGCCAATTATTTAAAAAGGTCCACTAGTTGCTAACCTACGCAGAAATCATATATAATAATCGTAGTATGTAAAGAATATAGGTTTATAATAAGACTTGTATGTAGTGTACATAAAAAAGCAGTCATAACAAAACATTTCTGGTTGATTATTATTATTTTATTGTTTAGGTAATTAAATGTCTTAAACAGTATGAGTTTTTCTATATAGTTGTCTTTTTGTACTATTGTTTATTCAGCAAAAACACTTTGACACAAACATATGGTAGACTTATACACATTGAATTTTGTATTGTTTATTTCTTCCTGCAGTGACTAATTGAAGCAAGAACCATTAAAATATATTATGCCGTTCACCTATCTTTATAACAATTATTAAAACAACTATCTAACATGTACTGTGTGTGTAACTTAGGTAGGGTGTTCTGAGTATGCTGGAAAAGTTTCTAGCCAAAAAAAACAATGTGTTAACTAAACACTTTTTTACTTAACAAGATGTTGAGCTCAAGCCTGGGTTTTTTTGTATAGTAATATTAATAATAGGTAAGGTATAATGGTATTTGATTATCTGGTGACTTGTAAGTAATACACGTCTGCTCACTCATTAGCTGCAAAATCATGATAACTCTACCAAAAAAAAAAAATACTATACTCCTTTTCCGATTTAAATAACAAATTAAAAAGGTTGTAAATCAACTTTAACTGTAGTAAAATTGAATCCTAATTATTGTTGTAATTTGCATGCTTAATTATACAGTTTTATTATTCAGTAACGGCTGCTAATAATACATGTAATGTGGTATTAAGTTCCATTAATATGACTGCACGGATAGCCGAGTGGTATAGGTCACCACGCCAATTACCTCTGTGCGCAACGTACCGCGGGTTCGATCCCCGCATGGGACAAGCATTTGTGTGACCCACAAATGCTTGTTCCAAGTCTGGGTGTTCTTTGTGCATGTGATTTGAATGTTTGTGAAACCCCCCGCAACACAAGGATTAAATTCCTTAGTGCGGGAGTAGTTTAAAAAAAAAAACAAAAATTAATAGTTTTATATCCCAGTAACCAAAGAGTATACAATTTCTATTTAAATCTGCTTTTGAGAGTTTGTGATGCAGACCTGAAATAAGTACAATCAATTACTTAAGTAATGTATTTAGAATAACTCCATAATGCTGTGTGTTAGATCTCAATATTAATGTAAATGTAAATGTGGACAACATCACATACATTGTTCTGAACCCAAAGTAAGTAGCTAAAGCACTTGTGTTATGGAATTCAGGGACAATGAAGGTACCACAAACACCCAAACCCGAGACAATGTAGAAAAGTGCTTTTTCTACATTGACCCGGCCGGGGATCGAACCCGGGACCTCAGAGCTGGCGACACCTTAAAAACCGGTGTGTACACCACTCGACCACAGAGGTCGTCAATATTAAATACTTGCTCATGTCCACTGTGACACCTGACTCACTCAGCAATAAAAATACTGTCTATAATTTATATACCTACACACAAAATAATACAGAAACAACATAATAGACTAACTATGCAAAGATACTGCTTATTTATGAAGAAATCGCTGCCAGCAGAACTGTGAAATGAAAAGTAGTCAATAAGGGCAGTCTACAGTGTGCAATTTATTTAATGTAAATATAATTTAAAATTATACTTATATTACAAAAACTAGCTGCCCACCCCGGCTTTGCAAAGATGATGTGAGATTTACAAAACATTTTTTTTCTTTTAATAAAACCTTCTCCTGTCAGTAATTAACACAACTAAAAAAGAATAAGTGAAATTGTTCCATTCATTAACGCGTGAAGCAATGACCAAGTGAAATAGAGATTCATTTTTATCTATACTTAATATTAAAAAGAAGTAAAGTTTGTGTGTTTGTTAAATTGTAAGTGGTTATCTCGGGATCTACTGAACCGATTTTAAAAAGTCTTTCACCAATAAAAAGCCACATTATTGCTGAGTGTCATAGGTTATATAAAAAACCGAAAACTAAAAAGGCTTTTACGTGGTAGTCCGTTTTGCAAAGTGAATCGGAGAAAAAACGGTCGAATGAAAGCGTTTCTTACGAACGCTGCCTTAACTATGAAAGATATATTTTTGAGTTCTAGAGAAAAGATGTGGAGCTTGAAAATGCCTACAAAAAAGTCAACGACAGCATATGTCTAACTTTTATATTTAAGTTACAAAAAGTAGTTTTTTTAATATTAGTATTGATAATTTAATTTTTAATATTAAAAAAATAATTTTAATCGTTAGGTCATATTATGTACTAAAAAAGGATTATTAACATTAAGCCCAACGAAGTGGGCACGGGTCAGCTGGTATAATATATAGATACAACAAATAATATAACTAGATCTATTTGTAGATTTTTGAAATCCAAAATTTACATCATTGAGATTTACATCTTTATAACATCTGTGTAGATTAGATCTAACATTATAGATAAATCTATCTAGAATAGAGGAACTAACATAAAATTTCTATAACATTGCATACTAATGCCCTTGTTATTGGTAACAAGAGAATTGTTTCTACATGCTTGTTATGAATGTGTAATTATGTAAACTATAACACTTCAATATATAAGTTTAGGAAACTTTCCAGCAGTGACCACATATTTCTTGATGATTTCTAATAACTTATAATATAAAAATATATAAAGTCTTAGTATGGTACCTATAGTTTTATCAATAAGAAAACAAATGTAAATCTTGTTATAAATGTCATGTACAAAATTACATAGAAACACAATGTGCTGGTATGTATATTTTAGAATAAAACGTAACACCTAGAATATGGCATTAAAAAATTCGTCCACTTCACTGATCATTGGAGTGTTCCTAAAAGGCCTCATTCAGTTATCCTCTGTCCAAGGTAAAAAAAGCCTGCCCTTGGATCAGGCAAAGTGTCAACAAGGCGTTTGGCTAGATCTTTAAAAAGCATGTGCACACTGACCCCTCAGACCAATGGTTGTAAATTTCATAAATCACTCAACTTCACTTAGGTGTAGTATCTTGTAAGCATTCAGTTAGAATAAAACTTAGTTTTACAACATGACCATTCTGACAACTATGTTCAATTTCAATAGTCGGGTAATTTGTAAAATGTTTGCTATGAGTAGGTTTGACTTGAATTTATTGATCTTAAGATCTTTCCATTTCAGGTTAGACGTCTTTACATGACAAATTAATACTTTTTAGAAAGCAACCATGCAGGGGCGACGACCCTGTTGGCAAAATTGAATTTATCTTTGTGTTGCCATAAGGTTTATTTGCTATAGCTATAGCGCTTGTCAACTGAAGCACTCATTGTTCGATCGATAAAGCGATCTTTACAAAAAAACTATGTGAAAACACAAATTAGGTATCGTCTAACGTCGTTTACTAACTAGATCAATTACAACTAAATTAGCTTTTTTATTGTTATTTTTATACAGTAAACATCGCTTGGGTTGTCAACTGGAGATAGCAAATAAGCCTACTGATACAAATGGTATCATAATCTATAGAGTACTGATCTCATTAGTAATCTTCGGGTAGTAATTATGCACACACCTACAAACTTATCACCATTGAACAGAATAAACAGAAACAAACTCTTGTAGCTTTATACTAAGTAGCAGACCATAATCTGATGTTATATTTAGCAGTGGAAATGGATTTCCTGATTACGTTACTTGCTATGTTGTTAAATGCTAATACACTGTAAGAGATGTGGTGAAGTACAAATATTATTTTGCTTAAACCGATTCTCGACTTTAGGTTAAGGTTCACATAATGAAGCATCATACATACTTAGTAAACTATTACTACATAACATACTTAAATACTATGCTTACACTACCTTTTATTTTATTTTTTTGATTACTCGTTGAAAAGCCGTAGGTATCCCCACGCCGGCCGAGGGCACGGCGGAGATATGTCGGACTCGCACCGACTAAAAACACCCCGGTCCCGTCCTTGCCTTAGTCGCGGGATCGCTTGTGCATTCTCTGCGCAGCTCCGGCAGGCCTCGGTCCTTGAAGGACCCCTTCTAGAGTAGGTGTAAAATGCCCACCCCTCGCATCTTCCGAGGAAGCACGCGAGGGACTTCGCATGCGTATCCTCCGTGGCCTGTCAGTAGATCGGGTGACGGGTTGCCCTCCCCGTCACCCGCAGGCCCGACCTCACGGTGGTCTGAGGTCGTTAAGTGCCCTATTACGGCGCCCTATGCGCCTGCGGCGCAAAGGAAGCAAAGCGTTCGCCTCCCTTTCACGTTCGGCAGCCTCCTTGGCCGCCATAACAAGGTCGCAGAACGCAGAACGCAGACGTTCGTCCACCAAGCGCTCTCACTCCGGACGATGGCTGCGATCACAGTCGGCAGTGAGAGCGCTCGGCCCTGTCTTGCAATTTCAGAGACCAAGTCTCGCCTCTCTTCGTCCCAATGCTTACACTGGTGGTACTGTTTAAAGCGAATTTAGAAACTTGTAGTTGTATGGTACCTAGTAGTAGTTTTAATAAGATCTAAATAACTATTTTTTAACCGTTAGGCCACCACGACGGTATATTTCATAATGAAAGCTGAAAAAAATATCTTACCTCTTTGATTCTATACATTTTTATCCTAATCCGAATCGTTGTCTAGATTTGAGTTCTGTAAAGCGGTCGATTTAAAATAAAGGCTATCTATTAAATTGTTTAAGGCTATGATATAAAAGGCTATATTTATTTTGGTTTGCAGTGCTCTTAACAAGTCTCGGCTGAAGTACTGCGTGTTCTTCCACCATATGATGTTCCTGGTGATGCTGGCCAAGCTCTCCGCGGACATCCTCGACAAGCTCGACATATTTATACTGGAGATTGAGGAGCTGCAGATACCACAGGTACATACACATTCATTATGTACAAAAATCATAATTTCATGTGATTAGACACTAATACCTTCGACGGAAGAGTTTGTTCTTTCCTGTCAAAGTCAGTTTGATGATAATTTTATTTCTTGCGCATCATGATAGTAAATAAATTGTTTAGGTATACATAATTTCGCTAGAATTATTCGTATAAAAATACAGAAAAATAATTATAGTTTTTTTAAGAGACTTTGAATGTGGACAACATCACATATATTTCTCTGAACCCAAAGTAAGTCTAAAGCGTTTGTGTTATGGAATTAGAGACAACGTAGGTACCACAAACACCCAACCCGAGACATTAAATATTTTCCTAAAAAAATAGATGCCACCAGCAACTAAATGCTGAGGTAATGCTTCAAAGAGTTTAGTAGCTATGTTGCAGAGTAGCAGCTGTCTGAAAGGAATTTAAATTATATTTCCATGGTCATATATATTTAAGCCCAATCTATTCCATTCCAGCCTCTTTGGTGGGAGTACCTCTGGTGCCTCTCTCTCGTCTTCTCGTTCCTCGGTCTCTCAGCCATCAAGCGCAACAACATCCGCCAGCTCCGCCATTACATGTACGGGATTACAGTATTAGGCTTCGGACCTCTACTCTACTGCGTGCTGTACTACTGTGGGGACGTATGGCGGTATCTCTCCATGGATGAGGATGAGGATGACAGCAGCGAAGTCGATATCGAGCTGTGGCAGGTGGGTGTAAGTTTTAATGTCAGTTATTTATTATTTGTTTGGGTTGAATTTTTAGTGGTGTGAGTTAAGTGATTTGAGGGACACAAATGCCCCAAAAACGGGATAAATGTGGAAAAAAATATATTATTTTTTTCTTTTTTTTTTTTGAGATTTTGACGTGCCGTATATTCTCAAAAAGTTCTGAGAATCGAAGTAGATATCAAACAAACGTAATTTTGTATTAATGTATGACATACAATGTTATATTTACTTTACATGTAATTACTTTAAATTTAATGACTTAAGTTTGTGAGTTCTGCTTTTAACGTGTTAATAAATTGCACTGTTTTCTTCGTCAACACATGATAGATAATTCTGTCAATAAGGTGTGTCCACTCAGAGTGCTAATATGGTACTCGAGTCCTCCCTGATAGTTCTACCTGCTCAGTTCTTAGGCCGCCCGTACACGGACTGCTTGAGCTTTGGAACGCTTTTGAGCGTCACGCGCGCGCTCTTTCCGCCCGCTTACTTTTTGTATTTTGGAACGCTCGAAGCAGTCGAACTTCTTTAAGCAGTCCGTGTGTGTGCGGCCTTAGCCGTTCTAGTTTCGTATTTTTCTTCTATCTGTACATACTACTTAATTAACGTGCATAAACTCTGTCCCCCCTTTTTCACTTGTTTATTTTGTGCGGGCCCTATGTAATTCAAATTATGTATTATTTTATTCATACTTTGTAAAATGAGAGACAGCATGCTGTTAGTGAGTTTGTTGCGCCGTTTCTTATCCACATCCAGAACACTTAAGAAGGATGAAGAAATCTGGGTGCTATCTGATATATTAACTTTTAAAAAGTGCTACATAGTAGCCAGTTAATTTTAATTTTCACGGATCAAAATATTACAATATATTTATTATACTAACAGTTTGTGTTCCTTTCCAGGGCTATCCATACGGCCTCCTATGGTACGCGTTCGTGCTACTAGCGTCACAAATACACTTCTTCCAGATGTATTTCTCCTACAACCTGCTAAAAGCATGGCGCGCGAGGGGCGCGCTAAGGAAAACCGACTAACCGCCCTAGACTTACGGTACATTTTCCTTTAATCATGCATACATGCACTGCCAGTGTGAATGGAACAGGTATTCTGTCGTTGGATGGGTCTTGACAAAGGTAAGCGTTAATCCAGGTTGTTAATTGACTACGGTCTATAGGCTGGCTAAAAAATATTGACGTATTTAAAGGATTTTTTATAAAAATAAGTTATATTAAGACACAACTGTTATTCCCAAATAATATCTGCGATTTACATGGCCTGTGTCCTATGGTAATTGGTGTTCGTCAAATCTATATTCATAATAAATAACCGGAGAAATGCAGAAAAAGTACGGCTTTAAGGTTTGTTAAAAATGGTGTGAAAATTTTCGAATGAACAGTGCATTCAGCCAAAATGAACTATGTAAATAAAAGCTATAGTCACACTATTCTTAACTGACCTTTGTCATGACTTGAATAAATGTAACAAGGTGTACAACCAACGAGAAACGATATAACTGGCATATTTATATTAAGTTAAGCAATTTTGTAAATTATCAAAAAGTTAGTCATTTTTAAATATTTTTTTAAGTATAATCCATTTTCATACGCATGTATTTATAATTGGTTAAAGTTTGAAAAGACAAACCTATCATTGCAGTTGACATCCAAGCGTTAATCGTGTAAATAATTAACATTATAATAGTGTAATTTTCATATGCCGATGTTGGGTACAGTGTGAGGCCTAGTCCCGGTTTAAAATATAATGGCAATGTTTTATTGTTATTATATTAAATGTATAATTAAAGAATTTATATTATTATTTCACTGTTTTGCTCTATCTTTTCAATATACAAGAGGAATCAAGTAGGCAATATTACAGAGGTTTTAAGGTAATATTTAACTTAAAAGTATAGCAGCATACTATTTTCTCTAATGTACAATACAGCCAATATATTGTGATACCTCTGGAGCGTGCTAAAATTTGTCGACGTCTTGGTTACTTGCATCACTCTTTCTATAAAACGCCTAATTATATATAAAACGCATAAAAAACGGGAGATCAAAGTATAGTGACTAATAAAGTGACTTTTTATTATAACTAGGTGTCTATCAGACATATTTTTTTAGGCTTGGTTTAATATTTGACTCATTGTTAGAGCTTCCAAAAGCAAATCATAGGTCAGCTGATGTACTTTTTAAATCTTGTTTTTAATCACTGGCGACACTGATAATAGTGTTGCCAGAAATTAAATAGCACTCACTTCACTAAAAAAAATAACATCACTCCATTTTGTTGTTCTTCTACTTCACTATACTTTCAAGAATATTATAATTATGTTATCTTACAAATACCGCAATGGATTGAATACAAAATTTAATAAACATGAAATCGTTCTTATAAGAACAATTATGATAGTTGTTAAGGAAATATAACTCAATCTCTATTTTAGATACATGTTTAGTATTTTAAATATTAAATGTAGTATTGAAGCACAAATGACATTTGATTTATCTAAAAATATGTAACTTTAATCATGCAATTCTTATGCAGACAACTTTTTTTTTTCGTGGTAATGTTAATGCCTTCAATCTATGCCGAGGGCGCGGCGGGGTGGAGGGATATGTCGAACTTTTACCGACTAAGAACTCTCGCTTCCTTTCTGCCCCGGCCGGAGTCAGAGTACATTATTGACAACACGTTTCTTAGGCCATATTTAGAACGTTCATCAGTCATGATTGCGTAATGAAAGTTACCTATTTGCCATGTCTATATATTTTTCAATTAATATTTATTATAAAAATGTTAAGTACTTAAATATACATACTAGATTGATGTTTAGCATGTATTCTAGATTGTTGAAATTAATTTAAAATTGTTACGGTCAAAGTCGTGTTTTTCGATGACGGGTAAATAGCAATACGTTTTGGTGCACAGATTTGACTGAATAGTTGATTTGAAGACTTAGTTGAATGTGACTCGGTCTTTATTTGTTGATCTTGTGTCGGATTTTGTTACTATATATGCATGGCAGCTGTGCCAAAAATGGAGGGGAATATTATATTTACTCAACTTCTTACATGTCTTTGACATCGTGTTCAGAATAACTTTTGGCGTTAAATTGGAATCTATCTGTCAGGCGGTAAAACAAAAGTCTTCAAAAGATCGTATTTGGTTTATTTGTGGGACAACACTAGCGCCACCTTGTCTATGGAAAAATTGACATTTAGGAATAATGCGCTTATTAGACTTTTCTTAACATCTTTCTAATTTAATCTCTGAATTAGGAAGACTTAATATCAAAGCCTTTTTTTTGTTTGCATCTAGGAAGACTAAATGCATTACACCTTCCTAAATTTATTTTGGGAATGTGTAAACGCATTCAGTTTTGCCTGGAAGATATTTTAATAATAGGGATGTCGACATTTCTTTTTATGTCCGTCCGTATTTTTTCCTTTTTTAACTTAACCAAAACCTTACGACGATACATTGATTTGAAATGTCGCATGACGTCACAATGTCATACGTTTGATGTAATATCGTGACGTAATTAGCCCCCACTTCTCCTACTTAGTTTTTTGTTATTTATTTAAGTAATAAATAAGTGACTAATATTTTTTTATACCCAGTCAACGTCCCTATTTTCTCGCCCGAATTAATAAATCTATATTACATTAATATATTTTTGAATGCGGTGCCAAAGAGTGTGAATGCCTGCCTAAACACGATGTATCCGTGTCAGGATGTAAATAAATATGTATAGGGTTTCCGTTCAATTAATAGTGTTTAAGTGTTTGATTGTTTTCAAAGTTTTTCCTTGGTCTATTTGTTTTTTTAATAATTAAATATTTTGTAAAAACTAAGTGTTATTCATTAACCTTGATACTTGGCTACCTATTTTGTTCTAAACTTTGAGAGTCATCTAGATATATAAGAATAGTGCTGAATAGCTCCAAATAAGCTAAATAAAAGGTTTAAAAGAATAACTAGAAATTAACTAACCCTTGTCTTTCGATAGCTCTTAGGTGCAAGATACAACTGTTTGAATGACGCAAATCTACAAATTCCAATGAGGTTTTTGAAGATATATTAGAAACTTATAGGCAGCAAGATATTATAAAATTTGTAATCTATATATCTACTAGGTGACCCGGCAAAACGTTGTTTTGCCAGGGCAACCCTTTTAACCTAGAGCCTAACCTATTCTCAGAGCTCAAACTGTTTTGGAGGAGTTCGAAAACAAACACTGTGAAACAAGATTTTTATATATTAGAAGATATCTTAAAATACAAAAATGAATCCCTATAATCTTGGTCTCGCCATAATTTCCGAACGACTGCACCAAATAGGATAATTCTTTCTTAGTTTATTCCTTTTTGTAAGGACAAGGTAGGTATTTATTAAAAAAAAAGTATGGAATTGTTTTGAAAATCTTACACCATCCGTGTTTGCCGGAGCGGGTAGATAGTAAGTTATAAATGTAAGCTTTCTAGAATTTCTAACAAATACCAATTCGAAACATAACAGTATTAGTGAGATTGGATAGATTAAATCAATAAATATAATAGATAATCGAAATATAGGCTTATTACCTATATCGTACCTAATGTGATTATAATATATCGCACTTGGTTTCCATACAGGATATGATTGATCTAGCTCACTGCGGTCGATTCATTGTTGCTGCCTGAGCCTGATTTGAATTTAATTTTATTCGTCGCATTTTGCGCAACAAACGCTTTTTCTCTCTTTTCTCTTTCTGATCTCCGTGGCCGAGTGGCGTACACACCATTTTCAAGGTGTCGCCAGCTCTGAGGTCCCGGGTTCGATCTCCGGCCCATTTCTCCGGGTCACAGTAGAAAATCCACTTTTTAACATTCGGGTCTGGGCGTTTGTGGTACTTTCGTTGTCTCTGAATTCCATAACACATGCTATAGCTACTTTGGGGTCAGATCCAATGTATGTGATGTTGTCCACATTTATTTATTTCTTTCTGATAGCCGGTAAAAGGGAGGAGTTTGTCCGGCGCACTTTGATTTTTCTCCAGGAATACCTGACCTCAAAATTTATGTAGGTAGTTAGTACAAGACCAACCATTTACAGGGATTTGTGTAAGTAAGTATGTTCCTAACAAAACCTGTACCTATATAAGGATATTGAAAATGTCTGTCGCGTGGCTTAATAAGGTACTTATCTCCTAATAACAAATTGAATAACACACCTACCATTATCGTAATCGGAAATTCTTGTGCTAACGTACGTTGATAAGTCACATGACCGTAGGTATTATTTAATTATTATTGTTGGATATAAAACGATCAATGGATTACTTATCTGGTAGATAATAGCTTAATTACAAGGATACGCTCGATTCTGAAGATGTTTTAAATTTGTTTTCCAATCAATCATAGATTGTATTGATTATTACCTATGTAGTTGCATGTGTTTTGAACGTGGTTTGTGGGTGTAAACGCATTATCGTAAGTATTGTTAAGCTGTAGATAGTTTTGCTCTGCAAAAGTGATAGTGAGGGGAATCCTAGCAATTTCACTGATAAATTTAATCTTTTGTTGAAAAATAAAGTTAGGTACCTTACGCACTTCGGGTATATGTTTAGCGTTTAATCTCTTAGGCTAATATGTTATCAGATAGGATTACAGCAGCATGGACTTGAAGAGACACCTGAAAAGACAGTACACCTGTCCGCGAAGTTACTATTGATAATTTATTATAATCAATGAACGTTTTGTACTTACTACTTGTTTATTACTTTATTAGCACCATCATGGTATGTAGTTCCAGAATTAAGATTTATGGGGTTATGTAGACAGTTAGAAAGTCTATTTTTTACAAGGAATCTGAATGCTTTAACGTTTAAAACTTAAGCCTAAATGTACCTGATTGGTAAGAATTTTTTACTGCCTAGTAAGTTATTAACTAATTAGGTATCTCATATTATATATACTTACAGTACTTAATTACAGTATATAATTTATTATCTACTTACGTAGAGACAAATTTATTATTATTTATTAGCATTTGGACAAAAGAACTAGCAAATAGGTAGGTTAGGTAGCTACCTATAGGCATGTGCAGTGAACAAGTACTAATCAATTTGCTTTCTTTGTCAATTTGATTTCTTGAATGAATTTTTCGATCTTATCTCGTTATTTCATAAAAGTTATGTTTAGTTTGGAATTTTAATTAATAAATTATTTATACCTACTTAATCAAGCAATATTGATTGATTTGTTCATGATAATTAAAGGATAACGAGGGTTGATGAACGAGCGAAGCGACTGAATAAAACCCCGAAATCTCCTTCGTGTTAGGTAACTTCAGACGCCAATAAAAGAAGACCCACAAAGAGCGCTCGGGTTGTTACTGCTGTTAGCGCCATATTTGTTTTTCTGATTACTAGAGCCACAGTGGAAAAAAACTGAACTACTTGGCTGATTCTTGTTCAGTCATCTTGATATACTTACGCTTTGGGCTGACTTTGAATACGCCAAGTTACAAACATTAATTGATTCTAGTTCGATTACCATCGGCCTAGGCATTCTATTGAATGCCGGCGTTAATTGAACCGCTTTGGAGTTAGTGGGTTATCCAGATGGCTAAAATCAGATAAATGTCGTGTCAGACACCGTTGTCGTTGTCGTCATCGGCGTGACCGCTCTCATCGCTCTCAAACAAAACACTGTCTGCACAGTGTCGATACTCTAGTCTCTATTCACATTGCCCGGCAAGTAGCCACAGCACAGCACATATTCTTTCGGAAAATACTGGCAGGGCACGACCCGTGTCTGTCGGCGTCTGCGCGACCGTACAACGATACATATAAGTAAATACGTTTTATATTAAGGTACCTATTTAGGTACATTGTTTCGTTACACTGTATAGAATATATTATTTCGTCTGCCACGTTCAATGTCTGTAGATGTAAACGGACTTTAAATTTTGTCGATTTTCGATTAGGTACAATCCTAAATCCTGATTCCAACAAGTAGTTTTTCTTACACGTTTATCAGCAGTGTGTCAGGTCATACCTTAATGTCACTCAATTTTAAATCGTCGTAGTCTCACGCTGTCCCTGTCATATTCAAGGTGGAGTAGAGACATATAGACATTTAAGAACTTTTACTTTTGGGTAGAATATTAAACGAGGTAGGTTGGTCCTTTATTTTCATCACATTGATATTTTCAAAATCAAACAAAATATCTCTTTTTTTTAAAATTAATTGCATATTAATTAACGCATGCGAAGCGAATACTTTTTAATTCAATACAAATAGAAGAAAGTAATCATTTGAACGTCAGGCAGGATTCGAACCCGCGACTACTGGTTAGACGAACCAGTCACTTTACTCTTGTAATTATATCTATTGCACTAATCATCATCACTCATCATCAGCAGTATGCACAAGCTCTCGTCTGCCGTGAGCGTGCTGCGTGCTGCAGTGTCACATTGTTGAAGGAAATGAAACGACATATCTATCACACTCATCATATTTATTGTACTCATCACCGTCACTCATCATCAGCTATATGGACGTCATCATCAGAGCCCTCGTCAGCTGTGGGCGGGCTGCCGGTGTCGGCCGAGTCTGGTGCTGTCCGTCTCCACTTGGCGCGCCGGTTTTGGAACCAGGTTTTTACCTGAAAAGAAGATGGTCAGGGTAAATCTTCATGCTTCAATTTTATTAGTATGTAAATTAGCGTTTGTTACCAAGATGATGGGCTATTTTTATTATTCTATTATACGTACACTGTAAAAGCCCTGGATAATGTTAATATTGCAAAGTCTGCTGTAAAGTTGACATGGTGGCGGTGACTATGTGATGTATTACAATCGTAATTGGTAACCGAAGCGCCTAAAGACTTGAGCACCAAATATTATTTTATTAGCGCGTTTATGTAGCGAACTGATCTTTTTTTCGCAGGCGCTTATTTTCTTACGTCAATTATTATTCTTTTAAATCAAATCAAATCAAATCAAATCAAATATATTTATTTGTGAACATAAGTGTACAAAAAGGTCTTAAAATTATTAAAGTTATGTAGGTTCTTTTACGTCAATTTAAAGCACGTTTTTTATATAAAACTATACAATTGCTACGCAAAACAACATTTTAAGGACCAGAGTTTTAGTTCCAATGAATATTTAGGTGGCCAGTTTTAGATAATTTTCTAAATAACATTTTCATAACAAAATAGGAATAGTCAAGAAAGAATAGATTGCGTAAGAGTCGTTACCTGTCTATCACTAAGCCTCAGCGTGCTGGCGAGCGCTCTCCGTTCATCAGGACTCAGGTACTTGCTGGCGCTGAACCGTCTCTCCAGGGCTCCAGTCTGCGCGGCCGTGAAGCGCACCTGCCCGCCCTTCCGCCGCCCGCCGAGTCCCCACCACGGGTTGCAGCAACCCGGCGGAACTAAGACAAAGAAGAATTTTTATTAACATATTAAGTATCTACTAGGAGCACAAGTAGGTACGATCAGTTTTTAAATTAATTTTCCAATCATAATATTATATAATATGAATGTAACTCTATCTGCTTTTAAAGACTTAACCACTAAACCAATTTTGATATGAAACTTGGTATGAAGTAAGGTTGTAGTTCAAGAATGAACATAGGCTATAACTAGATATCTACTTTTTCCACGATAATAATAATTTAGTCAAAAAGTTAGTGTCCTATAAATCTTCGGACTCAATGGAGAAGGTGAAAGGAGGCCCGAGGATTTTAGGACACTAACTTTTTCGCTAAATTATTATTTACTGATTGTGATCATAATGAACAAAATATACTAGATATAGTGATGCTCTAATTACGACCGAATCCTAGACAAAACAACTTATCTTGTAACTAGATCCTTAGGTGTAAAGTATATCGTTAATCTGACAAATTAGAGCAATTCTAGATAATTATAACTTGCCTTGTAACCATTAAATATATTACAATATTTAGAATTAAAAGATAAAGGTACGATAAAAGTGTAATCATTCTGAAAATGTATTTTTTAACTAATAGCCAATATAGTTATCAATTTGATAGGTACTTAATCGATAACGTGTGTATTTTTTAATTGGAACAGATATTTTGATTATTTTTATCTGTGTTTTTCTGTAAGGAAGTAGGCACAGCCCTACCCATTAACGTATCGTATTTATTGATGTCAATCTTTTTCATTATTAATTTATATTTTTATTGATACCGTTTATATTGCACCAGTTATGCGCATTTGTTTGGTTTGGGTCTGATTAACAAATTAATTAGAGCTCTTATAAATGTTGAGATTAGTAGGTACGAAAACTGATATTTTTTAAAAGCCTCGACGCTCAAAACACTCATGTTTAGTTCTGATATAGTTTGAAAAACAAAGAAGAGTTTAAAAAATTAATATGTGTATGAAAAATTCTCATATTTTATAGAAAAAAAACCATCTCGTCTAGTAGGTATAAGCTGTGCTATAAACGTTTAAGATAGGCAATCGGCAAAATCCAGAGAAACTCTAAAACAACATAACTTTATAACATTTGATTTAAAATGTCTCATTACTTAAAAAATACCATCTTGTGCATTAAAAGCCCTGGCGTATGAGTCTACCTTTAAGCTTGTCGACACAGCTTAAGTTTAATAAATAAATTTAATTTAATCTTTTAGTTATCATTTGTTGCTTTATTACGATTGGGTGCAATAATCATAAAATAATGCATTATATTGGACAGCGTTTATCTTGATAGATAACTAGTATTGTGGGAATTAGCATAATGTTGCAGCTTTTTGTTGAGGTAGGCTCACAAGATGTATCTTTTCGTTAACAACGCTAGGTAGGATGTGGAAAGTCAGAGAAGAATATTGATAAAAAAAATAAATTCTATCAAACATAGAAATATGTTTTTCGTTCTCATACGAAACAGCATTTTACCTCAATCTTGTTGCCTATTGACTATTTTAACACCAGTAGAAGGGATGAATCGATACCTCTACGGTATTAATACCGTTACTCGTTACTGGAATCGAATGACAGGGGTCATTCCCAAACAGTAACACTCTGTTGTTTAACAGTGTTGACGGCCGGAACTGTTTTTTCCCGACCATACCGATGCTTTGGGATCTAATATAATAGACCTAATATGGTACCTAATTAAAGATTACGCGGAATTTCAAAATATTTTGATTACTATATCGATACCTACTCTGTATCGGCAGAAAAGTATCAATTAGATTCTCATATCATTTGGGTAATTACATAAAGCGAAAGGTAGATAAAAATATAAGAATATAATAATAGTTGTTAGGAACATTTCGCTGTTTTAAATATATTTAAAATCATACTCCAATTCAATACATTATTTTCAATATTTTATTTATGGGTTTCCCAACAAAACAACCTCTCGCAAGGTACAAAACTACCTATAATGAGTTGAAAGGAATTCGCTTGTTTTTTTAGTAGAAAACACACAAGGTTCAAATCTTTCGAGACTAGATTTGTCAAATCGTGTATCGCAAGAGTAAGATAATCACTTGTGCGATAGTTAACCATATAATTACTTGCGTCCTACTGTTATTGACCAAGTACTGAAACAAGTAACTCTTCCTTTCAACCGGCATCTCCTCAGTGCTCGTTAAATAAGTATCGATACCAAAAAGTACTTGGTATCGAATCAAAGTATCGAGTATGTCCCACTCTTTTCATGCCTAATAAATATTCTCTATGGATTTTCTTTATAAGCAAGTGTAAACATTGCCCAAGCTCTTTGACTAATTTTCATTCCAATACATTGCCAATGCAATGATATAAGTTTAGCGGACATATGATTCAGTTACTAACTGGAATCTAATCATTGACAGTAGATATTTTATGTAGGTAGGTACTGTTTGTTTTTTGTGTGCCTGGTAAACAAAAAAAAAATGTTGCTCTGGCATTGTTTTAAAATTGAAATTCATTTAAGAGTAACCCTCCAGGTCTTATAAGGTCGTACGAGCTTCTTACAAAGTGCTTTACTAGAGCTTTCACACACAGCAGCACGTTTTTTCATCAATTGGTTGACATGTTACCGGCACTGTGAAACCCGGTTGTTGAAAATGTGTGAGAAGCGTTTTATCTCGGTAATACATTACATTAGGGTAAATTTGTATCAAGATATAAGTCGCTGTACCTACGCAGATAAGTCGGCTTTATTTTTGCAATCAACATTTGCCTGTTTGCTAGTTATTATGCCAAGTCATGCTTATAATGCAGATTAGTGATACAGATTGTAGTATTAAATAAGGTGTAATAAAATAAATTAAATTATTATGTACTTAATAATATATTAATTAAGTTGTTTAAAAGTGTGTATTATGCGTTGTACCGCAATTGTTAGTTGTCCTAAAGAAATAAACATAAAATAAATCTTGTCGTTATTCAATCTTCACTAAATATCTATACTAATATAATAAAGCTGAAAAGTTTGTTTGTTTATTTGTTTGAACGCGCTAATCTCAGGAACTACTGGTCCGATTTGAATGTGTCAGTGTTAGATAGCCCATTTATTGAGGAAGGCTATAATCTATATAACATTACGCTGCGACCAAAAGGAGCGGAGTATAAATAAAAAAATGTTGCAAAAATGAAAAACCGTTGAAACTAAAACACGCGGACAAAGTCGTGGGGAACAGCTAGTGTATAATATATGTATAGATATTTTTTGTAGGATGATTTCTCTATATCCATACGTAATATTATAAATGAGAAAGTAACTCTGTCTCCCTGTCTGTTTGTCTGTTACGTTTTCACGCCTCAACCACTGAACCGATTTGGATGAAATTTGGTGTTCGGTAGCTTGGATCCTAACAAAAGACATAGCTTATGTCCTTTGTGTGCCATAATCGCGGCAAGAAGAAGCCTATGTCACATAGGCTACATAGCTACTTATACTTTATATTAATAAGACTATATTTACTATACTTTACTACAATAATAAGACTTTAATAAGACTTATGCAATAAGAATTTAATAAGACTTATGCTCAGTGCATCAACCGCGTTCCTTTCTCGCAGGCATTAAGTTCGCCTATGTAGGCAGTGTTTCGTGCATAAAGTATTGAATAAATAAATAATTACTTTTTTAAACTTTTACCGTATTTAATCAGTTATAAAAAAGCAATGTAATAAATATATTTTTATGGGATTGCCAAGTACCTATTTTTGGAAGGAGTGGGTTCATATAGGTTACTAGGTATAACAAACCGGCAGGAGCCTTCCACATTTCGGAGGAAATCTATAAACCTTACACATAGGGTAAAGGCGGGATAGGTGCCCCACTTTTTGAAATATCCTCCTAATTTAAAATAAAACATTTTTATATAAATAATGTCTATGAATTTAGGTAGTTTAATCCTTTATGTTTAACTGTGATTTGTATTTTTGGCCCTACATATCACAGATTTTGCAAATTTTTGGTTTTAGTGGATCTCCTTTAATGGGGATAGATGCCTACACGTAGGGATAGTTGCCCCACCATGAAAATACTAAGAAGGATAGATGCCTGCCGTGCGGGATAGATGCCCTTTATACTTTATAAACGAAAAACTCAATCAAACTCTTTTGAGGTTTTGAGGACAATTGGTGTTTCAGCAGTAGAAAAATACTCCTAAAACAGAAATTGTTTCCAAGAAACATGGACCTTTAATTTGCAGTTTTTATTTTTCTTTTAATCGTCATCGTTAGCATATAATTCAACATAATTTGAGATCAAATAAAATAACCATACTTAAATTCTACAAACATTTGTTGAACAAAAATAAAAATTATAAATTCTTCTTATAAAATATTAATTATTAAAGGTAGACCGCTCCCCCGTGCCCCGCAGGCGAAGTCTCAATGCAGCGGTTTACCTATAAGTTTCAACATGAATCATCATAAAAGTCATTATTATAAAAAAAATAACACAATAAAGATCTTCATTTTGTAATCCTACTTAAATGATGCTTAGTCGGATAGTGCTTTCAGCTTTCCACATCTTGAGCAATAATTTTTGAAAAGTGTACAGGTTTCATGTAGCCAGTTCTGATACTTTATACATTCAATCCAGACGGATTCAATGTATAAAGACAAAACATTCTATGTAGTTATTTTTATTTGTATCTTTAGACTTATCCCGGCAAACTTTTAGTTTTCTTTCCCTTAATTTTATAGTGAGGTGAATTGTCTTCATCTTCACTGTTTGAACTGTAAATAATTCGCCGTTTCTGTGTACATACAAATATATGTAAACACATAAAAAATATAACAGAACACAAAAATATGGTCAAAATATACCCTAAAACCACATATGGATATACATGGTGTATGGAAGGATAGATGCCCCTAGGGTAGGGTTGCCATACGTCCCGGTACGCCGGGACATGTCCCGGTTTGAAGCATGGTGTCCCGGCGTCCCGGCCGATAAGCAAATTGTCCCGGTTTAAAAATTATAGTTATTTAATAGAGGGCTGGACTTGGTAAACAGTAATATAGCTCCAATAAACGCGCTCTAACTAGCTAGGCTAATCGTACGTGGATAGAACGACGTAAGCGCTGACACTTGTTCGTTCACGTTTCACGAATTTACGTTAACAGTGTCAACGCATTTCGAGATCGCAGACTCTCAGCGTTGACAGAGCAAGAGCGCATTGGCACGCTATCAAGCTCACTATGTGACTTAGAGATGTTTGATACAAGATCGATTTTTCTAATGTATTGATATTTTATATCGATTTTATACATACAGTTGATACCTGGTATCGATACTTCTTGAGCGAAATCGACCTAAGACGCGTGAAAATTAAAAAAAAAATCGAATATTATTATGTAAAAAATATTAATCACGTTATACAGTTAACATAATCGCGATAAATAAAACTCTTTAATGATAAGGAACTTGATAACACTTTAGTTTCAGTTTTTTTAATAAAATACTTCTGTTAAATTAAGTAAATTTGCGCGTGTAAAACTAGATTTAGGGATATAGGGAACACTGTCCCACACTGTCACAAATGTTGACAGATAGGTACTTACTTTAGTTAATGTTGATTTCGTAAAAATATTTTTTTTTATCAATATTTTGTAAAATTATCAGAACTATTGAATTGGCATTGAATGGCTGTGTTAAAAGTTGTTCTGTGTTTAGGCAAGGACTAAACCTTTAAAGTTACCTATTGTTGTAATAAAAGTTCCGTTTTTTCTACCTTTACTAGTTTTTCTTGAAATGTCCCGGTCTGAGTCCTCACACTTATGGCAACCCTACCCTAGGGGCATCTATCCCTCGAAAAATCAGGGCAACTATCCTTTTTGACAGGGATAGATGCTTAAGTATTTTTTAAATAAATAATAAAGAAAAGAGAAACTATTTACATCTAGATGCATACTTCATGAATCAGTTTATTGACATAATAAATAATATAACGGAATTAATGACTACTTATAAAGGTATACAACAGCAAATACTAACCTTTAAAACTTTTACGTGTTTGTTAAGTTCGCCGCGGAAATGAATGCACATACGAGCGAAACAAGTCCTCACCGCACGACGACCCGTGGCTAAATTAGGTGCGGGGTGTCTGCGGCTCTTAGTTAAACTATTATTTTTTAGTCGCGAGTTTGGGAAGTTAGGTTTTTTGAAAATGAGGCAACTATCCCACTGGGGCTTCTATCCCGCCTTTACCCTAGTAAAAAAAAGAACACCCTATTTAAAGTAATTAGACAAGCATTAAAAAAAACACAGTCATGAGGTATAACATATTTCGTTTGATCGCCAAGTACGATACTCGATTTAGAATAGTCATTGTTTTCACCAATTATGATAATATAATTATTCCGTAATGATTGCAGTTACACACCTGAAAAAAATAATTATTGAGTTTCCTTGTTTCCAGCTAAAATATGTAGGTATATGATCACTTTATCCCGGGGCTGTCGCAAAAGCCGTTTTCGCGAGCCAGAGCATCACATAAATAGGTATAGCGCATTACATCACCCGAGTAGCGCATAGGAAACCAGCAACAGTATTCCCAACGACGACGGTTCTTTTGCAAAATTAAGGCGATTTCTTTGCAAAATCTATTATTACTAATATATAAAGCTGAAGAGTTTGTTTGTTTGAACGCGCTTATCTCAGGAACTATTGGTCCGATTTGATAAATTCTTTCAGTGTTGGATAGCCCATTTATTGAGGAAGGCTATAAGCTATATAACATAGCGCTGCGACCAAAAGAAGCGGAGCCTAAATGAAAAATGTTACAGAATTGAAAAATTTAATAACCGTTGAAACTAAAACACGCAGACAAAGTCGCGGGGGACAGCAAGTCTTAAATAATCATAATAAAGCGTGATTAAAATAGTAATGATTTTAAATGTTGATATGGAGAGGGAGAGGCTGTCTAAAAAAAAAGTAATTTATTGCGTAAGAGATGATAAGATATCAATAAAAAACATGAATTATATGAATGAAGGATAACGGGGTAAAATGGAAGAGAATTACATTCTACGCCGACCTCATATGCAGTGAAAAATGGCGGGAAGAAGATGAAGTAGATAGGTTTTTATTGTTTTTTGTAATTATTTTGAGGACCTTATTTTATTTAAGTCAAGAATTTGTAAAAGTAATATACTTAATTTTTTCAGGGTGCTAATCGATCATTACCTAAATAGTTTCTTCATTAGTTTAAAAAAAGAGCCTCGTGGTGGTATTTTAGTGATGTAAAATCTACTTTTGGACACTTGAATCAGGCCATCCAATCCGAAATCAAGAAAATCCAAATTATTTTTTATATTTTTCTGGAATGATTTTTTTATAATATTTTTGTTCGAAATTTAAAACATTAAGGTAATCATAACTAGTTTTCATCCGCGGCTCCTCCTACGTAGATGTAAGAAGTTAACCGATCTCGGCAAAAAGAAACATAGTAAGTATGTTCTTTCTGGGGATTTGAGCTTACTCCATACCAACTTTCATTTAAATCGGTTGGGTGGTATAGCCGAGAAAGTGTGGCAGCGAATCTAATGATTTATCTTAGGTTTAATAATAAAGTATCCACTCGTCACTAGCTTTAGTTTTAGGTTTACTACATCAATATTATGGGTGTGTTCCGTTCCTTCTAATAAATTCCTGTTGCGTACTTAATACGGGAGACAAGTGAAACACAGGACAGCTATTGACACACTGTTTTATTCGCACTTGAAACACATCGCGCGGGCGCAATACAATACAACACATAGATCTTGTAGGTACACATATACAACAAATTTCCACTCCAAACGCTCAACGCCATCTAGTTTGCGCTGTACACACTACCGACCTAATCCACGCAACTTGGAGTTTAGACGTGTGACCGCCGCCAACCAAAAACGTCTTTCTTCCGGAAGCGAACGATCAAAGAGCACGCGGCGCACGCGTCAGTCACAAAACCATTCAAGAACCTTATGCAATACCGCCTGTCTGAATACGGCGGAATTCTGAAGTTTTTGAACTTTAGTGGAAGCCGGCTCCATCAGCGCGAAAATCAATTTACAAACAGCAAACCTTAATTCGGAGTTGCTGCTATCGAAAACCTCAAGTAAGTCCTTCATTCCTCATGTTTCCTAAATTATATTTTGTATTATTGTTATTACAGTAAGACCACTGCTGCTGTGGAGTTGCTGTTGCGCCGTTTCTTCTCCACAGCTAGAGCACTTAGGAAGCAGTGTAGGGTGGGCAAATCGGGTGCTGTCTATTTTATTACTTTGACGTTTAAAAAGTGCTACTTTGTAGCCTAATTTAAATAAATGAGTTTTGATTTTGAATTATCCTAGAGGGCCAGGCTAATTATCTTCACCGTGAGCCATCAAAACTTAATACCCAGTTTACTGCCAGAAACCGGGGTATCAACCAGTATGGAATATCTAAGGTTTTATTTTCAGTACAGTCGATAAGACTAATTAATCATTAACAATAAAAACCCTATTTCTAAGCCGATGATAAGGACTCATCGCCATACGTGAGCTTATTAAACTACGATTAACTTTGATAACGATCTATATTATTCATATTGGTCAATTTTAGGTAAATATCGCTATGGCTCAGTGGTTTATTAGTTTGTGTGCGTTTGAGTGCAGGTTCGAACTTAGGCTGTTTAAAAACACATAACTTAATTTGTTTTTATAACTCAATTTATGCTTTCGTAGTTATTCGAAGTGGTTTGTATTTCTTTGAAATTGAGAATTTGAGACAATTATTAAAATTGTCAAAATTTATTTCTTTTGGTCGAATGTACCCTCATAATATTTTTTTAATTTAGGGTTATGCCTACAAATATTTTATAGGATCAGTGTATGTAATATCTGAAGAAAATCGATGGAATAAGTTAGTTTATTAGATAAAGTTGTACTATAAATATTTTATAGATGACAGATACAGCCACGATTCCCTACGACATACCGAGCTTAAGACGTGGTCTTGGTGGTATTTATTGTAGATCCTGGGTTGCAGGAGTTGTATGATGGGGACATATGGCGGGATAGTCCCAAACAAAAAAGGCACTGCCACGTGTACCCAAACAAACAGAAAAACTCCAATTTAGTTGTTGAAGATTAAGATTACGACCTAATACTGAGACAGATTAGATACGAATGACGTAAATTAGGTGATTCAATACCAATAATATAAGTACCTTGTAGAGCTTATCAATTTACTTAGATAATCGATATTATAATCGTAATTTATTTGTTTTTTTTTTCGTACACAGTTGATAAAAGAGCGTTAGCGTTTACTATACCATCTAGTATTATCAGATTTTGGTTTTGTGTTAGTCATTTTGATTTGAACTTTGAGTAAAGTAGTTGTTTTTTCTTACCTCTGTCGAATCCATAAGCTTGTCGTATAGTGAAGGGGTGTGGGAGGAATCTGTTGGCTGCGAGCTGATTTCGTAATATTTGGTTGGTGTTTAGCATCGGGTCGCTGTAGTAGCTGAAGGGAGGTCTCTCTATGAACCTTCCGGCCTCCTTTCCTCTGTATTGAGGCCACGTCATTGATGGAGACATAGAAGACATGTTCGCTTTGATGGGAGTGGGGTACAGGGGGTATGTGTTCCTTCTCTGTTCAAGATTCACTTTGGTTGGTTCTAGATCCTTAGGTAGCTCGAATCTGACATCGATTTTGCTAAGTTTCTCGCTCGGGGCCTCGTCTATCTTTGGTGCCTTCTCTACCCTTGTGACCTCAGGTTTGCCCCCACTGCACTTCAGAGGCTGCGTCGGCTCATGACTCAGGTTCTTGTACGGCCTCTTCTTCACATCCTTCAGTATATCCTCTATAAAGAAAGACTTTTTTTGCTTACACGCGCACATGACGACGGCTAGATTAGCACTGCCCAATTTTATCTGTGCTGTTAAAAATTATCAGTACAAGCACGGTAATTGATAGCTACTTATTTAATGGACACGTATAATCTGTGTGCCGATTAAAATGTTCGTCGTATCGTTGGACGCACTTTGGAATATTTTCCTAGGGTGTCAGGTGCGGATTAGCACAGATAGTGGAGATAATACACATAACTTATCTGTGACTTGTTGAAAGCATTGTAATTAGGCTGAAAGTGGATTCGCTGTCATTGCGTTTAATGGAATGGAAAAGCTTATTGTTTTTTTTTGTTTGTTTGATTATGTCCTGCCCTGTCAATATTGTAGATAGATAAATCTACATATTTGATATCTTTACAGATAACTAAAATGCTGATTGGTTTGTATTTAGATCTATCATTAAATTTGTTTTCTTTGTTTGTATATAACATTGTTCTAATGGCATAAATCGTTGCTGATGCAATTATTGTAAGTACACAATTTTACATAAAACAATGTATATTTTCTGTATCTACTTACTATACGAAATGGTTTTTAAGATAAAACTTTCTTATTTATTAAATGACTGACCCCTGTTTTTTATATTATTATGTTAATTCTTAACGTTTTCCAGTTGATGGGATGTCGAAACTTTACCCTGAAAGCAAAACGAACACTTATCCGCTCAAAATTTACAAATACACAATCAATAAACGAAAAAAAAAAAACCTAAGCCAAAACCCAGCAAACAGAACGTAAACATAATTCATGCCGGCCGTGAACTGCGTCTTCCGCACGAGTCTGTCTCTCAAAGTGATTCCTCTTCAGAAACAAAAGGGACTGATCTAGTACCTTCCTGTTTCGCCTTTCGCCCTCTTTCCTCCGTAATTAATGAGCAGAGTTTTTCTACCTTTTGTTGCTGCAGGAAGGGTGGCTAATTGTCTCTAATTAATTGGGCCTGGGCGTATTTTTAAACCCCTTTTATTCCCTTTGTCTGTTATACGTTTCGTTCAAATAGAGCGGTCGACAATTGCCGAGTTTACCCTGATTTTGAGTTTGGGAGTTAATTGGTGGCTCGCTGTTTGTGTTTGCTTTACTCGATTATTATTTTTGGTAATCGCATTTATTATTATCGTTTCTCTCGAATTAATTCATAACTTGAAAGATATATTAGGATAGACAAGAGATTATTAGGAGAGCTTTATAATAATGTATTAATTTGTTCAGATAATAGTTTATAACGTACTCGTAGATATGAATTGCATTCATTTTTATTATAATTATCTTAAGCCTTTACTTAATACCAAAGTCACACAGCTGCCTTTTATAAACAAATCACTGAATCAAAGATATTATCATCATTATCATCGCTCAATTTTATACGACTATACAGGGTTTTACCGAAAGGTTATATCTTCCCAAAAGGGGTGAAGTGTTGGTACATCTGGTATAGAGTCATTTACAAAGTTTTAGCTCAAAATGAGTTAATTAACGTATTTCTAATTTTTTGCATCTATGTCTCTACACGAAAAATCATGATCAGCCCGGTAAAGCGTTGTATCTTAACGTTTAGCAAATGACGTAATAACATATGGACCCTCGTAGTGTGGTGACACGTTTGTTATTAAGTTTGATGTCGAACAAATGATGCAAAAAATTGGATATCAATTAATTAATTTACTCATTTTGAACTGAAATTTTGTAAATTGCCTCTACACTAGATGTACTCTTCACCCCCTTTGGATAGATATACCCTTTCAATAATACCCTGTATATAGTTATTGCGTTTGGCTATTGCTTTTGCGATTTCACTTGAACTATTGGTCAGACACAGAAGTTAGAATTTTAAATCTGATGTCTTCTTTTTATCCTAAGTGCTACTTATTATATGAAAAACTTGCAACACATTTTTTTTGGACAAGTATTAAAATAATTACCGCCCCAGTAAATGCCCGCTAGGTGCATCAAATTTAAATACAAAATATACCATCGACACAAAAAGAAAAAAAAGATTTTAATAAACTCCACTACTTTTAATTTGAGAATTATTTATTTACAACAGGGAGACTTATAAATTGTCTCCAAGATAAAAGTAATAATTACAAAAATTTCATAGATAGACTTGACGTACAGTCCAGTCGGCAGCAAAATACTAGTAACACTTTGACGTTGTTAGCGACCTTATGACAGTGTAATAAGGTCGCCTTTTATAAGTCGTTGTTACCAAAACCTTGGTTTCAACTATACTTATCGTTTAAGAAATAATACTCGGAAAATATAAGATAATATTAATCATATAATATTTATCTTTTGAATGTTGATATAATGTAGCTTTATTAATTAATATTCAATGCGATAAGATTAGCACGTCGCTAATTATCCCTCTGTTTGTCAGCTTGTCAGATTACATGCACTTTATTTATTAACTTATTATTGATTGCGGCTGCGAGATTTCTTCGCAGTTTAAGTAATGGTGAACTGTCTTGTCATGGTCGGGCATTGAAGTATATATTTGGCAGATGAGCTCAATACCATATTCATTACTATGCACCTTACAATACTGTTTTATATTTTATCTAAAAATTTAATGTCGTTAGTATTTTTATTTGTATAATGCAACAGTTTTACTAAGTACAACAATGCACTGACTGCAGAAAACTTTATGAATGTTGAAGACACCTTTTTTGTCTAAATTTAAGAGTATTAACTCTTTAATTTATCATTTACTATCTGGTGTCCGCGGCTCCACCCGCGTAGGTGTCGGTTGCCCCGACAAAAAGTACCCTATTCCTTTTCTTAGTGTTCAAGCTTACCCCATAACGAGTTTCATCGAATTGGTCAGTGAACAGGTCTAGTCGTGAAAGCGTAATAGACGGACATACAAACAGAGTTACTTTCGCATATATAATATTAGCATGGATCATGTAGGTAACTTCTTTTTCGTACCCATATCCCATTTTTTTATCATGTTGTTAACGTCAGGTATAATAAAATCAAGCCAGCATTAAAACTATTATCTTTATTTTAATTCAATTAATGTTGAACATTAAATAGTGGGTATTACTTGCTTTTTAATTTATAAGTTCAGAAATATTATTTTCCGTGTTATGTTTAGTAATTAAATAATGAAATAGATACCCTACGTATTTATTGTTTTGTTACTGATTTGTATAAATAAATTAAATCAATTACTATAACAGTTTTAAATAACTTTTCTAACAAAATACAAACAAACTTACCTAACAATAATAGTAAAGTGATTAATCAGAATCTTCTACCTAAATTCTTTTCGACAAATCCTTTTTTTAGGGTTGAATGATTTCCACCGGTATTTCTTTGGGGGATTGGGTTTTAATTAAAGACTCGATTTTTACAAAGAAAATGAAGATCAGAGGTAACCGTTTAAACTTTGAAGTAACAATAATAGCTTACACGACGTTTTGCGGTTGAGGCGGTCTCAAAAAGCTAAGACAATTTTGAAACGATGTAACGAATGACAGTAAAAAGAAACTTTCTATTTTGATCATGGCTATAGTTCCATTGTTTTTTCACAAAGAAATGTAACCCACTAGCAGTTTCTCGCGACATCGTCTGCGCGTTCATCTTCATAAATTATAGCTTGTACTATTCTCAAATACAATAGGTAGATTTTCCGTAAAAATAGTAGCCGCGCCTTGCGGTTTAACTCCCCGTGTTTTTCGCCTAGGAGGTTATAAAGGAGTTTATAAACTATTTGACATGAATGTGGAATTAGACCCAAAAAAGTTTTCTTGTAAATCGGACTTATAGTTTTAGAGATAAGCGCGTCCAAGCAAGAAAAGTCTTTAGCTGTAATAAATAAGTATAGATATCTGTTAAGTAGCTTCTAAGCGAAACATTCTCTCATCTTTTTACATTTATAAGATTAAAAGAAATTAGTAGTTACTACTTGTTTAAAAACGATATCAGAAGTAAAACGGATTAACTACTTAATTGCATTAAACTGTTATTCGCTTCATTAGCCGACGAAAACGTTCAAACGATGTAGTTAAAATCAGTGTAACAACCCAAAATCAACCACCAACCCGTATTCATTACTCGAACAATATAAATTGCCGTTTTTGTTGGCAGTTATCTCTATCACTTGTACTAAAACGAGTAATGGATGTCGGAGGGAAAGGGAAAGTCGTTTAGTTGGGGTCACAATGCCACTGGATTCGGGAATTGGTGGACAGAAGCCTGAATCGATATAGATAATGGGCGATTACTTAGAGTGAGTTGACAACCCTACGGAATTGCAGGGAGGGGACAAAACTATCGATATTTTTTATTTTTGGTAAGTTTTTCCTGTTTCTATTTAATTTAATCGTTTAATATATACTTGTAGAGCATAAAGGCAAATACAGAATCAAATTGCTATAGGTGGACAAATCAATAAATAAGGAAAATAATTAAGGCAAATTTATTTTTATTGTAATACCCGATAATGATTATCTATTATTAAGATTACATTTCTCTCCATTTATTTATTTGTTATTCGTTTAATCGGTAATCTGATTATTTTAATTCTGTCACTGTGTGGCATATTTTCCTTAAGTCAACCCTGAGGCATAATATCTAGATCTAACCAATTATTTTAATGTGGTTTTGGTTTATGAGTTGGCAAGTATTTGAATTTTTCCAAAGGATTTTTCATTGAAACTTTTTTTAAACATACGACTAGGGTGAACCCCAAACCACCTGTTGTTAAAGTGAGATTAAAAAAAAGAATAATAAAGTTCATCGAGTATCGATATCAATTAGAAATAATCTCATCACTACCGCTATCTTCGCAAGTATTGTATTGATTTTGAGTCTATTTTCGTTCGGCTGGCCCACCTGTGTTGCAGCCCACTAAATATAAATGTCATGCCTTGTTACCATTGTCGTTTCAACCTCCTTACATCTAGATATGGTCGGTTTATCATTAGATGACACATCATTTCATATTGCCCTTTGATATATTGAACTCGAAAAAGTATTAGTGTTTATTCCGTTAGCATAAGGTTCAGGGTGGCGTGGCTGTTTCATTGATATTTTAGTACGGTTTTCTTGTTTTTGTATGTAATATGTTTAAGCGTGTTTGATGTGGAATATGTATCTTTATTTAGATAAAGGTTACGCTATTTGTGGGGATAGAATAGAATAATGGAACATTTTCTTGGCATTATGTAACCGGGTAATAACTTACTACAACGGGATACAAATAACATCAATCTTTTTGTCGTAAAAGGAGTAAGTAGAATGTATTAGACCTACGTAATTGTTATTAAAGTAGATCATTCAAAATATTTATTAGCAAATATATGTGTACAGAATATGGTCTTATGATAACACTAGCGACCCGCCCCGGCGTCGCACGTTTTCAATACATAGTAGCTTACTCCCGAATACTGAACGCCATTTAACTTTAATACGTTCTTAAACATGTATCTGTCGCTACTTTACTTCTTAAAGTGACAGAGACAGCATGAGACTTAACGGCAACTTAAAACTGATTGACGTTTCTGAATTCGACCATTAGAGAGCTTTAATTGTGCCTTCTGAATTAGTCCTACAAATCCATGTAATCACGTATATTTTTAACGCTTAACTGGGAATGTTCTGATAAAAGCTGATGTTAGCGACGCGATACAGGATTCCAAGTTGGGATCGTCGAGAGAGAACAGCACTGTCCTTGCTTAAATGGATTTCCGTCTAGCGAGTAGCGAAGTAAAGGTATGTTTACTCACACACGTTTGGAACTAAATAGTTCTACTAGGACATTTCTTAGGATATGGTACTATGTAAATGTATAACATAATAGGCTGCTTATACAATACGATGATGAAAAGTCAAATAAATATTTTCTAACTTAGAGAATATATAATGCGCAGCTTTTTTTTTTATTTAGATAATTATTATTCATTTAGGTAATTTAAAAGAAAAATAAATATTATGTCCTAATTTACATAACGTATATTAAAATTCTTGTTTTATTTAATCTGTTTCTTAAGTTAATATTTTTTTAATTAAGTTATTTACTATGTTATTTGAAATTGTTATTTTCATTGATTTATATGTAATTTTATTTTTAATATGTATTTTAAATAATTTTAATATGTTAACCAATTTGTATGCGATATTATGGATATTTTTGTCCGACTAAATGAATGAATTGAATATAACTTCTATTTCATACAAAACACGAAAGATAATGCCTATCAAAACATGCGTATACCAAATAATTCGGAGAATTCTTGAGATACCTTTCTTTGTCTGCTCACATCCTTACCGGCTCACCTATTTCCTCCCTCCCGGAGGTGGAGGTATCGTCTGTCGTTCCCTCTCTAGCCAGGGTTTCAACCCTTCGGATAACTTATAAATGTATGAAATTATTTTAAAAATAGGTCGCTGGTATAAGTTGCCCATTATATTCAGCCAAGGTAAATGTCTGACATACTGATTTATTTATTCGCTGAGAAGACAAGGTGATATATCCAGGCCATAGCTTTTATGAAGTTTAAGGTTATTTTAAGAGTAGTTATTGTTATATTCTAGTCCTATCGGTGTGTGTCTAAATGTGTCCATAATCGATACAACAATAACACATTGTGATACGCAAAGCAGTTTTTAGAAATAAAACTTTGTAACATCAATGTTTTTATTTAGCCTTGCCTTTTCCCAAACTGTTTTGGGGTCAGTTTCTAGGCTTACCGGATTCAGCTGAATACCGCATTTAATTACTGCCTATATGACCGCTACTATAAATTTTATTGGGTAACACAGTATTCCATAGCAAGACTTGTAATCTATACTAATATATAAAGCTGAAGAGTTTGTTTGTTTGTTTGAACGCACTAATATTAGGAACTACTGGTCCGGTTTGAAAATTTTTTTTCAGTATTGGATAGTCCATTTATTAAGGAATGCTATAAGCTATATAACATTACGCTGCTACCAAAAGGACCGGAGCATAAATGAAAAAAATTGTAAAAATAAAAATTTGACACTAAAACACGCGGACAAAGTCGCGGGGGACAGCTAGTACGAAATATACAAAATAAGACCTTAACTATATCGATAAACAATATCAGTGAACAGCAATAAAATCGTTTTAATGGGTGTCGTTAATTGCGTGTAGACTTTGCAACTAATGCGTCCATATATAAATATGATTGTACCTTTTAATTGATAAATATAAGTTTAATAAGTGAGGGATCTGTCGGTTTATCGATATTACGAGAAATGTGTTTATGTAATTAATTAAGCATTTTATTTGATTTTGGTTTAAATTGCCACACGATAAGGCTGTGAATGTGTGTTACGAGTTCTATTTCCAAACATGATAGTATTTTATTTAGGCATCGGTATATATTTTACAAGCTGTTGCCAGAAGCTCCGACCGCGTACGTCTCGGTTATCACATCAAAAAGTAGCCTGTGTTCTTTCTAAGGTTCCAAGCCCTACCCAAAGTTCCATCCAAATTGTTGCAGCGGTTTAGTCGTGCAACCGTAACAGACAGACAGACAGAGTTACTTTCGCATTTATAATATTATTAAAGATATTAGTAAGGATAGCTACTTCTATACTATACATACACAGAGGTATAAAAGACTCCTCCATAAATTAAAATTTAAAGTTTTTTTTTTTTAGTTGATTTGATTATTATTTTAATTATTTGTTACGCGTTAACGCATGCTGAGCGAATATTTGTAATTAAATACAAATAATAGAAGGAAAAACTTAAACCTCAGGCAGGACTTGAGTCTGTGACCACAGGCGCCAGTCGCTTTACCAACTAAGCTACCGAGGTCACTGCCTGGAAGTTACTTTAGGTAACTTTGTTGACTGTATGCGCACGGCTAAGCGGAGTACTAAGGGTTGTGGCGCAATTTGGGAGAGTCCTATAATATGTCCAGAGTTCAGCTGCAGTTGACCACGATAGGCTGAGTTGATTGATTGTTTAGACAGTTTTCACCCGTTTACATCTCACGGATCCATTTACATGGACTCTTGTCGATAGTCGTCTACATTTCGGGGTCGAATTAGATATAAAAAAGTGTGTGAAAATACTATGTTATCGCCATAAGGTCTAACTCTTCTTGTACCCTAGCAGACAGATCCAATAGTGCTGCGATATTTGATTCAACGAGTAGTTTGAATAATAAATAGAATTGATAGCTCTGCAACTAGACCGATACCAATAATAGATGTTACTTTATTGTTTGTAGTTGATTACCGCGAAATAGAGTCGCTAGTCTAAAGGTTAAGGTGACGGAATCTTAAGCGAGGTCATAGGTTCGATAATACCTAATTAATTATAGAATACGCTTCAGTAAGACCAATAAAAATAAATTCTGTTGTTCATACCTATTGTATGTTTATTTGCTATCACTATTTTACCATTAAGTTTGATGTTCAGGATCATGAAGCCTCGATTGAACTATATTCGATTTTTGTGAGAATAATTGTGTAGGTATAACCAGATTATTTTAATTTTTGTTGACATCAAACCTAAACAAAAAATATATTTTGTTACAATACAATATAGTTAAACCTTAGCTTTAATCAAACTTTAAGTTAAATCAGACAAAGATTGAGATACTTAGAGAGTTGTCAGTAAATAAAGAAATTAAATAATTATGTTGCCTTTAACCCGCAGAAGGTTTAACAAATATTTTACGGGCCCCTACTTACGTAAAGGGTTCCTATGATTTTTATAGCACTCGCTACCTGAGAGACTCGTAAACTATAGACTTGACTTTCCATTAATAAATTATTAGCTCCATAACGATCATACAAAGGAATTAGAACCTTGAAGACTTAACTTAAGGTTGTATTGAGAATGGATGAGGTTTGTAAATGGAAAAGTAAATGTCCCTTTGTTTAATTATGTTGTTTTTAGTGAAATATGTTGGTAATGGCTTATTTAAACTGTGTTTTAACGGCGGATAGGTTTGACTTTTGAGTAGTTTTAGAAAATAAAATTATGTAACTCTTTTAGCACCTAGTAAAATTAATAAAAGTCTTTCGTACAGAACACATAAAGTATATTATTAGTTAAAACTATCTTATTATAACTATGATACTATAAGTTGTCCAATATAATTCTTTATGTAACATATTGGTTTATAATCGTGTAATAAAAAGTACATTGTTACAAATGCAGACTCAAAATTGATGAATTACGATAATTATTGTTTTCACAAAAGTGAAATTTCTACTTAGGACGGAGAATTTCCTTAATACAGGGGGTTTGAACAGCAAGCCGCCACAACAATAGGCAGATACAGGCATGACAAACATAAAACTCACTTAACATACACATTTTTATTTAACACAGAACGACAATACTTAAACATTTAAATCCCGTCTTAACTCACAAAGCATCAAGTGAACCCCCTAATTTTATGGAGGCCTGGTATTTTAAACGCGGGTGCTCACAAAAACACGTGATAAAGACATCTCGGAGCTATTAAAGTCCTTTTTATAACATTTTATAGGATTTTTTGTGTGTTCAAGCGATTAACAGAATGGTCGTCTTAATTGCCCTTTCTTAATTGTTTTAAGGGTCTCTTTATGTTGTGGGGAATGCAATGAATTTTTGATTGACGCATTGGGTTGTGCTACCTGACCTGTGGGGTTGGTGATTGAGTGTGTAAATTTAAATCTGGTTTGTTGATGTTGTTTAATTCGCGTCAGTTTGTTAAAGACAGTTTTAATAAAAATGTTTTTTTTTTATGGGTACTTACTGGAACGTTTATTGATTTTTGGATAATTGGTTAAGAACGTTATTTATTACAGTAAGTTGTGGAACAAAATTAGCTTAAATAAACTGCTCGATTCTTAAGTTACTTTCATACCTATATTAAATTAGTTTGTATCGTTGTAAAAAATGTTTCCCCTTTAAACTAATTGTGTAAAAATAATATTATTACTTAACTATAAAATGATTGGTGTACAATTGACAGATTATAATGATCTACTGGTGTACCAGGTAGAATGGATAGTTGCCATAATGCCAACATACAATGACCGTAATCAATTCAGGGTTCTTGATTTTTTATTAATTTTAATTCCAATACAATGCCAAAGCAAAATTGATAACTATTAGTAGTAACTATTATTAGAGGTCACGTGATTCAGTTTAAAAAAGCTATCCGTGGTAGGCATTTACTGCAATCTAAACATTGACAGTATTTTTTATACTATGTGTGGTTTGGGTGCCTGCTATATGATTAACAATATTTTGCATTGACATTGTATTAGAATTAAATTAATTATAATCAGATTTTATTGTTTATTTAAAAAACATTTCCTAATTAAACAAAACATCAATTATTTCTTCAATTATAACTAATTCTTATCTATACTATATCCACTTAATAGTTAAACTTAATCAGCTGAGGAGTGCTTAAATCCCACCCATATACAGTGAGTGCTTAATTTTATGGCACCTAATGTAATGGTTAATGTTCCCTTGTGTTATGTTATTATGTCCGACCTCTCAATCGGAATGCTTTCCATTTTATAGAGCCCATTTTATTGTCGCCCTAAGATACAGGGTGATATTTTTTACGTTTAAGGATTTGTGCATTGTAGAGGAAATATGACAACCCACAGGATTTTGAAATGGAAGGATTTGATTAGGGTTCACCAAAGAACATTGAAGTTTAGTCACTGGGAATTCAATAAAAATATGTCGGTTTTAAAACCATGTCTTCAAGTAAAAAAATAAACTTCTGGATTTAGGTATACTCTTCTGGAGTGTAATATTTAAATTTAAAATTTGTGTAGCATAACTTTTACTCATTAATTTTTATTAATCAGTCCTATATCGTATTTTTATATTAACGTTTGATAACAGTAAACAGATAAGAAATGCCACGCAAAAAATCATGTATTTTTTTAATGTAATTTAAATATGTAGCGTTTAGTATTTTAGTAATAACAAATCTTTTTTGTACAAAAACTACATTGAATCTCATTTGGACCTAGTTACTTACAAATGTAGAAGTCAAAAGTAATAACTATCTAAAAATACCTGAATGTAAAAGGTTTTTAATCAAGATGGGTCATCAAAACGAGTTACAATTATTAAAATAAAATAGTTTTCAAATCATTAAAAAAACAACATCTGAAATCGCCAACCCGCAATGAGCAAGCGTGGTGATCAATGCTTGTTCCTTCTCTATATGAGAAGAGGTCTGTGCCCAGCAGTGGGACATTTATATTGTAAATAACAACATATATAGGCTTGTATTATAAATAACAACAGCCTGTACATAATATGTGAAACGTACACAAAAACTTATCAACAATAATATTAAGTATTATAAGTTACGTCTTTTGTATTTTATTTGGTCGTTAAGTTGTCCTACAAAGTCGCTACTTGTTTATTACTTATAGTACCTTTGGGTAGGATATTGAATTTTAACCGATCATCATTATATTTTACTTGTCTTGGTTTTCAAGCATGAGTCGTCACGACTAGCAGTAGGGTAGGCAGCATTGTATATTGCATGTTCGAATTTTGGTGTAAATGCAGTTTTTTTTTAATTAAGATGTATTTAGCTTTCTTTTTATTTTATTGTTTAGCGTCATCGTTAAATCATTACAATTCTGACAACCGGTCTCACTATGGGATACTGTGTTACCCAGTCAAATGTGTTATGGAGGTCAGATAGGCATCGCTCCATTTAAATACGGTATTCAGCTGAATCCGGCAAGACTGGAAGCCGACCCTAATATAGCTTGAGAAAAGGCTCGGCAGAGAGAATTTATTTACGTACGTTTAATTTATGAACTTTCTATTTTAGTTCTTGGTGTCACTTAAATATTTAAGTAAGCCTCCATGCCATATTACCATGAGTTAGTTACAAAATATTTTACTATACAAATCCTCACTAAAACATGTAAGTTTAATGGCTCCCTAAACCAAAATTTATGGTGTTTTTAGAAATTATATGGATTTTAAGTCAATGGCGGTGCTTGTAAAAACATTATGGTCTATTAATATATCCCGGTTTGATGCCCAATCGCAGTAAATTGTCAAACGTGCTTTGAGTACTAAACGAAGTGGATTTAATTGCTCGCATAGTTTATTTTTTGTTTCTCGAGGTTATGTTTGGTTTAATATTCGTTTAAAACACATCCTCTTGCTTTTCATTTGATGTCTGTCCGATAAAAAATGTATAAATTCCAAATAGATGCTTTAAATAAATTTAAAATGAAGTCTAGTTAACCCTATTTTGTTTTAACAAATTAGATCAAAACTTAATTAAAAAGATACAAGTCTTTCCTCACAGAAAAGTTTAATTTTCATAAAAAAATATTCAGTTACCATTATTTCTATTAATATTATTCTAAATTTAATATTCTGTCCGCATTCGTAGCTTGTAGCAAGCGAACCGTAGCGCTACGCCGTAGACAGTAATCTCGTGACGTAGACATGTTTGTAAATACGCTAACCCTGTGTGCGCTCATAGCGTTTACAATATAATTGATTTAATGCAATTCCTGACGGTTATGGAAACATTAAATTTAATGTTGTTGTTCAACCCAATCGGGTTATAGCAATTTATGAGCTTTGTGTGTACAACTTAATTGATTGCTATAATTCTATTGTTTGAATTAGTATAGCTGTTATTGTATGGTCGTTAACACATTTTGTTGTTCTTGTTTGCTGATAAATTTTTGTGTTTAATTTTTGATATTTTTTTAAACAAAAATAAGTAGGTATAAAATATTTATAATGTACAATTATATAATTACTCAACTTTCCTAGCTTATTAGACATAAATAATAAAATCTAAACAATAAAATATTACTTAACCTGTGTAACCACGTCACTGGCTCTACTTACTTTGTAATAAGAATAATTCTATAATACTCGCTATGTCATACTGCAACTCCACCAAAGCAACGAGACATATTTAAGTCCAAAAAATACTTATTTACCGTTATTTTACTTGGACTAAGATTTTATAAACATACATTATAGATAATACGTATTAAATTTAATTACAAATTAATAACCATAAAAAATAATTGAAAACAACTTAAACGAATCAAAAGCGAAAGGCTTCTCATACCGACACACAAACCGGTAAGTTAAGTAAGTACTTCCTTTATTGAAGAAATCGACGATTCATTAGTATTCCACCTATTAATAGTTAATAAAATATCATTGATAGAACGTTATTCAAAGTTAAGTCAATCGCTTGAAATAATTACATTTTGATATACGCGCTGATTAAAATTTGATTGAACATTTTAGTGTTAGGTGTTGTGTTGATGGATTGTGTTCGCAGGCTTGTTTTTCTGTTTATTAGTAGCCTTAATATAATATACTAGCTGTCCCCCGCGACTTTGTTCGCGTGTTTTAGTTTCAACGGTTTTTCATTTTTGCAACATTTTTCATTTATGCTCCGCTCCTATTGGTCGTAGCGTGATGTTATATAGCCTATAGCCTTCCTCAATAAACGTACTATCCAATACAAAAAGAATTTTTCAATTCGAACCAGTAGTTCCTGAGATTAGCGCGTTCAAACAAACAAACAAACAAACAAACAAACAAACAAACAAACAAACTCTTCAGCTTTATAATATTAGTATAGATATAGTATAGATTAATAGAAGTAGGCAAAGTTATTTAAAATATAATAACAAATTAGATTATGGACTATTTTGGAGGTCCTAATTTTTTTTTACTAAACCTTTCTTTTGTTTTCCGCATAGTAGAAAGGTTTAGAGTTTCTTCGCTTTTTCTTATAAAATATGAAACAGAAATTTTCGAAATTCCTCTCTGAAAGCATAATTTGGGATGGTAATGATTACCGAAACTGAAGACAGATTTTTAATAAATACACACACATGTTACATAAGAAAATAATATATAATAATCCGATTGTTATCTTGAAAAAAATACGTCGTTTTACTATGAAGGCAATATACTAATCTTTTTAATCTAGAACTAAAATGGCACTCTTGTGTACAAATGAAAAGAAACGAAATATTTTTTTCTGTAACTGGGATGATAACAGCACTTTTACATATCGTATAATAAATTTTTGAGCATTTGGAGTCGAATTTTCCTAACTGGCTACCCCGAAAATAAAGGTCGAAACAAACTCAAAGGTCCAGCCTCTTTTTCAATCAAACCACCAAAGCCCATTTTAATACAATAATGTTTGTACCTTGCACACATAAAGGGCTTGATCTTTACCTACGAAAAGCCTCCCGTAGCCACGTTACCGGCTATAACGTACTTCCGGTCGCCATTTAACTACGTTACGTACCTTCCGGCCAATTTGGCGTGCAGGCTGGTGTTTGATGCACAAAGCCTTAATGTTACGTGACGTTCTTCACTCCCATCAATTACGTGTAAAAGGTTTCTACCTTATCTTTGTGCATCAGTCAGCAGAAGGCTTTTTAAGGTAAACTTGTTACAGTTTACTTAACAAGATACTTTTAGAAAAAAAAAAATATAGTCTATTCAATCTTGTGCCAATTTATGTTATTTTCACTTATGAATAAGAAAAGAAAGAATTAATTCTTGGTCTAATTCTAATTTGGATTAATTTGATATTATGTGTTTTTTTTATACCAATTATATGAATGTAACTAGTATTTGACAGAGAAAAATTATTTTGTTGTTATTTTTATTATTTTTGTAACAGTCATAAAATCAATAATTAAAAATCATATTATTTGTACACCAGTTTTGGTAGAACATGTTGCTTCAAATGATTATGTAAACAACAATAATATGCATCAATTATGTATGTACTATTATATTCACACATGTTTTGACAAATAAACATATCTTTATCTTTATATTTAAGAAAAAATGTACATTATTGTACTATTAATAAAGTTAATTTTAGACTGACTAGTAATGTTGAAAAAGTTAAAAAAATATATTTATTTATTTATTTATTATGCTAAAACGGTTTACAAACCTATTACATTAACATAAAAATTAAGTCGTAGCGCAAACTGAACCTTATATTATGTAAGCATTACAGTTGGTTTTCCTAAAACTCGTATTTGTTTACATGTTCGGCATTTAAATTGAGAACGCAGTATGTTTTCCCTTTCTTACGAGATAGTTAAAAAATTGTATGACGTTACATAAAGTAAAAATGAATTTTTAATTAAATGTTTTTATTTATATGCAATACAATATTTTTACCTACACAAAGACATACATATATATATTATAATGCACAAAAATATATTTTCTAGCTACAGCCAAACAAGTCTCTACCAATATTATAATTAACTGCAACTGAAACACAAACATTTGTAACTCATTCGCGTAAACACGAGTTTACAACACCACCTACATAACTGCTGTACCCATAGAGACCAGCTATGTTTAATTGACATGCAAAACTTCCGAAATCCCAACACTGGGCATGATTAAATTAACTCATCAACTAATTAAAGACCATCTAACGAAACAATGTGCGTCACTTGCGCAAACAACTGCCGCTTAATTACTGTTATATTGTTATACGTTGTTATACAACAAGTGTAATATAGCAGTCTGTAATATAACGTGTGTCGTTAATATTTCAAATGGATACATAGTAATAACAATGCGATGTGATGGCGGGCGCACAATTAGGTTGCATTCTATGCTTAACAAGTTAGAGTGCAATTTGCGAAATTAATATAATTTCCTATCATGAAATATTTGATTGATATTAATAGTAGATATTCATTAGACAGTTTACTAGGATAAGTAAAGTAGATAATTAATAAAAAGTTTTCCATTTAAGATTAAGATTACAATATCTATTTTATCCTTTTATAAATTTTAATGCGACAGTATTGATATATTTGTTTTTTTTTATGCTAAGCTATGAAGTATGTATTGAAAAGTTTTTTTTTTCTTTTTTTAAATGTTATTCATCAAAATGCAATGTATAAATGTTGTTCAATCTTCTAGAATTCGTATTATTTACAGTTTTTCGCAATTTTATCTGCGTAGTTCAGTGGACTTGAGTGGACCCAGCTATCTTTTTCAGGTAAACGGCCCATCCATTTTTTTATTATTATATGTACAGGATACCACATAACATATACTCATATAAATGATTGACATGACTTGAGTAGTTTCTACAATAACTTCATAACAAAAACACATCAAATTAAAAAACCTTGCACACTATTCAGTCGAACACATCTCATATACATCGGACACGCGCGCTTGTGTTCGTGGTTGTGTATGTGTGCGCTCTGTAATAGAGCGATGACGTGATTTCCTGCGCTGAGTTATTGCTACTGTACCGGCGCTAAATGCTTTATGTGATGTGACCTTGTAAGGGGGTTGCTTATTATTTTATGATTTATTGTTTATTAATTTGTTAATAGCATTTTGGTACTTAGATTTAGTAAATAAAAATGTCTTAAGTTATTCATAATATGACAGTACCGATACAAAATAAATGAAAAGTTATTTTTTATTATTAAAAAAATTAAAACTTAAAAACAACTGTTGTATTGGTTTTCCCTTATGTAATAAAAAAAAATCCGCATGATAATAAACAATTAGGTAGTTATTAGCAGGGTATTCCCCAAGCGACCTTGCTTTTCTAAAAGATAAGAAAAATCGTAGATTTTTTACCGCAGAATTGAATTTTGTAGTATATTTGTATAGTACTACATAATATCATATATTAAGCTGGTATTATTTTACATAACAGGTTGGCAAAGATAATTATTTTCCATTGTTACCGCACAATACTTTTCAATTATAGCAGCAATCAAATCCACTTTATCGTGATATATGAATGATACTAGATTACCAGTCATTGTCGATTATTATTTTATGTACTAATAGACTGTTAATCGAATATTTTACATGTTATTTATGTATTATATAGAAATATTTAATCATATTTGATATGTGAAATTAATGATGTAGATGCTTAAGATAATTTTTATCGCGCAATTGGTTTTTAATATTCTATGACGCCTTTATTAATTATACCTAGAAGATAAAGTCAGGAAATGTAATTCGCAGATCAAGTATCGATGAAACAAATCAATCGTATCTATTTTCTGTATAATTAGTATGAAACCTTCGATCAGATTAGGTTTACATCAATTGGCCATTTAATTGTAGACACATGATTTTTCTGGAACTTGATGATAAAATCATTCGCATTTTTACATTAGATAAAGCACTCGTTGCTGTTAGTAAGCAGTAAAAATAACATTAAATTTGCAATGCGTATACACAACATTATTAGAATAATTTTCCTGTCTTTATTCATGAACACAAAAATTGTCACTAGTCTGTATTTTTTCGTATACTCCGTTTTACAATACATTTAATTACTTCTAATATATCAATACCTCTTTACTAAATATGTATCTTTGATGAAGTTTGCTATTCTTTTTTTCCTTAAAAGTGAAATTACTTACTTAAGTTTAATGTAGAATATTGTTCATCTGAACCTACAAATCTCGATTCACATTGAACGTTCCTCCAAAGTCACAGCGCCTGTCCCCACCGAGGGGGTGGAGAAGGCAACAACTCATAAAATTAAGCGATTTGGATGTGAGTTAGTCTAACTGTGAGGATCGCCGAGTTAACAGTTTGCTAGCTATCTTCCTCGCACACGCACACAGGGACGGCGTGTTCGAATCACCCACACTCACACGTAGATAGGGTTCGCAAGTCGACGCCAGTTCAACGTCACATCGGCTCGAACGCGTTACGTTCACTTTGGTTCCGTTCCCGCCACTATGATTATCGGAAGTGTAATTGACGTTTGACATTTATGATCTGTGGATACTTGTGTTTTTTTTTAATTGAGTGTTGTGTTTGTTGCCTGGATAACTTGTGTAAGGTGAGTTATTTTTTTTGTTATTTAAAGTTTGTTTTTGCTAATTTGTATTGTTGTTTTAGTTAGCTTCAATACAGTTTGTTATTGTTTTAAAGTTAGATGTTTGTAACTTTAGTTTTTTGTATTGTTGTAGAAATTTTATTGAAATATTTCCATAAAACTTCTTGTGTTGTATCCTGAATTTTCATATAATATTTTTAAAACATTTTTTTAACAAGAAACTCATTAAAAATTGATAATAACACTAACAATTTCAAAACATTAACATTTATAGCTTTAATATTATTAAAACAATAAATTAACATAAAAGCTTAGAACCACTGACAAACACTATTTATTTATAAACCTTTTTTTTTGTTGCGCCTCTTTCTATTATTAGGCCAATAGGACCAAAAATAACGACCTATTTAATATTCATATCTATTTAGGTATTTATAGTTAGGTAACTGAATATTCATGAATGGAAAAAAAATTGGCTAATTTTAAATGTCATTAAAGTCGTCAAAATTTATTTATTTTCATATCTAAGTAATAACATGTGAGATGACCCATAGAAGATAAAGGTTTAGTAGATATTAATACTTGGAACTCTTTGTGTAACCTTTAGAAATGTACTGACAAAGAAAGTTAGTGATACTAAGTATTTATTATGGCCTAATACTGATACGTTAATCAGATTTAAGTCGCCGTTAACTCTCATACTGTCTATCGCTAGTTTAGGGTGTAAAGTAACGATATGCAGACATTTAAGCACGTAATAAAGTTAAGTTGCGTTTGAGTATCCGAGGGTAGCTGTGTTTTGGTAGTTACTTAACGTAAATAATCTTAAGATATCTTAATCTTATAATCTTACATTTGAAGCCCATTTATGAATTTTACCTAACGTTAACGAATTGCAAATCTGTGTGTACTTTTTAAAAGATATTTCATGAAAGTTAACTTAAAAAAATAGCATAAGAAACGCGACGATAGAGTATAAGTCTGTTTTAAGTAGATCTTACTTACTTACCAAAAAATTAGGGTTTTTAGAGATATAAATAAATGTAATACTGTAGCTACTTGTTTTTTTATTCTTTTAAAAAGTTTAACTTTCAGGTAGATTGTTTGAGAAGCACCTTTTCATTGTCTTAATAGTGTAGATATTAAATCAATTAAAGCAAATACAGCATTAATAACTTTTAACATAATGTTTGAGATACCTTATTATTATGGTATGAGATTTGAACTTTTTTAAATCTCACGGATGTGGTCTACAATAAACCTTTGCATCTTAGAGTATTCATAGACTAGCACAGACAGCGCGCATCGCTAGTAGTCCCATGTACTGAGCGTAAGCAAATTTTTAGTGAATAATTATACTACGCTCGTTTACTAATGCGTGCCACGATAGACGTTTATGCGAATATATCGACGGTTCCGATATTATTAGGGTAATATTAGGTTTTGAGAAACTTTTAATAAAACGGTGCGCTCTTTCACAATAATTTTACGATTTTACTTGTTCATACTAGTGCCATCAGTACACACTCGATATGCGCGCTCTATAGTTTACTTATTTTTTTATCTAAGTTTGCGTCACTACATCAACTTACAAAAGAACGAGGTATTTTAGGAAATAAAAACGAATTCTATTGTGGAATACTCAAACACTGCATCACGAGATTTTAGAATACAAAACAATGATATTATGCACAAGAAATGTTACCTTCATAGTTACTGGCGTTTAAAATCTTGCACTAATTAATAGTACAAAAGATAGGATAGAGATAGCTATCATTGCAAACATTTCTAGGAGGTTTTTGAAACCTTAAAAATGCCAGCGCTAATAACATATCTGCCTCATTTTTATATAAAATATCATTTATACAAAACAAGAGGAGGTGATATTGTTAATTTCACGCATTATCTCCTAAACTCAATACTTTTTTGTAACATATAGAATCGAACCCGCAATCCATATGGTTATTAGTGCAGTTACTTATCTACTGCTGATCGGATTGTCTAATTAAGCTTCATTTAGTCTTTATCTAATCAAATATTTAATCTCATTCACATTTAAATGGGCTAATTGCCTCAGAAATTATGTTGAGGTATAGAAATAGGTTCGTCAACAAGCATGGTAGCGATCTAGAATTCTAGACTGCCTACACTACGTCGGACTTAGGTGCTAGTGATTATAATCAGTCGCTACTTTTATCAATTTTTTTTGCAAATCATGTATTTATTATTATTGTTTACTAGCTGTCTCCCGCGACTTTGTCCGCGTATTTTAGTTTCAACGGTTTTTCATTTTTGCAACATTTTTAATTTATGCTCCGCTCCTTTTTGTTGCAGCGTTATGTTATATAGCTGGTCTGGCTCAATAAATGGTCTAACCAACACTGAAATAATTTTTAAAATCGGACCAGTAGTTCCTGAGATTAGCGCGTTCAAACAAACAAACAAATAAACAAACAAACAAACTCTTCAGCTTTATATATTAGTATAGAAGTATAGATTATTCGTGAAAAAAGGCGAGGCCTTAGCTCTGGTTGAGGATGACAGGGGTAAAAAGTATGTATGTACCTTTTCAGTTAAAACACGGCTACTGTTAGAATTTAATATATGTGTTGCGGTGGTTTCACAAACATTCAAATCAGATACGTTACGAAAAGAACGCGTTAGTATAAGAACAAAACATTATATTTGTAGTACACACAAATATTTGTCATAAGCGAGCATTGAACCTGCAATAAGTTACGCTGTGAATATTTTTTGGTTTTAAGCCTATACCGCTCTGCTCAAAATGAAGTATTTATTATTTTTGTTTAAACTTTTATTATTACTTTTACGTATAATTTGTTAGGTGCTTATAATTTGAATAAATACTGGGTATGCGATGTTATCGCGATTTCTATAAAACAATCGTGTGATAAGACAGAGCGAATAATATATTATAATAGTTCTACTATCACACTCGTAAGTTTTATCGCAACGGAGAGATTTTAACAACCTCTAAACAATTTGTCGCCTATTCTATTATTTATTTATTAAATATCCGTCGGCAACTAATAATTGAAACATTCGTAGTACAGTTAGTAAATAACTAGAATTTATTACTAAATTATGTACTTTTGATTTTGTTAAATTGGTATCGGCTTTTACCTTCCCTGTAATATTAAGATTATGCGATAAAAACAATAATTGGGCAAGATTAACCTTATCTAAAACAAGCGCTATACGATTTTAAATATTCAAGCCATTATAAAAAAGTGACGCATGTCGAATTGGAATTGTTTATAACAAATTAGTACATTGTGTAACTCTTAACTACAAATTAGTCCTTGGTGGGAACTGCGGACGTGACATTTAAAAGTACCTTGAAGAGTTGAGCGAAAAACAAAAAAAAACTTATGTAAATTAAATTAACTTAATGAATTTAGCAAATTAAGTACACAAATCACAAAGTAATTAATAAGGGCGTATAAGCATTATTCCGATCGTATATACTACTTACAGGCGTTTACATAAAATTGTACTCATTGAATAGGTATGTGTTTAGAGATTATATAAAGCCCCATGTAGCAATGAATAGAGTCCCGAAAACCTATAAAACTGTGTTGTATACTGAATATTTATTTGTTAGCTAGTTGCGAATCCCGACAAATGATTAGTTTGATATTTCCCAACCAAATTATATTAGCAGGTAACTATTTAAAACATTAAGCAACAGTAAATCATAAAGTATTCTTAGGTATTTGACTACTATCGAATTATTTATTTATTACAAATATTTCTATAATAAATAATAATAATTTATAATAGTAATCAATTGAAGCAATCTCTGTTTCCCAAAACGACGACGGGCAGTCCCAGATTAATATGAAGAATTACCAAGGTGACGTCACCTGGTTGTATAGCTCTCTCTGTCTAATTAGCAATATAAACTGCTTGTAACTAGTTCAATCAATCTGCTGTTTTAACAACTCGACGTAGCTTGAAAAGGTATATTATTATTTTAAAATGAAATAAAAAAGCTTATCAAATACCCAATTGTCTGCAAGTTTTGTTTTCAAAATTGCCAGCCGGAAAATCGCTGTAATCTGTTCATCCTGCCTTTTTCCATGTAGGGGTTGCCGCATGAAATTAATATTGTAACTATTTAACACACATCATTAAATAGGGTTTCTTTGTAAATGTATTTGTTCATCAGCTTATTGTACGGACGTTAAATGAATAATGAGCTTCACATATGATTATGTAGATCGGTATTTACATGTCGGCGGCCGATCATAACTCATCGGTGATTACGTATCGCCAATTACGTGTATTGATTGTCAGCGGTTTCAATAGTAGCTTGTGTTTGGTGTTTTGATTACTTTGTTGTAGTAATATAGTGATATTTAGGGTGATTATCCTAATATATTCTAAAGGATAGTATATGTACTATGTACGTAAGTTTTGTCATGTGTTACCAGATAATTGACAACACATAATTAAAAAATCTGTCGTAAATTAAAATAACAAAAGTATTGAAATTTTGATGAAATTTATAAGGGCCACCGCGTTGGTATCGTAATCTAATCTATCGATGGCGAAATAGATTTACAATTGCCGGAGATATCGTATAACAAACATGCAAAACAAATACACTCACATTTTAGGTTAGTTTAAAAAAACTAACAATTTCTTAACTTTCCACCACCCTTTTGTCACACAACAAATTAATTTCTAGCCATCACAAATAATATCATCTAGTTCCTGTTACACACGTGAGTATTATGACATTATACAAGCTCATGCTGCGGAAGTGCGCGACGTGTGTGGCCGACTCGAACTGCTTCATGTCACCGATGACGCCGCCCATTCAACTCTGATCATAGCCGCCTTTGATCAGACTCATCATTTGTTAGACGGGAATATTCGGCTATTCGTAAAGTTTGGTTGTATCATTTTTTATATTCATTTGGATACTTAAAAAAAAATAAGTAAATTATAGAGTACGCATATCGAGTATGAACTGTAGGCATTAAAATGAACAAGTCAAATAGTAAAACTTGTGTTAAAACAGAGCGCGCCGTTTTATTAAAACTATCTCAAAACCTAATATTTCCCTAATAATGTCGGAACCATCGATTTTGTCGCATAAACGTCTGTCGTTGCACCGAAAATCATTTTAACCTGTAAACGAGTGTAGTACATTTAGCTAAAAATTTGCTTACGCTCGGCCCAAGGAGCTACTAGCGATGCGCGTACTCTATGCTTGTCTATGTTTACTTTATGTTTGGAGATTATAAAAGGTGTTAGGGCGATGTGTGTAACATGTATTGTAAGTAGTAAAGGCTTTCATTTTTATTACCAGTTCACAAAATCGCAATTGCAAATTTTAGCGCGGTGTTTGGGCTAGACCTTCTCAATCAAAATTGAAATTATGTAAATTTACTTTTGACTGGCCTATTGGTCCAGTGGTTAGTGACCCTGACTGCTAAACCGGAGGTCGTAGTTTCGATACCCACCCAGAACAAATATTTTTGTGACGAGCATGATCATTTTTTCTGTGTGTTGGGTGTAATTTACCTATAATATGTAGGTACCTATGTATTTAGAAATATAGAAGTATGTTCATCAGTTTCTTGCTGCCGTAATACAGGCTCTGCCTAGTTTGGAATCTGATGGCGGCGTGTGAGTTATCAAAAGATATTTATTTATTTATAACTTTTGATAATTTTATTGTAGATACACTTTTAATTTGTGTAAGAAACACATTACATGAGTCAAACTAATAAAATAATGTGTGAATAAAAAATATTTAAATATATTTCTTCGTACATCTTGGCTTCGCTTTTATAATAAATAATATTGAAATAAATACCTCGGACCACCACGAAATATATAAATTTAACGTTCGCAACATTTATGCTAGAATACAAAACATTATTGGTAGTAAGAATTAATAACAATAAAACGTAGTATTGGCAATGTATTCGAAGTATTAATTTTACGTGGAATTCATCAGTTGTAGAGCTAATAACAATAACTTTGCGACACACATATTTCATGGTACCAGCAGATTTGTTCACGAAATAGCGCGACAGTGGGGCAGGGTTTAATTAAACACGAACGTAGGATAGCAGAAATGCCTGTGTTCCTGCGGTCGCCGCGTTTGATTCCCGGTGGGGACATATTGTTGGGGCTGTCGATGTTAGTGCGTCTATATTCGTAAACATACTAAGTAAATATATGATACTGATTCTGTATTGAGTATATTTCAAACAAATTCTCTGCTGTGAATGCTTTCCATGGAAGGAACCGCTTGGAATCTAAACATTGAGAGTATTTTTTTGTACTGTGTGTTTTGTGTGCCTGCTAAATGAATAACAATTTTGCAAAGGCATTGTATTAGAAATAAAATAAAATTATACACTGTGATTCATTAAAAAATAAGAAGTATAAACAAAATCTTATTTAAAATGTGGTACGCACAGAATATAATAAAACTAAAAACAAAAATATAAATTCTGTGATCATGTTTACAAACACTTGCGTGAATAAATTGACATTCTAATAAATACTTTCTTTTTCCTATTACTATCCATGTTTCTATTTGCATATTATTGGCATCTTGTAAAACCAATCTCTAATTTATGTGTTATTTTATGGCGTCACATAATTGCCATGATTATTGCAGTGTTATTTTATTAAAATAATTTGATGCGGAAAATATTTAAGATAATCTTTATATGATAACCCTATCTTCCATCTGTTATTAAGTATGTTAGTACATTAATAAACTTTCTTTTATTGTGACTATTGAGGTTTGATACCATTATTTTATTTTCAGACAATCAATAATAATTTAACACTGTATTATGGATTTGTGATCTTCTGACTACTTTAAGTGGACCAATTAATTAAGAAAATATCTTTTATTTGGACTCCACAATTGAAATACAGAACCGTAAGATCTGGCTGGAGGCCCTTAAGTTTCTCGCAAAAAGACCGATGGAGCAGTCAAAAAAAGCTGCGCTCAGGGTAACTTCGTAGATCTCGTTAAAAAGACAAAAAAAAACTATTGTTCTTTAGATCACACGACTTAAGTAAAACTTCTGTATATACGAAACGTAACTGGCTGTGAGAGAAAGAAAATGTGTGTTAGCACCTCTCTCTTTTGCTCCTACAGTAATATACGAAACGTAACTCTCTTTCTTCACTAACTTATAACTCCCTCTTAAGTTCCGTTTGCCTCGCCCGATCACACTTTTCACACTCACGCATTCACCAGCCTACACTCTAAGTGTAGCGTGCGTAAAAAAGTTTTACTTCAAAAACCATAAGATAAATTAGCTTAAATAATTGCTTTATCTTTGATCAATAGTTTAAAGATATTTATTTCCGAATAAAGTTATTAAGGATCTGTCTTAGTTTTGATGAAATCAAAGCTTCGGTGCAGCAGCCAGTATTAACAGCGGATGACTCCGACAGTTATCTTCTTAAACCGTTTGCGTTAATTGTGAACATTTCCTGAGGCGACTGATTTCATTCCCTTTGATATTATAAATTAATTTATTGCGTTTTCATATGTTTTTGATGAAAGCCAGCGAATTTGTTTTTAATAAACACCAGATGGCTCTTTTGATTCCTTTGACATTCGTTTGAAAATGTTTTTGTTAATTTGATCAGTTGGAATTATGTCAATGAAAGATGGAATTAGAAGATCGTTATTCTATTTTGTGTGCAGCTGGGTGCTGGCTTCTGGGTGGTAACTATGACGTTGATGACATTATAGTGTTGACTTTATGAAATTGAATTGAGCTTGTATTGACAATTGTTATGTGTATATTATAGGTTTGGATCCTAGATTTAACCAAATAGGCATCCTAGGTGACTGACTCAACTATAATTTTAAAGTAAAATAAATTCGACTAGTCTGTTGGTCTAGTGGACCCTGACTGCTAAACCGGAGGGTTCGATTCCCATCCAGGACAAAGGACTTTGTGTGATGAGCATGAACATTTGTTCTGTGTCTGTGTGTAAGTTATCTATAATATGTATTGTATGTATTTAAAAATATAGGTATGTTCATCAGTTATCTGGTTGCCATAATACAGGCTCTGCCTAGTTTGGGATCAGATGGTCGTGTGTGAGTTGTCCCAAGATATTATTAATTGCTATTAATACCTACAGTAACATTTTTGGAATACACACGTAAAGTAGGTACTAAGTGCAAAGTACAATTAATTATTTTTAAATAGAAAGCTAAATTGCTGATTTCAAATATGGAAATAACTTTATCCAAAGTGCGATGTTCAAATTATACTATAAGAAAAACGACAAATAATTGCAATTAAATGCGTATAGTGTTTAACCAATATTTTTTATTATTTATAAATAATGACAATTACTGTAACACTACACTGACTTTCGCAATGTTTCTTATTGCTTGGTAATACTAATAAGGGATATAATCGTTTGCATTTGGCATTAGTTTATTACGTGTGTTTATGTAGAGCGGTGGCGATTGACGTCAATCCAGTAGTGTGCATGTAAGCATATTATTTTAATTAAATTGATGTGCATTAGTACGTAGTCGTCGTTCTTACAAAAGATAGATATTACCTATGTAATCTTATAGCCATTTATAGTCATTAACAACTTAACTACCTCGTCGGAGAGGCTCGTGGCTAAATGTAAGCCGTGTAACGGTTTGACCGATAATATAGGTTAAGCCGCGCTCGCCCCGGTTGGTCCGTGGGTGACCATCTTTAAACATACCGAGATCCCTCTGTGCCTCGGAAGTTGCTATGCCCGACAGGGTCCATGATGATCTGGTATTGAGTATTGAGTATCTCGGACAGTGAAAAATAACGGATTGACCGTAGGTACAATTGTAACTAAACTGTGTGATTAGATTCCATGTTGCTTTGTCCGCTTTTGGAGTAAAAGTAAAGGGAATTTCAGCAGTTACTGAATCGAAGCAGTATTGAAAGCCTACATCAATTCATATATCGAAGGTAGTACATATTCGAATTTTGATATCAAGTATTTGTAAATAGAACGGATTGTTCGAAACCGTTATTCGGGTTTGAAATTCGAAGAAATGATGCTCATAGACAAAGTTCTAAGTAAACATTATTGACTCATGTGTTTACGTAATATTTAACTACTACTACTATTAACGTTAAAGGGTAAGACGTTGTATTTAACCATCTACGAGTTGATCAATTACCGACGTCATAAATTGTTTTCTTTTTTTATTATCAAGGAGGTATTACATCGATTTGAATTATTAGATTAAAGTGCAGTAGGTACCTAGCTAAGAAAATAGTTTAGTGTTTTGGTTAGGGAGAAGACTGGACAGAAAGAATGAAAACTATTTGAATAAACACTCGACTTTTAAGCAGCAAACAAATCCTTAAAAATACGTATGTGGTTAGATACACAACCAGTTTCATTTATCTGCGTCTATAGACAAATCGCAACTTTCATAACCGCATCAATTTGTTTATCGATCACGTTTAATATAATTTGCGTTACATCACTAAATGGGAGCACATTCGCACGATCTTTTCGCAACACTAGCGATAAATAGACGACTGTCGTTCAATTGCGAGATTCTCGATTACATGCATTACTATAATTGTAGATTAATTATGGCGATATATAAATTGACCATTGATATAAACACGTTAGTTTGTGTGTGTAATGACGTACATTTATTTTATACGACTTGCATGTTTACTACTTGTTTTATACCTTCCGTGGAAAGTGTAAGGTCAGCCACTGCCTAAAATAATGTTGGTTTAAAACACATAAATATTTATAAAATATAAAGCAAAAAGATTTGCATATTTACTGTAATTGTGTATTATTTGGAAAGTGATTTAGTTAAAAAAAAAACAAAACTGTGTCTCCGGGAGTGCCGACAGAAGTGAAAACTTGAACAATTACAATACATGTAGATAATTATATACACAAGTGTCGGTAACGGTAACAGTGTCGCGAGTTCAATTGTTTTTTCTCATCTCAAGAATTGTTCAACGCGCCTAAAGAAGTTTTTACTTTAAAAACTTTATTAAATTAAAATATAGGTAATTAAAAAACACGTTTACATAAAATATTTTTTCGAATAATGAATCATTGAAACTAAATACAATTCTACTGCAGAGCTATCTCTAAGTACCAAACATTGATCACCATACAGCTATGCACTGAAAAGGTGAATTCCATCAAAATATTGAACTATAACAAAACAACAAAAATATATCAATAAGTAAGTGTTACGAATATTCGTGTTCGCATCGTTTGTACGTAGTGTTATGTCGTGTTCCCCGACTGCGCTTTGTTTCAGTTCATTCGCAGGGCTGCCACGACGGCGTTCTCTTTATTTATATTTATTTGAAACGAAACATTTATAGTACGAATAATATTAAAATCTGCTTATTTGCATATTAGGAATCTTTGCCAGTAAATCTGCGATATATCGAACTGAACCGAACTGGAGATATTTCGTGTTGTCAAAGGTTTTTTGTTAGTTTTCTATAAGAAGAAAATTGCAGCAATAAAGTTATAAAGTATTAAATGTATTTCTGTCCTTTCTTTTTTATAAACATGATAAATTCTAGTAAGTTCTAGCAAGTTTATGTAAACACACAAACTTTTTATCTAAATATCACAAAAAAATGAAATCTTTAGTTATTAACGTAATTATTATAAATTAGTTATTAAAATCATATTAATATTACCTTAATAAGTTATAAACATATTTCGATATTTATATGATTGATAAAAATATATCAAAAGGTCATTAATTTATTGGCTTTCTCAATCCAAACTGCTCTCGAGTCTATAAAAGTACGATATTTTAATCACAAGCTATTTATCAGTGGTTTATAGCTTATTACCTACATGTCATATTAATATAATAGATTTACCTAGATAATATCATTATACTATGGTAATATCCACCAATGTTTATAACTAGGTCACAATATAACATTATTAATGTTATCGATTGTATTATTATCTTCCATCGATCTAAATCGTGTGATATTAATTATCCTACCTACACTGATTACTATGCATTTAAAATAAAAACACGAAATCATAGTTCTAGTTTAAAAAAATAAGTACGTATAAAATAAAATTAAACAAAAATATATATAAAAATAGAAATATTTACGTGGCAACCTTGGTATGTGATTCCAATAAAAATCAATCAGCGCTTACCGATCAGTTGATCCTGTGTTTTGGTGTGCGTGCGGGACACCCCGGGAGCCCGGGGCCACGAGGCTGCGAGGCGGCGGGGGCGTGCGGGGGCAGGGGGCAATAGGGGGCTATAGGGGAGCTACAAGATAGAGCACGCTGCGTTTATTGGGCTGTTAGTGTATCGTTTAATTCATTTTGTGGCTACTGTTGATGTTTCCACAGTTTATTAGAGTTTTGTTCACTGAATGAATGGAAATTTTGTACTGAGTTTTGATATTGGTTTGTAGCTATGTGGACATGATGTTAGTTAGGTAGGTATAATGTATGATGCATGCATGCAAATACCTTCGTTTTCGATAAATGTTATTTGATACTATGTTTGGTTCCTACAAGATTATTTTTACATACCTACTAATAAAAACACAATTTGATGTCATCAAAACTATTAATAAGCTCGTTTTTGCGATTAAGATTAATGCGACCATGAAACATTAATATAAACGTATTAAAATGTAAATGTTCAATACAAACTGCGATAAACAACACACAGTATATAAATACCCGTGCATCACCCACTTACCTAGCGTCACCACTAACTCCAGCATAATTCAATCAAACACTCAATAATATTCCAACTCGTGTGTTTGTTGCAGGAAACGAACGAAAACGTCACGCCGACATCAAAGAGGGACATCAAACGACACGACTCCCACACCGGCTATCAAACGCTAATACAATCATAAAAACAAACATGTATTATTTCCGTACAATCTGAACAAGCCTAACACATGAGCGAGGACACTAAAGAACAAGAAATGCAAACGGTAGTGACGACATACACGCCCCACCAGGACGACAACACGCTGATCGACGTGCAGAACTACAACGACACCAACTTCTACCCATGTGGAGACGACAGGCTGAGCCCGAACGAGAAAATAAACGTCGACGGAGATGATAAGGAAGACCTAGTAATAGACGAATCGAGAGATGATAGAGACGTAGATGTTAACATAGACAGCGTAGAAAACGAAGAAATCAAAGATAATCATGAGGAAAAGAGACAGGAACCCTTCGAACCCTCATGGCATCCGCACGTCTACGGGAAACCTCCAAAAAAACCAACGCCACACACCATAGATTATATTTTAGGTCTTTCAAATTTAGATAAGGGTAGCGAAACAAAAAAGTCGACTCTAAGTCAACTGATGAATGTAAAAATTAATTTCGATGTGAAAAAGCCTTTTGGGTACCAGGAGAAGAGTGTCCAGGTGTCTGAAGATAGGAACTTAATTAGTGTCCATAAGAATAAGTTGCAAGAACAGTTGTTGCAAAAGAGTGTCAGAACTAGTGAGAGTGACTTCCAAAAAGTGCTTTATTATAAATGTGAGGAGCAGCCTCTCAATCTGTCCGTGCCAAAGTCGAAGGACTCGCCGGGGTGGGCCGAAGACGAAAGACTCGCTAAAGGTCAGTATTCTTCCAACTTGACTTATTAAATTGATGTAATTCAACCCACATTTTCTTTTATAAAGAGGGCGTGAATATAAATATTTCACGTATCCCTGGTTTGCATCTAAAGCCGACTTCCAACGGTGCGCGATATCACAGAACACCGCCATGCCCCGGTCCGTCGCAATCCGCCACGATTCGGAGTATACTCTAACTACCAATTTCTATAACCTATACGTAGATCATTTTCCCTACTAGAGATAGAAATTTGATATATTCCTATCTCTAGTAGGGAAAACTATCTTCGGATATGTAATTAAAATTGGCCCTATGTCGGGTAAAATGATTCTCAACACACACTGCGCGGTGCGTGGTTGTCCGTGGTCGTCGGCTGATGATGATCCATGATATCGCACACCGCGGGTAGCCGATTTAAAACTTTTAAAATTTTATTTAAATGGATTCATTTTTGTTTTTTGACTGACAAAGCGTGATTACCTAATGTTGCTTTTAGCCCACCAATTAAATGCAATGAAAGCGCAATTTAAATACGGTATGTAAATATTTGAGTTAGGGGTGGTTTTCACCGGCGGCATTTAAATTCGCGATTTAATTGAGTTGAAACTAATAAACTGGTATCAGAATGGAGGTAGTTCAATGCTCTATTATATTCTGTGAGGTTTTAGCAAATTGTATACATTGTTAATTATTTATCGTTTAGTCTAAATTGATTTATGTGATACGAAATTATTGATACACGTACTGTTATTTATTGTGATCGATGATAATGTTTTGAATGATAAATAGGTACATTTTTGTTTCATGCTTTGCTCCACATAACGTTTATTTTGTGTCGCGTTCAATCAATTGCTTTTAGATAGGCAATTACAATAAGTTTTTGGCATGTTATGCAATAGGCTGGCTGAATCTTGATTGAAGTGTTTGGATAAAGAAAAAAAAAATCTAGACAGACATAAGATTTGTGATAATCTCCGTCTGAAATCCTGACACAACAATTCAACCTACACATTACTAAAGAAATTCATGAACTTTGTAGTACATTACTAAAAGTTCTTCGTAACCGATCACTAAACCAAACGATCCATTACGTTACCACACAGGCTGCCAAACAAACACACAAGATTCCCCGAACTTCGCAGGGTTATGTTATCCGACCGACTTCGAAAGCCCTACAATTAGTGTGGCTTACTCAGTGATGTGGCCTTTTGTTTTTGGCAGGGTAATAATTTTTAGTACACGGCACGGTCACAGATGGGACGCATTGTTTTTATAAGGGATAGCACACGTTGCAGATATGTTTTTTGTGTTCGCTGCATTTGTGTGTAGAATAGATTTATTATTAATTAATTTGCAAGTTACTTATTAACGCCTACTTTCACGAAAAACTTAACTAAAAGTTAGTTGCTAACACGACGTTGAATTGACAATATTGTATTACAAACTGTCAATTTAACCTCGTGTTAGTATTTAACACTGAGTTAAAAAAATAGTAGGTACAGCTGTTTATAAACATTTATTTACACAGAACAGTGAAATTGTTAGGTACAGCAATATCGTTAGCCTTCAATTTCACGTAATAACAACAATTAATGGAATTTCAATCATTCATCGATTAAGTTAACTTATTTCTAACTCCTACTTTAAATAATTGTGAAGTGGCAAGTTGGATCTAATTTTAAATAACGAATAGTTTACTTAATAAAAAATCACTTATTGTTAATTTTTTTTAGAATTGCAATATGTCTACAAAAAAAATTAAAGTAATAGTTTCATCAATATATCTATTTTACATTTGCCAATATAATCACGTCATATTTACATATGCGATGCAGACATTATTTCTAGTTAACATAATTGCAATACGTGTTAAAACGCTACTTACTGCATGACAACAAACATGCGTCATAATATGCGTTATAGCGATCCATAACGGATATGATATTTCATATTTGGATAGGGATATACGGATAATACCAGCTGCTGCCGGCGGTTCCGCCCGCGTGAATGTCGGTTGTCGTGGCAAAAAGTAGCCTATATCCTTTCTTGGGATACAAGCTTACCCTATGCCAAGTTTCATTAAAATCTGTTCAGCGGTTATAGCCGTAAAAGCGTAACAGACAAACAGACAGGCACAGAGTTACTTTTTTTTGTTAGTATGGATATGGATAATACCTACCGGTTTCGGATATGAAATATTTTCAAAATATCCGACATCTTAGGATAGTTTCAGATAAGAACGGATATAAGATCATTTAGGAATTTAAAAGTATGTATCTACATACACTTTTCATAAAATGACGAGTTACTTATCGTGTGTCGGCTAAGACGCCAAAAATTCGTTATTACGTGTCATAATTAGACGCCGCCCTATCCGAAATTAAGCGCCCTATTCCAAACATATATTTAAAAAACGCAACCGAATACTATCGAGTTTCAGATAAATTTTTGTATAATAACTTCCGTGAGGAGTATTCATAATTATTAAAACAATACGGTTTATGCACGCATATTCCCAGTTCGACTCGCGACATTACCGCCGCCGCGTCAGCTCATGATTAGGGACTCCTATTGAGTCTGAAACTAGTGGGCGATCCCGAGAATATGCGTGAGTAAACCGTTTCGTTTTAAATAATTATAGATAAATTTTTGTTTCGGATATCCGTTAGTTTCAGATACGGAGCTTCATGTCGCAAGTCGCAGTATCGTGCAATGTGCGCCCGACCTTATTCGTTAGTCATCGTATTGTCTTTATGGTATTGTGTTTTTATCGCTCCATGCGTTTATTTTTTATTCCATGCTCGCAAACTGTTGCACTTTGTTTTATTGAAGGGGTTATGGTAGTATTTAATTGGAGTGTTAAAAGTTCTGTTTTAGTTTGTATGCTCGTAGGGGTTAAAATGATGCCTAATTACTCTTTAAGTATGATGTTGATTAAACCAACGTTATAAATGTGGTGTACTTAATTGTTTTTATCGTGTGGAAAAAACAAACTAGGCAGAGCCTGTATTATGGCAACCAGACAACTGATCAATATACTTATATATTTCTAAATATATACATATTACAGATAAATTACACCCAGACACCGATCATACTTATCACACAAAGATTCTGGGGTGGGAATCGAACCCACGACCTCCGGTTTAGCAGTCAGGGTCACTAACTACTAGACCAACAGGCTAGTCAAATAGTTTTGCTTTTGCTTATTTTTATATTAGGCCTAAACGCGTGTAGAAAAAAATGATTTTGCGACAGCAATATATGCTATATTTAAGGTATTACTTCCAGTATGTGTTCGAGTATGTACCTCACTAAAACGTTATTTAAAGGACTATATAGTTATGTCTTACCAATAATTAAATTGTATCTCTCTTTTAAATAATAATAATAATAATATCTTGGGACATCTCACACACGGTCATCTGATCCCAAACTAGGCAGAGCCTGTGCTATGGCAACCAGACAACTGATAAACATACTTATATATTTCTAAATACATACATATTATAAATAAATTACACCCAGACACAGAACAAATGATCGTGCTCATCACACAAAGATTCGTCCTGGGTGGGAATCGAACCCACGACCTCCGGTTTAGCAGTCAGGGTCACTAACCACTAGACCAACAGGCCCGTCAAATTTTTCAAATCATTATTTGAACAATGTGTATTAATATCGTAGTCCATCGACCCTAACCGCGGCTATCATCCCAAACGTTCATCCACAATTTGTCAATCGGCGTCAGAGTATATTCTTAGCATTCCTGCGACTGCTCGCACTCTACAACTAATATCGAATTGCCGTTGCATTTCTATCGTTTTAATCGAGACGAATACTTTAGCAACCACACTAACAAACCTTAAACTAAATAACAAGCGAAAATCAACCTTAAAGAAATAGAATAAGGAGTACATTTTATTTGAGTCAGTGCAGAACTATATTTGTGAGATGTAATTCAAACGCAGAACGTCCAAGCAATAAGCTATTGGTCGTTGCAGCTGTGTCTCTTAGGGTTGCCAATTTATTTTTAGCAAGTAAATTTATATGGATTAATGGTGGCTATACTAACCCGGGCTTTATTGCGTCAATCGTGAGATTGTCGGAGCTACGATTTATCTATGTTAATATGTGGTTTAGGGCTGTCATTTGTCAGCGCTTAGATTAGTAGATATGATTCGTACTTTGCTTTATTTTATTGGGAAATTATAATATTTCTTCAGTCTGATTAAGTATTTATATTTAGTGGTCACGACAAGTCATTGAGAGCAATCTTTCAAAATTATCCTGTCTGCACTACTATATATATATTTTTATTTATTATCGAATTCAATACATTTTATTTTAAGTCAGTACCTCGGAGGTTTTAAAACTGTTTTATTACTTTAAAGTTGATTATTTGCAATCTAGCAGGTGTTATAAAAATCTAAGTTTAGGCGCCAATGTTTACAATGTATTCGTGGTCATGTTTAAACGTGTGATCAATATTCTACATGCGACATGATTTATAATTATAGTACGCTGCACGTATTACCTGTTTAATTTAATTTTGTTATGATTCTCATGTACTTTGTAAATAGTAATGAAGTATAGAAGGATATTACCTATATCTTTTCTAGGAAAGTTATCAAGGTATAGTAACTAAAGACAATGCGTCAAACAGTGCGTCAAAATATAGACCCATTTTGACATATCATTGCTAGTCAGCCCTCATCACCACAAGTAAATTTTTTTTAACATTAAACGTTATTGACAAAAAGAAGTAGCAATACGAACCCATGGTACTGCTTACCTATCAAGGCCCGTTTAACTAGATATATTTTTCTATTTTATAATACTTAATGAACAATATCCTCGTTGATAATTATATTCGTCTATGTGTATCGGTCTGGTATTTAACTAAATTAATCATAAATAACTCGATGGTTCACGCGTATTAGAATAGTTAACATGTGGCATCCTTGGATGCAAGTAAATCAGGCCAGTTGGTACAGTCAACGAGAAAAGTTTATTTTATTAATATCTGTTTTGATTAAATTTAGGTTATTTATTTTGTTATTTTATAAATAGTGGTTTGCAATTTTATTTACATGGACAAAACAGTTTGAATAAGGGACAAATTTACTTAAACAAATCCTTATTTCCAATAAGCAGCATGTGCTGTGCTTAACGATGACAACATAAATGTGAAACAACTGTTTTCGCAAAGAATTTCGTTTTATCTGCGAGACGCGATATAGCAAATTTATATTCGACTTTCCGAGGTTCGAAGTGACAATCGGTGGTTACTCTCCCCTATCCAATCATGGCAGTTACTGCCCCGCATCCCCGTAGTGTTAACATCAGTTCGTTTTGGCTACATATTACAAGCTATAGCACTTTCTTTTGAAATTTAGTTGGTTTCATTTGAAATAGTCAATGGCGTCTGAACCAAAAACTGAATTTACCTAAATGGTTTGAATATCTCGCTGTGTTGGATCTGTATTTTTTCTTTAAACGAACGTAAAGAAATCCATTTTATCTAGATTTTATTATGATTTTATCTTTAACAAAATGCAAAGTTACGTGAATGTCATCGATGGGACATCCCTGCATGCCAGTTACTGGCGCGAGTCGCGATCGTCCAATTTGTAGCACTCCGCACTCGCCGCCCCCTTGTTTAGACTAGCGTACTCGATGCGGCATTCGGGGTGGGACTACACTGTTGATTGCTATGCGATGCTACTCGGATTCGGTCGAGACAATTTCGGATATACATACTGGTTCGGCGTAGTGTTAAATTTGATTTTAGTAGCACCTGCTGTACGTTAGTGTTAGTGAATATCTCACGAATTTATATTTTATACGGTTCGGTATAAAAAGATAAAGATAATGTTGGTAACATTATCTTTTAAAAATACTTTTCTATATTACTGAAGTTGCGTTAAACCTAGCGTCGCGATATAAGTATATGAATATTCACACAACCACCGAAAGCAGCGTCTAAAAAATACTCCTCTTTTTCTTTTTTAAAAGCTGGTGCTAAAAAGGCAAATAAATAATGCTTTTAAGCTTAGAACTATCCTTCCCCAGAACATAACCAGCATAGCCACCGTCATGAACTGTCCCCAACCCTAATAAAGCCCCCATCGATAATGAAAGCGTGTCAAAATAAACGCATTACGATCGTTTCGCATGCCGCGGCTCTGCCCGCAAATAGAACAAAGCCGATGATAGCCCATTACCACTTTATTTTGTCCTGTTCAAGCCGACTATTGATATGGGTTATAATAAGATCGAGTGTGAGATGTACGGATATTATTAGATTGATTTAAGACACAATTTAGTTTATTGAGGTATTTTTGTTTGTTTTGTAGTAATTAGGGAATCGCTTAGTTATGTACGGACATTTGCGGAATAAATTCAATAAGTAGAATTTTATTGATGTCACATTTTTTGTTAAAGTTGTGCGTGAATTTTGTTCACGAACTGAACGTACATGTAAAGAAACATTAAAATTAATAAAATACAGTAAAATATTTTACATAAAATAAATGTCTTTAAATAGGGAAAGTAAACACAGATTTACAGATCCTAAAAAAATAGTCAAAGGCTGTCTTTTGGTCAATGTTTGTTTTTGAGCAGAACATAAATGGGATTAATACTAAATAATATACTGTAAGGGGCAAATGTTGATAAGCTTTAACTAATTTCTCTGCACACTTTAATAACTAATAGCTAATCTAACCTCACATACAACAACCTCTTGACTTCTGTGTTCGCAACCAAACTTACCACAACCAAGACTTCTAAAATTCCCTTAAGAACTTCAAATGAGTTCAAAAATACATACAATAATCATCTAAATTTAATGTCCGTTGGTCCCGGTCCGGTCCCTCGGGGGCAGCCGCTTTAATCTCGACGACTCGTCGTGTCGGGTGTAAATCACTTCGCGGCTCACAGCTGTGCCTATATTAGTATAATTCATCTTTGTTACGTTGTGACTGAAATTTGGGTGTTATGAACTGTGTGCCTCTACTTAGGTGTTAGTAATGTGGGTTTGAGATTTACTTATTTTGGAATGCGATGTTACATTTAAATATATATTTTTAAGGGCCGTACCAGAAAGATGCTAAGCCAACTGGGCCCTATTACTAAGTCACCGCTGTCCGTCTGTCCGTCCGTCCGTTATTCTATCTGCCAGCGGGCTATGTCATAATATATATATAACCGTAATAGCTTGAGAGTTGAAATTTTTACAGAACGCGAATATATGTTGCTGCTATAAAAAAAAAAAAAAAAAAAAAAAAAACAGTTTTTATTATATCTAAGTTTCAATAAGAGATAATAATGAGTAATTTATATTGCTAAAAAAACGTGTCACTGTCGTATCCATTAATGATTCAAGATGTTAAATTGTTTATGGTATTAACTTAAAAGTGTTTGTTAGTAACCGATCTTCCATTCAATAAATATCCTCTAACCAAGAAGACAATAAATTAGTTTTAATGACGCAATCACTGGGCAATTAAATACAACGTGTGCTGTTAATTAGATCTTAGCTATTACTAGCACTGGATTATAAATCGCTGATAATTAATATACTAGGCTGAATAATTTGTTACCTTAGTCATAATGCGTTTGTTGCTAAAATTTTGAAATATATTCGATTTAGTTGAAAAACACAATAGTGTTAAAATATGCTTAAATCGTAAATAAACTATTTTATCATGTCTTTAATAAACTAAGATTTGTTTGACTTAGAAGTTTAACGAACGGATTTGTGATGAACCCATAACATGCCAGTATCAATGTAACTTTTTAATGTTATATGTAAGTACTTTTTTAATTATTCTTAGACACCATTGGATAACGGTTAAGGAAAACATCGTGAGGAAATCTGGATTCCAATAATTGGAATCTGAAATCCCCGCAAGTGAGCAAGCGTGGTGATCATTTCTCCTGCCTTCTCTACATAAGAAATGTCCTGTGCCCAACAGTGGGACACTTATAGGCCAGTATATATAAAACATAAGGAAAGGTTACTAGGTACTAATACAAAAGTATATTTGAAAGATAAAATATGTAATTCAATCATCAGCTTTTCCAAAGTGATTCGTACAAACATCGAATAATACAAACTTTCGCCAACAGTTATGAGGCTAATAATCGCAAAGATCACAGGACTTGAAAATCCAGTACTTTATAGTAAGACGACCTAAGTAGAAAAACAAATACATTTAAAAACAAAGTTTGAAATCAACACGACAAAGTTGCAAATAGAATAGAACTTTCACATGACTAGTGATGAGCCATTATGATGTTTATAAATATCGTTATCCAATAACGGTTAATCGATATAAAATGATCGTTAAATTGAATCGATAAATTAGGTAGCGGTTGTTTCCCAAGTGCGGCGCCTAATCGATTATAGTGAGCTTAATGGGACGTTTGGTGTTCTGTGTAATTATGTTACTAATGCGAACGTTCACTAGTATGATTGACTCGATTTAAAGCGATTATAGAGAGATATGATTGGGAAGCTGATTGTAAGGATCACTTAAATGTCTATTAGAAGGAAACTTTAGTTATGGGTTGATAAATCAAATCCTTAAATATTCTTGGAATGGGATTTTAAGATAAAAAAACATATCGATAAGAAGTCTCTCATTACCAACTAAGTTTCGCTCGGAGCTTCTTAGCTTAGATTTATTTTCATTAAAATATGTTCAGCCGTAAAAACGCAAGAAGCTGCTGACCGAATATTTGTAATTAAATACAAATAGTAGTAATAAAAAATTCAAACGTCAGGCAGGACTCGAACCTGTGACTACTGATTCAACGTACCAGTTATCATATATCAATTATATTCAAAAGTTTATAACAGCATAAAAGTAATTTAATTTTACAATTGACAAAAAAATCGCTAAACACTCAAAAAACAGTACACTCCACAGTCAGACATAGAAATCCTCCGTTTTTGAAGTCGGATATAAACTATATAAAGAAATATAAAGTGTCCAGAATCGGCACCTTGCCAGTATCATCACGATAAAACAATAAGCGTCCCTAGGGCGTCATAAACAGCGCGTCGTTTACGCGAATCACTTCAAACTTCAAAAGATCACTTTCGATTTAACTGCGGCCATGTTATTGGTCTATCAATGCGTAGTCCCAGTGGTGTGAAGACCTTTATAGAGGAATGGTAATTACGTGATTAATTCCTGATGTTGTTAAATGAGTATACTTTTGTGAAAAGCTAATAGAGAAGATAATACTGGATTAATACACAACGATTAAAATAATTTAAAGATTTCAAACGTAGGAGGTATATAATGCCTCAGAGGTGGTACCTTCAACATTTCATAAATTTAAATATTTGTAGGTTTTTTAAATTTAAGTAGTTTTTTTTTACATTTACGTGTAATAAATTATTTTTAAAGCTATTTTTTAATCGTGTATACAAAGAATTACTCTTCTTAGAAATTGATTCGAATGATCTTTTGCACCAGTGAAGCTTTTAGAACACCGAATTCTATCTTAATGCTTTCACAGCATGACTTATACTAGCATAGCTGAAATACATTCACGAAAAAAAAGTAAAGTACATATCTATTATTCTAAACAATGCCAAACATGCCTAAAGTTTCAATATTATTCCGAGCGTAGATATCATATTTATTTAGAAGAGTTGGTTTCTATTGTAAAAGTATTCACGTGAACACGTTTTTCTCTTTATTGCTACACTCTGTCAGTGTTTGTTGTTCTTCCGTCCGTGAGTGGTTTGTAACATCCGTCAATTCAGGGAAACGTCGGTAAGATTTGCTTCCGTAAAGAAAAGAACCGATGGTTTTAAACAACGGGCACTAAATCTGCGTGAAATGTTCGCGTTAATTTACTTCTAAAACAATATACATGTTGTGATTGAGTGCTGCCCTACTTTAATCACAGCTGATAATGTTCATACTGAGTTAGAGACAATTGTAAATGGTGGGATTCAGTTTGACTTCAAGTTGCATGTTTAAAATTTCGTGACTATTTCCGTTCTAGGTACGTAATTAACAATATTGTATGTATTATTTTGTATTTTTCATATTTTATGGTTAAATTAAGTAAGAGGAGGATAACTTACGTGGTGATCAAGTATAAGAAGTAAAAAAGGTTCTGCCTAGATAATTTAAAAGAATCGTTCACTCACGAAATATTAAGTGAATTTAGAAAAGTTGAGTAACAGTGTACACTATTATCTCCATAAGGCCGCCTATACACGAACTACATGAAGAATGAATGATCAACGCACATAACTTCCAACCCTTTGCTTTTGCAGCAGCTAGTAGCTTGAATAATTCAATACCGACGGATTCTAGCAGTCCATGTGATCGAGGCCAAAGCAGAACTGGTGAGCGCAATGACGGCTACCGTAATTGCGCTCACCAGTTGGCGCCACTGGCGCGTCAGCTGGCAAAGCCCACCAACAAACTATGGAATGACCTCGCGTGCAACTAGCGCCCCTAGCGGCGAAATTAATAACGATAGCCCTCATTAACCATCCGACATAAACAGTTTACACATCCGACTCCATTCTTAAACCATAGACAAACGTCAATCACGTCGCGAGAAGGTTGATCAACGCTCATTACAAAGCTTGCCATTAAACACAGGTGGTGTGTCTTAACGTCAATGTGTTAAGATTTACACTTCCCTGACAGACACATATAGTTTATTATGCCCATTTAACATTTAAGACGCTCTTTATTTGATTTTTTAACATTTGTTGAATGAGTTTCGTGAGTTTTGAGATGTGATCGTTTTTCTGATTCTGATTAAAACTATCTTAAAACAAATAATAAATAATATTACCCTAATAACATCGGAACCGTCGATATTTTCGCATAATCATCTGTCGTTGCACGGAAAATAACTTAAATCAGTAAACTAGCGCATTTTCGATTTTTTTTGTTTAATTTTGTTATGGGATCGTGTGGTCTACTCTTCGTCCTAAAAGCTCCATGTTAGTGTTGTAGTGTAAGCTGAAACAGAATGTTGAACTGAATGTTGAAACAGAATGCTGAAATATCTTGGAGTTTATTCCGTTTATTAAAATCATCAGATTGATTCAGATAATTTAGTGACGGTGGTTAGTGTTAAAGTATGTCATACTTACGGCAAAGCACATAGCACAGTTACACATAGCATAGCATAGTTTCTAGTCAAACGAGAAGAATCACAAGATTCTTACATTTTCATCCTCGAAGATATTTTACTTTAGAGTACAGATAGTTTATGTACAGAGAACCTATCGCTTTTCTAATTATACTAGCGTCTCCGCGTTTGTGGGTGTCAGCTATTGTGTCAAAAAGCCTATGTTCTGTCTTAGGAGCCAAGCTTACAAGTTTCATACAAAGCGGCTGAGCGTTTTAGTAGTGATGTATATATAACAGACAGACAAACAGAGTTAATTTCGCATTAATAAAATTACTAGACATTTGATCGCAGTTTTATCTGCAAGAGATCTAACTACTATTATTTGTCATTAAATAATACGATAGTACTCACTTGAAGCTGTTATTAGGACAAATTACGCGGCTATTTCCACATGCAGTCCCATAAGTGTCACAGCATTAATGTAGATTGGAATTCGCAATGTTGTATGAGTAATGATCAATATGTGAATGTAACGGCCAGTGACTCACTCAATTACCTTCACTCATTCACTCTCGTATCTTTGGGTGTCAATCAAATTGTGGCTAACTGGTAGACACTTGGACAGAGCTTAATAGTGAATTTGCTTTGGTAGTTGCTACCTATTAACATGTATTGGAGTAAATGAGACTCGAATATTGCATATTATGTTTTATTGTCTCTTTATATAATAGTATGTCATTAAAAATCTTATTTCATTAAATAATGATTATAAATAAATGTGGATAACATCACATACTTGGCTATGAACGCAAAGTTAGTAGCTATAGCACTTGTGTTTAGGAATCAGAGACAACGAAGGAACCACAAACAACTAGACACGAGACAATGTATAAAATTGGTTTTGCTACATTGACCCGTCCGGGGATCGAATCTGGGATCTCAGAGCTGGCGATACCTTGAAAACCGGTGTGTCGACCATGGAGGTCATCTATATCGTCATCGTAGGTATCGCTTTGACCCTACTTCAGCAAATTGTAATTCGATTTCATGCATCTGTTATTAAAAGGAGAAATATTTACCACATCTGTTTGATTGAAAACAGGATGGCTGAATATCGCTGGAACCCCTCGAGATTTGAGAGCTAGAAATGCATTTTCCAATTGACAGTTACGAAGTGTGTCGCAACAACAGTTTGTGATATTGTGAATATGATGTTTCAACGTTACTTTTACTTTGTAGGTATTTGTTGAGTTTATATTTCTGATCATATATTTTCATTTTATACTGCATTCTTTTGAAATTGTTTTATGTTTACTTGGCAAAGTTGTTAATACATACATACGTTAAATTTAGTTAGGTATTTACAGTGTGATTGGCCATGAATTAAGCTATATAGCGCCTGTCGCAAAGGAACTAACTACTTAGGGACACTTTTTTTTTTCGGATATGTTAGAACCTATAATGGCTTCAACCCAAGCAGAGGGCATGTAAGTAGTAGGATATGTCGGACTTTCAACATCGTTGTCCCGTCTCTGCCCTTCGCCGGAGTTGCGGGATCGCAAGCGTATCCTCTGCTCGACTCCAGCGATCCTCTTGGAGACCTACTGTTTATGCAAACACTTACTTCGCTTAAGAGATAAAAACAGTACATACGTAATATAAGTTTAATCATCGCAAAAACGATTTCGCATGAACATTATCTAATCGTTGATACAATACAATGTCTGTGGGCCACATAATAACAATTAACAGTAAGTGTCGGTAGTCAGCGCTAACATAACACAATTCTCGGTAGTATTGTAACCGATATGACGTACTCTGAGTCAATGGTGAATCAGCACTGCTGTGGCGGGTGTGGGTGACGAGCGGAGCGGGGAGCGGGTAAATGTCTAAATCTTTGATGGCTCTTTGTAGTATGGGTGTTGATAAATGCTTTGAGAAAAATGTTGTTAATTATAAGTAACAATCAAATAGTTTTCCGGATCTTCCTATAACATGACATCAATTTCGACTTTTATAAGTTTCCGATACGATGATGAAGAATAATCTAATAATGTGGTGTACCATGTAATATAAAAATTATTAAAAATAAATGACCGGTATATCAAAATTATTTTTAGAAGTTCTGTTTCTAAATGATATTCATAGTCAATTACATAACTAAATAAGCTATAATTTCTCAATTTTACATATAGATTGGTTAGGTACACAATCTCTCCGCTCTTTAGACACTGTGTTCGCTACCTTACAATGGTCACATAAGTGCGCATGCGACGCTAACGCTACAGCCGAGCTTTTCTCACGTAATGGCATAATGTTATGGTAAGCAATTAATTGTATGTTGTTAATTACACGCTAAGTACTCAGTTAATTATCAAGTTACCATTCTCCGACATCATTAGGCTTAAAGGGATTTATGCTTTGTTGATAAACAGTGAACGTTTTAAGTACATAGATATTTAATTTATGTTAGAAATAATTTTAAAATATCTACGTAATTGATTTCATTTAAAATTACCTTATTTTGAAGCCTTCTAGAACCTACCTTATGTATGATGCTCAGCAACACCAGGCTTTCCTCCGAATACTGAAATGCAACTCAACTTTGAGACTTTCTTAAATGTCTATCTGTCCGTCGCAACCTTACACCTTAAAGTGACAAAGACAGTATGAGACTTAACGGCGACTTAAAACTGAATGACGTTTGAGTATTCAGCCGCTTTATCTCTTTATGGTAGTAGTATTTTTTTTTAGTCAGATGGTTTTGGACGCTAGCTCTCATACCTACCTTATACGTTATGCATTTTTTTTACGTTTTACTAAATCTGTCGAATCTCTTCTATTTGGCAGGACACTATCTTTAATAGTTTCAATTATTTCACATGTTATGTCCTATGCCATATCCCATATCCATGATATTTAAATTTTATCAGCGATAGGTAATAATAAAACTAAATAATTGATTACACATCAATGTAAAAAGGTTTCAATGACATTTATATGGAACCTCTGATGTATTCTCTTAGAGTAAACATATGCAAGCATAGGATAACCCCACAAATTTTTCGATTTTACTTGTTCATACTAGTGCTTACAGTTCATACTCGATATGCGCACTCTATAGTGTACTTATTTTTTTCTCTAACGGTTTTGACGACCTCCGTGGTCGAGTGGCGTACACACCGGTTTTCAAGATGTCGTTAGCTCCGAGGTCCCGGGTTCGATCCCCGGCCGGGACAATGTAGAAAACCACTTTTCTACATTGTCTCGGGTCTGGGTGTTTGTGGTACCTTCGTTGTCTCTGAATCCCATAACACAAGTGCTTTAGCTACTTACTTTGGGTTCAGAGCAATGTATGTGATGTTGTCCACATTTATATTTATTGTCCACATTTATTTATATTTATTATTGTCCACTGTTTCTTAAGATATCACGAAAAAAAATGGACTGTCTTTGAGAACCACCTTTGAAAGTCGGTTAAATAGCGACCGTCGCTTACCTCCCATTAAACAAAACCGGGAGGTCTATTCTGAGCGGACACGACATTAATCAAATTAATGTTATGAACAGCATTACGTAAGCCGCCATCTTGCTGGTATGTGTTAATAGCGTTTTAAGATGATCAATAAGAATATCAATCATTTTAGATCATTATTACTTTATAGAACATCGATATCCATATTTAGTATAACAAATGTGAAAGTAACTCTGTCTGTCTGTCACGACTAAACCACTCAACCGATCTTGAATAAATTTTGTGGAGCTTAACTCCAATTACTCCAAGAAAGAATATAAGTTAATTTTTGTCGATATTCGACATCCACACGGGTGGAGCGGCCGGAAGAGCTAGTTATATGATAAATGTAATAGACAGAAACTGAAACATATTTTTTGTTTTTTTTTTTTTTTTTTTTTGTAGAGTGGTAACAATGGTTTTACTTCGTCTGTCGTCGGCAAGTTTAAACATAGTACTTATACCTACTTTGTCGAGTTCGGAAAGTTTTGTTTTCTCGAAAACTGTGTTGTGATGCGTTTTGTAGACATGAAATATCGTTTGCATAAAAGTTTAGAAAGTTACGAATTTCAAAACCATATTGTTGATAATTTGCGTAGAATATTATATCTCAGAATGACTCTACTAAGTTATTGGTGGGAATATTACCAGCTTTCGGCATTTCGTCTTGTTATGATCAACTAGAATGACGGCTGCAATTTGAAGCGGTAATAGCCTAACGGTTAGGGTGACGGCAACGAAGGAAATCGCCGTCAGAGGCGCTAATCGCACGTGATGTCAGAAATGTCAAATTCCATAGTTTGTTGTTGGGCTTTGACCGTTGATGAGCCAGTGGCGCCAACTGGTGAGCGCAATTACGGTAGCCCTCATAGATTAGGAACCTGAGCAAATCACTTGCTCATTGTTTCGTGATTTAACAAAGAATAAAACTGTATTGTATAATTTATCTATTTTCCATTTTTAATACAAAGATTTAAATGTTACACAAGGTGTAATAAACATACCGGCTGAGTCATTTACCTCATTCTTAATCGACTTCACGTTAAACGACCATTTAATACGCCTTAAAATACAGAATTTATCGCGTGTAATATTTCACGTACATTATTATATTGCTATGCCAACGGGACTGAAATATGTAACACATTTCAGTTTCAATTTTCTGAATCAAAATGTTCAGTTGGAAGTTATGGGGGAAGTTGAACATCTTGGTACATTTCTAGATATTTTCTTGATTTAATCTCGGGTTTAGCCAGACTTATATTTAATGTATGAAATGTTCTGGAGTATTATTCCGATATTCGTATGCATGTATCATGTATTATTATGCGGTTTTCTTTGCAAATAACAATAAGCATTTGTCAGATATTTTTGTGTACCTAAGTAAAAAAGGTTTTTTTTTCATTTCTGTTGTTTTTAGTACTTAATGAATTACTTTTAAAATACGCCAAGTTAATTACTATGTCGATTTTTTATGGGAATGTGTTCCTACCGATTTGTATAGAAGGTTCATAAAATTCTTTGGTCGTTTTTTATACTTTTACTAATATAAATAGAATCTCGTTGTAAATAAACATTATTTTAGTAGTTGACTAACGAATTGCGTCTTTCCAATTTAGATGCTAAGTAACAATTTGGCTAATCACACTATCGTGTGTATTTATTTGTAAAATTCGTCGCATTACGCTACAAAGTTTGCCACACAAGCTTACACCAACGCAATTGTTTTAGTACGTCTGAATCTAGCTTGCAATGTAATTCAAAGTTATCAAACGCGGTACAAATCCCGCAATTTTCTCTGATATATGTTAAAGCCGAGACAAAGACTCGACTACATTCAATTACTCTTTACCCCTCGTGTTCCGAAGCTCTTATAAAGGTGCGTGTAAGTGGCGCGGGCCATCGCTGGCTCGTCAGTTCCATCCGCGCCACTTGGTTTTCTGACCTGTCAGTATAACTTTCGTGAGGAGTATTCATAATTATTTAAACAAAACGGTATACTTACGCATTCTCGGGATCGCCCAACTAGTTCAGACTTAATAGGAGTCCCTAATCGACTCGCGACACCACCGCCGCCGCGTCAGCTCATGATTAGGGAGTAGGGACTCCTATTCAGTCTGAAACTAGTCGGGCGATCCCGAGAATATGCGTGAGTAAACCGTTTTATTTTAAATAAATATGACCTTTTAGTGTCAAAAACTAGTGTCAAAGTCCGTGTGCCTTGGAAACATGGCTGTCTGCAGATGCAGGCATTCGCGGATTAAATCTCTTGTAGGCGCACTGTGTGTACACAGCACAGTGTATCATATTTTACGATATAGATCTATGATGGTGTGGGCTCTGTCTTCAGATGCTTGCATCATCGGTCGGATGTCGGACAGTCTTGGCTCATGCGATCCAACGCTATCTAAACGCACCTTTACCGCGCCGCGCCGGTCCTCTTCCGTACCGAGAACGACCGAGAATAAGCGACGTCTCTCAATAAATTGCTGAATTAACTGTTCCAACATTGTAAACACTCGATATTTCACTCAATACCCGGCGATGTCTGTACTCAGTAATAAACGATACTTACTACCTATTTTAAGAGGCAATTTGTTAGCTATTTTCAGTACCTAATGCGTCTATGTGAAGTACTTTTATATAGTTTAATTAATAATAATTAGTTTTCATATTTTGTAATACTGTTCGAAGTGTGCTTCTACCGCATAAACATTGTGAGTACCTAATTGAAATAGTATAATTTCTCAATTAAGTAACAGTATTATTAAAATATATATTACATAATAATTGACATTTTGTAATTTTATGAACGGTGTTTCTTAAATACATATTACGTTGATTACTTAAACTACATATTTTTTACCCGACTGCCAAGGAAGGGTTTGTTTTTATTATTTCGTATCTTCCAAATAGCAGAACATCAAAGTTAACGAAAAAAAAATTAAAACTGTAAATATGTTTAAATGTAATTTGCAATGATAAATGCTAAAATAAATAGTTTTTTATAAAATCCCTGCTTTAATCTTCTTAATGTTCTTAGCAGCTGGGTTTTTTTTTTTATGTTTTTAACAAATACAACTAGTTTAATCGTCTGGTAAATTTAGCTCCTAACTTACTCATATCTTATAAACAAATATTTTCTCTTTTTAAAGTGCGCTCGCTATATCTGCTCAAAATTACGATAAAACATTTTTTACAAAACGAAGTATAAGTACGCAGGATATTAACACGACTGCGTCTTGAACCCGCAATCAAATCGCCCTCGAGCCGTCGTCAGCCATTAAAATACTTTGATTTTGACAGCAGTTGATATCTCCCCAGCACAGAGTAGCGAAACAGTATTCTCTGTAAACCAAGTGGTTTCTCTACGATTCTGCTGCTCTGTGGTTTTATTATCTTCTTAGGTTAGTTTTATTACTGCGTGCAATACTAGCGGGGTTACCAGGTGTTCCTAGTCAGATTTCCTCGTAATTCTCGGTGGCTGTTTTATTCTAGTGTTAACTTTGGCGTTCGTCTGACTCTTAAGCAGTAGGGGTAATAATTCGGACAAAGCTTATACGTATGCCGTTATAATTCTGAGACATTCATAGGCTAGGTTATATGGTGAAAGCAATAGGTCTGAATTTCGAATGCTTATTTGGATAATGGATAAAATAGTTAAATTACATTTTAATGTAAAACTAAATGAAAGCAAAAAATTTAAAACAGTATTTTCTAAAATTTAATTTGTTATTTATTATTGTAAATCTAAACAAACAGCATTATACAAAAATTAAGTCTTTGGTGTTTCAAGTTCTCGATTTTATAGAATTTATATAAGTAAATAACAGATCTTATAAATTAGTATAGTTCTTCATATTTAGCCTACTTATATTACTAGCCTACTTAGATGATTCTAAATTAATGGAACTTAAACATGTATAGAAAATCTACACATCTATCCATTTGCGCAATACACAAGCATATAAATCGAAAATATCTAAGGCTAATGTAGTAAACTCCGGCAGATTTACAGCGAGCAATTAAAGCCTCTTTGATTTACAGAAGCCGGCTAATTGATGGCTGGTGATGGCCACTTTTATTGCACCCTGAGGTTGGCCTTATGGGGTTAATTGATAATTTAGATTTCTTGATTAGCTTTGTGGCATAAAATTTGTTTTTTTTTTAAGTCTTAGTTTGCCGTGTTGAATAATTTTTATGAAAATTTTAATACTATTTGCTGTATTTCTAGTGTAAAAGAATTACAGGAACAGATTTAGGTTGTAAAAAACCATGTTTTGTTTTGTAATAAGGCTAATGTTTGAATAGTAGGATTATTTGTTGTTTTTAATAAAATAAACTTTCTTTTTTATTTTTTATTTATTATTCTTACGCCAACAGAATTAAGAAAATTAATAATTCAATATAAATAATTTTATGTCAAAATAGGTTTATTAAAATTTTACATTTATTTTCTTATATACATACTTTAAAATTGTATTGTACATTCTCTCAAATTACTTTTGCTATGGTAGTACAAAATGCTTCCTAGTATAGTTTAGCTAAACACATTTTTTACCAACCTCTTTTTTCCAGATCCATCCAAACTAATAAAACGCAAGAAATCAACGGAAGACGTCCGCTCGCCGCTCGGGGGGGAGGGCTCCCTCACGAGCGAGGAGGGCGAGGACTCCGGCGCCGGGCGGAGGAAGAAGGCCAGGACCACCTTCACTGGCAGACAGATCTTCGAGCTGGAGAAGCTGTTTGAAGTCAAGAAGTATCTGTCGTCGGGGGAAAGGGCTGATATGGCGAAGCTGCTAAATGTTACTGAAACACAGGTGAGGAACATTTTAGTCATATATTTTTTTTACTTAAGACGCTAGAACAAGTTAAATGTTTGTAGGTATACTGCGTTCGCAACTAATACGTCAAACATGTAAACAAACACGAGGTTTAGGAGAAACAACCTTAAAACTTACAAATAAGGTTTGCGTTATAAAATCTATTTTTTATGACCATTTAAACAATATTAGCAAGTTTAAAATGAATTTTGTTTAGACTTGCATAAAGTTAAAGTTTGCTTAAGTGAAAATAGCATCAATTGGCACAATAATTTAAACAGACTGTAGGTTAATCTGTCTGTGGTATTGTCTGTGGCTTCTGAGTGTAGTCTATTCCCAAGCTGTTTTGGTCAGCTTCCAGTATCACCAGATTCAGCTGAATACCAGTATATTAAATAGAGTAACTGCTATCCTAAGCTTCGCAACCCTATTCACTCAGAAATGCAGTATTCCTTAGTAAGAATTGTTATGACTTTACGACTGTCAAAGATCTTTCTTTCGCTACGATCCAGTCCTACATAATTATTCATTCATAAACATTGATTCCAAAAAAAAACGATTTTGTTTTATCCATACCATGCCATTTACTAGAAAAAACATACATTTGCCTACACGCTATATTTAAAAGTACACTCAACGACAAAAGTGTTTCGTCAAATTAAGTACTTACCTTATTATTATTTTACAAATCACTTATGCGGTCGTGTCGGGCGTTCCACGAAATCTTTGAATTTAAACGTTTTCGAATGTAACCCACACGTTGACGCGTTGTTCTCTTTGAGTGTAATTCACAAGCGGAAGCGGGGAGAAAATTATACAGGTTTATAAAAAAAATGACTTGTATTTTAATTAATTACTCATATTACTTTAAATGTTTTTATGAAACGTTGAGTGCTTGAATAAGACGAACGTCTCCGTTTAGTCTGTGAATTTAACGAATGAGTAATTGACACAATACATTACTACGCACTTATATGCAGGGTGTGTTCTAGATTTCACACCATTAAGTTCAGGTTATTGTTCATAATGCGTGATGTTCTTTATTATGAGAGAGGCATTCTAAACTTTGTTAATACGACATTACTTAAATTATTACATAAGTTAGCTATATTCTTTTTGTTATGATAGAGAAAGCTAAATACTAAGTTCTTAGTCATGTTTTTTTTTTTTAGTTAATCTTTTTAATTTTCGAAATAAGATGATTAAATACCAGATTAAGAGGTATTTTTTTATTTTTAAAAAGTTTGTTTTAAACCAGAATCTTATTTAATTTTCTTAATCCTTTACAAAATCTGTCAACATCTTCCATCGCTCACACCGGCCACATTAAACGTTGTAAGATAATTATACTATCACAAGGTGGCACCGCGCGCGGAGGGGAGGGGCGGGGCGGCCCCCGCGACGGTGACGTGACACATATGGTGCCACTAATTAAAACTATGGCTGGAACACGTCGCCCAGATCATTTGTATTAAATAGTCGCTTTTAATGAAATAGTGACGATGGAATATTAGTTCGGATATTCTCAATTGAGACCGGTCTAGGCAAAGACTAAAAAATACAATGTAATGTAATGATTTATTTGGTGAATAGAGAATTCATTTAATAGTTTGCTTGAACTATTAAAATTAGTTCCTATATTTAATTATGTACACAGACAGCGTCTGAAATTGCACCTACTTAGACAGACTGCAATATATGTCCACTATTCTATATCTACATTGTACCCTTAGACGTTTAAACTGTGTTCAATTGTTAATTACGGTGTTTTGCTTTTACTAAATCATAATCATTCCAATATCGAGTAAAGTAACGTTGTCGCCTTTATTTTTCGTCTTTATTTCTATTTAACTAGAGTTTAAATAAGATTGCCGCGATCTTCGTTAAGTTTGTTAAGTTTATTCTTCGTTAAGTTTACTAAGTTTATGATAACAATGAAAGTAAACAAATGCTTTCGTCGATAATCGTTAATGTTCTGTGATGTTTATATGATATCTCATCATCAATCAAACGTATTGACTAGCGTACGTTTTATTTACACCTGTACTGTGGTCCCAGAGACGGACAATTTATTTTATTAGTCAAATGTAAATTACAAAGTCTTAATTCACACTAACTGCTCCTGCTTGCATGTGACTGCCAGTAAAAATACATATCATTTGTCTTTCAATCTAAAAAATGATAATTTATTATGATAAGGCAACAATGATAATTAATTCAGTTGTGCCTTCATCATAGTAACGATTATCCCCATGTGTCACCAATAGGAAGTCTATCATCCCCTAATGTCGTCGTTAACGAGATGGCAACGTAAAAACGAACGAAAAAAAAAGAAGATGAAAAAGTCAGGGGCTCAGATTTCTCGGAGCGTTAGCACGCAAACCTTGTGTTTTAGCTGATTCATTTGATAAAGAAGTCTTCCTCCTAAATATTATTTGTAACAGTTTTGTTTATTTATATTGGCTTTCAAAATTATTTATTCTTCTATCAGTTGCGTGCTTAAATTTACAACTTTATTAAGTTGGAAAACTGAGTTTATTGAAATCAATTTAAGAACAAAAATAAACAACTGGAAATCACAAATGTGACGCTTACTGGCGACGATGCCGTCATCTTAATAGTATTATTTTACTTAGAAATTAGATAAAATTAGTTAATTACACAAACCTATTTAAATCGAATCTAATGGTGGGTCCACATGATACAGACTTTAGTGGCACAGATTTTGAAGTCTGAGTATAAAAATCATTCAAACCTTTCATTAGTTTTGACTCGGACTATCTAAAACTTGTAGCTTAAATTAATTCGTTTAATAACTACTTTATTTCAATCCAACAAATACGCAGACATACATGCACACTTTCACTTTTCTTATACACCGACATTTAATTTTTCTGTAGCTATTGCATTGTTGCGCGGACGAAATTCTATATAAGTTAATTCAAATCTGCATCGTGTGGACCCACCATAAGCCTCGCTCTAATTCAAGCTATTCTCTCAATAGTTCGCAGCAGTGTTCATCGTTATTATAATATTATCTCAACTAATTGCACTGCGACACGTGTCTTCTGCGCTATAACAAGAGTGGCTCGCTCTTAAACAGGCACACTAATTGACGATCCAGCTCTCTCACCAAATTACACTTCACTACACAAAACTAAACTCTATTCAAAGTCAAATAAAAATCATTTTACATTGTGCTCGTGACTGTACTATTGATCTATGCAGTCCGCAGGGATTCGAGTATACAGGCGGATTTAAAAATGGGATTGTTTTTTTGTTAAGGTTTTTATTCTGCATATTCGTAGAATGGGATGTTCGGTATACAGGGTGTGTCGTGTTTTACGATGCTTTTCGTGGTCTCTGTATGTTGTTATTGCCCGATGCTTCAACAGAATGTGTAAGAGGATATGAAGGGTATAAGCAAAAACAATATTGGATTCAATTTATTTTTGTATTGGGTATCGGTTTATTAGAAAGATAAAAATAGAGCTCACTATATTATATGATTTTACCTACTGCCCACTTGACTGAGATTACTATGTATTATTTTACACTAATTATTAACCAATAAAACCTGTACTTACCTGTAATTAGAGAAAATTATAACAAAATATATTATGCTATTATCTTGGGACAACTCACACACGGCCATCTGATCTCAAACTAGAAGCCTGTATTATGGTAAGCAGACAACTGATAATTCTTATATTTTATGTATGTGTGTGTTGATATTATATTATATACCCAGACACAGAACAAATGATTTTGCTCATCACACAAAGATTAGTTCTGGGTGGGAATCGAACCCACAACTTCCGGTTTAGCAGTCCGGGTCACTAACCACTAGACCAACAGGCCAATTTCTTACTTTTAGTGCAATGTTAAGGTCTATTTATTTTATAACTATATTTGTAAATACATCAATACTCATCCCTTTACGCATCCTGTCTTAATAATCGTTTGAAACATTCGTTTGTTTACGACTCGCCTTAATACACAGTATACTGAGAAATGGTTTATTAATACCGGAGATAAGTACATGCTTTACCGATTAGTCTGTAATATGTGGGATTGGCAGAGTTGCTCAATGTATTTTATAACATAATTTTGAGTACCATTCGTATTTGCTATCGCGAAATATTAATAAATACAAACCAATAAATAAATTAAATGCCGCATAGTAAAAAAATACTTGAGCTTAAGTGATTCATGCTCACCACACATCATATTAACACCTTAAACATCTGCTGACACCACGAAAACAAAAAAAAAACACGCCGTCAACAAAAACAGGCAGAAAAATTTAAGTGCGAAAAATAAACATTTAACGAACCATCCTGTATTTAAACCTCATTGACACCATATGTCAGGTCGGGCTGCGCGGGCGCATCGTTTTTTGTAGTCCCCCGCATTGATCGACTCCTGCGCATTGCTCGCTGAACGTGACCAAATTAGGCTTAAGTGGTATATAATTGTGTGATGTATGTGATGCTGATTTTGGTATCTCTTGGGATTTGACACGTGTATGTTTAAGAGATTTGAACGTTTTTTTTTTAATAATTGAATGATTCTGTTTAATTTTTCGGTCTGGGTGTAGTCAGAATATTCAAACATTTTAAGTCACTGTTACGTGTCATGCTGTATCTGTCTCCTAAAATGTAATGTAGCGACAAATGGAACATATTATTCCTAATACCAAAATTATATAAAAAAATTGGGTCGCTCTGAAACCTTAATCTGTTTGTTTACACTGATTTAAGAAAAAATTAAAGATGCATTTATGTTATGTGTGAAACATGTACAATGCTCGCTTTACTGTACGTTTTATTATTATTGCCATTAACTTGGGAATCGAACCCACGAACGCTCATTTGAAAGCTATAAACTTCATGGTGCAACCACAAAACCATGATGCTTTGTAATGTATCAAGGAGTCTTTATTATTTGTACATTTATATTTCATTTAAACAAAACAAATTTTAAGTCATCCTAAGATCTCTAACAATGTTTTAAATAATCCCTTTCCGTCAAAAACACATTAATTTACGCAATAATCTCTCAAAACACAACTACTTCCTCTCGGCAGTCGGTTAATCCCGCTCGTTACGGACGTCAGTTAAATAAACATTACTAATTGGTGACAACCCTATTAACCCCGGCAGAGACAACGCTTTAGTTTATGATTCATAAACGGGTATTATGTAGAGTTTGTAGGGCTGCCAGAGAGGTTTATTGTTCTGAAGGTTATATTTATACATTTGTACAATGGGATTTGGCTGTCTTTTACGAGCGAGTTTTAATGTTTTCAATAGGCTTGCTAATTACAACGTGCATACCTATTTTTTTTATTGTGCATGATGGAATTTTTTGTCAAAAAAGTATGCATTTATACAATATAAATGACTTCGCTCTTAGAAAAAGTTTGGTAAAGGTGTTGTCATGGATAGGTAAATGACTTTTATTTATTTAATTCGTATTTAATGCCAGAAGGCATTATTTAACAGACCTTATGGCGATGTAAAGAAAGGAATGTGTTACGTGCACTGAGTACTTATTAGTTTAAAAGGTGCCTCTATTAAACTTTATTTATCCAAATGCTATTATCAGTATTAGATAAGATTAACTTACCTAGGATCAACAGCATACAGGTTTGCAGTCTCTCCTTTCAGAAAGAAAATAAAACATTAAAATGTAAACTTAATAATCATCTGTACATTTCTTAACGATCAAACCAATAACCGCTCCAATAAACACATCGATACAATTTCCATCGAAATGCTAACCCTCTTACATCCGTCAACATTTAATATTATATTCTACGGAACTTCATTACACAAAGAAATATAACCATTAAAATACCTGTTGCGACAAACCAATCTAAACTCAACCTTGTTCACTACACGATAGAGACTAATCTAATCTAAAAGCCAATGTAATACGCCGAGTCCTTGTTACGAATGAATGAAGCGCTCCAAAACCAACTTTGGATAAACCTAATAAGGTTTAATTTAGCGATGATGCGTTAGTAATATTCAAATGGGATTCGTAATTTGAATGAACCAGGGTTGCTAAGTTACGGGAAATTGGCTTCTGATGTTCTACAAAATTAATTTTGCGTTTCGACTGACGTTTGTTGGATTTTGAACTTTATTTACGTCGACATAAGGATGAGGATAAGTCTAAGGCTGGTTAGGCCGTTGTGTTATTGTTGGAAAACGCATGTTTGTCGAGTACTTGAATTTTCCCGCATATCTGGTTACCAAAAGCTTTGTGTACGAAAATGAATGATGTGCGAAATGCTGCGAATGCTATTAACACATTTAATTTAGAACTACAGCCGTTTAATATTATTATACGAGGTCCACTTCGCGAGCCTCTTAATGAGTATAGTTGTTTTTTATTTTTATGCGACAATTTAAATTGGGTTTATTGTAAGTAGTACTTAAACTCAAATACATTTTATTTTCGAAGGTGATACCAGATTAGAATTAACCAATAGTTTTATAAGTTTCACCACACAAACTGCAAACTAATTCAAATTACTAATGCCTTGTTCAAACTTTGTATCAATTTTTAAAAGCAACCACTTTTACGACAACCACATATTAATAAAGTAAACGTAATAAAAACAAACGACGTTTTAAAAATCAATATCAATAAAAGTCGGAATTAAAAAAAATAGCGTCGTTGACCAAGGGGAGCCTGACGGGTCGCTATTAAATTTTGATGGATCGAGCATTAATCGCGGCGTGACAGCCCTGCGCATCAAACGCCGCCGCCTCATTAGCCGAAAGAGACAGCCCTAGTGAAGCCACGGCTGTGATCGAGTTGGTCAATTATGTAAAGCTGTATCGATATGATAATGTTCAGTGGGAAGATTGATTTCGTATGCATACATCGGAAGTTAAGCGGGCCATATGTAAATTTGATTGTTATTGTGTTGTTTGCGTCATAGATCTTTTAACTTGTATATTCGGAAATAATTTGTTTCAGCAACTTAACTAAAGTTCTTAATTCTTTATTCTTTATTGTACACATAACACATAAAACAGTAATAAAATAATAAATTGTATGTACATAGGCGAGCTTAACTCAAAATTGAGTTCTCTAACAGCAAACCTTTGAGTGGTAGAGTGATTCAAATATGTAATGAGGATAGAAAGAAGTGTACAATCACAAGTTCTTTATATTATAAAAAATCTACTAATACAACAACTAAATGTTGTTCTTTTTTGTTGTGTAAATATTAATTAACTTCTCAAAGCCATCTATTGCTTTCTAGTCTTATGTTGTTTCATGCTTAGTTCCCATACATTTTCTTATAGAAAAGTAACAAGATAAATTATTGCTAACCAAATATTTTATAACCCTACAGGTATTCCTATCTAAACAAATGAAACATAAATCACGTGACATGACGAAATAAGATCTTCCCAAACTGGGAACATACCGGCTGCGCCCGCGCCGCTATTAACCAAACATAATTAATTTATTTATCGTCTCGTCTCAAAAGAGCCAAAAAAACAAACCGACGATTTAATTTCGGGAAGCCTCTGTTTAGTTAAGTATATAAATTCTTCTATTATTATAGTGGTCGGCATTACTACGTGATTTAGATGGTTTAGCGTCCATGATTTGTTATTGCCCAGATAAAAGATGTTGGTCCGTTTGTAGTTTTTAATAGACGTAAAAATATTGTTCTAGTGTCTCTTTGGTTTCTTGCATATTTTTTGTTCGGTTGGCTGCATTTTGTCAAAGTGACTTTTGTGTTATAAAGACATAAAGTTCGCTGATATTTTTGTTGGCTGTTGTTGTTGACAGCCGCATTTGTGCAGTGTGCAATAGATTTTTACGACGAAGATAATAATAAAACTAAGGAAACCATCTAAACCCATGTTGATTTTAGATAACATAATAAAGTTACTTAATGCCAAGTCACTTAATATACTTAATGTTAAAGTGTGATTGTGTTAGTAGAGATTAATTATATCTACATTGCCAAATGCTTTGTGATAGGATCTCATCACGATTAGTCTATTTAGAGGTCTAATCTACGTATATCTACATAGATTTGAGTCAAATATAATAACCGGACTTAAATCACTAATTAAGAGCGTGTTAATTGATGACAATAATATGCTGGTGATTTTAGAAGCTTGGTCACTGTCTTACTAGGTATAATTTTGGTATTTTTTTAAAATAGATTATGTTTTTAACCTATATTTATAAAATCTTTATTAATATACTTGGATGTAACCTATAGAAAGGTGCTTTATTAATAGCCAGGAAACTCGTATATTCTGAGATCACACAGAAATAGCGGCGACTGCCTGAAGCGCCACTTTCACGCCTAATTCCTCACTCAAGCCTCATTACTCAAGGACTCACCCTTACTTATTTATATTACGAGCTTTACGAAGTAATAATAATTATAACATTTATTGTTCATAGCCCGCTGGGGCGTGACTTATCGCATTACCCATGTCCCGTTGTTGACATTTAGAAATGCTATTAAAATATCCAGGCCGGGACTACGGGCTGTTCTTTACGGGCATATTGTAAGCGTCATTTTGTTTTATAACGTTTACCAAATGGTGTTTTTTGCGAAGTGGGAATATACTGTAATTAAGTTGACAGGACCGTTTGTCATTATGATCTACTGTTGGAGGGAATTATGTTGAGGTTTCATTATATTTATGTTTTAACTATTTATGGTATTTTGTTTTGTTAGATTGTACCTTGTTATGGGAAGTTCTTGCTTGTTAGCTACCTGTATTATTGCGTACAATATGGTGAATGTATTAGAATGTGTTGTTATGTATTTTTTCTGATAAACTCTTTATTACATGTGTACTATTTATACTTCTATTAACATATTAGAAACACATGGAATATTTATAGGTATTTAATTGTGTTTACTGGCTAATTTAATTTAACCTTCAGAAACATTTGATGAACTTCCAAATATGTGTATTCACTTACTTAGTTACAAACAAGAGCTATCAGAACAGACTGTAATAAGCAAATAAAAGTATATTAAATGTTTTTATCTAATAAAATAATTACAGAAATATTTGTACCTATAATGTACTTAATCCTATTTGATTTGCGCAACAGTAACATTGGCTGTCGCTAATCCGCATCACCGTGATACCTTGCTGTCGAACTTAATCCGAATCTGTCTAACACAATGATTTATTTAATGAATTGTCTTAACTCCCTGGGATACAACTAAAGGGCTGGTTTGGAGGTCCTTGATATTTAAGTAAACTAACGGAAACTTCCAAAGGTCATTTAAATATAGAGAAGGAAAAATCTTGCTGATCGAATATCGAAAAATAAATCATTTAATTTAATATTTTATTTAATTAAAAACTACCCCTAAAATTCTATTGCAGTCCTTTCCAGTAATACTAAAATGATCATGTCTTTTTAAACAATAGAGATGGATGTCAAAACTTCAAATGTGTCAGTTTGTTATCTGATAGGACCTGTTAGGAAATCTTTGGTTGTTTATTCAACCTTAAAAGGTTTTTCTATTCGATGAAGCTTCAAAATTATTGTATATGTATGTCAATAGAGAGAAGAGAACTGAAATGTTTATTCGGTGATGTGAAAATATTACAAATCTACGGCAAAAAGTAACAGTTTTTATGTTTATGAAGGTTCAAAGTGTTTTGCATTATTAATCATCTATAGATTTTAGAAACCAAGTAGAGAAGTTATTCACTTATATCAAAAGGAGACAAAAATAACCAAATAGTCATAAATAAATATCTACAAGATAAGAAACATCCGACAAATTCCTTACTTTAGTGTCACACAAATAAATACAGGGTGTATCATCTCAGATTATTCTAGGCTACAGTATGTATCCGCTCTTAAACCTGAGGAATGTTCCTAGCTTTACATCTGAGGGGAGGTACAAATCAGACGAATAAACAATCAAATAAAATCACAAGCATTCATCAACCACTTAAATACGAAACCAATGTAAGAAGACCTCCCTCATACTCTAAACTAAGTCTTAATAAAATGCATCAAGGTTACATTTCAAAAAACAATTGTGTGCGCAAAAGAAATGTTAAATTGGTCGATCGTAAGCAGTGATGTGCTAAATACGATTTATCGATGCTTGTGTTTGGAAGATGGTTGATTGATTTATTTATTTTATTGTGTTTATGTGGTTGCTGTTTATAATGCTAAAATATTTTTTATATAGGTGTAAACGGATTTTTATTAAATACTAGCTGTCCCCCGCGACTTTGTCCGCGTGTTTTATTTTCAACGGTTTTTATTTTTGCAACATTTTTCATTTATGCTCCGCTCCTTTTGGTCGCAGTGTAATGTTATATAACTTATAGCCTTCCTCAATAAATGAGTTATCCAATACTGAAAGAATTTTTCAAATCGGACCAGTAGTTTCTTAGCTTAGCGCGTACAAACTAACAAACAAACTCTTTAGCTTTATATATTAGTATAGATTTTAGCTGATTCTTTAGCTTGGTAAAATAATCTAAACTTATACTGTGCGTATACTTTTTTAAACATATCATGCAGGTCAATCGTCTACGTAGCCATATCAATAGTAATTGTTATAAATTAGGTAGATATGTATGTGTACAGTTCAATAGTTAAGAAGGAAGTGAAAAGTACGTGCATGAAACAATATGATAAATATTATTATTTAATTAGGTTCTTGATTGCATGTTTTATCTATACTATATACTATATATATATAATATTATAAAGCTGAAGAGTTTGTTTGTTTGTTTGTTTGTTTGTTAGTTTGTTTGTTTGAACGCGCTAATCTCAGGAACTACTGGTTCGAATTGAAAAATTCTTTTTGTATTGGATAGTCCGTTGATTGAGGAAGGCTATAGGCTATATAACATCACGCTACGACCAATAGGAGCGGAGCATAAATGAAAAACCGTTGAAACTAAAACACGCGGACAAAGTCGCGGGGGACAGCTAGTCCATTATAAATGTACAATCAGATAACATTAATTTATTTCTTTCATCGCTGATATGCAACGTTTATTAGAAGAGATCATATCAGCATTTACGCGATATTGTTTAATTACTTTATATTATTTTAAAATAAATGAATGTCATTTACATTTACAGATATAATATCAACTCTAATGTACAGTCTTTTAAACGACTTCAGAAAAAATTAGGATTTTGCAAATCGATAATACAAGTTTAGGTATCGATATTCGATTGCCATCACTTATCAACCCTAACAATTTCAAAAATACACCTACTCACTTCGGAATCCAGTAAACCATACTCGACATCTTGGAACGGGACGCAACATACTTTTTATTCCCAAGTGTAAGTGAGACAGCAACAAAACAGGATGATGTACGCTTTTATGAACACTATAATGGTTTAAATTGGTCCTTTAATAAGCAGCGGGCGACGTCATAAAGTGCCTCAAATAAAACTGTCAGTTCTCGGCCAATTGTTTATGGCTGACTTTATTCTGAATGTTAAAACGTCTATTATTACTTGATCTCTCTGCTACGAACACCCACTCTGTACTCCTTTACTTGCAAAGCCTCGCCAGGGCGGCAGGGGTCTAGGTACACTGGTTATGTTCTTGTAATAATGTAATGTGCTCAAGACGATTTGGGATTCAATGGAGCGATGAGTTACTCCGAAATGTTTGTTTTTGTGGTTATTTTGTGAACAAATTATGTGGTTTTATGAAGTTTCTTATGGATGTGGAGAGTACGGCCAATTGAAAGGTTAATTTGGCTGCCAATAAACTTGGGTGGCATTTTTAACTGTCGATTCGTTTGAAATGACTAACCACTTGTTTCGCAAGGGTCATGAGTTCAAATCCCAAACGGAGATAAATATTTATAAAGTGGTAAGCTTGAAGTAAAAGGTTGTTTAGAAGTAACAGATAATATATAAGTTATTGTCCATAAAGTAGTAGAGCCTTTTAAATACCTGAAATAATTAATTAAGCAAATAAACATAATGTTAAAAAAATCTCGATTTATTTAGTTAGGTATAATTTGACAACTTGGTACAGGTCTAAACGACTGCAACTAACCTAGGCTAATAATAATGTTTTAATACTCTTGTGGAAGATAAGAAATTTTTGGACTACGTAATAAATAGGATTATACGAATTGAAAAAGTGTCACTTAACACTTTTCAACATTCAAATGAAACACCGCCTCCCCATCATTAAAAATATTCAAAAAGCGTTATTCTTACAATTTATTTTCACCCACAATCCAACATTAATAATCTCCTAACTAATCTTCCCTCATTCACCCCCAAACTTGTTATCTCTTTCGCTCTTGATCTTATCTGTAAAGGGTGAAAGAGACGCAATATCTAAGCAATTAATATTAAAACGCGCTAACGAGTAGCCAAAACGGGGTTAACTTCATAATCAGGAGCGATCAAATTCCTTGTGAATCGGTTATTTGATCAAAATAGCTGCGAGTAAATTGGTAGCGTAAGGCTCTGCGCGCACTGAACGGGTTACGTAAAGGTTTCACTGTGATTTAATGGCTGTTAAAAATGATCTATTAAACAAATACATTGGAAATAAAAAAAAGACGTATACTGGTGATGCTCATTTGTCTAGTGTCTAGATAGGCATTTATTTGTTACTTTGTACCTTAGTTTAGAATCGGGCTAAAAATGCAAAAAGATTATTTCGAAAATTCTAGTAGTCATTTCAGAGATTGGCGAGTTCCAAATCATCAAACTCTTCAGCTTTAATAGTTTAGTAACTGTAGCATAATATTTCGGGCAACAAATTTTCTATAAATACATTTTAAAATTATTTATATACGGACGGTTTCCGTAAGTAGAGTCTATTGGTCTACTTGCTTCAGCCAGACCATAGTTAATGTATCGTTATCCAGGGCAACAATTGATGGTCCATTGCATAACTAATGTGAAACAAAAGTCGCCACTTCAAATGTTCCGCGCGTTATGCCTTAATGTACTGAAACCTTTAAGCGACAGTTTATATAGGGAGTGCGGCCCATTTCTCGCCAATTATACGTGTGTCAAACACACTCGGAATTGCTCGTCTGCAAACCAAACTAAAGGAAAACGAAACCTAATATCAACACACAGGGTCTAAATTCCAATCAAAAGTCTCTGCCAAAATGGTAATGATAGAGCCTAGTCTATAAATTGTTGTGAAATGGAATTTGTTCTTTGTTGCGTGGGTGTTAAGAGCGGTTGTTGCGTGCTTTATACATCAAAGTGTAGTGTACACGTCGTTGTATGACGTACGCGACAATAATACGGCGATGTTCGAAAATGGCGGTTAAGGAGACGACTGTCGTGTTCTTTATTGGAGATAGTTTTGTTTCTTATTCTTATCGTTCCTTTAACTTTTAAATACAATCTAAGGGCTGGTTTTTGTCCAACGCCGTTTTATTTTTATTCATGGAATAAAAATGATATCTGACAGATTTTGTATGGAAGAAATAGCAAAAATTTAAAATCATACCTCGGATAAAATTATCTGGCGTTAGAAATATATCAGCCCTGAGTGTTAAATCAAATCAAAATATTTTTATTTTAAGAAGGCCTTTTCAGGCACTTTCAAAACGTTAAATGACTCTAGTTGCGTTATTAGATTATGGTCCCTTAATAGCATCAAATACCAAGTTGGGTTGACTATAGTGATATATTCATCTTACCGATACCGAAAAGTTGGATCCTAAGCAAATTGATTCCAAAAAGGAAATCCGGAAAATATGCAAAACGGGCCATCCCAGGTCAATTCAGTAACCAATCTTCCGTCTTGAACACAGTTTAAAGATTTCCCTTCAATTTATGTTTAACATTAGCCTATTAGTATCGAGACAATTAGAGCTCGTGTTCATGCATATTTATGGCCTAGACTTAATGGCAGCTTTGTAATAACAGGACAGAGTACAGCTATCTCTAACTATGTCTAATTAGTAGGTACACTTACAATGACTCCAGTTGGTTTAGATGAAAGGTTTCACTAGTTAGAGATGCGATTAAAAGGCTATATTTTATTTAGTAATAACTGTTTGATGAGTCTCTCAATTTGTACGATCATTGAGTTTTATTATTTTTTAAGATTTTTGTTAATATACCGAATAAAAAAAAACTTGTATAAAGTAAGAGCTACAAACAATATTTCATTCATGTTTTAATTTTGTCTTAACTACTGCGTTTTTAGAAAAGGTAAAATCCACATTTTCTAGCGATCATTTTTTTTTATCTACCGAGGTCTAAAAAATATGATTTGGATATATATTGTGTGATTTATAAAAAACTTTTAAACAATGTTTTATTAATTTGTATCTTAGACACAAATACTTCAACATTTGGAAAATACAAACTCACGTCTTCCCCTTAATATGAAAACTATTCGACATAGAGCTACGATTTACAGCTGCGCATTTAACACCGTGTTATGGAGTGTGCAATTTGGCGCGTCTCGGATGCCACATCACGCGTTTCGCTGCTCCATGTCCTAATGCGTTTGATTGCCGCAGAGAACCCTGATTCATCGCGGCTATTTCGGTTCCGTATGTCTTTGCAATTATTACCGTTTGATGTTTTTGAATGGTTTGGGTTGAAAATGTCTTTAAAATAGACTACGGTTCATTTAAAGTGGTGTTCTATGATGATTTTGTTGTGTAAATAGATGGAACGAATTTTGTAGGCGTAATTTTCCGCTTAAGTTGTGTAGTTATTTGCTTTATGTGTGCCTAAAGGGAACTTATCGTTGTAGTAAATTTAAAGAGCGAATTTTGTTGTTACCAGGTTTGTTCGTAGGTCGTTACTCGATAACTAGTGCTCTACTATTCAGACTAATTATATATATTTAATGTAGAACATTTTACAAAGTATTTGACAATAGATCACTTAGTCAAGAATTACACAACAAAAATAAAACAGTACCAACGTAAGTATACCGGCTTATTTGAAGTTGTAATTTATAAAAATACGAACAAATTGCCAGAACTCACACTCAATTCCCACAATAACCCTAAAACGGCACCTTTAATTAGCGAACCCTCAATGAAGATAATCGCAATCATAACCCTATTATATCTGCCGGCCGCTCTCACAACCTACAGCTGGACACTCCGGGGCACAGCCGTGTACAGACGGGCACAGCCGGACTCTGCGGAGTACAGGCGGGCACAGTGGGGATACAGTTAGGTACAGTCGGGTACAGGCAGGTTAATTAACAAGACCCCGGCTTCCTCCGGGACTTGTACAATCGGATACATTTGTGTGGACGATTTGGGGCTCGGAGTTATTGATTAGAGAGGAAGAGGCAGAGAGGAATTAAAGTGTGTTAAATATGTGTTTTTGTTTTTGTCTGAATAGTTTGAAGAAGCATTAGCTTTGCATTAGGATGGTGTTTGTAGAAAATAAAGAGTAATAAATGTGTATACAGAGTGAGTTTTTGTCATTGTACAGACGAAACTATCACCTCTATTTCGGTTATAAAAACGATTGGTATCAAAAATTAAACAAACAAACTTAAAAAACATCTCGAATGTCAGTACTATTTCCGTAACACACGGCTACTGTATTAAAATTCCATTTTTTTTTTCATTTGTTTTTTGAGTATTTTATACTAATCGTTTTTGTAATCGATATAGAAGTCATAACTTTTGTTTGTACAACGACAAAATACTCACTTGTATATACACGTAAAAAACTGTTCGATATGCGACTCCGCTGCCGCCGCTAGATCGAGGACTCCTATTGAGTCCGGAACTAGTCGGGCGATCCCGATAATGTGCGTGAGTAAACTGTTAATATTCCTAAATATTACGCTTCACGAAAGTTATTATACAAACACTTAAAAAACTATTTCTTCTCGTTTTAATCGTCTAAATATGATCAGCTTAGATCATGGCCGAAATCTACGGTTCTTTGATGGGTCTCAATTCGATGAACAATAAAAATGTACTGATCAAACTAGCGAACATATTTTGCTAGGGCAGCAATGTGGTCAGCAGCACATGATTGATCATTGTTGCTGCAAAAAGGGCAATCAATCACTCTTAACAAACAATTATCTGTGTATTAATGTTACGATAGCCTAAGGCCTTGTCAAAATTATAAGTTTAGGCTATCAATCTCTAATAATGACCCTATTAGCGCAGTGGCTGTCTAGGTATTTGACTTTAGTTTTCGATTTAAATACAAATCACTTTTAATATTTAGCAATTTTTTTTTTCGGTTTGATCTTTATTTAACCAACTTTAAAAGGAGGAGGTTGTCAATTCGTCTGAATATTTTTATGTATGTTTTTTACGCGATATCTCTGAGAATTGTAAACCGATTTTAAAAATTTTGCTTTGGTACGGTATGCCTCTGAGGTCGTCGCATATCAGTTTCACCTAAATCGATTTAGTAGTTCGGTTATGAAGACAAAATAACTGGAAAATTTTACCAAGAATGTCGTATATTAAATTTCGTAGGTTTCCCAATTTATTTGAATTGGTTACATAAACTAACTTTGAATTCGTTTTTGTACATTTATGTGTACAGATTATAATTAATTAATTTTAATGTATATTTTATGACCCACCTGTAACTTGGTAACCTCTCTTGGAACAAAATTTAATTATTAGGTAAATAATTATATCTTTTAAGTACCAATTACAGCACTTTAGTGAATTGACAGATGATGAACTACTGATGATTATTATGACTAATAATCTTTTCAGTAATGGGGGGATAAAAATTAGCAATAAGGTAGTAATAAGAGCTCTTTAAAATCAATGAACGTCGTTTAAAATGAACATCGGATACTCGCTATATTAGTGCTTACATCATAATGAGCTTAGGACACATCCTCAACAGAAGCAGATCTCATGTCGTGGCTGCGCAGGCGCACCCGCCGAGTTAATTGTGCACTTCCCGTCATCAGGTTACATCGAGTAGGGTTGTCACGTTCAAAAATATGAGATTTAATTTTGTTGTAGATTTTGTTGTAGGTATAATAGGCTTTTTATTAATTGGGCATTAAAAATTCGTCTCTGGACTCTGAAAGAATAAGATATGTGGGTTAACTAGTAGATTAGCAATAGTTTTATGATTTAGATTTGGGACTTTTTTAAGGTTTTAAGTACGAAATTATTCGTATATTTTATTGCAAAAATGATTAAGGAATTGATACGTAAGGTTAAATGTGTGTGTTGGAGTTACAAGATTAAGGCCCATACGGACGGAAATTCTAGATAAGAACACATCTAGCAAAGCCGGAAAAGTTACATAATTAGTATAAAGTTAAACTTATTAAATATGCACAAGTGTGAACCCTAGATAGTGATGGTAGCTGCGCCCGCGCCGCACGACGGATATGCCGCGCGGTTTGATCTCGCGCATTTGCCAGCCACTGTGACCGTTATAACCTTCTCGGAAATCAATTCCACTAAAATTGAAAACATATATCAACAAATTAATATGCTTAGAAATAACTTTTTCTAAGGATGTGGAGAATTTTACTGATATTTTGTGGTATATGAAGCTCTGAATAGGTATTTCCAATCTTATTTTTAATATTTTATCCTATCTCAACACTATTTTAAGTAAAGTTCTACACTGCCCCTAAATAACTTCATTAATAACATATTTATAGATATGATTTATTGCCTTTTTGTCAGTACATACATTACGAGCTATTAATTTATTAACGAAATAAGTAAATCATCATTGTTGTTATAATAAAATCGTTCGAATTAATATTTAGTTAATAGCCTGAGTTTACGCTACTAATATTTCTCCGAAATTAATCTAAGACGTTAGATATTATTCTTCCTTATTATCTTACTGAGAATTAATAATAACATAATTATTATTGAATTGCCCTAAGGCGGGTGTTTCAATCTCTAACGTTCCCTTATAATGGATGTTAATAAACTGTCTGTAATAACTGATAGGTATGATTTTATGATTGATAAATATATTTGACTGGCCTGGTGGTCTAGTGGTGGAGACCGTGACTGCTAAACTGGAGGTCTTGGGTTCGATTCCTATCCAGGACAAATCTTTGTTTGATGAGCATGATTATTTGTTCTGTGTCTGGGTTTGATTGATCAATAATAATATGTAACTATTTTGAAATATATAAGTATGTTTATCAGTTGTATGGTTGCCATAATACAGGCTCTGCATAGTTTAAGATTATATGGCCGTGTGTAACTTGTCCCAAAATATTATTATGATTATATAGACAGATAGACAAATACTTAATTGTACTTGTATAGTATCAAGACTTCATAACGCAGACAAATAAATCATTTAATTTGTTTCTGAAACAAGAACTTTATATTTTCTAGTGATGTTCTAAGTTTTCAAAGAAATTTAATAATTATGCAAGACATGTTTACCACGCTGCTCGTCTATTAAAACTAATACGCATGTGATGACAGATTCATAATAACTTCATCTCACAAATTAACATCATAAAAATTTAAACATCCGCTAATTCTTTAAAACGTGAACTAATCCGAACATACTTTTCACGTTGATTCAAATATTAAAGACAGTGATCCTCTGCAAGATATATGAAGTATATTTAACGCCGCGATTCTGTGAAGTTTTTATTTTTTAATCGGCAACGACATGTATCCAGACAGCCAGAGTTCTGTTGGCCGGTGAAAAATGAGTTTACAGGAATTTTGGACGTTCATTTGTTCTGACGTTTGTGGAACAGTAGTGGACTACAAGATATGCGGTAAATAATGTTATCTGAACTATGTGTTTGGATTAATTTGTTGCATTCTTTGTAATTTGACGTTAGGTTTTTGTTTGTGGGAAGTCTTTGTTAGATTACAAGTTTGTTGGAGAGGAGGTCAATGCACTCGGGGAAATGTGTGTAAATATTTTTCCTTAGAAAATTTCCTGTTTTTACATACTTCGTTTTAAGTTTGTCCATCTTAGTTGTATGTCAATATTATTTGAAATATTTTTAAGTTTACATCTTAGTCCGCTATCAATTACTATTTTAACATTTTCTTTCTTAAAATCAATCTCTATGAGACGATTACAAACAATTATTTATCGACTTTATTCAGTTTTTACCCGACTGCGCCAGAAGGAGGATTATTATTAAGTTTTATTAGGATCAAATTAACTAAGCATTCGCCTATCAATCGCCTGGCTGCCACTACACAACAAACCCTAACCAAGCTATATTTTCAATCAGCAGTGACAGTTCGATGCCGAACTAACAGTTTTCCGCGTATCCGTTATTTTTCAGTGAATCCGTTATTTTTCCGTGTAACGTAAATCGGACAGGTTTCTAATGAAGTCGCGTAGTTTCATAACATCGTGTTTTATTTAGACATTTACTAACACTTCAGTTCTGAGGACAGATTAGTGGCCGCTGTCCGTTTGACTGGGATTAATTAATCTTTTAGTTATTTTTTAGGTTTAGTTTTATGTTTGAATTGTGTTTTTAGTTGAAAATTAGATGTTTTTATAATGTGATTTGTAGGTACATATAGACGTGTATCTATTTAAATTTTTATTAAACTTTAAATTATGAAATAAGGCATGAATTACTCGTCTATTATTTTGTATATGTATTTATTATTTGGTTCATGAACAATTCTATATACTGGTACAAGCAACAAATAAGAATAAAGACAACGTGTAACAATAATTTACAAGTTAACTCTGCATGCACACAAAACATTATCGTAAATTCCCAAAAAAAATGGATTCTATAAAACTGAATAATATATTATAATTTGATTACATCCGACATTACATTTGAAATACTTTTAAAGGCCAGCGGCGTAATAAAGATTATTTTACAATTACTTATAAAATTCAAGACTCCCTCAAGTTCTAGCCGCCATGATAACACTTCCTCGCGTAGTGTTGTTCGTTTTTTCCAGTAGTGACGCGACTTACTAGTCGATGTTGATTACGGTTAACAATATATTAATTACTGGCTGTTTGTTTGGCTCCGCCCGCGTGGATGTCGGTTATCGCGGCAAAAAGTAGCCTATGTCCTTTCTCAGGCTCTCGACTATCTGCGTACCGAATTTCATTTACACACATACAGACAGACAGAGTTACTTTCGCATATATAATACTAGCTGTCCCCCGCGACTTTGTTCGCGTGTTTTAGTTTCAACGGTTTTTCATTTTTGCAACATTTTTCATTTATGCTCCGCTCCTATTGGTCGTAGCGTGATATTATATAGCCTTCCTCAATAAACGGACTATCCAATACAGAATTTTTCATTTCGAACCAGTAGTTTCTGAGATTAGCGCGTTCAAACAAACAAACAAACAAACAAACTCTTCAGCTTTATAATATTAGTATAGATTAGTATGGATTGCTATATTATCAGTTGAATAAATCAAATTTAATTTTACAAAGAAAATAGCGATAGGTTAAGTGGAAAATACTCCATAATTGAATACAAACTGAATCCTATTATAAACGCATCCTAACTATGCCGTAACACTACCCATTTCAAAGGTCGTGTTACAAAGTTTACAGAGTGATTTATTACTGTAATATCAACTTTAATCATATTAAAATACAGTTTAAATCGCTTTGATGACGTCTAAACGAGCGGCAAAACTTTTCATGTTATATTTTAAAAAGCTGTTTATAATTAATATTGGGATGTATCCAACAGTTGAAAGTTGATTGTATCGTGTTGATGTGAGGCTGCGGTTAATTGTGTTGTTTATTTAATGTATTAAATGCACTTGTAGTGGTTTATGTTGCTCAATTCATTTTGTGATTAATTTTCAACTGTTTTATACGATACCAGCATTTAATGATCACATATTTTTTATTCTATTTTCTGAAGAATCTTCTAGGATGGATAGAATCGCCTTTTTATATATCGTTTAAATATCAAGACAAAGTATTAGGTATATCTCACAATTCCCAGAAGGTAAATAAATCATGGAGTTTAATTAAAAAAAAAAAAGAATATCTATCAAACAATATAGTACAAACAAAAAAATAATATACAAAATTTTCCGACGGCAGAAATCAATTATAAGCTTAACAATATAAACTGTCCCCAAACCCGATTATTGCTGACACAGCAATCAAAAGTAACTGTCAGGCTATCGACACGCCAACAAAATCTCAACACCCAATTCATTATTTGAAAGCCCCACGTCATTAAAAGCTTCCCCTAAATCGAGGGGGTCATAAGGGGCCCCGGGGGGTGAGGTCTGAGGGTAAGCGAGGCTACAACAAGATAACGCACGTACGCACAGCTCTAAAGTGATGAGCTGGTATTATGGCCGAGGACTAATTGTCGCTTTTGGAGATCGATGTGTTTTTGAAGTCAAGTCATTTGCTCAGGGTTTGTTATGTGAGTTGGTGGATGCGTTCAACGCTGTACCATTTGTATCACACAATGTGCCCGACAGGGTCCTTAATTGTACATACCTATAATTATTTTTTACCACCTAAGACCTCACTTTGTGCAATGCAATAAAGTTCTGAGTATTGAACGTGGGCAGCACTTCCTGCAGACATAGATGACACATTATGAGAAAGTGTATTTATAAGTTAAGCTGTGTTATCTTTAACAACAAAGGTTAAGTAAATAATTAGAAGTTATTTCTTCATTGTGTTAGTTTTACCTTCTCTTCTCTATTACGACCACAAATCTGAGAATTATTTCTAGGACATAGCTACTCTTTAAATTAATATAAGTATTTATCAACATAACTTTATAACTTACGCTGCTTATAATTATAATTATTAGGAAGAACCACACAATCATTTTTGGTAGAGATTTCTTTAGAAATAAGCAGTACCTTTGTACATTTGTTATATTATGTTGTTTCTTTATGATTTCGTGTGTGTTTGCCTATATATGAAATTTACATAATTTCACCTCAAGTAGGAGTAGATACACATCAACCAACACCACGGAACATAATAGCTTAATGTACCACGAACTTTAAAATCCCATACCTAACGCCATTGCTAATAATGTGATTAACGACTCCATCCCTGTTCACCCTCGTTGCTAAAATTCCAGACGGTTCCCTGTCGGGCCCGCGTCGCGCCCGCGACATACCGCGCATCGCACGCGTTGCGAGCTGCAAATATTTCGGGCTATAGTGCTATTAAGGGAGCAAATGAAGCTAATTAAGGGTTAAAATTTCCCCCAAATCTGTAACACATGTCTAGATAGAATATACATTGGAGATTTGGGGGCTAGAAACCGCATGGGGCCAAGGATTGACCGATCTTAAAGGTGAAGCGATCGCCGCGGTGATAAGAATGGGTTGTCGAAGTCGGAGAGGCAGTCGCTTCATGTAAAATATGGTTTTCAGGTGTATCTAATGAGACTGGAAGCCGACCCCAACATAGCTTGCGAAACGGCTAGGCGGAAGAACAAAGCATCATTAACTCCGTTTATAACCTATAGCTCTAATCCAGGACCTCTCAGTTCTCTATACACATGCACCATATACACACCAATTAAACTATGTAATTCCATAATCTATCCGGCTGTATTGATAATATATTATGTCACGCAAACCGCAGCCTGTGATTGACTTGTGGTCACCTTTGTACATGCCAATTGTTCTATACATACCACTTGCGTGTACACTAACTATATGCAGGAATGTAGACAATGGTTTCCGACTAGCGTAGGTTACATGTGTTATACTGGTTGAAATGGGAGATCTGTAAGTTGCCAATAATTTGAGTTTCAAATCATCCTTGAAATAACTCCTCAAAAATGAGACACTTCATTAAAATCTAGGTTCCATGTTTGATAAAATTCTATGTTCCTTGTATCTCTAGTGAGCCAGGTCAAAGGACATTCTTACCGCTTCCAGAATTTTGAAGCCGTTTCATACCAATCATGAATATTATTCCTTCTACTTGCTTTAATATTGAGATCCATGTGAGGCATTTTTTTAGTTTTCTAAATAAAGCCTCACCGTTTTATTGTGTTAGTGCCCAAACAGAAGAAAAACGACACATAAAAAAATACTTTTATCAATCATCAACGTAACTTGAACTCCAAAAGTAGGCAAATTCGTTAGTCTTCAGAGATTTTCGTGCCATAAGTACAAACCCGTGACTGTGACGGCTTGTAACAGTGGTACAATTAAAAAGCAGCCCTCAACCCCTAATTGTTCTACCGACGAACTGCGCCAGATTAATGTACGGGAATTTAGTTACAATGTTGTTTTTGCAAATCTTTTGTTGGCGAATTGAGGTCAGCTAAAAATAGCGGCTAGATCCTGCATTAAATATGAGAGATTTTTTTGAACTAAGTTCTTTTCGAGAACTTTCGAAACGTTAAATAATGAGTCTAGTTGCACGGTTCCAAAAGGTCATTCCTTGGGAGAAAAACCGGCAAGAAACTACATGATTTATTAAAATTTTGAATGTACCTTCAAGGTATAATACCAAATATATATCCTAAAAACAGTGGAATGATAAAAACTGCTCCAATATATAACAACTTTTTCTTTCATACAGTACAAATTAATCTTGTTCTGATAATCATGTTTTCTTTACTGCGTATATATATATTTTCCTAAAAAACACAAAGAAAAATTACTGAGATTTCCAAAATTCAAAACTTTTTGTAGGTACTGACCGCTGAAATCAGTTGAATTAAAACGACAAATACTTGCGCCATAGATTACATAAACGTCCAGAACAACAATACAACACTCTTCGTTCATTGCTAACCACAAGCCAATTAAAGCCACTTAGAATATAATTTAATACTTGTGAGGCCGGGGTAGGTAGTGCGGTAGTGCGATCAATTAAGGCGCGTGTCCTGGCATTTTTATGCAAATATCGCCGCCGGTGGTCTCGCGCGCGTCCTGCGGGACCGCCGACACTGGACTACGTGACAAAGATTATTTAAGTGTAGACGCCACCGGATGATACATTCTGCCTATAGACTCAATAAGTTTACCATTTGGGAGTATTAAAATGTAGCAAAATTAATGTTGAAGCCGTTTTTGGAAGCTGGACAAATTATTTACAGTTTTAAAGTATATGACTTTGTTTTTTTGGATTTACAGATTTTTTTTATATTTCAATGTAATGTTGTGATGTAATACCACAATAGTAAATTTGTATTTTATTTATGTATATTTTAGAGATTTAAGTAATAGTTTTTGTAGGTAGTAACAGTTTTGGGATGACAATATGGAACTATGGAGGAATAACATTTTGTCCACTGTTTATTTTTGTTTGTGTTTATTTTATTGCTATTCGGGACGGAGAAAGGTCTAAAAAATCAAAAATCATTAAAATCGGTCCTCCCGTTCTTGACTTATAAATAGCGTAACTAATCCGGCTTTGTTTTTTATGAAAGATAATTATGCTGCTTTATTGTATTGAGGGTACTACATAATTATTAAGTGTTCATAATTTGTTTAAAGTGTCTCGTCTGTCTGCCCCCTACTCTGTGGCCCCACGTCCGGTTTGGAACACAACCCTCGTCACTCGTTATAGAAACATCAATTAGATTATTATCTCCACCGATATTAGGAAGCTTTAAAATAATTCGATTATAGATTTTATTGAAAACGTATCGATAAGGTTTTAGTGTCGTTTAAATTCGAATCGATTAATTAACTAGGCGGTTTAGTCGACAAGGGTTTACTGTAATGAATAATGTATTCATATTGATACTTTAACTATTTAATTAAGATTATTTAATGTGTAGTTAAAGAGCGGATGTACAATGTATTTATTTATGTGGGTTTGGTATGGAAAATGTAAATATTATAGGAACTGGTTAAACGATTGCTAATGGGTGAATAAATAAAGCGTGATTATATATTATATCTCTAACATAATTGTTTGAGATATAATATATAATCACGCTCATTTCATTTAGGTAGGCACAAATACAAACTTTACATAACATATGTGTCGGTATTGGGACGTTGCCCAAGAGCTAACTTAATTTACGATATTATTGTGTGTTAAAAGTGCTACATTTACTCAAATATTAGACGAAGAAGTTTACAAATAACTTTAAGTTCTGACATAAATAAATATAAAAATAGGTATTAAACAATATTGCCTATATTTAACCACACAAGCTTTAACTCTTAAAATATAAAGACCAACATATTCAACACTCAAACAGCGAGCCTCGCATACCAAGCAAAACATTTCATCGTCCACTTAAGTCTGTACCCAGCCTTATCGAAAGCATCTTATCTGCATAAGGCGGGTGCACACGATTCCCGATTAGGCTTAATTAGCACCTACGATTGGCCGCGAGTTATTTTAAGGCGCTCGATTAATGCGATATCCTCGTCGCGTGGGGAAGTCCTTTTATTTTGTAGTTTAATGAGAATTAATTGTAATTGCTCCTTAATATTGTCGGTATTTTGTGAAACTTTATTGGTTTTATTTGGAATATAACTGTCCATGTGAGTAAATATTATTTTGTAAGGGTTTACAGAAGAAACACTAAATAATATACATTAGCATTTAAATATGTAGGTAGGGGTAGGTAGGAAAATATATTGGAAATTTAAAGTTCAATAAAATCAAGAAGTCTTTGCCTAATTGAAATTGAAATTGTTTATTAAGCAGTTAAGATAAACAATCACTTTTACACGACACTTTTTAAACTCACTCCGACAATGTCTAACTGACTACCTTGAGAAGAAATGTCGAAACAAACTCAGAGATCATAGTCTGGTTTTAAAGTTTAGACAATTATGTAACAGTAAAATTGAGTAAAAAAAAAATTCGCGATTATCTCTATAATACTACTTATAAGTTCATACAAAAAAGTGTCAAATATATCGCTTGAATATAAAACACTATTTTTATTAAACCATAACATATTAATTTTATTCATTACTTTGTAAAAAAAAAAACCATTAAACAAATATATATAGACGAATATAAAACCTAAAATATAAATAAATCAATCCTCAAAGAAACAGTTTACATAAAACGCTTAACATATTAATAAAAGGCTTTTAAATTCTTCCACTGGAGCTCATTACCAACGAAGTTCCTCGATAGAGAGTGAATAAACAAACATAAGTCTTATAAATGTCACTGTCACACGGCGGTACACACTGACCCTAATACTAACAACTATGTCTGTCATTGAATCAGTATAGAAACTCATTTGTTTCAAACTCATTTTTCCCAAGCCCCGCCCGTTTGAAAGTTTGCCAAATTGTTCGACACGGCCAATGGGAGGGCGCGCTCCGAAGCCCCGTCCCGCCAACCAATAGGAAGCAAGCACGGTCTGCGCTGGCGCACGTTTTCGTTTTGCAATTCAATGAGTTGTCTAATTGATGTTTTGTTTGGCATTGATTCGGGCCATTGATGATGTGGGCCTTAATGAGCTGGTAATTTTGTGGTTGATGAGAGGATGTGGCGGTCATTTGTCGGGCCGTCTTGTTTTCTCGATAAACCTGTTTCTGTGTCACGGAAATATTCATGGCATGAAATGTTTTGATACTTATTTGTTGATTTTATTGATACTCTTAACTAAGATTTATGTATGTTAATTATGATTAAATTAAAATGGTTTCTTTGGGATTTTATAATTTTATTCATCCGCTTGTTTCTGATCTCCACCGCCTTGACTTTCTGAGATGTTTTATATCCCGTCCAAGCGGATCTCTTCAATGTAGTAATCGATGAATATCACGCATTTGGCAACTATTTCATATGAAACAAAATATAAACACACTCTCTAAACTTTAAGTTTCATGTTCTAAAATAATCTTAGCACATACATATCCAACATACTCGTAGGCACCAATACAAGCTCTCATAAAATTTATCAAAAGCATGTTAGTACAAAGTGGCATTTTATTTAATAGAGTTTAAATATAAATTGGTTGTGTGCCAAGCGGCTGCCACTCGCGAGAGTCAGGCGGTGCCAAAAACTGCGCCGGCATACACTTGCAGATATTGCGATAGAGAAGTGCTAACAGACATAGATGTGAGATAACTAGACGCGGCATGTTACTGAAGAACATGCCTGAGCGTAGTTGGGTTAAGTGAATCTTTATGTAGTTTTTTTTTGTAAACCGTTTTATGAGACGCTAAATGTTGCTATTTTACTGAGTGGCATGTACTACGACTAAGCGTAGTTGGGTTTAGTATCTATAATGATATAGCTTTTGCCCGCGGTTTGTTTCTCGGTTATCGCGGCAAAAAGTAGCCTATGTCCTTTCTTGGGATTCAAGCTTAACCCATACTTAGGTTTCAAGGATTCAAACTTAGGTTTTATCAAAATCGGGACAACGGACGGACAGGAAGACAGACAGAGTTACTTTTTTATTCAAAATATTAGTATGGTTATGGATGGGTTTAGTGAGATTCAGCTGTGTAGTGTTGTGTGAAAATTTCGTACGAAAGATAAATACTGACATATAACTTGCTCAAATTAAATGTTATATCACAATTCTAGCACCATGCCTTTAAAGTTTTATAATAAAAGTGTTGACATCAAAATAACTTTGGACAATACACAGTTAATCCTAAATTGCTGGTGTTATATCGAGTAAATTATCAACAGCTTCGACTTAAAAAAATTAGCAAAGGTGCCTTATTTCTGAGGAGTCAAGGAATTTTCTCTAAGTGATCAAACATCCCAATAACCGTTAATCTTTAATAAATCTGCATCACATTTTACATGACAAATTATAATTCGTGGATGCTATTAAAATGCCTCATACATCAAGACAACATTATTAAAATGAGCTGAGCTAAAAGCTTGGCAATGTTTACGAGTATCTAAATGTGTCGCGAATATAATGTGGCGTGTGATCTGTATGTGAAGCAGTGCCTCTTCAATGTCCTCTCATGAGTGAGAGCTCGTCAAATGAGACTTGCAATCGACCTTGCTCTTAAAATCCGCAAATAGGTACTACAAGTTATAACAGTAAATCTGGCTCAATAAACGTGGTACCTATATGCGGATTTTATTAGTCATTAGTTGATTTATTTTACAATATAGGTACCTAAGAAGCATATTATCAATACTGCTTTGAATGTTTGCGTTACAGAACTATAGGTTATATCATAGACCTTCTAGCTAACTATAGTTCTGTAACGACCAACTAGGTATTTGTTGATTAGACAATTCAGATACAAAAGTTAAAATATTTAAATTATCTGTTTTAACTTTTTTACTGGTGTGTCAATCAAATTGTATGTGCCACAAAAAATACTTTGTCAATAATGATGTGTAGTAGCTTATCTTAATACAACTGCATATGGTTATCATTTTTTCAGTTCATTATACATTAGATTCGGCATTATTGAATATAAGACCCAAACATAACTTGGGAAAAAGAGAATGTTTTCTCTTTAAAGTCACTGCAACTCTTTTAAACTATCTATTTATACTAATATTAAAAAGAGGAAAGATTTCTATTTTTGTATATTTGTAACAAATAAACTCAAAATCTACTTGACCGATTTAAAAAATTCTTTCACTATTAGAATGCTACATTACCTCTGAGTAACATAGGCTATATTGCTGTACAACCCGTGTGAAGACGGGGCGGGTCGCTAGTATACAAATAATCTGGTAGTATTCTACAAATACTCAAAGGTAACCTTTCAAGAATATTATCTTCAGTTTTAGTATCAGGAGTATTAAGTTAAACATGCCGTTTCCATTCTCCGTACATCTGTGTACTAAAGCCATGAGATTGCATCCGCACAGCATTTGTATCGCCGGTTCTCGAGAGCCCGACTTTGATGTCGGCTCCATCGGCTGCAATCTTTAACAGTCACATCTCTAATAACTGAACACTTTGTACAATTAAGAGCTGAATACAGCATCCTTAAGTGTGAATGTGTTGGACGAAAATAGGATACTTATGTCTCAATCTAGACTTCTTGATGTTTAATAAAATCTAGTTCTAACTATGTATCTAATTTCGCGTCGTTTTCTCATATTTATCGTTACAGAATGTCTGAAATATTGTACATCACATACTGCGCTGCATGATTATAATAATATATTATGTAACGGGAATTAGTGCGAACATGCATAAATACCTTTTCGCTTGACGTATCGACCAGGTTACACGGGCCCTAGTCGTAAGCAGACTGCTTGCATCTACTTATATAACATATAACTTAACTTATGGAGTTTCTTGCTGGTTCTTCTCCATAGGAATGACATTGGGAAACCGCGCAACTAGAGTCATTAACGTTTCAAAAGTGCCTGAAAAGGCTTACTTGAAATACTAACTTTTTGATTTGATTTGTAGAACTAGAAGTAGTATTTATACCTTAATTATGCTTTGACTAATATTTAGTTATTTTATGTAATTAGGGTCAATATATTTCTAGATGAAATTGAACTTACCAGTACCCTTACTCTCCAATTTTATTTTAATTCCAATACAATGCTAATGTAATACAGCTCGCTAACAGACATACGGACAGCGGGGGCTGTATTTAGGTATTATGATCCGGAACCGTAAAAAAAACACAACGAGAACATTCACAATCTTTTTAATTTATAACCTGCTCACATTTGCATTCATCATCTCAGACGTAAAGTTCCGTCACTGGTCCTCAAAGATATCCATTACCTAATTAAGATTTCTTGAATCACACCGCGTGTTAACTTAGTCTTGATATTAAGTTGATAAGTTTAGATCATGTTCATGCTGCCTTATAAAGTTGTTCCATCTAGATATCTTGTTACTTAGTAAAATTAGCGTATAACAAATGACACATGAACATATGACAAAATTTATAAATATATACTGACTAAATATTCAGTAATATAGGACAAAAGTTTAAACACCAACTGAATGCAGTGTGTTTTTAGCTGAGTTTGGCAGTTCTTAGCCCTCTTTTTAACACCTAATTGCAAACAAGGACCGTTTAATTTACAATAAAGTGTTCCAGACACAGTTATAACAATGTAGCCGGTCGGTGATGGAAGTCAATTGATTTGAACGCTTTTATTGACGAGAATACTCAGTGAAACATCAATCAGTCAACAACTATTTATGATAATGCATAAAAAATATTATATTTCGTGTGGAAATAGAAAATGTTAGGAACTTGATAGTTTACAAAGGCCGTTTTTGTTTGTTATATTTTCGTGCGAGGCAAAGGTTTTTCTCTGAAGTATCGAAACTTTGATCTTGACCTTTTTGATAGTGCTGTTAAAACGAGTGGAATTCTATTAATCTCCTCATGCCTTCCATGTCGCCTGTTATAATATTTTTTTCAACAAATCCGGTCTCCGTTGTTCAGTTACAATCGTGCATGAGAATGTTCTATTGTAAAATACATATTACATGATTGTGTATTTTACCTGCTAAATATGAATAGTTCTATAAATAATTATAATATCTTGGAACCACTCGCACACGGTCATCTGATGTCAAACTAGGTAGAGCTTGTATCATGGCAACCAGACCGCTGCTCAAAATACTTCTATATTTCTAAATATTTACATATTATGGATAAATTACACCCAGACACAGAACAAACAAATGATCATGCTCAACACACAAAGATTTGTCCTGAGTTGGAATCGAACTCTCGACTTCTGGTTTAGTCAGTCAGGGTCACTAACCATTAGACCAACAGGCCAGTCAAATATTATACTTTTCTAGACTTAGCCTTTTTCTAGACTTTGTTAGGGGCGGCTTCCAGTCTTACCGGACGTAGCTAAACACCGTGTTTTACATAAATAACCTATATGGCTGACCTCCACAACCCATTTTACTGGGTAACACTATCCCATAGTAAGATTAATTGTCAGAATAGAAATAATAATAATAATATCTATGTTTAAGCAAGTGTCTTCTATACTAAAATGCGAAAATAAAATCAATCTAAATATATCTAACAATATAAATACCTGAGCGAACGTATTCCTCACCAATTAAATTTGAAACCTCCACAAATAGCGCGCGTCGTTAGCGGCTCGATATACTTATGTATTTTTAAACAACAAGCGATGACAGATCAATACTATTCCTATTAAAACCTTTATTAATGAGTGTTGCAATGTTCACCGCTCTATTATTTCATAGCTGTGTAGTTAGCAAATGTAGTTTAATAAAAGGATTAAGATAATAGTAGCGATGTATATTATTGGTAGCTTGTTTTCTTTCGTAGCTAGTTATGTGATGGCAAAGGGAAAAAAAGTTGTGTGATCTGTATACTTATGTCTTATTTTAACGCTATCTGACATATTGAGAGCTGTTTTACTGTTTTTGGCTTACATTGACGGGTACAAATACAAATGTGGACAACATCACATACATACATTGCTCTGAACCCAAAGTAAGTAGCTAAAGCACGTGTGTTATGAAATTCGGAGACAACAAAGGTACCACTGACACCCTGACCCGAGAAAATGTTGAAAAGTGGTTTTCTACATTGACCCGGCCGGGGGTCGAACCCGGGACCTCAGAGCTGGCGATACCTTGAAAACCGGTGCGTACGCCACTCAACCACGGAGGTCGTCTAAAGGGCACAAGTATACGAGGCAAATTGTATATTCAAATATCTTCTTTTTACAATAACTCACCTTTAAGTTCTCAAAGTTTAAGTAGGTAAGTAAAGACCAACACATTTAATTTTCCTAACATCTTTATAACCATAATTTTAGGTTTAACTTTGTTACTTAATTCCTACAAGTCTACAATATTACCTATTATATAAATAATCCTCGCTAATGAATAGCGAATCCACAGTATTGTGTGGAGGCTGCGATACACGGCATAATTGAAGCGGTATTCACCTGTAACGACCCGCTTAATGAGATGAAATAATATGGTAACTAAATGAATTATACGCGCCCCCGACAAGCGCCCGGGATGTGGAACACATGGAAGCGACCACAATAAATTATTAAGTGAGATAGGTATTAGCTCTTAATAATTGATTATTTAAATAACGTATCAGTATATTTACCAGCTAGGTTACTTCTAGATTAGGAAAAAAAGTAATCGACTAGGTTTTATGATTTTCCAGCTGTAAAACTGTTTCTCCTTTGCTGCAAGACCACTAGGAAGTGATGAAAAGCTGGCGAATATGGCTGCTGGATAATTATATATAAAATAAAAATTATCGCTACTTTGTTACTTCTTTTGAATTCGTTAGTTCTTGTCTTTTAACTTAACAAACATCACAACTTGTAATTATTATTTATGTCAAATAAAAAAAAAATGGAATGATAAATTTCAAAAGATTTGTGTCATAAACTAGCTCACCCGACAGTCGTCCCTTCAAATATATAATTTCAATATAAAATAACCATTTAAATTTTCGGCCTTTTCTGCGGATTTTTTCGCAAATTTTCGTTTATACAAACATTGTCCTGACAATTACAAACACAACCAAAAATAGCTTAATCGGCCGAGCTGTCCTTAAGTGATGCTCCGTCAAACATGTAGCAATTGTTTTTTTTTATTAATATAGAATAAATACATAGTGGCTCAATATAGGTGTTCGGCACTATAACTACTTATAAAATAGTACGTATACCTACATACTGTCGCATCCAGTGAGAGTCGGTCATGAGATCGTTTGATCGTTCATACGCGAGCCAATATCTGCACTCAATTACAAGCGGATCGCGAACTCACACGCACACACGACCATACACACAGCCACACATACATACACACTTCACACGTGATACTGATTCATACTGAACGATGTACAAGAGAACAGATGTTTATATTTGAATCACATAGGTACAATGTCCTCTTGAACTCAAATCTAATGATTAGTAATTCCATTTTCCGACCGTGTTAGTCCCAAAAAGTCATAGTTACGAAAAAAAAGGAAGAGAAACTTCATACTAAATTATGTGTCCAATTATCTCTCGTGTATTTTTTCTATCGGTCACCTAAAGCAGGTCCTATATAAAAAATAATTTTTGACTGTACTGATCATGATTGTCTTATCATGATCATTAAATGAACAAAAATAAAAAACTGAAAGGCCAACTGAAAAGGTTATTTCTTACGTATGTAGAAAACTTAAAGATCAATTTGGCCGGTCCAGTGCTGGATATGGGCTTTACAAATTTCGGTCCTCTGCCTTCCGCGTCCAGTCCGACCCAGCTACCTCTTTCAGATTATCGGTCCAAAAAGAAAGGGGGAGATGACTGGCTATGAAAACTCAAAATCTTATTCCGTCAGTTAGATGATAAAAATATATTAGACACGTATTTTTTTTAAATAGGTATAAAGCTAATCAAAGTTTAGGGGCTTATGATGTCATGCTTGCATACAAATCACACAAAATTATGACGACATGCGACATTTTAATCAAATTTTTCGTCGTGGTTACGCAAAAAAAAAAAACTATCTGAAAATCATTAAAAAAGACACCTATGCCTAACAAAATGGTTTTTACAACGTAATGACTACTTCATTAATAACTGTAACAGCAAATCAATTGTGCAAAATAATATTGTATTAACGGATGAACACAAACGAGTTTGCCGCGAGTCGCACTGACCCACACAGCCTATAAGGCTTTATAATAATTAAAAGTTAATTGACCGTAAAATATGTCCGCGATCCGGAAATATGAGCGCAATACAGTTTAATTGAATATGTAACAGTTATTTATCTCCGATGTCGGTTCATTATAATACGCTTTAAACTACTTATACCTATCTTTGTTTGAAAAATTCTGGCATACTATGTTACATATTTGTACCGTGTTTCAATCAATCAATAAAATATATATATTTATTGTGCCAGAAATTACAATTTTAAATAAGGATGAACTTATCTTGAAAGAAATAGACCCACCTAAGCCTTTCCATATCTACAAATGATTAGATCGTCAACTAAGTAACAGATCACACGATCATTCAAAAGCAAAAACTATAATTGAATTAATCTAATCGATTAACTTGTCGATACCGATTAATCGATATTAGTTACCAATGCATCGAACTCGCTTTCTATCACGAATCACGATTGAAACGATTCTAAGTATCGATGCTATTAGTTAACTATTAATATGCTGAAACTGGTTTGAACTTTCACTAATTAGATCATTATTATTTAATTATACTAGTAATTCGGCTCTTCCTGAGTCTTTTAAACTTTGAATAAGAGCTGGGGTTTGGGATTCTATTCGTAAAAGAACACGGACTTAAAAAAACTATTAGGTTGTTTGCCAGTTACGTCAGCAGGAATTCAGCGCTGTGTTATAACTTTAAAAGTATTATCACAGCAAAATAAATAATCCTACATACCTATGGTAATAAGATGAACTTAGTTGACTGGCGAAGTTACATTGCACACCTGATACACAAACAGACGATATTGACTGGTAAGCAGTGTAAAATGTAACGCATGTAATTGTTTATATAACCTTAAACTGTATAAAAAACATCGTTACAAATAAAAGAATGCTCAGAAAAATCTGCAATTATCACCTCTCATACCTAACAAAACCTTAAGAAAAAAAATGGTTACGCAACCTCCGTTAATCAGCAAACATTTCGAAAAGAACAAAGGGGATGAAATAATTGATTGTTCGTCCCTCGGGGTGGGTGGGGATGACTATCTTCAATGAATAATTGTTCGATTAACGGGGCTTAGTCATTGGCCTCGATCGCCGGCAGCTTAGATAAGTATAGTGATGGACGCACCTATCGATATTCCGTCATTTTAATGTTAGCTTTGTTTTATTAATGTTTTATCGTTTTTGTTGGCTGTTGATCTATTGGCACGTAGCGTGTTTTTTAATAAAAATGTTGTTCTTTTCAATATTTTGTATATGGAATTGTCGATATTCGATAAACAAACAATACTTTTGTAGAATAGTAAAAATTGACAGCGAATATGGGAGGTTATTTGCACCTTGATTGGCGCGTTAATTTACCACAACATTATGGTAATGATTCCTATTTTATTTTTTAAACAGATGTGTTTTCGACCAACTTTACTTAAGTTTCTCTTGCTATCTTATTCAGTTTAAATAACAATTCACAAAACCACCCATACTAAAACTGGAACTATTTTATATACAAGTTAACATTTAAGCATTTAATTATTGTTATATCAATAAACATAAATCACAGTAAAGTTCGCTCATAAAATTAAATTTCATTGCACTGTTATGTTCTTTAGTCTTTCTGATCTCATATGCAAGGTCATCTGTCTCAAGTTCTAGATATAGTTTCCAGGTCAATCTAAAGCATTAAAATCATCAACAATATCATAAATAACAGGACAGTGTTGATGTTATCTTGCCCCGATCATAAATAAAAGTCATTTAATTTATATATATTGACAAACTGAGTCTTATAACGAAGGTTAAAAGCTGTGGTCTCAAACATACTTGACCAATATTTTATGGATAGATACTACAAGCGGTCCAATAAACTTACAGTTATCCTTTAGATGGATATACTAGATAGATATTAGATTTTAAAGTTATTATCCCATAAGTAGACGTAGGCTATTTAAGCATCATGTAGAAAAAAACCTAGTGGTAGTAGAAGTAATAATAAATATTATAGCTATTTATTTCCAGTCTGAATTTTTAAGTAATTATACTATAACTAGCTGTCCCCCGCGACTTTGTTCGCGTGTTTTAGTTTCAACGGTTTTCCATTTTTGCAACATTTTTCTTTTATGCTCCGCTCCTATTGGTCATAGCGTGATGTTATATAGCCTATAGCCTTCCTCAATAAACGGACTATCCAATACAAAAAGATTTTTTAAAATCGAACCAGTAGTTCCTGAGATTAGCGCGTTCAAACAAACAAATAAACAAACAAACAAACAAACAAACTCATCAGCTTTATAATATTAGTATAGATTATCACATTTAATAAATATTTTAAATATCGATATATTTCTATCGACTCTGCCCCATCTCTATCAGAACCCGTCACTAATAGGGTCGTGTACAATGATCTCGCGAACAAGCCGCTTGCGACACCGCGTGCTATTGAGTGCTCGGTGTGTGTATTGCTGCCTTTTGACTTATTGTCTTACTTATAATTACAAATAGTTTACGACGCAACGTCGATTTAACGAGGTGAACTAGTTAATTGCTGGTAAACAAGGAAATTTTACTTGAAAGACTTATGGACATAAATAGTGATACACTTGCTGATATTATTAGGTAGCGTGTAAATCTATCTGTTGCAATCCGACTACCTTAACAAATTGTAGAGAAACAAATATTTTGCAACTGCCAATAAAATGTAAAGGACTTTTAAGTAATCATTATTTAACACCTTTAGTTTTAATTACATCTACGTTTAAAAACTACATCGAATATTTAACCGATAATTAAGTTACAATTAAGAATTGGCTAAAAATTTACCTTACCTTTAATTTGTAGTATCAAAAACCTTCAAGGATTAATAATGCAGTTATTAATGGAACTATATCGATATCGTCACCTCCCTGACCTATAGTACTGCAGGTCATGTGCACAATGTTCAGAACAAGTCGTTAGCAACCGCTATTGATTGCTGCTTCCTTATTAACTGCAGTCATACTGTTTCTTGTCTTCTAGTGAGACGAATAAACATGGTATCTATAAGAGGAAAATATGTGGATAAATAGTGTGAAGAATGAAGTACTGTTAAATAGTTCTTGTTTGTGTCAGTGTCAACTTGTCAAGAAAAATATTATAATATAATGAATGAAATATGAATGTATTGTTACGGGGAATTTAATGCATTATGTGATTATTAGCAATAGCTGAAGTGTAGACTTATGTTTTTTGTAGTTTTAAACAAAAATGATTAGTAAAACTTTTGACCTGCTCAAAAATAAACCTTAAAGTAGGAATATTATAAAAAAAGAAAAATATATAAACGCTAAGTGGGTTAATCCTTATTTTATTATATCTTTATTTTTTCTTTTACATAATATTATTTATCAAAAAACAAACGGAATTATATACAATAATCATATTTAAGGTAAAACCATTAATAACACAACTCTATCGATAATCTCCGTCGACGTAGTCCCGTCCCTAGAGAGAGCCGGCACTAATAGGGTCCTGTATACTGATCTCTGGCACAAAGCGACGCATCGCGGTAATATTGATTGCCTGAACTACCGCGCCCGCCTTAGGGCCGATAACGCCGGTTACAATTAAAACTAAGTTCATCGAAACTAAATTTTAAATCGGGTTAACAAAAAACAATTGTCAAAGCCGATATAACAAATTTCTCTTGTAACGCTAGAAGGGACATGTGGTAAGGATTGCGTAATACAAATATAAAAAACGTTCTATAGCAATTTTTCTTTATTCACGTTCTGAGGTTTATAACTGCGTTTAGTTTATGTTGGTATACTTTAAGTAGGAGCTTTGAGTTTAGTTAAACGCGAGAACCGGGATAAGCTTCCACCGATCGCGTTCATACACTGCGGTTCAATTCGGCTGTAGTAGTTAGCTATGATAGTCGTGTTGTTGTGGCCTAATTGACGCACTGCCACTGTCACAATAGTCGACCTGTCTATGATACAGTATTATGTGGATTTATCGTGTAATAATTAAACTATAATTTTTGTAACGGATGTAAATATTACTTTAGGAGTTAAGAAATAGAGTACTTTTTTAAATAAAATTTTAACTTATATCTCTTCTTTAAAGTTATCGCTACATTCTACTTTACAGTGTAAGAGGCAGCTGGAGATTTACAGTTGAGGGCTGTTTAAGTACTTTGTTATTAAATAGGAAAGATTTTATTCGAGATTAAATTAATGTTATAATATTGTTATTTGTCAATTTCCTTTTTTATAAAAACTTAATTTAAGCTGAAACTAAATTAACTGATGAAACCAATGTAGATGAATTTCAGATTTGTACCATTAAATAGACTTACTTGAATTATATATAATTTAGCAAATACAAAACCCATTATTCAACCGCTAGATAAAAAGTTCAACGAACTGTGACACATCATTATATTAATACATATTTTTATTTATAGAAATACTCTTTTGTAACAAGAAAAGTATTCCGTTTTATAATTTATAAAGAATATTGCCAGTGTTTATATAAACGTGATTCGTTCTCTGAAGTTACTTGGTAGTAGCGACAATTGTAGGAACTCGCAGTTCTCGCTAACTGGTGTAATTAAGTATCGTGATAAATATCTGAGAATTTATATATTAATATGTCGCATTGAATTACTTGTTGAGTTTGTTTTGTTAGCGTGAAAACTGAAGTGACAATGGATTTTACGTTTTTTTACATTTATTGTAACTGTTTATTGTTTATATATTATAATGTATTGAAGTGGACAATAGTGAATACTGGCCCTAAATTAATATGTAACGTAATCCACACTAATATTATACATGAGAAAGTCTGTCTGTTACACTTTCACGGCCAAACCGCTCAACCGATTTAGACGAAACTTGATATGGGGTAAGGTTGAATCCTAATAAAGGACATAGGCTACTTTTTGCCAGCATAACCAACAACAACGCGGGCGGCACTGCGGGCAACAGCTAGTACACAATAAGAATGAAAAACGCTACTTTTGATTATTAAGGACTTTGGTTTTAATGACTCAGACAATGGTGGAACAGGCAATTGGATGGTGTATTTCATTTATTTAATTTCCCGTTTGACTAATATTTGGATCGTGTTGAGTAACACCATTCATCCTAGCGCCCTGCTCACCACCTGACACAAACGTACAATTAGCTGTCCTTTGACATGTAACACTATCAATCCATCACAAAACTCGGACCTCTCATTTACGCGTATGTTTCGGTATATATCTGTCTCTATCACACGTACTAATGCGCAATCAATAATAATTATCTTCATGTTTGCAAGCAAGTGGATTGCATTGGGGTGTTAGGATAGGGGCACAATGAGTGCACGTATTTATTAAAACAAAAACAAGTTACATCCAACATACTTAGTGTTTTTTTTTTATTTTTTTGTAATATATCAAACATACGTTATGATGTGCCTTAAACTCTATAATCCAACAAGAACTATTGTCACCATAATCATGTTAATAATTTCCGTATTGCCTAGCTAGGTATTTAAATACCTCAGAGTTAGATACCTAAATCATAAATCATGTTTAGAGCTCTTTAGCAATCTCCGGTCTCCATCAGTCCTGTCTTGAGGGAATATGTGGCTTAATTAGGCATTCTAAAGGTCCTACATCAGATCTCCTAGCATTGCTAGATTAGATACCAAGGCTGATACTAGGTTCTTGTAAAGATATTATATAGTTAGCAGACTATATTATGCGCACAGCTTAAAAGCTAGATTGTTAACAAAAAGCATAACCAAATTTATTTAATACAACCAAGTTCAAAGTAAGTAAGTAAGTAGGTATACCAAATTTTCCGATTAAGAAAAAGTGCTTTGAAAATGCTTGTAACTAATTATTAATAAATACAAAAAGGCACAAAGCGTACTATTGTTTTTGTTCGACAAAAGTCTCACCAAAGGTTCAGACAAATTACTACTAAGTATATATTTGGCCTATTTTAAATATGAAATTAATAATGGTCACCAGAGCCAATTGTGTCCCCAACCTATCTGAAGGTGTACATTATACACGGTGCGCATAGAGTGCGAGTCAAATGTCACATGTTACCCGGATTAATTTGCCCGGCAATTACACGCCGCCATTATGCGGTGACGTATGTGTGCGTGTGTATAAATCATACGCGTTTGTTACTGATAGCTGGTGTAATAGATGTGCCGTCTGGAGGTGTAGGAGTGACTTGGGATGTTGGGTGAGTTAGGCAAGGATAGAAGAGTGGGTTTTGAGACGATTGGTAAAGAAAATATTAAAAGAAGCTTAGAAAAAGTGACATTAAAAGAACGGCTTGTCAAAAAGCGAAGGTAATTTGCTTCCGATTATAATACGTTCCGTTAGAACAGGGTTATGTAGCGTAGAGAGCATTCAAAGCCTGCGCTCAGGATGACAGAGGTAGGTAGAGGTAGCCTCTTCCAAAAAATGTAGTATGGAGTGTATCTATTTAAGTATAAAATTTATTTAATACAAAACGGAAAATCCTCATAATGAGGACATCATTACGCTTAGTATCTGCTCAAATTAACCGTCAAATACCTTCAGTGATTAGCGGTTAACACGTTCAAGCATGTATCCATTGCTGCGGAACTAATCACTTTGACAGACAACATGCATATTAGGACAGCAATGGATACCGCTAAAACTATAAACTGTATTCCTATAATTTATCTAAAATTGGAAACGTATACTAATTCCTTTAAGATAAGAATGAAAAAAATATGTTTCTGTGCTATGAAATTTTGCACAAAAACAATGATTAAAAAAACCAATTTCGGAATAAAACAAAATGATGACTTTTCAAACAAAGTATATAACTACGAGACTTGTTACTTAAATATCCAAACAATATTATGAATAGGTATCCGATATCCATATATCGTAACAAAAAATCTTACTTGGTTTTCCAGAAAATTCCTATTTATGGAACGAAGTTTATAAGAATTTTCCCCGAACGTTTCATGTCATACTCCTTTGACGTTACTATCTGAAAACTGCGGTAAATAGAATAAAACGTAGTTTATTATGAAACCGAGTTTATCCGAGTTCCTATTAGTGTTCGTAAGAGGGGTGCACCTAACGTGACATGTTCCGGGAAACTTACATAATGCAATGTTTCTTTAAGAGTTCGCTACTCGGAAACTTAGCTAATTTTTGTTTATCGATAGTAATCAAAATCTAAATTCTAATATTCAAATAGCCTAATAAGTAGCACTTTTTAAAAGTCATACAAGTAATAGGTGTAATTGATGTATCATAAATGTATAGTTACAAATAAACTGTGTAGTTTCTTGCTATATTTATTGAAGTCTTTATTAAGCAGGGTGCTGTTGGACTCTTGGTTTTTAAATTGAAAAGTGGCGTTTAAGTGTTCACGTTTTAAAGAACATAACAATGACATTTAGAACCTAATTAAAATATTCCTTTGCGTTCACTAGTGTAAATTAAAGATAAAGATAAACTTTATTCGTCAAAACATGTGTACATACAAGGTCTAAATATAATATTTTGTTCCAACATGCTCTGCCTACTGGCGTACAAACAATAAACAAATTAAAGCTCCTAGTGTTAACAAAAAATTAAATTAATATAAAATGAATTTATAACCGACATGGTTTATTATAACAGGAGCGGAGCGACATCTAGTACATAACTATCTTAAACTACTGAAAAAATTGCGTATTTAATTGAAATCCCATAAAATAACATCCTACAATAACTCATCGAATCCGTTAATCAAACTTAACAACAGAGATCACTTAATTGCATTAATATGATTCAATTAACACAGTTCACTTCACATAACCTAACACAATACGATGTAGGCCAAACGTATCGAGAGAAAATCCCACATTACACAACCTTAAGATACAGGGGTATCAGATTAACGAGCTCCACAACTGCATTCAAGGGGTGTTGCTTTACGATTATTTTATGACGTCAACGTCTTAGTAAAGCTTACTCTAAGTATACTTTCTGTTGGTCCATTGTTATTTTATTATTCTTTTTAATTATCTGGCTACTTGCGCAATGTATGTGTTTAAGCTTTTAAGGTAAATTTAATCTAATAGATTTATTGGACATTACGCGACAAATTACTATACCTAGCCAAAATATTTTTTTAAACTTGAGATCGATTCTCATCTTCGTATTGGTGAATCGATCTCGCTCATACATAACAATATCAATCTTTGAACACTTGACCTACTATACCACATTAACCTATTACCAATAATACAGACTACAGCATCTAAAAATCATCAACATCAGACATCGATATCGACCCTGTCCCATCTCTACCTATCAGTCTCCCTTGGGCCAGGATCGATCAGCCAGTAATTAACTGTTTGTTAACCAATACACTCGCAATGTCATACACACATACATAAACACATGTTGCCAGTCCCATGGCAACTGTCAGAATGGATGGAGGGGGAGGGGGGGGGGGGGTTTACACCTACGTACAGACTTCATTAGGTTAATCTTATGTTTGATTTAATTAAAAGTAAATTCCTTGTAAGACGGGATTTAATGCGCTTTCAAGTTATTACATTGTGTACAAATAAGGTCGTATGTAGCTAGTTGAGCTCATTGTCGCTAGATTGATGTTGCCATATTAATGCAAATAAATATTGAAATTGAAATTGAAATATTTTTCTGCTGCTTCATTTGCAGAAATCGAAGTTTTGAAATATCAGCTTGTTACTGCGACAGTAAATATAACGCGTCCGCAATCTAAAAACAACAATTGTGTAACAACTCTAGAAATTCTCAAAATTAAATTTATAATTAATCTCTTTTTGTTAATTCCAGGTAAAAATATGGTTTCAAAATAGAAGAACGAAGTGGAAGAAGAAAGACAACGTATCGAACGCAGAAGTAGCAGAAATGAAACAGCAGAACAAGCCCGGAGAAGAGAAGAAAGAAGACCCGAAAGAAGATCCCTTAGCCCTCGACATGTCCAGGAAAAACTGCAACAAGTTACTTAGCGAAAAACTAAGAAACACTAAAGCAAACAACATACTACCAAAACCAAGAAAAGTGGAAAAAGGTGTATTATTAGAATCGATATGCGACTCCAATGATATCGAGAGTCGTATATCGATAACGAAAATAACGAATAAGTTATCGAGTACGGATTTATCGAGTGATGGTAAAGTGTCGGTTAAGAGCTTCAACCCCGAGGAGGTGAAGGAAATGAAATTTGATAGTCTGAGTAATGTTGAGATGTAAAAGTAGTAGAATTGTTTGTTGAGGTCAGTAAGTTATCAGTTAGATCGGTGTGGCACTGCTCAAATGGGATAGATGACTAATTTATATTTAATTACCGTCGGATGGATTATAAAAAAATATTAGACACATATTTTTTCTTATTTTACGTAACTTAAAAATCGCAATGAATCATTGATTTAAAATGTCGCATGACGTCACAATTTCGTGCATTTTATACTCAAGCATGACGTCATTCAACCCTATTCCTGAACTTTGCTCCGCTTTATCTACTAAAAATTTTCTTATTTTTAAAAAGCAAAGAAATATCTGCTTCTTTCTTTTTATTATCTAACTGACAGACTAAATATAATTAGACTTTTGCTGTCATAACCCAGTTATCTACCTTGTTATCTAAGAACCAAAGGACCAAATTTTGCGGAATTAAGAACCTTTAATGTTGATATTTTGCACTTTATAAAGATCTTTCTATACCAAGTCCCACAATATAAAGAACTATATATATATTTTTTTTTAACTTTTGCATCGGGCGTGGGCAGTTTGAGCAGTTTCACACCACTCTTAGTTCCAAGTGGTATACAAATCTTACAATTAAAATACAAAAGTTAAATGATCAGGGTGATTCGAGCGATAGTTAGTTAATGGCGAAATTTTATGATGTTTTTTAGCATTTGGATATTGTTCTGAATTATTATTGTTAAATTTTGGGCCGAGAAGTCTGAGGGTTCCATTTATTTTTCTTAAATTCGATTTTCTGTACTTTTTTTCAGCCAGCGTTTGGCAATCGCGTGTAGTTTTAAGAGGGTTATAGCCATATTTGATTTAAAAACTGAGGAATACTTACTAGGTATGTATTTTTAATTAGGATGCATCATAAAGTACAACATAATTCTGGAGCCCTATTGTAAATATTTTTGAGTTTGTGTGAGTAAAGTCTAACGTTTGGTACAAGCTTACTTTGTGTATGTAGTGTATGTAGATAAAAGTAATGTTTTCGTTTCGGTTTGATGTTCACTAATAACTTAGGAAACTTATTGTAACGCCATCTACTGGTCAAATCTCAAAACTGAATGTATACGAGTGTTGCCAATGACACATGAAAAATAAGAAATTTATGCATAGTGTTATAAGTACAAAAAATATTTTTGTTTCTCGGATTATTTTGGCAGCACTAAATAGTTATATTATTGCTATATTATTATCAATACTTTTTTGCAGTTTTTTATACAGTGAATGTAATAAACATTGTTATGTGTTTATTAGTTTTGTGCAATAATCGTATAAGTAGTATACCTAGATTTAAGAAAAAGTGTTTTCAAAACTACAACAAAAACAATGTTTGAAGTACATACTATTATATTAATATTTTAAATATTTATTATTATATTGTACGCCATGCTTATTTTTATATAACATACCTAATTATGATACCATTATCTGTACACCGTTCAGCATAAAGTATATGGTACAAATTGAAATCAATCTGCATGTTGTCACATACAAGCATAATTATTATTAGTTTAAAACAGATATAGTAAGACATAATTTTACATTAAAACGACAAGAAGTAGGTACAAGTTTTTTTTACACGTTTTGCCTATCAGTATGTGCAGAAATGAAGAATCGTCGGAGGTCTTGAGGGCTCTTCGAGTTTTTAATAAAAATATTGTAATGAATTGATCAAATCTCGCAGGGCTTTCTCGTTCTGCGTTGATTTTTCCCAAACTATGTTGAGTTGACTTCCAGTCTCACCAGATTCAGCTGAATAGTTACAATATTTTACATGGAGCAACTGCTTCTGAGCTCCAATACCAATTTACTGGGGATTTTCTTACTATACAACCTTATTTTTACTATATACCAAAACCGATTTACGTGTCTGTCATGTCAATCTCAGCACAAAATTTTAAAACTGTAGATATCCTGAAAACCCATAAAATTACAATCTTGTTGTCTTGCTTCGTTCTTCGCGAAAAAACATGTTAACGGCGCATCCTACACTTCGACAAAATCTAACATGGTGTTAAAAAATCATTGCAATTGATTCGGTTACTGATTGGGAACAAACTATTTGCAGGTTTCGTATAAAGTAAAAATAAGGTTGTATATTTTTTTGTAAATAATAAAGTTACTTTATATTTTATGCTTCGCAATGTCTTCCTTCTATCCACATTCAAATGATTCAATTTTAATGAATTTGCTGGCTTAAAAATCCGAAAATAGTAAAATAACGAAGGCATATTTTAATATTAACAAAAAGTAATACAGTCGGTACTTATCTGTCTGTTGTATTTAATATTTAAAAACTTAATGAACCTTGATCGCCTTTTCCTAGTTTAGTATTTAACACATTTCAGAGTCAAATTATTACATATTTTTGAAGCTTAACATTGTGTGCCCTGTAAATAAGAAAATTAAAACAAAGTTGTAAATGAATATCATTAGGATTACAGAACTTAGTGTTAGTGTCCCGAAGAGCGCTGTACTCATTACGATGTAGCTTTAGTGTACGTATAGTCAGGATGAGAAATAAATAGTTTTCCATAATGTTTACTTGTTTTATTACCCAATAACTCTATACAGACTGCACGTATAGCCGAGTGGTATATGAGCTAATATGCTAACTGCCACTGCGTCGCGCTGGGGGTTCAATCCTCGCATGGAACAAAAAATTTGTGTGATCCACACAAGCTTTTTCGAAAATCTGATCTGGCTTTTATTAGTGCAAGTTTACAATATTAAGTATAAGTATAAAATATATTTACTAAATAAGATAGGTATCCATAATGGAAATATTTAGGGTCGGATATGAAAAGTTCTTGTTCTATTGGATCACAAACCTATTAAATGAATAAATAGTCCTAAGTATAATAATATTCAAAAGTTACAGATTTATTTTTCATGTCTACTAGCTGAGTCCCACTGTTTCACTCGTTTACTTTTCTTTTAAGGCAAGTAACGTGATGCTAATTAGCTTTTAGACAACGTTCCTCGAAAAATGGGCTATATATACCTATATGTACAAAAATTCAAATCCGACTTGTAGTTTTAGGGATTAGCGCCTTCGAACAAACTTATGCTTAGAGCTTATTGAAGAATGACGATTGACCGTTTAAAACCATTTTTGGTAAAAGACCTGACCCCTGAAATTGATTCGAAATTTCTTCTCAGAGAAGTGTCAAATGTCAAATCCAGCAGGCTCAAAAAATATGTTTTTATGTGACTTGTAAAACTGTATCATTGTATCAGCGATTAAACACCTGTGAATTATGTAAGCAAAACAAACAATAGGATTAAGCCTTAATCGGTACCTAAACACTTATCTTGTTAGGTATCCTAAAATAGGCAGTTGGACACATTAGTGTTTTACAAGTTTGTCATTGTCATGGTCGTAAACAATATTACAGAAACAATTCAAAGATATTATTTAAATCCTTTAATAATATCTAGGTACTAAGTAGGTATTAATAAAGACCTATATGCTTAAAAAAGTACCAGGATAATCAAACCAGCCTGTTTCGGCGGCCACAGCTGAGCAAACGCCTTTTCTCTTAGGATCAAGAATCGGGTTGCGGGTTGGCGATTTTAGATTGTATTTATTAGAATCGAAGTTTTTATTTAAGAACCGATTGTCAGTGGTAGCTCCGTATCTTAGAGTAATTTGATTTGGAAACTCTTAATATACAACTTTGAAAAAGTCGCATTTGATCTAGTGCTCGAACCTGCAACCTTGTTCATAGTAAGTAAGTATTCCGGTAACTCAACCACTAGAATTTCAGTATCAAACTACATTTGTCTGTATACTAACGCCATCTGTTAAATAAAGTTTGTACTACATTGGAAGTTAGCCCGTCGCTTGTCTGACTGACAGCGTCATCTTTGAGAAACCATTTACACTTATTCGTAAGGGAGTGGCCTACATTTTAAGACTGACTAACCATTGTGGTTTTTAAATAATTGATAAACACAAATCTAGGCGTTGCAGGTATTAAATGACATGTCGACTAAACAAAGTTTAATTTTTATTTGTACAAAATTACATTGAAGTTCCGACTAAGTTGCATAGATGTCGCTGTATGTATCATGTATCAACAGTAAACCGGTAAAAATACATGACTACATTTGCTGGTTTTCAAATAAAAAAACATATAAATAAGATGAATCATCCGCTTTATTTTTGGTTTGCGGAAATATGTCCACGTGTCGTATTTCCGGGCTAAATTGGGTTGGCTGCCTATTCGGCAACGTCGAGACTCTCACATTCTTTCTCTTCTTTACTCCGTTTTGCATAACCCCAAATATCCGGTCTACCTGCGGGAACGTTTTGAATATTTGGTCCCTAGAGGAAAGTCTTGTCGTACTGCTTCCTCTCTTCTCCTTCGCACTCCTCCTCACTCCTCTAGTCGCTACGATGAATCTTTTACCATTCGTGCTGTGCGCCTCTGGAACTCGCTTCCTCATTCCATACGGGATAGCCCTTCGCTGGATGTTTTCAGGGAGAGGATCAGGAAACATTTCCTTTCAACATGAGTATATGTAGTGTATGTATGTTTATATGTTATATATATATGATATTATTATATGTATTTTATGTAGGTACTATTTTTATGTATGTTTATTTTGTAAATAAATACTAAGTTGTACACTTCTTTCTTCCTCAACTTTTATCAAATCTCTCCATCACTCAAAGGTTTGCTGGTAGAAAACTCAATTATGAGTTAAGCTCGCCTCTGTACATCAAATTATAAATTATTGTATTTTTTGTAAATTGTGTATGTGTGTACAATAAAGAATAAGAATAAGAATGAATCTCTTATTACTGTATAATATCTACTGTGGATTAGTTGACGAGTAGTAGATATGAATGGAAGCAAAATAAACAATGCGCCAATCAAAAATAATTGGGAACAAGGCAGGAAGATGATGATGCTTTTAGTGGAGTTTTAATTAATGCAAGGAATGATTTAGAATGAAGTAGGTAATTATTACATGTATAATTATTGCCTGAAATTTTCCTAGGTATCTAATTGTATAAT